>OY728141.1:266797396-267435396 GCA_963277665.1 Viscum album
TTTCCCCTCCCCCTCCCCCAGAAAACCACCCTTGCCCTCTCACCCTGTCCCCTACACATCATAAAGAAAATACATTGTATGGAAATTGTGCTCAATTTACATTATACACATCATATATATCAACACATTCTCATGTACTTTCATTCAATGTAAATACACATATATATACTCTCTACATCTCATAAGAAAACCCTCTTTAAAATTCACAAACACATTAAATCCATTTGAAAACACCCATCACACAACTTTCTCATTTCTTCAAACACATTTAAAGGACTTAAGCATGAAAATCCACAAGAAATACAACTGCATTCATTTTAAAAATAAATTTCAAGTCTATACACACCCCAAATTCCTTTGATAACACATTTTTAACCACACAAACATTTCATATAGTACACTTAGTAATCAAATACAGCATAATAAAATCATCATATAATGTAAAACCATGGAATCACCTACATAAAGCGTGGAGTCTTCCTAAATCTACTGGAAAAAATAAAACCACACCTCCACAACACCTTAATAAGGACTGATTAAACATTAATATTGAATATATTAATGTAAACCCATGTTTAACTTGTGGTATTCCATGATTTTAACATCCCACAAGGATAAGGGGTCATGATTTAATGTCTTATAGATATGTAAGACCTGGGTGAATCAAAACACTTATAAAGGTGGATCAGGTAGGTACATCTCTAGGAGGGAGCACCTGGAATGTTTACCTGATAGATGGATCAAAACGCCCAATGAGGTCTGACCTAAGTGTTGTGCATCCCATAAAGGTAGGGTTTCTCATTTTGAATACTTATTTGGATGCCACTAAGGGAAATACAAGAGGGAAAATAAGCGAAGGTGTACCTCAGTGAGGGGGTCACCATGGTTTACCATTGGTTGGGATTTAACCTCATAGAGGCTTCCTACGTACCCTATTTAGAATACAAGGATCAAAACCCATATATTTAAAAGAGGTATGTTGTGGGTATTACCCATGGTTAGCTTCCCTTCACACTAGGAATAATCTTGGTTGGATGAGTATGGGTTTTGTGGGGCTTATGCATTGTCAGATTCTCAAGTTCTTCCAAGAGTATCAGTGGGATGAATGAGACATATGTGCTAAGATGGACCATGTGAATGGCGTGATCCTTGTAAAGAGGCACGAGGCACAAAAAACATGTGGATCTATCTGTAAACATTATTTATGGTGGCCATGGGGCTTATCAGACTCCCCCTACCTTCCATAAACACCTCAAAACATCACGAGGACCAGATTCTACATGATGGTGCATCACAAGGTTGATTCTTTTGATGATGTAATGGTCGTTTGAGCTTGGATTTCATCTCAACCAGCCTTTCCCTTACTTGAATTATCCTGGGACACATATTTTGGTTCCAAAAAATCCCTCAACGATACCAATTATCTCATGCATCTACCTAGAAATAATTGGGCAAGTCAAACAACAACACATATGCTCAAATACAAGTTAAAAAAAACGAGATACAGAAAATGGATTTTGTTGATCCTCGGTGGTTTCGTTGTTCACCCCATACACACTTTACACCATCATGCCTTACTTCAATATTGATTTGTTCAAAGATCAATAATATGAATCCAGGGATAGAAAACAATGAGTAATAAATTAAGATTTCAATACATCGGAGCATTCTCAATTCACCAAATAAGGTTGGAGGATAATCAATGATCATATATAGATAACATAAGTGGTAGGAATTCACCTTCATCCTATTTTTGTACAATCTTCCATCAGGTATGTTGCCCATTCGTTTCTAAACACATGTATATCATCTTCTGAATATGAGTTTTTGCGACAGTCATGGTAGTACTGAAAAAATATAAATACACAAAGGATTAATAAATATTTTAAATGAACTCGTAATTATTTTCGAAAATACCTCATCAGGGATACTAGTTTGTTGATGAAATACGATCTCTTTCATAAATTTACAAACATAATAACCACAGTCCTTTCCGTTTGTTTGTTTTGGACACTATATAAACATCGACAATAATAAGTAATTTGTTTTGATATGTGTTTGGATAGTGAAATGTTATTATATATACCCGGAAACTTTTCCAGTTGTAGATCTTCTAGGCGTGCTCATCCTTATTCCATGGATTCATTCCATGCATTAGACAATATTGATGGACCACCCTATCATAACAGAATCCTCATTAAAAGATAACTTAAATTATATAAATAGATGTTTAGTTTTAAAATGTTGGATCTAGTGTATTACAAATTAACAAACTCCATCATGCATGGTTGGTTTTTTGGATATCCATGCATTGAATCAAGAAAATAAATCTTTTGAGTACCCAAATTGACTGCAATCAGCATCCAATGCTCCCTAAAAATACAAAAAGTAATAAGTAAAGAAAGAAACGAAAATATAGTTGATATGATTAAATTGTAGAGTTTTACCCCTGCATCGTTGGTATTAAAAAGAGTCCGTCATACGTAATTTTGTTTTCAAACGATTTGAGCAGGGATGACATTATTGTAGCCTCTTTAACAGAATCTATTTTATCTTTTGAAGATGTGGTGTGAGGACTAACGAGTCTAATTTTTTGTTCATTGGGAAATCCCTTCAATTTTTTTTATATATACGTCTGTGACAAATATAAAATGTATTTAGTCAAAATTATCAGATTATATCAGCTTTTGTAAAATCAAATCATGAAAACTTACCTCATGTATACATTTACAACTAAGGTGCCTAGCCATTCATACTTGAGGAGTTCATTTAAATTTTCAGCACTAATGAAATCTGATATCTCCTCTCCATACATATCTTTTTAAAAAACAACTATGTGAGTACTTCCGTCTTTCATCTTTGTATCCACATGAGCCTGCAATGATATTAACTATGGATATAGAACGGGCGGGGTGAAGGTGCTCTCAGTAGACCGTTTTAATCGGTTGCTTGATCCTTGAAATTGTTTTGAGATGATATTTCATTTCACCCCACAGTCTTTTTCATTCTGTAATAACAGTCATCGGTTCAGACCTTTTTTCATTAAATGTTAATGGTCCAGCTTGAAAAATAAATTAGAAATGAATACCTTTTTGTCGACATGTTTTTTTACAAGAACTGTCAGCCATGCGATGAATGTTCCAACAGCTTGTTCAATCGTATGAATGTCTTCATCATCATTTGGAACAGGTATCTCAATACTCAGCTCATTAGCTATGTTAATTGACACTCTAAGATGATCTTTTGGAAGCTGTCTGTTGTGTAGCATGTCGTTTTGCATATTGAACACCGTATCCCTCGATACAAGGCGATAGGTGGGAGTTGATAAATATAAATCACATTCATTTTCACCCTATGTAATATTAGTACAAGAAACATATTAATGTCTATGTAAATCACATTTCACAAAAACAATTATTAAAACATTGATTACCTCATCTAAGTCAGGTTTTTAGGGGAATGGCTCGCCTCAAAGCTGGTGGGGGGTGGGGCGAGATCGTTACGCAAGGGTTTTTGTTGAGTTTTTTCTTCTCTTTGCCTCTCCCCCATCAATTTTTCTATCATCTCTCTCTGGTATTGTAATTATTCTTGAAAAATAGATAATTGTTCTTACAGCTTTGCCATTTTTTTAGTTTGATCCCCCGCTTGTTTTTGTTTTTGATAATATGTTCGGGGTGTCACCCCAAAACCCGCACCTCTGACGCAGCCATACTTTTCTGGCTGCTTCAAGGCTGCTGAAAGTATGACTGCATCTGGTGTGGTTGTTGTTGATTCTTGTGACTATTTCAAATAGAAAATATAGAAAAATAAGTAGTTATTGTAATGTAATAGAGATTTAAAGTAACTCAAATTTATATAATGTCATACTTACACATGTTTCCCACACTTTTTGTGTGTTTTCATCTATCAATATCTCCTCTTTATTTACACTAGACTCCTTCCATAGCACATGGTGTGGGATTGATGTGGCTTTTGATTTTGATTCATCAATCTGCATATAAACAGAGAAACATGGTTATGGTGTTTTTTTATGTCACATACTAGTAGTAGGGTAGATTTAAAAGACGTACCAATTTTTCTCAAGTTCAGCGTACCCCATCCTTGCTTTACGATAAGGGTATGCTGGTTCTATTGCGCGTTTTTTATTTTCAGCACTCAGTAGATGCTTCATAAATAAAAAACTGTCAATCAGAGTGATGAATACAAGCAAACGTCAAACAACGTATTACCCCACACAATGTACCTGAAATGTATGCTCCCCACGACAGTTTCTAAACGCATCCCACGCTCCTTGGGATATCAAGTGTGCATAAAGAGGAGGTGGGTGCGGCTTGATTTTCTCTTCTGCATCTTTAAGATGATATTTCGTTAAAATTGTGTGGAAACCTCTATGAATCCTTCCTGCAACTCTTAATACATATTCCTTGTGCGAGACATCTACTATAAATGCACTCTGCAATGGATGATGAAGATTAAGTCAATGTTTTGGTATCTTATTTTATTTTAATAAATTAAAAAAATGATATCATAAAGTTACCATAATCTATTCCCACATTAGTGTCTTCAGTTTGGTGACAACATGGTGCCACGACTATACATCAATCGGCACGCGTTGCCGAGTGACGATTCCAATGTAGCTAATAAAGATAAATCTATTGGGGTTAACATGTTGGCCTCCCTTATTCCATCCCACCTCAAATTTTATGCCTTTTGCTTTTACCTTAAGGATTTTGGCCAACACTATCAAACTACGATGCGCTTGTTTTTTTTGCTCTTTCAGGGTTTCATTTCCAACCATTTCCTCAGAAGTAGCATCAATATCTTCCCCCGGAGCGCTAGCATCGGCAATGGGACTAGTAGAAACAGGTTTAGAAACCTCTTGTACCTCAGTAATGGGACCAGCAACAACAGGTTGAGAAACCTGTTGTTGCTTTGTATTGGGACCACCAACATCTGATTGAGAAACCTGTTGTTGCTCTGCAGTGGGACCACCAGCTGCTGGTTGAGAGACCTTTTATGCCTCGGGATTGGGCGCATCAGCCGGTGCAGAAGTCATTATCTGCAGAAGTGGTTTAATATTTAATTTAGATTACATAAAAACAATAGCGAACAGATAATAACATAACGTAACACAATGTATGTTACAATAAACAAATAACCTGATTATTGTACTCTCTTTTTTTTTCTTTAAAGGCTGAAGTGATTTGACTCCTATATCAACTATGTAAATTCCTTCATTGTGGTCTACTCTAACATAAAAAACTCCATCTACATTTGGACCACTGTGAAATGATTGTGAAGTCCCTATAAAAGGGTCAACCTCCGTTGAACTTTCATCTGACCCTTTAGTTGTTTTGGTCGATAACAGAACAATTGACCAATTTCGGTTTGCGGGGTCTGGAACATAAAATACTTGTACTACCTGTGATTCCATTATAAATGGTTCGTCTTTCTCCCCTTCCTTACTAAAATCAACTTTCACGAATCCTAATTCATCTATTTTAATAGCACTCCTATTATCAACCCACTTGCATTGAAAAATCGGCACTTTGAATTTCATATAATCCAACTCCCATATTCATTTGATGATGCCAAAGTATGAAATATTCGCATAAATTAGATTTTTGTCCTTAGCACCGAAAACATGCATCGCCTCAGCCACAAGTGTAACCCCACTATTCTGCATGGTACTGTCTTCATCATGTTCATTAGTATAGAATGTATAACCGTTAACTGCATAAGCATTGTAAGATAATACGTACACACTTGCTCCTCTGGCCAGCCATCGAAGTCGTTCTGAAATTGAGTCTGGATTTTCATCTAACTACTTAAAAATATCGTCTCGAAACCATCCTATAAACTGTCGATTATGTGTATCTGATATCCATTTTTCAGCCCTAGAAGTATTCAAACGCCTAAGAATTTATTTGTGGGTTTGAACATATGGGTCAACGTTGAAACTGTTATGCAAAACTTAAATGTGGGCCTGCTCCCGATCTGTATTATTGATTGTGACAACCTCTCTTCCAGAAATTCCTTCTCCCTCAAGCCACTCAGTGTGACGAGATTTCGGTAGGCCAACGATTTCCACACCAGATAGGTATTCGGTACAAAATTCAACAGCTTCCTCAACAATATATTTCTCCGCAATACAACCCTCTGGCTGACTTCAGTTTTTGACATACCCTTTCAAAATCTTCATATACCGTTCAATGGGGTACATCCATCTATAATGTACATGACCACATAGTCGAATCACTCTCACCAAATGAACCATCATATCAAAAAATGTCAGCGGGAAGAACATTTCCAATTCACATAATATGACGGCAATTTATCTTTCCATAGTTGGAAATTTCACCAGGTCTATAACTTTGCTACATATAGATTTGAACAAGAAACAGAGCTTCGTTAATGTATGGCGGACATTCTTGGGAAAAATGCAATGTAAAGCTATAGGAATTAGATCTTGCATCAAAACATGGAAGTCATGTGATTTCAGACCCTTTAATTTTAAATATTCCATTGAAACGATGTTCTTGATATTTGATGAATACCCCTCTGGAACCTTTACGTCATTAAAGAAGTTGAAAAAATGATATCTCTCCTTCCTGGAAAGAGTGTAAGCAGCAGGATGAAGAAATGTTCATTTTTCACCCTTCACTGGTGCCAACTCTTCTCGTATTCCCATCTCAACCATGTCCAATCTAGCCATAATTCCATCCTTTATTTTTTCCATGTGCATTTAGCAACGTACTGATGACACTATCACATACATTTTTTTCAACATGCATAACATTAAGAAAATTTCTGACATACAGATAATTCCAGTATAGTAATTCAAAAAAATTGATCTCTTTTCCCAACCAGTTTTCGTAAGGTTTTTCAAAAATGGTTTACCAAAAGTAGTGTCCAAATATTTCACTTTCTCAAAAAATTGATCACCTGTTAGTGGAGATGGTGTTGTACGTTCCTCTGAACTTCCGTCGAATGATGTCGTCCAAGATCGGTACTTATGTCGTCAGGGTAGAAATCTGCGATGTCCTAGAAACACGGTTTTCGATGAATGTTTCAACCTAATTGACTGTGTACCTTGTTCGAAAATGGGACACCCTTGAGTTCCTTTAATTCTATATCCTAAAAAATTTATATAAGAAGGAAAGTCATTTATCATCCCGTACAACATGGCTTTCAAAGTGAACTATTCATTTTTGTAAGCATCATACATCATAACACCTGAATCCCACAATATTTTCAAATCCTCGATCAATGGGGCCAAATAAACATCAATATCATTACCCGGTTGTTTTGGTCCTAATATAAGCATAAATAACATGATGTATTTTCATTTCATGCATAACCACAGTGGTAAATTATAATTTACCAACATAACCGGCCATGTACTATGATTGATTCTTTGAAAACCAAAAGGATTAAACCCATCTGTAGATAACGCAAAACGAAGGTTTCTCGGCTCATTCCCAAATTCAGGATACTCATGATCAATTCTCTTCCACTAAGGAGAGTCTGTAGGGTGACGTAGTTTCCCATCTTTAATTCGTGTATCTGCATGCCATGTCAATTGTCCTGCAGTCTCCTCACTTCCATATAAGCGTCTAAACCTAGGAATGATTGTAAAGTACCATAAAACTTTCGTAGGACTAGAATAATATTTCTTGTATCAGGAAGCACCACAATTTGGGAATTCTTTAAGTGATTTGTGGTCCTTGCGAAATAATATACAGTCATTCGGGAAGCATGTATTCTTTCAAAGATCATACCCATCGATCGTAGCATTCGTTTGGCATCATATGTTCGGTTTGGGAGTTCATTATCTTCTGGGAGAATGTCATTCAAGAGAGCAAGTAGTTCTGTAAAACTAGCGTCACTCCACCCGTTGCCTACTTTCAAATTATACAGCTTCAATACGGCTGACAATGCTGTATATTTAGTGCAACCAGCATACAATGGCGTTTTTGCACAACTCTTTAACTTCTCAAACAATTTTGGGCAATCACGAAGTTCATCTTCAACTGTCCTTGTCATGTCCTCAATACAATCTTCATCATTGTTCACATCTATAATCACACCCTCCATACGATCGTCTTCACTATTCATGCTTCTAATCATATCAGATGCTCTATAAAATGTCATGTTCTTTGAGTCACTACCTACATTGGTTTTTCCCCATGTTTATTCCAACATGTATAACATCGATCTATTCTGTGATAGATCAGGTGTTATTCCAACTCCTCTGGACTAATTTGTCTTGAATAACAACAGCATAAACACAGACAAAGGATTTTAGAAGGGTCACATGCATGATCTTCTGCAAACTTGATAAAATCTTTCACGCCATCTTCATACTCTTTTTCAACCGATTGGCATTCATCCATTCTTTATTAATATTCATCGTCTTTATGGGTTCGATCTCGAGAACTTGCCTAGTATTATGTTTTAATTAATCAGGTAGCATTGTTTGGATTTTATAAAAATAAATCATGGTACAAATGCCTTTAAACACATGTGAAATACATATACATGGTGTGTCCAGTAGGGTGAACATCGTGTATGTATAAGATACCTGATTTAATCTGATATATATCAAATTTATTCTAAGTTAGTCTTACAAAGACTGAATTATGCCGTAGAAAATACATGACATGCGAACAAGAGGAAACCAATGAGTAACAGGAGAAAATAGTAATAAATATGATGCTATCTCAATGTACTCAAGGTGATGATAAGATGTTGGTCAAGATCAACTATGGGTTGGGAGTACACTAATATTTAATTGAAAAAAACTACTAAAAACTGATCCAGAAAAGGATGAAATATCCTATTCATCAAGTCCCTTAATACAACCAATGTATTAGTTAAACCAAAAATCATCACTAAAAAAATCATACAGGCCATAACTACTCCTAAAAGCAGTCCATGGTAGGTCCAACAATGTCCAACTCATCTAATGGTATCCTAATGTCAAATCTCTCTTGGAGAAGATCATAGAACCTCATAGATGATCAATGTGACTATCAATGCATGGATGAGGATACATATTCATGAATCTCATTAGGTTCAATCTCCAATAGTCCAACAAAAGAATAAATACCAATCAACAGTCTATTTTAGAGAACTATAAAACCCCATGGTAAAGTACTATGCCATATGAAACCATTATATTCTATATCATCAAATTGTAATTAAAACAACTGATACGCTTTTGGTGTTATTTTAGAAATTGTGATAGAAACTGAATTTTCTCCCAAAACTAACTAGATTATAAAGTTTATCTCTTTATTAAGAAGTAAATTTTATACCTCATCAGTGAAAACATCCTAAAAATGTACTACCATTGGGGAAAAAGAATCCTACAACATTCTAGAAACATCTACAATATGCCTAACTATTTGAGCCATTAGGGTCTAGTAAATATATAATTATAACATGCTATTTAAAATGAAATGTGGAAACATGAAATCATACAGAATCTTGATTAACCCATAATACAAAACATGTCACCTAGTATGTCTGTCACATATACAAATAAATAAATTAGAAAAAAACATGCTACAAAGCATAAAGGTACCATTAAATACTTATATTGGTCAACTTGTTTTGAAAATTGTTTATCTTCATCCATGCCTTGAACTTTCACCCATGAATTTGAAGGTGAGTATGCGTACATGATAGTTGACCTTCTTAGAGAAGAGTTTCTGGAAAAGTTAAAGAGACATGAAGCAATAAAGATCATGAGAGTGTTGAAGCAAATGTGGTTGTTCAAATATTGTGGAAATCGTCTTGTGCAACGTGTCCTAAGTTACAACTTGCAGGTATTGTACTTAGGTCGCGTTGCACAAGCCGATTGCCACATTGTAACTTAGGCCGCGTTGCACAAGCCGATTGCCACATTATTTTTAGCAACCACATTTGCTCTAACACTCTAATGATATTCATTTCTTCATGTCTCTTATACTCTTCTAGAAACTCTTCTCTAACAAGTTCAACTATCATGTATGCATACTCACCTTCAAATTCATGGGTGCAAGTACAAGGCACAGATGAAGATAAACAATTTCTAAAACAAGTTGACCAACAAGCATCATCCTCGACACTCATCACTAATTATGAATCACATCCCTAGACATAATCATAATCACATTAAGACCACACTATCTATTATGGAAATCCTTACTGGAATTAGGCTCAAGATATGGTATCATTCCTATCTCACATCTATATTCACCATTTGGTCCTCACACACACAATATATAAATAATATACCAAGGGAATACCATCCATGGAACTCACATCCCACATTGATATCACGAGGAGGAGGAGGACGAGGCGGTGGCGGTCGTGGTAGCGAGGGTAAAGGCGGCGACGACGGTAGAAGCAGAGGCGGCAGAGGCGGCGGCAGTCGCGACAACGAGGGTAGAGGCGGCAGGGGCAGTGGCGGTCGCAGTAGCGGGAGCGGGGGCGAAGGCAGCGGCGACGGTGAAGAAGGAGGAGGAAGAGGAGGATGAGGAGGAGAAAGGAAGAGGAAAGAGGAGGATGAGGAGGATGAGGAAGAGGAGAATGAGGTCGCACGGTGAGGGGCCTGGTTCAGCTTCCGCGAGAGCTTGACCGCATGCAAGCGAGGATGACCTGTTAGGGTTATTAAATAAAAACCGATATAACCTACTCAAATGGAAGATATTAAACACATCTTGGATAGCTATCAAACTAGATGGTAACTGAAAACAATAATAAATACTCTCTAGTGACCAAAAATCACTATGTTTATCCCATTACTCAGTGAAAACAGACATTGATAACCTAGCCGCTGATGTCCCAAGTGATGTGAAACTACGATAAACACCTAATCACTAACCTAAAACACCATAAGTTGATTCCAATAGTTTGTATTGAATTTATTATAACTCAGTGTAATGATTAAATTATTCCAGATCAACTGCACCATCCCTTTCATCTCTTGAACAACACTTGAACCAACAATGGACCACTCTCCCAACTCTTCCCAGTACTAGGGATATCTATATGGATTCCAATATAAAGAAATGTAGGGATCCTTATTTATCACATCCTGATAACAATTGTTATAGGGGAAATCAACAAAAGGAAAATTTATTTCCCAATACCCAATGAAATATTGTGCATGATTCTGGAGAGTAACCTCTAGAACATTTACTTCCCTCTCTGTATATATATCCATCTATAGATGATAATGTGTTAATAATTTACCATGGAAAACTAGTGAAACCTATAATGATTTCCAAAACATAGATTTCAACCTCAGATCACTTTCTAAAACAATTATAGAGGGAACCTCATGATGTCTCAAAAAATCTAAAACATATAAGTCCATGAGTTGTTCCACTTTAATCGCCTCATTAATATGAAGGAAGTGCACATATTTTTGGAGTTGATCAACAACCACCCAAATAACATCCTTCTTGCAAGGAGTTTTTGTAAAACCAATAAAAAATTAATGAAAATATAATCCCACTTCTATACTAGAATGTTTAATGGCTAAAACAACAACACATGTCTCTAGTGATCCTCCATAATTCTATAATATGTAATGAACCATGAATCCAAAACCGTTATCAACTATATCATCCATCGACTCTTGAAATAACACCTCATGTCAGGATTTCACATGTTCAATTCAAATGATAGAAAAAAAATTTACCTGAAATTGAATATCAATAATGGTAGAGGCGTCGGCGGAGGCAGCACCAGAGGCGGAGGCGGCGGTGGCGGCAGTAGAGGCGGCGGCGGTCACAACAGCGGTGGCGGAGGCAGCGGCGGTGGTGGCAGAAGCCACGACAGTTGTGGAAACGGGGGTGGGGGCGGAGGTGGTGTCAGTGGCGGAGGAAGAGGAGGACGAGGAGGAGGAAGGACAAGGAGGAGGAGGACGAGGTCACAGCAGACGGGGGGCTTGGTTCGGCTTCCACAAAATCTTGACCGCATGAGAGCGAGGATGTTCAGTTAGGGTTATTAAATAAAAACCGATGAAACATTTATCAACACTCATTAAAAGTGCTGATAAATGTAACACCCCAAGATTTCATAGTGTGTTATTTCTTCAAAATAATTCAATAACTTGCACTACACGCAACACTGAGTTCAATCACACCATGACTTACAAAAAAAAATCCATTCAAAAGAGGTTATGAATAGTATTATCTAAATTTTAAACTTTATATAATCCTTATAATTTTAGAATCCATATTATGAGTTTCTTAGATATAATGCAAGAACAAATTCATTTTCAGTATTGCACTTTTATTAACTTTTAATAGTGAACCCTTTTTAAATACAATATTTTAAAATTTTTGACTAAATGGGGACATCAAAAATTTAAAATGAAACATCCCAAGCTTCCACGGTACACTTTCTTTGAATAATACAGTAGCGTGTGTTGTACGCAACCTTGAGTTTTAACACACACCACAACCAATCAAACTAGCCGTTATGAATAGTAATACCTACTTTTTAAAATTATATATATTTTATATTTTAAAATGGACTTCATCTTTGGATTTGAAATATCGAATTTAGCCTAAGGTGAAATTTTGGTACATTTCGGATAACTTTCATATTTTGATGAATAGTGAAAATTACTAAATTTTAATTAAAAACAACTTTTTTAATCAAAATAATTAATAGTGATAAATTATGAATTTTATTGGTTTTAAAGTATATTTAGAATATATTTTTACCATTTAATATAATGTTGGTCATTGGACATAATTTTACAATTAAACCGAACATAAACAAGTGTCAATCTTTTGATAGTTATTATCTCTTAAAAACACGCTTTTTTGTTTTGACAGCGGGAATTAATTTTAAATTAATTTCTGCCACTTCTGTGTTTAGAATTTAGGAAAATGGATTCCATATTTGGAATCAGGATGTTCAAATTGTGTAAATAGGTAACTTTTATTTTTAGACATTTTGAATAATTACTGCGGTAAATATTTTATTTACCATGGTTAAGGGTAAATCCGGTAAATAAGGGTTAAAAAAATAATATTATAATAATACTAAATTACCCTAAAACGTGTCTTAACCCTATTGGTTGTTACATGGTCGACCATGGGCATCTTTGGGTCGATTTTGGGACCCCATGGATCCACTTGTAAGTGATAATGACACTTTATTTTAATTAAGTCAAAATGAATACAAAAATGACACAAGCATATATCTTTTAGCAAAACAATTGTTACATAGGGTTATATAAGTTGGATTTTAGATTATAAATATTAATTAGAAAGCTAAAAAGATTTCCTACATAATGATATTTTATTTATAATTTTTAGACATTAAATAATATTTTTTATTTATGACACAATGATGATGCAGTAATTTCTATAATAGTGAAAAATTAAAATAATTGATATTATAAATACACAAATAAATATAATATGAAACTTTTAATGAATTAAACTAATTTTATAGGATAATATGATATATTAGGATTGATTTAATTGACTTTTTTCGAAGTAATCAATCTGTTATGAGTTTCACAAAAATCAACTATTGAATAGTGTCAAAATTGACATAAAAGAGTTCTTAAAACAAATATTATATTATTAATTAATATTAAATTCCTAAAAATCTAAGGTTCGGCCAAGAGACTTATATCATGATAGGTTCATCATTAATGTACCACTTGGGGGTCTCTTGGATTTATATAGTAAATTTATTAACCATATTATATAAAAATACAAAGAGACATTGTAAAAGTGAAACTAATTAACTTAGAGTTAATACTTAAATATAAGGTTAATATAAGTACCCAAACCTGTCTAAATTATATTGGTTTAGTGGTTTTAGACCTATCCCCACCTTAACCTTTTAATAATAAGCTTTGGAGCCATTAGAAACCGAATATGAATTTATTATAAATTAATATTTCTAGCTTTTCCAAAGGTGCCCCTCACCCCTCTTATAAAAGGGCACTCCTCCTTCTCATTTCTTCACACCTTCAAAGCCTTTTGGTTCGACCAAACTCTGCCCAAATACTCTCCCAACATCACTCACTACAACCTAGATGCCTTAGTTTGATCAGAAATTCAACCTAAGGAGCCCTTTTGATCAAATCAAAAGAAAGAACCCGGAGAAGAGGTAATGATTTCACCACCCTTCTCCAAGTTCATTTCTTCTTCCACTTCTTCTTCCTTTGTTCTTACCATTATAAAATAATAACTCCAGTATCTCACATATACTGTGATGTTATTATAAATATGGTACAACCATATTCAGTATTCTATCCACCCTTTGAATAACATGTCACCATACGTACGTACGTACGGACTACCGTCTCCACGTCGTGGTGTAATTGTTATTCAATATAATATTATTTGGATGGGTATAATAATGATGTGTAACTCATGTAAATAATAAATATAACATGTTAATGATTCTGTATATATGATATACCATCCATTTATATATTATTCTAATATCGAAAGAATGATATTGTCGCTCGTGCGTACGTACGGACTACCGTCTCCACGAACGCGATGAGATTCATTCTCCATCGTATCCATTCAAGTATAATTATCATTTGATGATTTAAAAATGATGTTTAAGGACTAGATATCATTCTGTATATGAATAAGATACAACAACCATGGTTTATGTAACAAAACATATAAAAGAAAATGAGTAAGTTAACTCCCAAAACGACGATAATTCTAAGATATTATTAACAAATCAATGTTAAAAGATCATATATGATATCATATTATTATATATGATTCTTGTATAATTTAATAACAACTATTTCACCATTATACAGGAGGTTAACCTACCCCAACCAAGGAAAAGTACAAGGTAAGGGTTTACTTTACAACCTCTTCATTATCCAAGGTTGTTTATACGTAATAATCTACTGGGATCTCTTTATCATCCACATCCATGTTTCTTAAAAATGCATTTCAAAACATTTTTACTATTTACTAGAATATGAGTTAAAGTCATTTATACCCTTTTTGACTTTTATAAGTGGTTTATAAAGGAATCTTTCGGTCGTTTTCAAAACAAGGTCCTTTTTAACCTTTTCGACAGAATTAAGGTAAGAATGTTTTTTTAACTTATACGGCGGGTGCGGCTATTTTCCGCCGTTATAAAATCTTCAAAGCTTCCCTTACAAGCTTATAAGAATATTTTCAAAGAAAATGTTTTATTTTATTTGGATCTTAAATTATTTCAAAATAAAAGGAGATATTTCTTTAAAAAGAATTTTGATTTCATCTATGTCAACATCCTTTGATGGATTTTAAGATTATTTGAAGTTGATTTATTATGATACAAAACTTCTATATTGTATTGAAGGTTTTGTGATATGTTTGACTATGGATGTGCTATTTTTATACCATTCATAGTTTATGGTGAAAGTATTGACATTTCGTATGCTATTTTTAATACGAATGTTTATGTTATGTTTAAACCTTTTCATATGGGAATGCATTGGACTTAATATGTGACGGGTGGAGCCCGCTATAGCTCCTCGATGCATCGGTAGGTCTCATGAGACAAACTAGTGTCTTGGCACAAGGCCTTGACAAAATCTTATTTGTAGTCTTGGCACGAGGCCTTGGCTATGTGGTTATGATAGTCTGGCATTATGCATTCCAACATTATGAAAGTGGTTATTGATTTTTGCATGTGATTATTCGATTAGTAGAATATCCATGTGAATAAGTAAATGGCATTATTTCATTTTACTTTTGCCATACTATGTTGAAGTTCAAGTTTAAAAGGCTTTTGTTTTAGTAATGCATTGCCTTAAATGTTTATTCTTATTTATGAAAGTTTCCGCTATATTGTTATCCTTACTGGGCATTTGAGCTCACCCCTTTTCTATGTTTTATTTTTCCCAGGAAGTGAAGAAGTAAATTATGAATGACCTGCAGGGATATTATGTGGGGATATGAGTGTGGATTATGGAGACATTATGTTATTGTAGTAGTTTTTCATTTTATGATGTAATGTAAAACTTATGAATATATCTAGTGTTTCCAAGGCTACTAAACCAATCGGTCTTTCGAGATTTGATCTTTCTTGTCATCATGCCAATGTTATGTAATAATGCACCGACTCTGGGTAACTGGGGTCGGGGCATTACAGTTGGTATCAGATGAAGTTTAGTACAAACCTTGGAAGCTAGATTTAGATAAACTCTGATTAGAGCACGTAGACCTAAGATGAACTTTGAGGATTAGTATAGAAGAACTTCCTAGAATTTTGGTATTGTAGAGATTTTGTGAGTTTTCCGAGCAATAAATCCCTGTCTGGATACGAGCAGGTAGAGGAGGCTCTGGCACAGATGTACCTAGGGGTAAAACCCGAAAACACCGCTTTGAGCTAGACTCGAACGAGAACTGGTGCACGACAACGGGCCTTGCTGCACTCTTGGTTACGACACTCCCGGGGGATATGCTTAGGATAACTCTCATTTTCTTTACAAATAATTATGAAGGGTTTATGAGTATATAATTTCTCAAAGAAAACATTTTTATGATTATGGATTATATCCATAAATAGTTCAATTTATGTTAAGTGTTTTATAAGTATGGGATTATGTGTTTTGATTCATAAACTGATCTAGTTTATGCCGTGGTATAGAAATGGTGCCCAGTAGAAGGAATGAGAACTCCAGAAATACACATGATTCAAAGAGAAGGAAAGATCATATCTTTCATGGTCTTAAGCTAGAATTTATAAGAGAAATAGTATCCCATGTATTATCATCATATGAAGAAATAATATCATGTGTTGATAAGATATGTAAAGAGTTTACTGAGTCCTATGGCTTTGAAGGGAAGCAAGAGAAGAAAAGGATGGAAGAGAGAAAGATGGATAAAGGGAAGAGGGAAAAGAAGAATTTTCCCATATGTGGTAATTGTGGAAAGAAACACCCTGGAACTTGCCTGAAAGGAATGGGAGTTTGTTATAAGTGTGGAGGAAAAGGGCACAAAGTACGTGACTGCAAGGGTAAGAAAATGGTTTTAAATGTACAATGCTTCATTTTCAAGGAGTTTGGATACTACGCGAACCTATGTCCCAGTCATCAGACTATGCCGCAAATGATGTTATTGGATAATAACCAAGTTATGATACTACCACAGATGAAGAGGAATGATTAGAGTTCTTATGTTGATTATGTCAATTGAGTGTTGTATCAACAATGTACTTGTTATAATAATTATGGAGTATATAAGGATTGTACTGCAGTACTATTTCATTAAGGACTTGAGATTATGTGGAACAAAGAAAAGTGACTCAATAGCAGGATAAATTTTTGGAAAATATATGGTTGAGAGAATGATAAATCATAATATAGTTCTGATACTGAGGTAGTGATTTTGGAATAATATGTGATTGTTTTGGATAAATTATATTGGATATTCTTGACTACCTTGGAACTAATTAATGATTTGTATATTCCATCATTGTTGGGGTTTAAAACATTTTTGGATTAATGAAGTATATCCAGCATTCTATATGGAATAGGGGAGCATGAATGTAATCAATAAGGAATATGGTAATTCAAGATGTTTCAGTTTATTAAAAGAATACAAGATGAAGGTATTCATATGCTATTGCGGGGTAAAAAGGATCTATATTATGTTTACCTTCCTTATAAATGTTGGACTGTGAGTTTGGACAGAAGTATTTTGGATAGTTCTAGTTTGGATTATTTTGGATTACCATAAAAGGAAAACCCGGAGGTTGGGCGGCAACCCGTCGCGTCCGGCAAGACTGCGAGACTTGAACCCGCAACTGAAGGGCGACAAGGGTGTATCACCTACCACTGGCCCATGAGATGTCCTGGATTAAATAATGTTGTTTTTTTAAAGATCTGGTAGATGAATTATAAATTCATTTATTTTGGAACCCTGTACGAATAGTATAAATAAATAAAAAATTACATTCTATTATCTTTTAGAGTGAAAGATGAGTTTGTGGTAGAAACTTATTAATGGATAAAACTCTGATTATAAAGTAAGTATATCTCCTTATGATCTTAGCCAATCTCATAAATAAATTCCTCAACATTAATAAAAGGAACTTAGAATAAAAATGTTTCCCTAGATGGTACCTTAAATCATCACTAATTTATGGCTTTGGGATTGTTGGCCTTTTCATAGCCATGTTCTCTACCACTCTCCATCAGATAATTGATGGTTAGATTTCTCCTCCATATCCATATTTTCCTACATGGAACCCTAGTATGTGTTATTTTCGGTAATCTTCATACTTTCCACTCTTTATTTTAAATAGAGGCCTCATTAATTCATTTTTCGATGTGGGATTTCAACTAAGATATTTTGAAACGTCAAAAATGTGTTATCCCAATACCCTATATTTTGTTGAACCGATGGTACTTCAAATTTTCATAGATTGATGAGTTTAAGGACCTCAATTTTATACTTTTTGTGATTGATGACCTCAATCACTACCTATAAATATTTACGTTTTTCCTCCAATTATATGTCTCTAATTGCCACCAATGTTCTCCTAATCAAGATCATAATTTGGTGGTGACCCTTTCATTTCTCTTTTCCTCATATTAAGACTAAATTTTAGTAACCCAATTTCCGATGTGGGTTTTCCCACAAATATATTTTCTATTTTCAACCTTTTATTTTCGAAGAACAATTTCAAATTGCGAGGACACAATTTATTGAAGGAGGGGAGAATGTAACACCCCAAGATTTCATAGTGTGTTATTTCTTCAAAATAATTCAATAACTTGCACTACACGCAACACTGAGTTCAATCACACCATGACTTACAAAAAAAAAGCCATTCAAAAGAGGTTATGAATAGTATTATCTAAATTTTAAACTTTATATAATCCTTATAATTTTAGAATCCATATTATGAGTTTCTTAGATATAATGCAAGAACAAATTCATTTTCAGTATTGCACTTTTATCAAATTTTAATAGTGAACCCTTTTTAAATACAATATTTTAAACTTTTTGACTAAATGGGGACATCAAAAATTTAAAATGAAACATCCCAAGCTTCCACGGTACACTTTCTTTGAATAATACAGTAGCGTGTGTTGTACGCAACCTTGAGTTTTAACACACACCACAACCAATCAAACTAGCCGTTATGAATAGTAATACCTACTTTTTAAAATTATATATATTTTATATTTTAAAATGGACTTCATCTTTGGATTCGGAATATCGAATTTAGCCTAAGGTGAAATTTTGGTACATTTCGGATAACTTTCATATTTTGATGAATAGTGAAAATTACTAAATTTTAATTAAAAACAACTTTTTTAATAAAAATAATTAATAGTGATAAATTATGAATTTTAGTGGTTTTAAAGTATATTTAGAATATATTTTTACCATTTAATATAATGTTGGTCATTGGACATAATTTTACAATTAAACCGAACATAAACAAGTGTCAATCTTTTGATAGTTATTATCTCTTAAAAACACGCTTTTTGTTTTGACAGCGGGAATTAATTTTAAATTAATTTCTGCCACTTCTGTGTTTAGAATTTAGGAAAATGGATTCCATATTTGGAATCAGAATGTTCAAATTGTGTAAATAGGTAACTTTTATTTTTAGACATTTTGAATAATTACTGCGGTAAATATTTTATTTACCATGGTTAAGGGTAAATCCGGTAAATAAGGGTTAAACAAATAATATTATAATAATACTAAATTACCCTAAAACGTGTCTTAACCCTATTGGGTGTTACATGGTCGACCATGGGCATCTTTGGGTCGATTTTGGGACCCCATGGATCCACTTGTAAGTGATAATGACACTTTATTTTAATTAAGTCAAAATGAATACAAAAATGACACAAGCATATATCTTTTAGAAAAACAATTGTTACATAGGGTTATATAAGTTGTATTTTAGATTATAAATATTCATTAGAAAGCTAAAACGATTTCCGACATAATGATATTTTATTTATAATTTTTAGACATTAAATAATTTATTTTATTTATGACACAATGATGATGAAGTAATTACTATAATAGTGAAAAATTAAAATAATTGATATTATAAATACCCAAATAAATATAATATGAAACTTTTAATGAATTAAACTAATTTTATAGGATAATATGATATATTAGTATTGATTTAATTGACTTTGTTCGAAGTAATCAATCTGTTATGAGTTTCACAAAAATCAACTATTGAATAGTGTCAAAATTGACATAAAAGAGTTCTTAAAACAAATATTATATTATTAATTGATATTAAATTCCTAAAAATCTAAGGTTCGGCTAAGAGACTTATATCATGATAGGTTCATCATTAATGTACCACTTGGGGGTCTCTTGGATATATATAGTAAGTTTATTAACCATATTATATAAAAATAAAAAGAGACATTGTAAAAGTGAAACTAATTAACTTAGAGTTAATACTTAAAGATAAGGTTAATATAAGTACCCAAACCTGTCTAAATTCTATTGGTTGAGTGGTTTTCGACCTATCACCACATTAACCTTTTAATAATAAGCTTTGGAGCCATTAGAAACCGAATATGAATTTATTATAAATTAATATTTCTAGCTTTTCCAAAGGTTCCCCTCACCCCTCTTATAAAAGGGCACTCCTCCTTCTCATTTCTTCACACCATCAAAGCCTTTTGGTTCGACCAAAATCTGCCCAAATACTCTCCCAACATCCCTCAATACAACCTAGAGGCCTTAGTTTGATCAGAAAGCCAACCTAAGGAGCCCTTTTGATCAAATCAAAAGGAAGAACCCGAAGAAGAGGTAATGATTTCACCACCCTTCTCCAAGTTCATTTCTTCTTCCACTTCTTCTTCCTTTGTTCTTACCATTATAAAATAATAACTCCAGTATCTCACATATACTGTGATGTTATTATAAATATGGTACAACCATATTCAGTATTCTATCCACCCTTTGAATAACATGTCACCATACGTGCGTACGTACGGACTACCATCTCCACGTCGTGGTGTAATTGTTATTCAATATAATATTATTTGGATGGGTATAATAATGATGTGTAACTCATGTAAATAATAAATATAACATGTTAATGATTCTGTATATATGATATACCATCCATTTATATATTATTCTAATATCGAAAGAATGATATTGTCGCTCGTGCGTACGTACGGACTACCGTCTCCACGAACGCGATGAGATTCATTCTCCATCGTATCCATTCAAGTATAATTATCATTTGATGATTTAAAAATGATGTTTAAGGACTGGATATCATTCTGGATATGAATAAGATACAACAACCATGGCTTATGTAACAAAACATATAAAAGAAAATGAGTAAGTTAACTCCCAAAACGACGATAATTCTAAGATATTATTAACAAATCAATGTTAAAAGATCATATATGATATCATATTATTATATATGATTCTTGTATAATTTAATAACAACTATTTCACCATTATACAGGAGGTTAACCTACCCCAACCAAGGAAAAGTACAAGGTAAGGGTTTACTTTACAACCTCTTCATTATCCAAGGTTGTTTATATGTAATAATCTACTGGGATCTCTTTATCATCCACATCCATGTTTCTTAAAAATGAATTTCAAAACATTTTTACTGTTTACTAGAATATGAGTTAAAGTCATTTATACCCTTTTTGACTTTTATAAGTGGTTTATAAAGGAATCTTTCGGTCGTTTTCAAAACAAGGTCCTTTTTAACCTTTTCGATAGAATTAAGGTAAGAATGTTTTTTTAACTTATACGGCGGGTGCGGCTATTTTCCGCCGTTATAAAATCTTCAAAGCTTCCCTTACAAGCTTATAAGAATATTTTCAAAGAAAATGTTTTATTTTATATGGATCTTAAATTATTTCAAAATAAAAGGAGATATTTCTTTAAAAAGAATTTTGATTTCATCTATGTCAACATCCTTTGATGGATTTTAAGATTATTTGAAGTTGATTTATTATGATACAAAACTTATATATTGTATTGAAGGTTTTGTGATATGTTTGACTATGGATGTGCTATTTTTATACCATTCATAGTTTATGGTGAAAGTATTGACATTTCGTATGCTATTTTTAATACGAATGTTTATGTTATGTTTAAACCTTTTCATATGGGAATGCATTGGACTTAATATGTGACGGGTGGATCCCGCTATAGCTCCTCGATGCATCGTTAGGTCTCATGAGACAAACTAGTGTCTTGGCACAAGGCCTTGACAAAATCTTATTTGTAGTCTTGGCACGAGGCCTTGGCTATGTGGTTATGATAGTCTGGCATTATGCATTCCAACATTATGAAAGTGGTTATTGATTTTTGCATGTGATTATTCGATTAGTAGAATATCCATGTGAATAAGTAAATGGCATTATTTCATTTTACTTTTGCCATACTATGTTGAAGTTCAAGTTTAAAAGGCTTTTGTTTTAGTAATGCATTGCCTTAAATGTTTATTCTTATTTATAAAAGTTTCCGCTATATTGTTATCCTTACTGGGCATTTGAGCTCACCCCTTTTCTATGTTTTATTTTTCCCAGGAAGTGAAGAAGTAAATTATGAATGACCTGCAGGGATATTATGTGGGGATATGAGTGTGGATTATGGAGACATTATGTTATTGTAGTAGTTTTTCATTTTATGATGTAATGTAAAACTTATGAATATATCTAGTGTTTCCAAGGCTACTAAACCAATCGGTCTTTCGAGATTTGATCTTTCTTGTGATCATGCCAATGTTATGTAATAATGCACCGACTCTAGGTAACTGGGGTCGGGGCGTTACAATAAAGGTATGTTTTATCAGCGCTAAAATAAAAGAGCTGATAAAACATTCATTTATCAACGCTTTTTTAGCGCTGATAAAGAGCTACCTTAATCAGTGCTTTTAGATAGCACTGATAAAGGCATACCCCTTTATCAACACTTTCTGTTTAGCACTGTTAAAGGGAAGCACTTCCCTTGCCCTGTTTTGTGGTAGTGCAACAGGTTGTTTTTTTAAATTGAGCTCCTGAATTTTATTCTGAGTGTTGGAACACCTAAAGGTGTCGTTTTTGGACTTGCGTATTCATCCTATAATTTTAGCGGGTGTCCCGATGAGTCTTAAGAGCACCAAATCAAGAAAAGTTCACTTTAATGGATTTGCATGGGCAAAACACTATTTCGGTCCAAACCGTGCAGTTTACACTGCTTAAAAAATAATTTAATTTAATTAAATAAGATTATATGAGAGAGTGTGATTAATGAGAAGAATGTTTTAAGAATAATAATAATGAATTTAATATTATTATTATTTTTGGTTGTTTAATTAAATGAATGATAAAGAATTAATTAAATGACAGTTGAAGAAATTAATGTGTCTTTTGGGTTTATCAAAGAACCATTTTAATTAAATGAAGAGTTTCAAAACTATTGAAGGGCCATTTATTTTTAAATGGAGGTTATGAGTTGGAGTTTTTATCATTAATATAATATTAATGAAATTGTAATAAATTGGGGTTTTTGGTTTTAATTAAATGAAAGTTGGAATAATAATAATGATGACGTTATTTTTATTATTGTGTTTATTTAATTAAATAAATGTTAAAAGAATTTAATGTTTCTTTTGATATTATTAAAGAAACATTTAATTAAATGAGGGGTTTCATATTTAATGAAGTATTATTTTTTAATAGAGGTTTTGGGCTTATCAAAGGTTTGAAAATATTAATAATGAGACAATTATTATTTTAGTTTTATAAAGGTAATAATTATTATTATTATAGAAATTAAATTAGGGGTTATGGGTTGGAGTTTTTATCATATTAATGATATTTGTAATAAATTGGGAGTTTGAGTATAAAATAAATGAAAGTTGGAATAATAATAATAGTGATGTTATTATTATTTTTGTGGCTATTTAGTTAAATAAATGTGAAAATAATTTAATTAAATGATCAATAGGGAGTTTCATAATTAATTATGAAACGTTTATTAAGAGAATAATAAATGAAGAAGTGTTTTTAATTAAATGGGGAGTTTTTCACTTATTAGATAAGGGTTTAATATGTATATTAATAATAATAAAATGAGTATATTATTTTAATTATTACATATAATTAATTAGATTAATTTTTGGGGGAAAAATAAAATAAAAAGGGGAGGCGTGACCTGCAGGTGAGGCGCACGACCCCCCCTATTTTCTTCCTCCTTAGGCGACACACCAGGACCGCAACACCCTCGTGCTCCAGCTTCTCTGAATCCTTCCCTACGGCGCAACCTCCATAAGTGCATGACCCCTTATCCCTAGCGTGAAACCCTTGGATGGACTCCCTCGCAGTAGCACACGACACTCCCAGCCAGAACCTGTAGCACGCCACCCCCTCTCCCAAACTCCACTATGCACACAACGATTACTCTCAGAATCTTCACAAATCTTGTCTTCCTCGTCAAGGTTATTCCTTCTGCATATAACTCATGATTCTCATCGACTATTTGACTCCTCTATCTCACCTTGTTTTCTCAAACGAAACCCTTAGGTTTGATTTTATCCGGTTGTTGCGTTATTATAATTTTTAGGATATTATAATATTGTTTAGAGACACATAGGTCCATGTTCTGACATATGCTGACAAGGTAGAGGTGGATGGGCTTGATTTTCTTTAGAGACATTGATTCAGGTAGGATTTCAAACCTGCTGTTTGGTTTTGCACCAGTTAAATTAAGGTCTGTTAATTTTCTATGATTCCTTGGTACCGAGTTAAAGGTGCGTTGTCTATTACTACTTTGATTTTAGGTGCCATTTTATTATATTAAATTTTTTTATCAATGTAGACAACGTTCACGCACACACACACACACACAGATATATATATATATATATATATATATATATATATATATATATAAAGGTGTGCATGTATGAGACTGCGGACCAGTCGTGGACTGGTTTCTGCCAATTACATTAAAGTGTTTTAGAATAAAAATGGTGTCACCCCAAGGTAGGGTACCAAATCTCCATCACTTTATTTAAGAATTATTTTCTTCTTTAAATATTTTGAGAGTATGAGTTTCCTTGATTTTGGAACTAATAAATTTTCTTTAAATGATTATTAAAGATAAATTGCTGGTTAGTAGTAATCTCGTATCATGATTGATATGGTTTGGATTATCATATGTCTTCTTGATAGTGCTGATATATGATATGTCGAAGCATGAAAATTTTGATTTTATTAAATGATTTTGCCATGTGAGATAAATGAGGACTTGATCCTGTGTGGGTTTTAAGCATGTATTTATAATTGGGTTAAAGTTATATGGTTAAATAGTTAAATGATTTTAATGGAGATGGCTGAGTAATAGGGTAATTAATTGAAGAATTAATTATCTAGTCATGAGTCAGAAAAATTGTGGTTTTTACTGAATATTTATAATATAGAATATTTTTACATGTTCAGAATATAAATAGAAAATTGGTAATAATTAATGGATGGATTAATTATTACATGATAAATGATCAATGGTTAATTAATGGATGAAATAGTTTAAAAGATATCAATTAATTAATTAATTAATTGTTGAATTAAATAAATTTACATGCATTAATTTAATATTGTGAATTGATTTTCTTGTTATGACTGTTGGCCAATAATACATTTGGTTGCCTATTTATTTTCCCTTCCTTAAGTTGTTTAGGATGGAGTGGTTTAAAAATATGATATTCTATGCGAGATGGTTGCTAAATTTGCGGGTCTTGTTCAATATGTTTGACTAGAGATGTTTATGACGTGTGTGTTAATTGTTAAAGTGACGGATGAAACACTATTTCAATGGAAGGGTTCAGACTTGTTAATGATTTGGGATATTTAATTAAGAATAATTAATTGATAATTAATTACTAAGTATTGATATGTTGGATGTTTAATTGAATGTAGATTTATTTCACAAAAGGTTTATGTTGTTAATTATTTGTTGAAATAATTAATGGATTGGACTAATTAATTTATTAATTAATTAATGGATGGTTTTAGGGTGTTAGACATGGAATTCTACACCAATGATAAATATATATGTATGATTGATAAATGGGTTGTGAGATAGGGACTAATGGTCTAAATACTCACGGGGTGCTAGACATGGCGTTCTACACCCAGCTTACCTGAAAATGTTCTTTTATGGGACATAGGTCGATGCTCCAAATACCCATGGGTTGTGAGACAAGGACTGATGCTCCAAATACTCACAAGGGTTCTAGACATGATATTCTACACCCATTAATTGAAATTGGACTATGGGTACAATTGGTTGTACATGAAATGAATTAATTTGTTAATGAAAACTATTGTGACATAACGATTTGGGAATTGAATATGAGAAAGGGTTCAGACTTATGAATGAATTGGGAGATTCACTGTTAGTGGATAGACCCAAGAGAGAATCACTATTTTTAGTGTATGGGCTCGGACATAGTATATGAAAGATTAAATTGAATATCTTATAATGCGTTATCCAATCCAAAGCACAAGATTGGATTCAGTCTTTACTTTGTTTACTTAGATGTTCTTTAGAGACATCTGTGGTGAGTGACTTATACGGGGGTTGTCGGGCTTAGGACAAATCATGAGAATTTAGTAATTTTTTTGAGGTTTGAATAACTGATAAATAAAAATTATTGTGTAATTATTGTTTAGTATGCATGAGAAATGTATAATGCAGGTTAAGACACCAACACAGGGCTGAAGCAGGTACTTGGGTATATAGTTGCATTGTACTGCTTTATTTATGAATGATTTCACATAGTTTAAATTATTTTTTAAATGTTTGGATTTGGGGTAGACACCGGTGGTCCCAGTCTATTGATATTTATATCTCACACCCTAATCGGGTCACCATTTCACTAGGGTACCCAATTAGATTCTATTTGATTGCAGGTTGTTCTATTTGCATTTATTTGGGAGATAGGAGCAGAGAACCGAGTGGAAGCTCATGATACTCAAGGAGACTGCCCTCGGGGGTTTGAGTCATTGTTTATTTATTTCTAAACTGGAATATAAATCATGATGTTTTGTTCATTGTTTTCAATTTTTGTATCATTAGCATATCATGTATGCATCTGCTGTATAATTGGAGTTGGCCATTTGTTTTGTACAAGATTCATAAAATCTGCCTTCTACTGCTTTATCATTTATTAGACTGCTTCCGATATTTATTTCCATGGTCTATTATTAAATTCTAATATGAGGGTATAGTCCCCCACTAACTATCCATAGACCCTCGCTGCTAGTCCGCAGCCTCTGGCATACAGGGATATGTGCTTGAGGTCATGTGGCGACTGGTCCGGTCACCGGTTCAAGGGTGAGCTGGGTTGGGATGTTAAAAAGTGGTATCAAAGGCATCTTTTCCTTTTGTCTTTCTGTTTTGGGTAGGTATATAGGAGACTAGGAATGTGTCGAAGCTTGGGTTAATAGCCGTGCTTGGGACTGATCACCCCATGTACATGGAATGACCAAGTGGCTAGGGACAGGAATTGATGTTTGTAGTATTTGAGGTTATAGTTGATATTATTTCACCTTGATTGACTGCTATATTTTCCACTACTTAATAATTTTGAAAAAAAAATTTCTTGGCCTGATAGGGCAAGGAATTTTCATACATGCATCATCTTAGGCACGTAGAGATTAACATGACATGTATGTAACATGCCATGTAGTTTCATTAGTAGGATTCCTACTAATTTGGATTGTGTTCCTTGGGGGGAATTCCATGTTTTGATCTGATTTAGCATGCCTCTCTAGATAATAGTTTCCGGTGATAGATTTAACATTCTTGGGTGATTATATGCCATATTGCCTCAGTTATTAGGATGTTTTGTTGTTGTTCCATGCTTCTGTGTAATATCATGCTATTGTGTTACTTCTTATGATAACATGCTTGAGATGTTTTGATGTGTGAAAGGGCTGTTGAAGTTAAAATGTTAAATGAATTTTGATTGTTATAAATGGGATCCAAATGCTATTGATAAGCTGTATGGGCGCCTTATCAATTTTTAGATGTCCACCCATGTTTTTTAACCTCATATAACCATAGTATGTTTGAAAATGGTTATAAATGTAAACCTACTGAGTTTTAATTGTAATGAACTGTTGTGGGGTTGCTTTTTGAAGAACCCAGATTGAATAAATAGAACTTTTGGAGGTCTCCTTTTTGGTAAAAAAGAATTTAGATGATAAATTTTCTATTATACATTTTAATAACACTATACGTGAAGTGTTTAAAGGGGATTTTTGTTATAGAATGTATGTGTTGTCTGTGGGGCATTGTTTTGAAAACAAAGTGACTTGTTGTGAGAAAGAACTTGTGTGTTTGTTGATTTTTTTTTGAAAATGTTAAAATGGTTGAAATGAATTAATTAAGATGTCTAAAATGGTGGCTTTTGAACCTCATGATTTTGGTTTTGTGTGACCAAGTGAGAGGGTTAACGTTTATGTTTCGAAAGGGGATAACTCGTGGTAGGTAGTACCCTTAGAATGTTATAGGCCATTAAAGTAAGTTCGTCCCACTACTCGAGAGGACTTCTTGGTACTCGAGTATTATGGAATGCCGATAGGTGTTGGTGGGTAGATAATATTTTATTTGGATATCATGTGAAATCCTAAGGTGGGTTGTGTTGAATCGATTTCGATAAATGTGTCGACAGGTGATGTTGAGTTTTTGAAAAAATTCACCCGGTAGTAGTTCAACTGATCTTCTTAATGAACTTTGTTTTCTCTTAGTGCACTCATCTGAATACAATGAGCATGTACCCTATATTGAACTCATCATGGAGACACTAATATAGAATTTGTCTTATGACATGTTATAATTTAAATACTGTTGGCCTTGATGAGTAGTTTTTATTTGGATAGTACGTAGGATGTGTGGTTTCTTTGGGCTACTCCTTTATTCGTGTTGGGAAATAATTTTTTTAAATAGACTTGTGATGGATTGACTTGGAAATTTCACCAGAGGTCGATTAAGTACTTCATTATAAATGTGGATATTTTTGGAATAGTTTTGAAGGCATGTCGTTAGATAAATGGAAAATGTGGGTTTTGGGTCCGCGACGTCTTTCAAGGGAAGCATGTGAACCTGTTCTGTTGGTTGATCAAGATTCAACCATTTTCGTTGATGAGGTCCCTATAATGGCCTCATATATAATCTTCATTTCGATGTTTAAGATATAAAGTGATCATTGGATATGGTTTTAAAGGATTAGACGTTAGGCTTGTAAAGGGATAAAGGTGCGTTTGGCGTTGGGAATCAAACACGTCAGTTCTAACGAGATTAAATGACCTTGGTAGGTCGGTTTTTTTAGTAGTGGTTCCCAATGGATTCTTGGGGATGAGATGTTTTTAAGGTGGGTAGATTGTAAAGTCCCTTGTTTTTTAACCGAGTTAAAATATGACGGTTTTTAATTTTTTTTTGATTTATCAACGTGTCATTTTTTTAAAACGAGATCCGAAATTTTATTCCCAGTGTTGGAACACATAAATGTGTCATTTTTGGACTTGTGTACTTATCCGATAATTTTAGCGGGTGTACTGATGAGTCTCCAGAGCACTGGATCCAGAAAAGTTCACTTTAATGGATCTGCATGGGAAAAACACAGTTGCGGTCCAAACCATGCAGTTTACATTGCTTAATAAATTATTCAATTTAATTAAATAATATTATATGAGAGAGCGTGATTAATTAAAAGAAAGTTTTAATAATAATAATAATGAAATTATTATTATTATTGTTGTGGCTGTTTAATTAAATTAATTATAAAGAATTAATTAAATGATAGTTAAAGAAATTAATGTGGCTTTTTGGTTTATAGAAGAACCGTTTTAATTAAATGAAGAGTTTCAGAATTATTAAAGGACCATTTATAATTAAATGGAGGTGATGAGTTGGAGTTTTTATCATATTAATGATATAGTAAAAAATTGGGGGTTTGGGTTTTAAATAAATAAAAGTTGGAATAATAATAATAACGATGTTATTATTATTATTGTGGTTATTTAGTTAAATAAATGTTAAAATAATTTAATTAAATTATCAATATGGATTTTCATAATTAATCATGAAACATTTATTAACAGAATAGTAAATAAAGAAGCGTTTTTAATTAAATGGGGAGTTTTTCACTTATTATATAAGTGTTTAATGTGTATAATAACAATAATAAAATGAGTATTAATATTTTAATTATTACATCCTATTAATTAGATTAATTTTAGGGGAAAAAAGAAAATAAAAAGGGGAGGCGCGACCTGCAGGTGAGGCACACAACCCCCCTGTTTTCTTCCTCATTAGGCGACGCACCAGGAACGTAGCGCCATCACACTCCAGTAGCTCTGGAATTTTCCTTATGGCGCAACCTCGAATAGTGCATGACCCCTTCTCCCTAGCATGCAACCCTCAGCTGGACCCCCTCGCAACAACACATGATACTCCTTGGTAGAACCAATAACACGCCACCCCCTCTCCTGAACTCCACTTTGTATGCGACGATTCCTCTTAAACTGTTCATGAATCTTGTTCGCCCAGTCAAGGTGAGTCCTTCTGTATATAACTTGTGATTCAGATCGGCCATTTGACTCCTCTCTATCACCTTATTTTCTCATCCAAAACCCTAAGTTTCGATTTTATTCGGTTGTTGTGTTGTTCTAATTTTTAGGTATGAGAATGTTTTTTAGGGGCCTATAGGTCCATGTTATAGTATCCACCACCAAGGGAGAGGTGGATGGTCTTGATTTTATTTGGAGGCAACGATTTAGGTAGGATTTTAAACCCACTGTTTGGATTTTCACCGGTTAAATTAAGGCATGTTAATTTTCTATGAGTCCCTGGTACCAAGTTGGAGGTCCAGTGTTCATTACTAATTTGATTTTGGGTACCATTTTAATATATTTAATTTTTGTTGATCAATGCAGATAAAACACACACACACACACACATATATATTATGGTGTGCACGCGTGCGACTATGGACCAGTTGTGGACTGGTTGCCTCCAAGTACATTAATGTTTTCAAAATAAAAATGGTTCCACTATGAGGTAGGGAACCAAATCTCCATCACTTTATTTAAGAATTATTTTCTTCTTTAAATAATTTGAGAGTATGAGTTTTTTTGATTTTAGAACTGATAAATTTTCTTTAAATGATGATTAAAGATAAACTATTGGTTAGTAGTAACGTCATATCATGCTTGTTATGGTTTGTATTTTCATATGTATTCTTCCTGGTGATGATATATGATATGTCAAATCATGAAACTTTTGATGTTATTAAATGATTTTTCCATGTGAGATAAATTAGGACTTAATCATGTTTTTGTTTTAAGAATGTATTGCTAATTGGGTTAAAGTTATATAGTTAAATAGTTAAATGATTCAAATAGAGATGGTTGAGTAATAAGGTAGTTAATTTAAGAATTTATTATCTAGTCATGAGTCGGAAAAATTGTGGTTTTTACTAAATATTGAGAATAATGAAAATTTTGACATGTTCAGAATATAAATTAGAAATTGGTAATAATTAATGGATGGATTAATTATTACATGATAATTTATCAATAGTTAATTAATTTATGAACTAGTTTAAGAGATATTAATTAATTAATTGTTGAATTAATTAATTTTCATGCATTAATTTAAGATTGTGAATTGATTTGATTGTTATGACTTTTGGCCAATAATACATTTGGTTACGGGTTTATTTTCCATGCCTTATGTTGTTTAGGATGGCATGGTTTAAAAATATTATATTCCATCTGATATGGTTTCTAAATATGTGGGCCTTGTTCAGCATGTTTGAATGGAGATGTTTACGATGTACATGTTAATTAATAAAGTCCTGGATGAAAAACTATTTCAATGGAGGGGTTTAGACTTGTTAATGATTTGGGATATTTAATTAAGAATAATTAATAGAAAAATAATTATTAACTATTGATATGTTTAATGGTTAATTGATTGTAGATTTATTTGATGGGAGGTTTATGTTGTAAATTTTTTGTTGAAATAATTAACATATTGGATTAATTAATTTATGAATTAATTAATGGATGGTTTTGGGGTGTTAGACATGGAATTCTACAACATTGATAAATATATATGTATGATTTATAAATGGGTTGTGAGATATGGAATGATGCTCCAAATACTCACGGGGTGCTAGACATGGAATTCTACACCCAACTTGCATGAAAATATTTTTTTATGGGATAAGGATTGATGCTCCAAATACCCATGGGTTGTGAGACAAGGACTGATGCTCCAAATACTCACGAGGGTTCTATACATGATGTTATACACCCATTAATTGACATTGGACTATGGGTCCAATTGGTCGTAAATTAAATAAATTAATTGGTTAATGAAAACTGTTGTGACATAATGATTTGTGAATTGAATATGAGAACTGGTTCAGACTTATCAATGAATTGGGTAAATCACTGTTAGTGGACGGACCTAGGAGGGAATCACTATTTTTAGTGTATGGGCTTAGACATAGTTTATGAAAGATTAAATTGAATATCTTATGACATGTTATCCAAGCGAAAGCACAATCTTGGATTCAGTCTTTTCTATGTTTACTTAGATGATCTTTAGAGATATTTGTTGTGAGTGACTTATACAAGGGATTTCAGGCTTAGGTCGGATCATGAGAATTTTTTAATTTTTCAAGGATTGAATAATTGATAAATTAAAGTGATTGTGTAATGATTTTTGAGTATGCATGAAAAATGTATATTGCAGATTCCGACACCAGCTTAGGGTTAAAGTAGGTACTTGGGTATATAGTTGCATTGTACTTCTTACTTTATTTATTCATACTTTCATACAGTTTAAATTATTTATTAAATTTATAGATTTGGGGTAGACACTGGTGGTCCCGACCTGGTGATATTTATATCTCACACCCTACTCAGGCCACTATTTCACTGGGGTACCTGAGTAGATTCTATTTGATTTAAGGATGTGTTATTTTCATTTAATTGGGAGATAGAAGCAGAGGACCGAGCGGAATATCGGGATAATCAAGGATACCGTCCTTGGGGCTTTGAGTCATTCTTTATTTATTTCCGTATTGGAATATAAATCATGTTGTTTTGTTCATTGTTTACCATTCTTGTATCATTATCATGTCATGTATAAATCTGCTGTATAATTGGCATTGACCATTTGTTTTGTACAAGATTTATAAAATACACCTTCTGCTGCTTTATCATTTATTAGAATGCTTTCTATATTTATTAACATTGTCTATTATTAAACACTGATATGAGGGTATAGTCTCCCCACTGACTATCCATAGAACCTCAATGCTAGTTAGAATCCTCTGGTGTAGGGGAAGACGTACTTGGGGTCATGTGGCGACCGGTCTGACCACTTGTTCCGGGGTGAACTGGGTTGGGACATTACAAAGTGGTATAAAAGGCTTGTTTTCCTTGTGTCTTTCTATTTTGGGTTGGTAGATAGGAGAATAGGAAAGTGTCAGTGCTTGGGTTAATAGCCATGCTTGGGACTGATCACCCCATTTACGGGAAATGACCAAGTGGATAGGGATGAGAATTAATGTTTTTATTATTTGAGGTTACAGTTGAAATGATTTCACATTGAGTGACTGATGTATTTTCTGTTGCTTAATAATTTTGGAAAAAAAAATTTCTTAGCCTAACAGGGCAAGTAATTTTCATACATGCATCATTTTAAGCATGTAGAGATTCACATGACATGAAAGTAACATGCCATGTAGATTCATTAGTAGGATTCCTATTAATTTGGATTGTGTGTCTTGGGTGAAATGTCATGTTTTGATCTACTTTAGTATGCCTATGTAGATAGCATGTTTCGGTGAAAGATTTAACATGTTGGAGTGATTATATTCCATACTGCCTTAGTTATTAGGATGTTTTGTTGTTGTTCCATGCTTCTATGTAATAGCATGCTGTTGTGTTACTTCTTATGATAACATGTTAGAGATGTTTTGATGTGTGAGAGGGCTGATAAAGTTAAAATGTTAAATGAATGTTGATTTTTATAAATGGAATTCAAAAGCCAATGATAAGGTGTATGGGCACCTTATTGATTGGTAAATTGACACCCATGTGTTTGATCCTCATATAACTATAGTATGTTTGAACATGGTTATAAATGTAAAAATAATGAGTTTTGATTGTAATGAACTGTTGTGGGGTTGCTTTTTGAAGAACCCAAATTGAATAAATGGGACCCTTGGAGGTCGCCTTTTTGGTAAAAAGGAATTTAGATGCTAAATTGCCTGTTATACTTTTTAATAACACTATATGTAAAATTTTTAAAGAGTTTTTTTGTTCTAGCATGTATGTGTTGTCTGTGGGGATTTTTTTTGAAAACCAAGTGACTTGTTGTGAGAAAGAACTTGTGTGTTTGTTGATTTTTTTAATGTTAAAAAGGATGAAATGAATTAATTAAGATGTGTAAAATGGGGGCTTTTGAACCTCATGATTTTTTGTTTTTCATGACCAAGTAAGGGGGTTAATGTTTATGTTTAGAAAGGGGATAACCCATGGTAGGTAGTACCCTTAGAATGTTCTAGGCTGTTAAAGTAAGTTCGCCCCACTGCTTGGGAGGACTTCTTGGTACTCGAGTATTATGGCACGCCGATAGGTGATGGTGGGTGGCTGATATTTTATTTCGACATCATGGAAAATCCTAAGGTGGGTTGTATCGAATCAATTTCGGTAAATGTGTCGGCAAGTGATGTCGATCTTTTTGAACAAAGTTGTCTGTTAGTAGTTCAACTGATCTTCTTAATGACCTTGGTTTTCTCTTAGTGCACTGCTCTGAATACGACGAGCATGTACCTTATATCGACCTCATCATGGAGACACTAATATAGAGTTGGTCTTACATTTTTCTATAGTTTAAATGTTGTTGGGATTGATGAGTAGTTGTTATCTAGGTAGTACGTGGGATGCGTGTTTTCTTTGGGATACTCCTTTATTCATGTTGGGGAATAGTTTTTTTTAAAATAGACTTGTGAGGGATTGACTTGGAAATTTCACCAGAGGTCGAGTAAGGACTTCATTATAAATGTGGATGGTTTTAGAGTAGTTTTAAATGAACTTTGTTAGAAAAAGGGAAAATGTGGGTTTTGGGTCTACAACGTCTTTTGAGGGAAGTATGCACAACATTTTCTATTGGTTGATCGAGATTCAACCATTTTCGTTGACGAGGACCCTATAATGGCCTCATATATAAGATTCATTTCGATGTTTAAGCTATAAAGTGATCATTGTCTTTGGTTTTAAAGGTTTAGCCATTAGGCTTGTGAAGGGTTAAAGGTAATTTTGGCATTGGGAATGAAACACGTCAGTTCTAATGAGATTAAATGACCTTGGTAAATCAATTTTTTAGTAGTGGTTCCCAATGGATTCTCGGGGACGAGAAGTTTTTAAGGTGGGTAGATTGTAAAGTCCTATGTTTTTTAAATGAGTTAAAATAAAAACGTTTTCAATTTTTTTCAGTTTATCAATGGGTCATTATTATTAAAACTAAGCTCTAGAATTTTATTCTGAGTATTGGAACACCTAAAGGTGTCATTTTTTTGGACTTGTGTATTTATCAGATAATTTTAGTCCTGATGAGTTTTGGGAGCACAAGTTCATTTTAATAGATCTGCACATGAAATGCATAGTTGTGGTCCAAACCGTGCAGTTTACACTACTTAATCAATTATTTAATTTAATTAAATATTATTATATGATAGAGTGAGATTAATTAAAGAAAGTTTTAATAATAATAACAATGAAGTTATTATTATTATTATTGTGGTTGTTTAATTAAATGAATGAAAAAGAATTAATTAAATGATGGTTAAATAAATTAATGTGGATTTTGGGTTTATCGAAGAACTGTTTTAATTAAATATAGAGTTTTAGTATTAATAAAGGACCATTTATTATTAAATTGAGGTTATGAGTTGGAGTTTTTATCATATTAATTATATTGTAATAAATTGGAGGTTTGAGTTTTAAATAAAAAAAATTGGAATAATAATAACAATCATCATCTTATTATTATTATCATTGTGGTTATTTAGTTAAATAAATGTTAAAATAATTTAATTAAATGATAAATAGGGAGTTTCATAATTAATTATGAAACATTTATTAATAGAATAGTAAATAAAGAATCATTTTTAATTAAATGAGAAGTTTTTCACTTATTAGATAAGTGTTTAATGTGTATAATAGTAATAATAATAAAATGAGTATTATTATTTTAATTATTACATACAATTAATTAGATAAATTTTATGGGTAAAAAAAGAAAATAAAAAGGGGAGGCGCGACCTGCATTTGAGGCGCACGACCCCCCCCTGTTTTCTTCCTCCTTAGGCGACGCACCTGGAGCACAACGCCCTCATGCTTCAGCTGCTCCGGCTCCTTCCCTACGGCACAACCTCTAGCAGCACATGACCCCTTCTCCCTAGCATGCATCCCCAGGCTGGACCCCCTCACAGCACCGCACGACACTCCTGGGCAGAACCTGTAGCGTGCCACCCCTCTCCCGAACTCCACTTTGCGCGCAACGATTCCTCTCAGACTGTTCACGAATCTTGTTCGCCTTATCAAGGTGAGTCCTTCTTCATATAACTTGTAGTTCGCATCATCCATTTTACTCCTCTACCCCACCTTGTTTGCTCAATCGAAACCCTAAGGTTCAATTTTATCCAGTTCTTGCGTTCTTCTAATTTTTAGGTTATGAGAATGTTGTTTAGGGACCCGTAGGTCCATGTTCCAGCATCCACCACCAAGGGAGAGGTGGATGAGCTTGATTTTCTTTGGAGACATTGATTCAGATAAGCTTTTAAACCCACTATTTGGTTTGGGACCAGTTAAATTAAGGCATGTTAATTTTATATGAGTCCATGGTACCAAGATAGAGGTGCGTTGTTCATTACTATGTTGATTCTAGTTACCTTTTTAATATATTGAAATTTTCTTGATCAATGCAGACAACATGAACACACACACACATGCATATATATATATATATATATATTAAGATGTGTTCATATGCGACTGTGGACCAGTTGTGGACTGGTTGCCACCAAGTACAATAAAGCATTGCAGAATAAAAATGGTTCCACCCTGAGGTAGGGTACCAAATCTCCATCACTTTATTTAAGAATTATTTTATTCTTTAAATAAATTGAGAGTATGAGTTTCCTTGATTTTGGAACTTCTAAATTTTCTTTAAATGAGGATTAAAGAAAATCTGCTGGTTAGTAGTAATGTTATATCATGCTTGATATGGTTTGGCTTTTCATATGTCTTATTGCTAGTACTGATATATTATATGTCGAAGCATGAAACTTTTTATGTTATTAAATTATTCCACTACATGAGTTAAATGAGGACTTGATCATTTGTTGGTTTTAAGCATGCATTGCTAATTGGGTTAAAGTATATATTTAAATATTTAAATTATTTGAATGGATATGGTCGAGTAATAAGGTAATTAATTGAAGAATTAATTATCTAGTCATGAGTTGGAAAAATTGTGGTTTTTACTGAATATTGAGAATATAGAATATTTTGACATGTTTAGAATATAAATTAGAAATTGGCAATAATTAATGGATGGATTAATTATCACATGATAAATGATCAATGGTTAATTAATTGATGAACCAATTTAAGAGATATCAATTAATTAATTAATTTTTGAATTAATTAATTTGCATGCATTAATTTAAGATTGTGAATTTATTTGATTGTTATGACTGTTGGGAAATAATACATTTGGTTTCATGTTTATTTTTCATGCCTTGAGGTTTTTAGGATAGATTGGTTTAAAAATATGATATGCTATGTGAGATGGTTGCTAAATATGTGGGTCTTGTTCCGCATGTTTGAGTAGAGATGTTTAAGATGTGCATGTTAATTATTAAAGTCCTTAACAAAACACTATTTAAATGAACTGGTTCAGACTTGTTAATGATTTGGGATATTTAATTAATAATAAATAATTGATAATTAATTATTAACGATTGATATGTTAAATGGTTAATTTATTGTAGATTTATTTGACGAGAGGTTTATGTTGTTAATTAGTTGTTGAAATAATTGACGAATAAGATTAATTAATTTATGAAATAATTAATGGATGGTTTTGGGGTGTTAGACATGGCGTTCTACACCAATGATAAATATATATGGATGATTGATAAATGGGTTGTGAGACAGGGAATAATGCTCCAAATACTCATGGGGTGCTGGACATGGCATTCTACACCTAACTTGCATGATAATATTCTTTTATGGGATAGGGACTGATGCTCTAAATACCCATGGGTTGTGAGACAAGGACTGATGCTCCAAATACTCACGAGGGTGCTAGACATGATGTTCTACACCCATTAATTGACATTGGACTGTGAGTCCAATTGGTTGTATATGAAATGAATTAATTAGTTAATGACAAATATTGTGACATAATGATTTGTGAATTGAATATGATAAATGGTTCATACTTATCAATGAATTAGGTGAATCACTGTTAGTGGATGAACCTAGGAGTGAATCACTATTTTTAGTGGATGGGATTGGAAATAGTACATAAATGATTAAATTGAATATCTTATGACGCGCTATACAAGCCAAAGCACAAGCTTGGATTCAGCCTTTTTTTACTTAGATGGTCTTTAAAGACATCTATGGTGAGTGACTTATACGGGGGATGTCGAGCTTAGGCCGGATCATGAGAATTTTGTTATTTTTTGAGGTTTGAATAATTGATAAATGAAAACGATTGTGTAATGATTGTTGAGTATGCATGAAAATGTATAATGTAGGTTCATAAACCAGTTGAGGGATGAAGTAGGTACCTGGGTATATAGTTACTTTGTATTGCTTACTTTATTTATTCATGCTTTCACGCAGTTTAAATTATTTATTAATTTTCTGGATTTGGGGTAGACATCAGTGGTCCGGGCCTACTGAGATTTATATACCACACCCTACTCGGGCCACCATTGCACTGAGGTACCCGAGTAGATTCTTTTTGATTGCAGGTTGGTCTATTTGCATTTACTTGGGTTATAAGAGCAGAGGACTGAGAAGAAGCTCGAGATACTCAAGGAGACCACCCTCGGGGCTTGAGTCATTGTTTATTTATTTCTGTATTGGAATATATACCATGCTGTTTTTTTCCACTGTTTCCCATTTTGTATCATTAGCATGTCATGCATGAATCTGATATATAATTGGAATTGGCCATTTGTTTTGTACCAGATTTATAAAATCTGCCTTCCACTGCTTTATCATTTATTAGTATACTTCTGTTATTTATTTAAATTGTCTATTATTAAACTCTGATATGAGGGTATAGTCTCCCCACTAACTATCCATAGAACCTATCTACTAGTTGGCAGCCTTTGGCATATGGAGAGACATTCTTGAGGTCATGTGGTGACCGGTTCGGCCACCGGTTCAAGGGTGAGTCGGGTCGGTACGTTACAGAATAAACTTTGCAAACCAATTTGACATTATTTCTTAAATACACACCCCACTTATTCAATTTGTTTCTAAAAACCCATTTGGTTATAATCACATTTTTATTTTTATTTTCTAGAAAAAGCTCCAAAGTATAGTTCTTGTCAATATAATTAATTTCTCCAATCATATATTTAACCAATTCCACATGATCAATGAATTTAACAATAGTTTTTGGATCAATATATAAAATTAGTGCAATTTTATTTTCAAACCTTAAAATTATTCTTGTTTGAACTAGAGGTTCTTGATTTTCAATGATGGAGTATAAAACCCAACTCTGGTAACCTAGAGCCACTGTATACTTTATTACATTGGTAAAAGATTCAAGGGAGTCATCTTGAAGGACTGAACAGTTTAGTATTATTGAATAATTAGATATATACATGATTAAAATATTACATTGGGAATTTAAAATTCATAGACTATGAAACATTCTTGCATCCTTGATATTATTCATAATATCCTTCTTCATATCATGTGGGAAAAAATAAAGGTTGAGCTCAGATAGACGGTAAGGGTTATGTACAGTAGAATCTATCATGAGTAAATAAGGCATAATCAGTGTGGGAATTTAAATAACTGAAAACACATGGAATTTAATCAATAACTTGACCATTAGTTTCATCCATGGATACTATCAAATTAAATAATCTCATGGATAATAATAACCGGATACTCAATGAAATAAATTGATAATTTTATAAATCGTGATCTTAGATATGATGATATCTTCATCATCAAGGCCTTGCACCAAGATAGTTTAAACTATGGGTAGACATACACCAAAAACTCATTTAATAAGGTTAGCTAACCGTTTTTTCTCATTAGTCCTAGTTATAAATCGAGGGGTTATATAATTTTGGACCCCACCCATCACATCATGTCTAATGCATTACTCCTATATTAAATGATCAATTTAATTAATAAACAATATGCATTATCAATAAATGTCCATATTAGATAAATAATATGGAATATTAATATTTACCCAGTCAATCAAATGATTTACAAAGTAAAACACCATATATAGAAATGATATACAGTTTAATAAATAATCAAATCCACGATAAAAATAATATATATATTTAAGAAAAATGTAATGTCCAATGAAAAATTATCATAATACAGTGAATGTTTCAAGATAAATTTAATGACAAAAAATTTAATGAAGTGATAATATATGACCACCAATTCACCAGAAAAGTATATTTTTTAGTAAAATCAATTCATTTAAAGAATAAATGAAAATGGAAGTGAAAAATTTCAAATATTTTTTCATTAAATATTTTTATTTTTAAAACCATTTAAAACTTTTAGAATATTCTAAATATCATAAAACAGTTATGGTAGTTTGAAATTTCATTAACACCACATACGTTAAAAAGATACATTCCTTTGGAATTTTATAAATAAATTAAAAAATGAACCTTTTTGAAAAATTTATAAAGATTCCTTTAAAACATTTTAAAATTTAAGGAAAATGTAAAATTTACTTAATAAATTATTTGAGTAATAAAAAGTAATTTTTTAAAACAATTTCAAAAAATATGGACTTAGAATAAAAATATAGCCGATCAAAAGAGAAATAAGATCAGATTTTGTTTTAAATATTTATTTTATCAATTAAAGAGATAAAGAGAGGAAATTTGGAGTAAAATATGGAAACTAATTAAATATCTAGATGATAAAAAATATATGGAGTTTTTTAAGGATATATTATATGATTGTTTCAAAGAAAATAAAGTAAATACCAAAAAAATCAAATTGTAAAATAAATTGTTGCCACTGTAGAAACATTAAAATTATTACCCCTTAAAAGAGTAAAATTGAATTAAAACATTAATAATAATGAATAAATATATAATCATGTTAAATAACTCAAATGTATAATATATACACCACCAAAAAATAAATAGTTGCATAATACTAAATATGTCTCAATAGAGTGGAAATTGAGACGAAATCCATTACAAAGATCATATCATTGAAGTGATTATTTTTAAAAAATGTAAATCCAAAAAAAAAATTAAATTAAAAATAATACAATCAGAGTTAATTTCAAATATAATCATGACATAACATAGTCAATGAATTATAATTAGAACCCAGTAAATTGAAATTGAGTCACCTTACCTCCAGTTCGATATGCCTTGTAAGTGATTTTGACATAATATATAATAAATTTATATTTATTATAATTAATTAATAGAACCATATATCTATATATAATATCATATATTATCTATTTATAAAATATTATCACCTATTTTTTTAACAATATTTTATTATTATTATTGTTTTGGGTATTAATTGCTTCGTTTTTCATGAAAATTTTGGTTTGGTAGTTTTGATACTTGCATCTCGCTCATGGTTATATCATATAATTTTTTTATACAAGATTAAAATATCATATATATTCAATATATATATATATATTTAGAGTAATCCATAAAATATAGAGATATAAAAAATGAATTATAATATTCATAGAGATAGCAGGTCATACATACACATGAATGCTATTTTCACTTTTCTATGGATGGAATTAAAGAAAAGTAAATAATAATTCTCATTTATTTGTTCATTTTAAGTAATATATTTATTAAATATATCTTTATTACCATGCATGTAAAATAGAAATGAAAAATGAATCACATCACTTTTAGGAGGTGGTAGTCCACACATACGCATGAACAATTTATTATTTTCCAACATATTAGAATGTAAAAAGTTATATATTATATTATAATTTTAGAAGAATAATTACTTCATAAATATAATATAGATATCAATTATCTCTATAATTGTTATTATCCATGTGATGGGGTGATGGAAAACAAATTACATCGATTCATGAGTTGATAGTCCATCATACACATAAGCGATCATTTTGTTTTTCATTTGATAGAGAAGGAGATAAATAAATATTATTCCATAAATAGAATAAAATCACAATATATTTAATATTTTTTTGTTTTTATATTTTAATTTTTATATTATAATTTAAGGTGGTAAAATAATAAGTGAAAAAGAATGATATTGGTTAGGATGATTACCTTCACTTGATAAACCTCCTTTGTATTTCTTATTAGGGACATTAGGGTCAGTATTTTGGGAAGAAAAAAACATCTATAATGTGGATACTGATTTTGTTTTTAAGATAATTGGTAAGGATTTGGTTGAGATATATTTCTCAAATTGGTGTCAAGAAAAGAGAGAATGAGTGTCCTTTTATAAGTGATAAGAAGAACATTCTTGGAATTTCTTTAAGTAATAAATTAATATAAATTATTTTTCAAGTATAAATGAATAAAAAATGATATAATTTGAAGATAATATAATTAGGATTTTAAATAATCTCATACAATAAAAACTAGACAAGTTTATATGATATTTTCACCCTTATCTCTTTATTTTAACCCCATTGTTAACCCTTTTGATAATTACTTTGATAACAAAGTTTTCTTACACTATAAGAGTCAATAAAGTTACAAAAAAATAAAAATTGGCACATAAATAACCAAAAGATGGAATTTTAAACCATATCTTACCCCCTTGTCATAGTTCATGTTTTTTTTATGATTTTTAAATAATTTAATAAAATATTATTTTCATAAAATATCATTAATTTCATTTTGAAACAATATTTTTAATTTGAATTTTAAAAAATAAAGATAAATATGGAATTTGATTATTAAAATTTTAAATATCACTAATATGTTATTTTTTTTATAAAATTTATTGCACCTAACAATTCATCCAAATTTTATTACTTTTAATATTTTTAAAATCATTTATTTTATTTTTTTATTAATTGGATAAATACTATATCAGTATTACGTAAGCGTTTAAAAAAATTAGTTCATTTAAAAAAATTAAAAATAAATTACAAAAAAAATATAAATAAATTTCAATATAAGCCTTTAGATTCATTAAATAATTAAATTTACTCACATCCATGTCATGAAAAATTATTTAATATGTTATTTTTACTTTTCTAGCCTTGCACAAGTATTTCACAAGAATTTGGACAAAAGTTTTGTTATATAACTAAAAAATATGAAACTATAAATAAAAAAAAAAATTTATAAAAATATTTACTAAAAAATGCATTAAAATAATTTTTTTATATCCATTTTCATCATTAGGATACCAAATTTGGTCTTTCCAATGCTGCGCAAGTACTACGTTGACACTGAAAACAACATTCATATTTATCATGAAATAAATACTAATTTAAATGTATTGAATTACTTTTGTATGATACCTCTAGTACATTATCATACATGACTCTTTCTATATGTATAATAAATTTTTATAAAATATTTATGTCTTGATAATTTCATAAAATATTCTATATAAAAAAATAGTATTGTTTACTATTCTCAAAAAATTTAACTTCTTCAGAAAAATATCAAGAAATCAAACTAGAAAAAAAAATTGATTTTTTTAATCCAAAAATTAATTTTTTTTCATAAAATTTTATTATAAGTGACATAAATTACTTGAAATATAAATGTGTAAAACATAATGAAAAATAACTTTTCATATAAAATGAGTTTTTAAGCATGAAAACTAACTTATCTCAAAATCATGAATATTGAAAATTAAAATGGAATTAATTATATTATTATAATAATAATGGATAATATGTCAATTTAACACCAAAATAAAAATATAATGGGACTTTTAAATTACCTAATTTAACGAGAATAAATAAGAGTATTTGAAAAATATTTATTTTTTACTTTTCATTGAAAAATCAACCATTTTAGAAAAAAATCTAAACATTTCACCTTAAGATAATTTTTATATGATTATTTAAAAAATTATATCCTTTTTATCAAATAAAATTTATAAAATTGGAATAAATTAATTATATTATTCTTTCACAAAAAGCAGTAAAAACTATTTTTGAGTAAAATTTATTTTTAAAACCTATAATGAATTTACTGAAAATATACTCACTTCATCTAAAATAATTATACATTTTTTAAAAAATTGGTAATTAATATTCACTGTACCAATTTAATGTATAGGTTATAACATTTTACTATATTATAGAACATTTATACTTGGGGTTGTATGTATCACAAGTTATTGATGAAATTAAATAATTTGAAGTGAAATATATTATAAAATATTTGGGTGATACATTCTACCCCCTTAAATAAATTTAACCCTGAAAATGTTATCTTGGTTATAAAAGGTTCATCCTTTGTTGAAAAGTCACATCATATTGAGGGATAATAAAAATTCTTTTGAAAATGAAAATTGGGAAGCATAAAGGTTACTTGAAATATCATGTATTTGAGATCCCAAATTAGATGAATATTATTGGGAAGATAAATTATAGAAATGGAAGTTATTAATAATTTCCATGGACTAATAATGAGTAATAAATATCATGTTCTACCACAAAGACATAAATTAGTGATGGGTGAAAAACCATCTATTCATTAAAAATGAAGTTTAAAGATAAAATTTTATTTCAAGATCATTTTCCTATATTTGTGGAATTCATTTAATATCTAGACTATTATCATAACAAAATATACTTTATTGACAATTAAAATTTCATCCTTTAATACATTTCCGCCACAATATCATATTTTTCACTAAAAAATGAGTATTCAATATGATTTTTCATGAATGAGTCACTAAAATCAACTTCTAAAAGGGCACAAAATCCAAAAAATAATATAAGCTATTCCTCCTATCCTTACTAAAACAAAAATGATTATAACATGTTATCTAATATGGATAAATATTTATGTGATGAAATAATACATTAACCTCTAAAATTTAAAAATAAAACTAATAGTTTAACATAGATAATTCCATAAATAAATATCTCTATATTCAAGATAACCTCAATAAACTCAATGTTAAGGAAAGTTGTATCCTGAAAGGTTATCTCAAACCATTCATATTATATCTCTAAAAACATAATAATGTTCTTCCCAAATAATCCTTTATGTTAAAACAAAAAGGTTATATATACCTCAAACTAATAAAAATTCTATTGAAATATCATTAATCACCTCAAAATCACAAAAAAAATTATATTTGATCCTATAATATGCTCCCCAAAATCAACATAGTCTTTTTTCATCAAATTTTTGTTACATAAAAAATTTCATACCAACTAGGAAATCATGTAGGCTAGTGGTAGGAACTGCACCCTTGTTACCTTTTGGTTGTGGGTTCAAGCCACATGGCCTCTCCAGATGCGATGGGTTGTCACTTGGTCTATGGGTTGTCCATTTTATAAAACTATATTAATATATTTCCTATAACTTTCCCAAAAAATTGTTTATACATCATGAAAAATAATATTTATCATCAAATCAATTTTAAATCACTATGTTTTTCTATATCATCATTATCATTTATTTATTAATATGTATACTAAAATAAGGGGTTGTGTTCCCATAAATTTATCTAAAAATATCCTTAATCATGTTAAAATCCCCTCATATAAAATCTTAAAAGGGGAATATATTCCTTTAAACTATAATCAACCATAAATGTATCATCTTGAGACACTTTAGGTTTATCCCATATCACTATGGAATATCATAAGTTCCCATAGGTTATATACTCTCATTATTCATTATGGTTTATAAAGAAAATTTGAATTAACCCAAGCATATCCCCAGGAGTGTCAAAAAAGGTGCATAATAAGATATTATTTACTATGCACCAAAATTATGGATAAGATATACTTGATCAAATATTTTCGGGGCTATTACCCCTAGATGAATCAGCTCCAAAACCATTTTCACTTGTAGTACCTAGATAGGGATTTATTGATAGGAAATGAAAATAATCTCAAAACTTTATGGTGTTATCTTATATATATACTTATCCTTAAATAAATTCATATGGTTATATTCCCTAATATATTCTTTCCAAAATCTACTTCCCAAGGTTTCTATTAACCTTACTCTGATACCAACTACCTAAACCCTAACTTTAGTAACCCATATCTAGAGTCTACTTTATTACATTAGTATAAGATATAGGGGATCTCATCTTAAGGACCAATATTTTTAGTAGTGTTTAATAACTAGATACATACATTATTCCCATATTATATTGGAAATACAAAATACTTAGCATATGGAACATTTTCATATCCTTGATGTTATTTATAATATCATTCTTCATATCATGGAAAATTAAAAATAAATAAAGGGTGATCTTGTATTCTCAATAAATGTTATGTACAATTTAAACTATCATGTGTAAATAAGGTATAATCAATATGTAAAGGTAAATAACTAAAAATAAATGTCATTTAATCAATAACTTGAGAATGAATTATATACATGGATAAGATCAAATGTTACAATATCATAGATAATATAAAGTAAATTCTCAATGAATGAAATGAATAATTTTGGATGTCAAGTTCTCAAACATCATGATATCTTTACCATTATTTCCTTGTTCCAAGATAGTTTAAATTATGGGAGGGAATACACCAAAAACCCATTTAATAAGGTTAGCCAACTGGTTTTTCTCATGAGACTCGTCGATGCATCGATGATCTATATAATTTCAATATTCACCTATCACTACATGTCCAATTCATTACTCATATATTGAATAATCAATTTAATTATTAAACAATATTCCTTATCAACAAATGTCCATATTTGATAATTAATACATAATATCAATATTTACCCATTTAATCAAATAACTTTATAAGTAAAATACCATATATAGAAATAGTATATGGATTATGCATTAATCATATCCAAGATAAAAATAATATGGATATTTAATAGAAATGTAATGTCCAATAAAAAATAATCACAAGAAATTTAATGTTTCAAGATAATTTTAATAACAAAAAAATTAATCAAATGATGAGATATGGCCATCAATTCACCAGGAAAGTATTTTTTTTTATAAAATCGAGTCTTTTAAAGAATATAATAAAATGAAAGATAAAAATTTAAAATAGTTTTTAAATAAAGAGTTTTATTTTTAAAACTATTGAAAACTTATAGAATAAAATAAATATTGTAAAATGGTTATGATGGAAGGAATGTATTTTAACGCCATATACATTACAAAAAACATTCATTTTTTATTTTATTAAGAAACTAAAAAATGAAACTTTCATAAAACACTAGAAATATTAATTTAAAACCTTTTAAAAATTAAAGGATAACATTAAATTTACTTAATAAATCTTTTGAGTAATAAAGATGACTTATGTAAATCAATTTTGAAAAATATGGACATGAAATAAAAATATGCCCAATAAAAAGAGAAATAAGTTCAACTCTTGTTTTAAATATATATTTTCTTGATTAAAGTTATAAAGAGAGGAAATTTTGGGGGAAATATTGAAAATTCATAAATATATAGAGGATAAGAAAGTATATAGAGTTTATGAAGGATATATTATAATATTATTTCAATGAAAATAAAGTAAATCCTTAAAAATGAGATTGTAAAATAAATTCTTACCTCTTTGGTAACTTTTAAATTTTAACCCATTGAAATATTAAAATTTAATTGAAACTTAAATAATAATTAATAAATATATATTCATATTAAATACCTTAAAGGGGTAGTATATACACCACAAAAAATAAATATGTGCATAATACCAAATATGTCTCAATAGAGTGGAAATTGAGACGAAATACCTTACATTAATAATATCATTGAATTGAGAATTAATATATGAAGTGATTATGTATAATAAATTTAAATACACAAAAAACAAGTTTAAATAAAACATAATACTATCATATATCATTTTACACATAATCATGGAATCACATAGTCAATGAAGTAGAAGTATAACCCAATGAATGAAAATTGTGTTAAGAAACCCCTTATTTCAAGTTTGACTTGCCTTGTAAGTGATTTTGACCTCATGTATAATTAATTAATATCTAATATAATTACATAATATAAGAATATACTAATATATAATATCATATATTATCCATTTATAACATTTTATCACCTTTTTATTAACAATATTTTATTATTATCATTATGTTGGGTGTTAACTACATCATTTTTCATGAGAATTTTGATTAGGTAGTTTTGGTCCTTGTGTATCAATTATATTTCCATAATAAGTTTTTTAATGATGGTATATATATTATATATATTAAATATATTGATATTTATATTCATCCATAATAGATAGATATAAAAAATGAATTACATTGTTCACAGAGACGATAGTTCATATGTACGCATGAATAATGTTTTTACTTTTCAATGAAGGGAATGAAAGAAAGTTAAATAATAATTATAATTTTCAAGATCATTTTTATATCATATATATCTTATATATTCATTAAATATTTCCTTATTACAATCTATTCAAAACATAAATAAAAAATGAATCGCATCACTCCATGGAGGTTGTAGTCTACACATACACATGAGCGATGTTATCATTTTCAAACAGATTGGAATGTAAGAAGATAGAAATGATATTATAATTATAGAAGAATATTTATTTCATAAATATAATATATACTTATTAGTTCTATCATTATGAATATCCATGTGAGGCAGTGATGGAAAAAAATTACATCGGTTCCTGAGGCGGTATTCTGCCATACACACGAGTGATGGTTTTGTTTCCCATTTTATGGAGAAGAATATGGATACATATTATTAAATAAACATAATAAAATATAATTAATATTAATATATTATTTTTATTATATTATAATTTTTATATAATAATAAAATGTGGTAAAAAAATAAGTAAAAAAGAAAGATCTTGGTTATGGCGATTACATTCTTTTGAGAAACCTCCTTCAGATCTCTTCTTTGGGAAACTAGGGTTAGTCATTTGAGGAGAAAATAACATATATAATATGGATAATTATTTTGATAATATAATTAGGTAGTTTTTTTTATATATTTTTCTCAAATTGGTGTTATGAAAAGAGAAAAGGGGTGTCCTTTAATAAGTGAGAATTGGGGTATTTTTGTAATTTCATAAAGTATTAAATTGCTATGATTTTTTCACTAAAAATCGATCAAAATTTATATAATTAAATTATAATATTAATTTTTGTCAAAATAATATCATCTAATAAAAATTGGAAAAGTTTATGTGATTTTTTACCCTTATCTCTTTATTTTAACCCCTGTCAAATTTTTTGAGAATTACTCTGATAATAAAGTTTTTAGTCTATAGGAGCCAAGAAAATTTCCATAAAAGGATAATTGGCCTATAAATGGAAAAGATATGTAATTTTAAACCATATATTATCACACTTTTCTTAGTTCATGATTTTTATTATTTTTTAAAAATTTAATAAAATATTATTTCTATAAAATATCAATAATTCCATTTTTGACACTATTCATTTAATTTGACTTTAAATACATAAATAAAAATATATAATTAGAATATAATATTTTAAAATTTCTATAATATTTTATATTTATCTACAAAATTCCTGGAATATAATAATTTATCCAAATTGTATTACTTTTAATATTTTTAAAATCATTAATTGTATTTTTCTATTATTTGAATAAATAATGCATCAACATTGCGTAATAATTGAGGGTTATTATTTCATTTATAAAAATAAAAAATAAATTAAAATAATAAAAATAAATAAATAAATTTTAATATAAACCTTTATATTCATTAAATATTCAAATTTACTACCATGTAATTTAGGAAAACTTAATATGTTATTTTGAGTTTTATAGCCTTACACAAGAATTGACCAAGAATTTGGATAATATTCTTGTTATATAACTCTAAAATTCTAAAATATCAATCCAAATAATAATTTATATATAATATTGACTAAAAATCATTAAAATAATTTTTATTTCTCTATTGTTATCATCAAGACACAAAGTTTGACTTTTCTAGGACTGCGCAAACACTGTATTGGTACTGTAAATGACTTTCATATCTATCATGAAATAAAAAAAATTATATTTTTTGTATGATTTTTTATTATATTTTTATTATATTTTTAAAAAATTATTATTCTATAAGTTTAATAAATTTTTATATAATATTTATGTCTTGGTGATATAATAAAAGACAACATTTTTCATAAGAACTGCATTTTTTACTATCCATAAGTAATTTAACTTCTTATGAAGAATCTAAAAAATTTATAGTAGAAAAAATTTGATTATATGAATACAAAAATTAATTCCTTTTCATCAAATTTAAATACTATAAGTGATATAAATTACTATAAATATAAATGCCTAAAACATAATAAAAGATATCCTTTTAGAAAAAACGTGTTTTTAAGCATGAAATTTAACTTATATCAAAGTAATGAATATTTAAAATTAAAATTTAATTAATTATATTATTATAATTAAAATGGATCCTATATATCTTTAAGACTAAATTAAAAATATAATGGGACTTTTAAATTACTTCATTTAATGAATAGAAATAATAGTTTTTGAAAAATATGTATTTTGAAAAGTCAACCTTGTTAGAAAAAATCCGAAAAATTTACCTTATAATAATTTTAATATTATTATATAAAAATGATATAATTTTTACCAAATACCATTTCTAAAATAGGAATAAATTAATTATATTATTTATTAACAAAATGAAATGAGATCCATTTTTGATGAAAAATTTATTTTTAAATCATATAATAACTTTACCTAAAATATATCTAAAACCTTTATAATTTTTTAAAAGTATTTATTAATATTAAGTCCACCAATTTAATGAATATTTTATAATTTTATACTATATTATAGTTTTTTTGGACTCACATTTTCATGTATCATAAGCTATCGAATAAATTAAATTTATTTTAAAAAAATATTCAAAAACTCGGGGTGCTACATATGTTTTATAGTTCAATATACTTTCTTAACCTATAATGTATTATGTTATCATTACCAGATTCCTAATCTCCATCATTTGTTTTTTATAATTAATCTCAACAAAATTCTTCTCATTTAAGAATTATCATTTTTTCCGTTTTTCTGAAATATCAATATTGTCTACTTTAGAATTTTCTTAATCTACTTAAATAGTATCACTCTATTTAGACTCATTCACAATAAATTTTACATTGAAGCAAAAAATTATTTTGTGTATCCCTTTATTCTAGCATTTATAACCTTTATCATTTTATAATTATCCCATGAAAATTCATTCTTCAACTTTCGCTTTAAATTTACCAATATTTGTGTTATTGATTTTCATGTAGAAAGGACTACCAAACAATTTTTACTATTGGTTTTTTATTATACAACCTATCATAAGGTATTAGATGTTTTTAGGCCATATTAAGCACTTATTTTTTATGTTTACAATAGTACACAAAACTTCTCTCTAAAATAATTTAGAGAGTTTATACTCATCCAACATAGTTATTCCCATCTTAACAAAATTTTGGTTTTCCTCTCAAATATTCAATTCTATTAGAGAGTGTAGGGTGAACTATATTAATTATTTATTAAATGTTTTTAAATATATTTTTGAAAATCATTACAAGTATGATCCCTTTTGTTATCCTATCTCAACTTCTTTGATGTAACCACCCAACTCCTTCTCAACCCAAATTCTAAAGATTTTGAACATATTAATTTCCTCAGATTTATGTATAATGAACATGAAATTAGTAAAATGGGTGAAAACATAAATTAAAGTAATAAAATGAAAATCACCACAAGTATAATTTTTTCTCATAGTACAACATAAGTTAGTATGAATTAACTCAAGTGGCATTGTGGACCGAATATCTACCCTTTTATGAGTAACTTGGACCATTATCCCTTTTTTGAATATTTCACATATAGTTTCTATTTCTCTCCTAAACTAGGGTAGATCCATCATCCCTTCATGTATGATATTTTACTCAAATTTCTTTAGCTATGATGTCCAATACTTTTATGCCATAAACTATTTTCATATTTGGAACTCATATAACATTTATTGATTGGATCACTAATTTATAACACATTGACACTTATTCTTTCACCTTTAGTGATAACTCTTCTATACTTTTTTTGAGTATTTATATATCTTTATTGAAAAAAATTCATTTAAATTATCAGATAATTATATCACACTCAAATGTTTTTGTTTGATCCCTTCATCATAGAGAACATCTTTACATTTCTTCTTTTGAGATTTAATTTTAGCAGTTCTAACCCCTTTAATTTTGAGTGAAATATAATTACCAAATGTTATAGATCCTATATAATGTTCTTAAAAATACTTTATAATTCTTTTATTTCTAGTCATTTTTAGTCAAAAATGGCTGTAAAAAAATCCACATGTTTCCTTTCTTTCATTCCTTCAAAGAAAATTCTCAATGAGATATTTTTTTCCAGCTGTATCATATGAATTTTATTTCTTTTTTCGTTGTTGGAAATATATCTTTAAATATTGGTGATGTGTTCCTTCTCAAAATGAACCTTTTAGTCATAACTTGAATATAATTCTTCCAAAAACCAATACATGTTCTATATAGATAGATTTGATTCAATTACTGACACAAATTTATTTTATTAGGTTCCCCATTTTATTTTCTTAGAGTTTATCCCCCTAAATTCTTGGATTATCCATAATATGGTCATATTTTTCCAACATGATTAATCCTAATGCATATAAATTTAACATAATTAGAAATACCCTCAATATATGAATCTACTACTATTTAAATTGCATATTATAAGAATGATTTTTTCTAGAATAAATTGATTTGTCAAAGACTCCCTTATCTAATTATAATTTAAAATAGGGTTTCTAATCACCTTTATTAAAAAATGGATATATTTATAGTTTCAACCTAAAAAGTTAGTAACAATTTTTTTATTTTAGGATTTCATAGGTGAAGATTTAACCTTCTCTTTTTATCTCACTTATTTGATGGCCTTTGATGATTCAACTTTGATTTCAATGACCTTTTTGAATCCTTATTTCATATTATTCAATTCATTTTCATCTACAAGACATTTTCACTATGTCTTGTAAATATCTTCTTCTTTCAAAGTTTGTTTTAATTCAATACCTTTCACGATCTTCTCTTATTCAACTAATTTCGTCTTGTATTTATTGATTTCATCAATGAGTTTAGTTTCCATTTTAAGAAACTCTTCCTTACCTTTAGTTTTCTTTACATGTTCTTTATTAACCAGTATAATTTATTTCTTGAGCTTTTAATTATACTCAATTCATGATTCAATTTCATCATTAATCATATTTTCCATATAAATTTTTTCAACTCTTTATTATTCACTTATTAAATATTCTTCATGCTTCTCAATATGAGGCATGAAGTTTATAAACTTTTCATAAGATTCATATTCTTATTTACTACTAGATAAAGATTTTTATTCTTATTATTCCTAACTTATTAGATTTATTCTCTTTATTTTGGGATACTTATTTCTAACTTTAAAATATTTTTTCACATATTTTTAATTTTTACCCCAATAATTTTTTTGAAGTCTTTCACTTTGTTCATCTACTTTATATTTACCACTCTTTTTATTTAGATTGTTTATTACAAACTTTCCAATTCCACAAAATTTGAATATTTTAAGAGGAATATTACCTTTATAACTTCCATTTACTTTTCTAAAATCTTTATATATTAGTGATATGATTTTTTTGTAGCCTTTATATTTTTATTCATTATCATCAGAGTTCTTGAAATATTTATCTTATTCATCTTGAATTATGAATTTTCTAATAGATTCAAATATAGTTTATTCTTTAGATCTATTATTAAATGTTGGATCCTTTCTCATATCATTTTCAATAAGAATATTATGAAACTCAAAAACTGTAAAATATTCTATATCTTTATGACTAGGGATATTAGGATCAAACCTATAAGGAAAATTCATCACCAATTTCTTCATAATTATGAAATCCTCTGATTTTTTACCATATTCTCTAATGTTACTGACTATTTCATTTACTCTTATTATATATACATCATTTTTTTCTTCTTAATTCATTTTTATGTTTTCAATCTTGATTCTCCAAACTTAATGCATTGACTCTTTAACTTTGAAATTACCTTAATAACTCTTTTTTAAATAATCCCATATATATATTTTGTAGTTTTAATTCTTATTACTTTGTTATAAATCTGTCTAAAAGAGGAATTAAAATTTAATTTCATTATTTTTCATCAAATTCACGATTTTTCTTATCGAAAAACGACATAGGATCATCTCTTTCAATAGGTGTAAATCCCACAGTTGCATAATCAATAACCTATGAGATAAATGATAGAATATAGGGCATCATCCAACTATTCTAACCATTATTTTTTCCATATAAGGTGGTAATAGTGATTTAAATTATATAATTGTGATTTTATATTTTCAAAAGATATATTAATATAACAGAGGGAACTTGTATTCTTTGATAATAGTTGATCTCCCCTTGGAATAAGGACACCAATGAGAGTGGGGCGGGGGAGTGAATATGTGGTGTTGGTATTTTAAAATTTCATTCTATTTTAAATTAACCTCTGTTTCTAGTTAATATATGATCCAATCAAGAAATTAACTCAACCTCACCATAATGAAATGAAAATAAAACAAGATAAAACACATGTGACTTTTACAATTTTTGGTCCCAGTGTAGGTATCTACTCCTTGCTACTTCCGATTGATATCTTGGTCCACATATTTTCAACTAGAATTTTATGATAAATTACAAGTGGAATTTCTAGATATCATCATATAAACATCTATTTCCAAACTTTAAAAAATCCCACAAAAAATATAACTGACTCCCTCTAGTACAAAATGAATCTGAAAAAATTGAGAAAGATCACTAGATTGAAATAAGATAATTTAGAAACTATTGATATTAATATTTATATTGACCCTTTATTATTATCAATACTGAATATTCTCACTTCTTTAGTATCCTTAACCTCTAATTCCAATTGATGAAATTAGTTCAATCATGAAACTCACATCATGTATAATTAGTTGATGATATACAACCTTATCATTATATACTAAAGTTTTTTAGATTTTTATCTTTATATAATTCCCTAGATTTAGTATATGTTCACTATATTTTTCATTTTATTAGTGATACCACAGTTCTCAAAAAACATCTCCCCTTAAATTGAAAATATCAAATTTCTAAAATTAATTAAATTATAGAAAAATAATTAAAGTCTGACTTCTAGATAATTATCTTAACCAAATGATACAAAAATATCCTCCAAACATTTCCTCAATCATATTTCCATGTGGGAATGCTCCCACAATCACAAAATATTCCCATTATCCTTTAACTGATGTCTTCAGTGAAATTATAGTTATACACTCCTTCTCATTTCATATTATAAACAAAATTCCTAGGTATTTATTAGACAACAATCACCATGTAAAACCATTAAAAAGTAAATTAATTTGAGAAATATAAAATCTTCCACCATTAAAACCCTTTTTTGTTCCACTACATCATATTTGGTTGAATTATCCTTCAGTTTTTATTTTCAGCGTGACACATCTTCTCATATAATAACACATTTTAATTTTAATCTTGAATGATAACATATCCAATTTCATGTTATTTATGAATTGTGTAACAACAAAACATCATTTTATTTTTTTAATTCTTCAGAATATTTCTTCTGGAATTTATCAGATATTCACTTCTTTATAAATATCACAATTTCATAAAGGTCATAACTCTTAAAAATAACCCTTAGTGAAGACCATATTCTATGATTAAAATGAATCTTATGAAGTTCATTGTAGTTCTATTCCTTTTTCCATTTTTTCTTCTTTAGCTGAAACTTATGTAAAATTTAAATCACTTTTATGATAATCCCAAATGAATCTTACAATGTCCCATGTGCTTCACCAAATTTCAAAAACAATTATAAAAAAAGTATTTTGGAAGAGTAAAGGACTCTTATAAACTTGAAAATCACTCTTATGAAGCCTTATATAACTCTTTAAAAGTCTTGAGTTACCCTTCCAAACCACTGGGTCACCCTTATGAAGTCATAGATTGTCGTTTCTATCTTTTGGGTTACCCATCTTAATTTTAAAAATATTGTTATGAAGTAAGAAATTACTCTTAAAAATTCACAAATTAATCTTCAAAAGTGTTTTATTTAATATTCTAAAGTGATTCATGAATCTTACGTGGTTATTCATTTTCTATATTTTTTATATCAATTTCACTAGATTACTCTTACAATGTTGTACTTATCCAATGATAAGAATATACATAGAATTATATATTACATCAAATAATTACAAAACCTCTTGAATTCAGCTCAGGTTTTTGTAAAACCATCCCAAAACCATTCTAAAACCTTTAATAAAATATTAATAGCCTCAAATAATGCTAAAAATTGGTTTAAAATAAATATAACCCCTCAAAATTTCCATGGGATTCTTAGATCCCCCACTTTTGATTTATTCGAAATATCATTAAATACTTTTATCCCCTCTAAATTATTTCTCAAAGACCATAAATCCTCAGAAAATAATCCTCAAATCATTGCCTCTCTCATGGGAGAAGAGTATTGACACCACAATACTATATAAGGTAATGTTTTTGAAAAAATTCCATCTCTTAGTGATAAGAAATTGTGGCCAAGGGACTTAGATATCCTCTCCCTAATCCTAATCTTATTTCACATTCTCTCCCCCTTTTTATAATATCCACCACTTTATATTAACAGCTTGAAATATTTTTACCTATAACCCTTTGAAAAAGAAGATTATACTACTTATCCCCCTTTTACATCATAATCCAATTCCTTTTTAGGGGAACTTTCCAGACATCCTAGAATGAGAGGATAAGGATAAACATTAAATTTCAACCTTAATTCAATAAACAACTCTCTTGAAATTTCTTTAGTGAATATATCTATACTTTTTTAATTGGTGAAAATATATTCTAGATTAATATCTTAATTTTAAATGTTTAATTTAATTAAACTATACTTGATATCAATGTATTTTGATCTAGAGTGATGCAACAAGTTATTTGATAGATTAATAATAGTCTGATTATCACAAAAAATATTTAGTAGCCTCTCAACATATACTTTTAAATCTTATAGCTATATCATCATCCATAATATCTATGAATGGACATGTTTTTCTGTAATATTCTCTACATTATCTATTCTCAATGAAATTAAGTTCTTCTTCTTACTATTATAACTTACATTACTCTCACCAATGGGGAATGATCCACTAGATGTGGACTTCCTATTAGTAAAATCTCTAGCCAGTCTATATCGATGTATCCTATAAGTTCAATTCTAATACATTTTTATATATAGGGAATATTTTAGTGTACCTTTAACATATTTCAAAATTATTGTATCTGGCAGTATATGAGACACATTTTTAATACAAAAAAATCTTTCATAAAGAGTAAATGAAAATAATATATATGTTCTTAAAGATGTTAGGTAAATAAACATTCCAATGATTATCCTAAATTAATTTCTATTAGCACTTATCCTGGTCTCATCTATACTATGTGAAGATCAAACTAATATGAGTGTTGAAACTTATTTTTAATTCTTATTCCAATTTTTTTAACAAATATATACCATAATTATTTTGGGATAAGAAAATATAATCATTTATCTGTATAACCTCCAATCCCAAAAAATAATTCATTTCTCATAGAATTAAAATCTAAAAATTATTTTTCATATGGTTAGAAAAATCATCATTGGAAGTCACTTTTTCACCATAAAATATAATATCATTAACATAAACTATGGAAATGAGAGTACATGTAGAATGTCCTTTAATATAAAGGTTGTTGTTAACCTTTCATTTAGTGACATTTATTTTTTTTAGGAAACCATCTGATTTATAATACCTAAATCTAGGATCCTTTTTAGGCCATAAAAATCCTTTTTCAATCTACATGCCATGCTTTCATCTTTATCCAGAATGAATCCATCAGGTTGTTCAATAAGCACTTATTCTTATAGATATCCATTAATGAATTCTGATTTAAAATATATCTAATACATTTTTAGTGTATGTAATCATACAATATAATAAATATTATGATAACTTTTTCCTTTCCATAGGTTTAAAGCCTCTTAAAAATAAATTCCTTCTATCTATAAATAACCTTTGCAAACCAGTCTGTCCTATTTATTAAAACCTCACCCTTCTCATTCAATTTATTTCTAAAAATCCACTTGGTTCTAATAAAATTTTCATTTTTATGTTTTGGAGCATACATCCAAGTACATTTATTCTAAATCTAACTAACTTATATATTTATAGCTTTAATCCACTCCCCATTCTAAATTTCTCTAGAAATAGTTTGTGGCTCAATCAGTGGAATGAGTATAGTTTTATTTTAAATCCCCAACCTTCTTCTAATTTTTTCTGGAGCTTATTGATTTCAAATTATATTTTCTAATTATTCATTCTTTCTAAACCTTTAATTTCTCATATTCTCTTTCTTATATTCCTAATCTTAAATATTAACTTCAAAAGAATTATTCTCATTTCTATATACTCACTTTTACTATTTTTTGAAATCTATATATTTTATAGCACATAATTTTTTAAATGTTTACAAACAATCCAAAATTATTTAGACTAATTCTCAATCACATTTTCATTATATAGTTCAACTATTTTATACATCATTTTATTCAAGCATCCATTAAATCTACCATTTGATAAGTATCCAATGAAAATACCTTTTTTATCTTTCTCTTCAAATTTACCATGATTTGTGTTCTTGATCTTCATATAGAAAGAACTTAAAAAAATATAATATATTTAACTATTGGTTATTTATTTTATCACATCTCATAAGGTTTCCTATGTGTCTCAATCCTCATTAAACACCTTTTTTGTCTGTGTACAACTATATAAACAACTTATCTCCAAAATAATTTAGATAGTTTATTCTTGGAAAACATAGTTCTTACCATCTCAACATGATTTTTGTTCTCCATCTTAGTTATTCCATTATATTTTGGAGTGTAGGGTTCATTTTACTAATTATTGGTTCATTTTTTAATACAGTTTTCAAAATAATTATAAGTATACTCCCTACCATTATTAGATCTCAATTTTTTTATGTAACCAACAAAATCCTTTTCAGTCCACCATCTTCAGATTTTAAACATATCAATTTCCTCATTTTTGTGTTTCATGAACATGAAATTAGTCAATTGGGTGAAATAATCAATGAAAATAACCAAATAAAAATCACTATAAGTAGTCCTTTGTCTCATAGGACCACTCAAGTTAGTATGAATTAACTCAAGTGTCCTTTTGGATTGAATATTTTATCTTTTATGAGGAGATTTTACCATTTTAACTTTTTAACATGTTTTATATGTATCTTCTATATAACATCATTAGATTACAATATGTACTTCTCTTTAAAAAAAATACTATGTTTAATAACTTTCTTAATATGCAACACAAAATCAAAATAAACCGCATAACATTGAATTATCATTAAAATGCAGTCGTTGAATTGGAGGATAAAAATAGTGCTAACAAATTTGTGAAATATATATAGAAATAATTAAAGTTCATTTTTATTACTAATTCATTGATAAATTTCAATTATTATAACTTAATAACTAATAAGATCATATAATGATTAAAAATGTATTTTCCTTAAAATTACCATTTTAAGCACTAAGTTTTTTTATTTTAAGAAACTAGATATAATATGGTTTAGTGATGATAAAATATATTATTTATATGAAAAATATTTTAATACTAATTTAATTTTTAATTGATAATAAATAATAATAAGAATATTTAATATCTAAAAAGTTATATTTTCTTAAAAATAGTTTTTCATTATACATTCAATTAAAAGTCAAATTATTAAAATTTATAATTTTACTTTTAAAAAATTGACTTCATTTTTGGATTCATAATTTCTATATTATCTTTTTATAAATTTTTATTATTTTTCTAAAAAGATTGTTTTTTAGGTGAATAGTGAAAAATAACATTTTTACAAATTCTGGGACTTTTATGACATCATTGATATAAACAAAAAATTAAAATGTATGAAACATTTATTCCAATAAAATAAATGTTTAATAATAAAAAATATTTATTTTAAATATTTATTTTAATTTATAAAACCTATGTTGAATATTTTGGAACTCAAGTAATATTTTATTCCCATAAAAACTGTTTTTGGTGTATTTCTTTATCTAAGTATCTACAAGGTGGAATTCAGTTTTAGATTTTTTTTAAACCAAAATATTATTATTTATTTAATTATAAACCAATTAATTTTATATAAATAAATAACATTAATATTTTTATCATAATCATAAATTTCAATCATAAAGAAACACTTTTTCTAAAAATGGTTTTGATGCGTTATGTGAGCTAATATTAGAATTAAAATTTATAAACCTTATAATTTTTTTTAAAACAATTTATTTCATAAATTTAATAATGATTAACAACTTATGTAATAATTACCATTTTATTTTATGCATTAAAAATAAATTATTTAGGTAAAAATTAGTTACCACAATAAAAACCAAAAAAGGATAAAGTAAAAAATCAAAGAGTAAAATACTTAAAAATGAATGAAATTTTATGTTTTTGGTTTTCTAGATATTAACCCTTCCCCCAATATATTATTTTAAATTATTTTATCCACTTTAAATTTTAATTTTGACCCGTCCTTCTAAATTATTATAAAATGTAACTCCCCTCCCTTATAAAAGGAGTCATTACCACCCCACTTATCCTCAATCTCAAAACCTTTTTGATTCAATAAATATCTTACAAAGTGACTCCCAAACACTAATAGACATTTCTTATAGGTTTGTAACTTCTAAAAATACAACCCCTCAAAGCATTAATTCAGTTTTCATAAAAGATATTCTAAGGAGTAAGGTAAAAATATCAATTACAGTTTTTTCATTTCTTTTCCTTTATTTATTATTAAAACTGATATGAATGTAATAAAATTATTCTAATATAATTAAATTAGTATCATAATTATACTAAATTTCATTATTTCTATGGTATAAACATTTTATGCCTTCCACCCATTCTATGGAAAATGAATATGCCATTTGTGTGTACCTGCATACTACCGCCTCCCTATAGAGATGTAATTTGTTTTTCATCATCACCCTACTTGGATGATTCTAATAATGTATTTACTAAATAAAAATAATATCCATAATATTATTAAGGTTCTGTAGTTGATATTTTAATATTTTAATTATTCTAAATATAACATCTTTTGCTCGTTAAAAATTATCAAAACAAACTCAATGTCGATCCCATAATCATGAATCATAACTAAAATACCTATGAAATGAAAAAATAAATTTATAAATAATTTTAAAAAATATATTATAGTAACATTAAATGTAGTAATTATAAACTTATTATAAAAATTACAAGTATTTTTGTCACCAATAAAAACTCATATGAAACAAAAAAAATACCAACATCCGATGATGAAAATAGACTATAACTAACTAATGAATGTATTATAAATTATTATAAACAAAGATTAAAAAGTTTATATATATGAATTATGTTATTAAATAGGTTATTAATATAATTATATTTTTTATATTATATGTTAAAGTGATTTTATGGAAACTGATAATTAAGGTAAGGGTTTGGTCTCAAATTTCCTTCTTTGAGACATGTTTTGTATTATAAACCACCATTTGTATATATTGTGTATATAATTAATATTAAAAATATTTTATCATGATTCAATATTTATTCATATTATTTTAAGTTTCAATTCAATTTTTCTCTTTCAAATAGTTTTTAGATCAAAATTTATGAAAGTTGTAAGGGTTCTTTGTCCCAATTTTTAGTTTCTTGAGACACGTTTCATATTGTGCACCATGTTTTATTTCATATGGTGTACCTAAAACCAAAATTGGATTATATTATTGTTATTAAATTTTATTCCAGGTTATTTATAAGTTTTTTTCATGAATCATTTCTTTCAACCCTTTTGATCCAAGTGATACTAAAGTCCCAAGTGTTTTACTAACTCAATTTACATTCATTGAGTTATAATTATTCTTCTTGAACTTTATTCTTATAAGTTTAGTAATTATGACATATTAGTGAATTAATTTGTGATTAAACCTTATTTTTTTGTATTTAAATTTTTTTCATAAAATAAATTTATATGTATTATAATATTTCTAAGTACTATTACATCAATATTTCCCTATTAATAGATTTATTTTTTCATAAAAATGCCAGATTATTGAGAATAACCCCATCCAATTTAATGTATTTTTACCCTATCTATATATATTATTTATTTCCATAAATTTTATCATTATATATTTAAAATCCAAATTTTTATTTTCACAAATTATTTTCTTAATTTTCTAACCTATTTTCGAAAGAATGTTTCATTATCCTTTTTATGATGTATGTTTTCAATAAAGGTAATCTAAAATATTAAAATAGAATTTATTTTCAAAATCCTATCTTTTATATTCTACTCCAAATTTAATATAGAAATAATTTATTTCATTTTCAAGGATCTATTATTTGTAATTCTTTCAAATTGTTTTTTAAAAAGGTTTTCTAGGTTACTTTCTAGAAAATTATTTTTGAAATGGACTCATAAAATTATATTATTACGATAATGTTTAAAATGTTTTATAAAATATATATTTTTTATTTAGCTTATATTTTCCTTTTTATATCTAAAATATTTATCTCCTATGGAGTAATGTTTCACGAATGTCCCTTTAAATTCCCTTGTGAAATATTCTTTTTGGGTGATTTAAATTCAGGTATCAACCGATCCAATTCTTGATCTTTATTACGTGGTATCATTCGAAGTGTTACTCTTATAAATACATTTTTAATCTATGTCAACATCCTCTAAAGAGCATATGTTTCACTTGTGATATTACCTAATGATATCATCCACCTTATTTACCTTGATGGATTATGATCATGTTATCTTTTTTTTATTTTTTGGGGAATGTATTGACATCCTGTATGATTTTTATTTTAATATGGATGTTTATTGATTACTAATGAAAGATTATTATGAATTGATTAACCATCCACATTATTTATATAGATGAATTATGATCATGTTATACAATTTATTTATTAGGTAATGTATTGAAATACCATATATATATATATTTCAATCAATACGTTTATTGATTACTTTGGAAAGTTGATTATGCATTGTATTATTATTCATTTCTTTCATATGGTTAATTCATTACTTAGGCAAGTTGAATCAACACTATAGTATACCTTGGAGGTTTTCTAAAATCATTAAATCACCATTATAATGATTTTTTATTGAATTATAAGAAAAAATTATTGTTATATGATTTATTTATCCCAAGATGAAGATTATGGAAATGTTCTTCATATAAATATTATTAATTATTCTTTTATATGAATTTAATGTGACTTTGTAAATGGATTATTTCTCACTATATAGAAGAAAAATTAATTTTTAAAATAATAAAATCACATAAAATTATGATATTATATTAATTAAAGGATGGTTATAAACTACCTTTATAATAAACATCTATATTATTGGTCTTTATACTAAATAATGAGGGACACTTGGCTCAAATGGTTGGAAAAAAATTAATATTAGGGGTATTCCTATTATGAAATAATAAATGCATTTCCTTGTATTACCTAAGTTAGTGAGGCTGATACTTCTTTAGAAATTTTATATTGAGTCTTTTTTGTATTTGAATATACTTTTTGATTTTTTAATATGTTTATTATTTTTTTTAAAACACCTTGTTTGTGTGTGTTTTTTGTTTTAGGAGAAAATGAGTTGATGACGAATTTTAAGAAAGTTTTCTTAATAGGAGTGAGAAAATTTCCTTAATTATGATGATATTTTTATAATCATCAAGTTCCTAACTTCTTAAAGAAACTCATTATTTGATCCAATTTTGTATGTTTTTCTAAAAAGTGAAATAAGTACAAAGGTTGTGGAGAAAAAAGTGAGAAAATAAAAGTTTGAGTGGTAGTGAAAAGTTTAAGATAAAAAATGACCAGGAAGACGTGTTTGAAGGAAAATAGTATGAGTCCATTGGACAAAAGTAGATGAATCTTTCAGAAAGAAATATTTTATGAAGTGTAAGGTGATGAGTTTTTGTTACAAATTGCACACTGTTCAAAGTTAAAAAGTCGTAGAGGCCACTCTAGTATGAAGTATTATCAGATCAATTCCATCAAATAATGATCCATAAAACTAATTTTTGTATCTAATATTTGATAATTTATGTGAAGAAGAGTTCATAAAGATCTTTATAAAGATCATTACAAGGATATGTAGTAAGTTTCATCAGAATGAGAGATATGAACCACATTAATCGGAGTTATGATCTAAGGAATTTGAGCTGATCATATAAAGTTCCAATGGATGAATGAATTATTTTACATGTGGTACATGTGAAGAAATATGGGAAGTATTTCAGATAATCAATGAACAAAGTCATATATGTTTGATAAATTTGTAATAGTGGGAAAATGAGTTTTGAAATTTTTGATTATTGGTCAAAGATTTAGTGAATATATAACTTTTAAAAAAATAATTGAAATGTCACCAGACTAATTTTTATGAGATCATCAAATTAATAATCCCTTATAGCGTTCCCTGAATAGAAAAATAGTGCCCTAGATAGGGAAATACTTATGAAGTGCACCATAAAAATATATTATGAGTTTACCGAACTAAATCAATTGGTCAAAGAAGATTATAAAGAGAAGAAGAAAAATTCACCAGATGAAGAAGTTATTATCAAAGTCCTCAGAAAAAAAATTTCAAATAGAGTTTGAAGAATCTTTAAAAAACATTGTAAATTCATTAACAGTAACAATGATGTGATGATATTTCAATGTTTTATTATCTAGAAATTTATGGAAGTTTGAAGAATTTTGTAGATGCTGAGTTTGTAAGAAGATTTAAGAAAGTTATATAATGTTTGGGAGTAATCCAACAAAGTTGAGTTGAGTAAGAGTTTTTAATTTATAATTTGAGTTAATTAGGAAAATATTTTTGAGTTATTGTATTTTCACATAGAAATACACCTATATAAAGGGGAGAAAGTATAGTATGGGTGAATAAAACACTATTTATACATGAATTATAGAATAATAGTGCTGAATATTTTAGAGAAATGTGAATTTCTAACCAAGTTAACTTTTGGTTGATGAAAAACACTGAACATAGATTTTTATTAAGGGAATCAGACAAAGGTTTGTTGATCATAGGTGAAATAAAAAGATATTTATCAATAAAATTCATTATTTAGAGTGTCGTTATGAGGAATATTGTCTTTTTTCATTATATAGAGAACCGATTATAGGTGTAGTATTATGAGGTGCACTAGATAGAGTTATATGGTATGATTCTAGAACACATTGAATGGAGTCATATGAGAAGGATCATACCAAAAGAAGGTTTTTTGGACCATGTTTTATGAGAATCATTCTTGTTTTATCTTATGTTGGATTTGAAACATTTGTCAGCTTTATAAATGATTTGATTCAATATAATTACCTGTAAATTGATATAAGGACCCTGATAGGAGTTAGCTTGATTGTATTCACTTTATATTATTGTGAACTTCCATGGACCAATGAGTGTCCACATGGTAAGGATGCAGTCACCCACACTAGGGTCAAAAATTTTAAATCCTGTGAACCTTGATTTACTTTACTATCTTTTCATATAAGTAATGTTGAGATTTAAAGTTGAAAAATATATAAAATTTAACAAGTTATAGGGATTTCATTCAAGGGAAAAAATTTATAAAATATCACCATTGATTCAACTCCCCCCTTCTTAGTGGTCTTAATATTCCTTGGAACTTTAAGTGGTATCATAGAATCCAGATTCCCTCTTTAAGATCATTTATTTTATTATCATTGATAATATCAACATATTTAATATCAAGGGTATCCTGGACTTTGATAAAAAAATTATAATAGATGTAAAAAAATAATGACACTTTATCTTCCATATCTTGGATTAGAGGTATTTTATACAACTACAGTTTGTTTTATACCCATTGAGAAACATGATCCTTTGATTTTTTTTGAAAAAATAAATATTTATATTGATAAGACTGCTCAAAATTTTATTCTTATATATTTGTTAAAAAATTATATGAAGGTGATGTGGGATAAAATCAAAATAATCTTCAAGGGAAACATAAAAGTCAAGGAAGAAAAACATAAAGTTCAAGGAAGAAAAAAATAAAATATAGATAAGTAAGTTTGATAATATATAAATATTGGAATAAGAGTCTATTGATTATTACTTTTCTTGAGTTACTGAAATTTTTAGTAACATCAGAGGTTTCAGAGATGTGTTGAAATATTGAACACTTATTAAGAAATTAATGAGAATCTTTTCTGACATGTTTGATCCTAAAATATATGCTTTAGAAGTCAAACATGATTTATCTCTCTATAGAGTATATAACTTTATTGTTTCTTGTGAGATAAGGAAAGCTCCAACATTCAAAAAGATTATTAAGAAAGATATTAACATTATGTCTATGAAGAATCTAAATATTCCTGAATATGAGAATGAGATAGTGAACCTCAATTATTGAGGATACAATGAATATTTTCTCAAATTAATTAGAAGATATTATCTATTATTTCTAAAATACACTAAATATGTAGAGTCAAGTACAAAGGAAAACTACCAATAAAATGTTTCAAGTGTGTATGAATTAGAAATATATCAATTAATTATATTAAGAATAATTTTGGAGAATATTAGGATTATTATAATGAAAAAAATCAGTTGAATAAGTGAAAAAAAAACTTCCAAGGAAGATAAGAAGTCTATAAAAATAAGAAAAAGTTCACCAGATAAAAAGAAGTGTGTTGAGTGAAATTTTATTGAAAATAATTCATTAGGAGATAAAAATTCATATAAGTTTAGAACCTTATTTTCTAAAATTTAAAGAAAATAAGATACTTCAAAATTTTAATGGGAAGAATGTGAAGAAACCTATAGAGAATAATATTTTAGATCATAATTTATGGAATGTCTTGAGAAAAACACTAAACTAAAGAAAGAGATCAGAATGTTAAAGAAAGAAAGTGATAATAAGAATAAAGGAAAAGAAAATTTTCTTAAAAATTAAGATGCATGAATTGATAAGATTAAGAAAATCCAGCTGAAATTTATTGAACAAGAATTTCTAGTGGAAGATATTGGTAAGAAACTCACTACAAAGGAATATAATTTTTTAAAAAATAAATCATGATCCATTGAGATCAGAAGTACCTTAAATAAGATGAGTGATAATTTCTATAAATATTTAGTTTTAACGGTTAAAATATCTCATGATACTAAAATAACTTATTCCAATAATCAAGTGATATCTACACCCACTAAACACAAAAGTTAATTTTATTATACTAACCATGATGGTATAATAAAAAACACTGGAAAATATTGTATTGAGAAAGGATATGAGAAACACATCCCATAAATGAAATTTGAAAATAACTTGTGTCATAATGTTTTACCATGCCAGGGGGATTTTGATACAGAAAGATGTATTGAACCTCATAAACGTATCATAGATAAAAAATATTTTTCTATAAAAGAATGAGATTTAGAGGATATTGTTGTTTTTGTGGTATATATGGAGACAAATATTATAATTATAGACACGACATGTCTATCCTTGGAAGTAGGCATGAATTAAGGGGGATAAATAATGCGAGGAAAGAATGTAATTTAATTAAGTTTTAGGAAGAAAGAAAGATATATTTGATGTTATTAATATTTTCATGACTTATTATATTCCCCCTTTACTTATTTTATATGAAATGTGCATAATTTGTGTGAAATATTAATGTTTTAATATTAAGTATAATATTTGAGCATTTTTAGAAGTAGTCAAATTGAGTCAGTTTAATGTTTTAATTATAACTATCACTATACTGATCCAAATTGTGTGGTTCTTGTTTTGTAGGATTATAATTTCAATATAAAACATTTCATTATAAGGAACCATGATCCAATTCTGCCATTTGAAGGGTCATATGGTCCTCACAAACAAGACCAAAGAATCTGTGAACAAACTGGACCAGCCTTGAAGATTGATTTACTGGGATCAATCCAGAATTCCAAAAACATTAACTCTCCACCATAATTCGGGGGACACTACATGTCATCTTGGATAAAAATTTCAATGCCCAAATCCAAGTACAAGGGGCCCAAATAAATCTTTGAAATCCAGACCACCATTCTGGCCGAGAATTAAAATCAGTTTAGTATGCATGACATATATCCTAATGTAAGCATCAAATCGAGCTGAGATTTTGCAGTGTGAAATAGAGGATATAGGAGGCCGACTTTGTTGAAGCAACCATTCGTATTTGAAGGCATATTCATATTCAAAAACCCTTTCATATTATGGACTTCAAAAAGACTAGATTGAAATGGACAGTTTACCATTGTTTATTAAAACCGCCATAACTTTGGCTACACTAGTCCAAATGCCTCCATATTTTTACAGTAGTCAGCCAACATTATTTTATACAACTTTGAAGAAGGGGATATTTGAATATTCGGCTGTCTGAATAGCCAAATTGGCGATTCAAGTGGAGGTACAGATTGGGAATGCAAACAGTCCACTCCTTGGGCTATAAATACTCTCCCCTTCTCTCCTTGAGAGGGGTTGGCATTTCAGAAGAGAGGAGATCATATTGGCACGACCAAAGATTTTCCAAAGGCTTGGTAGGACCTTCCATACTCAAGTTTTCACTTGAGAGACCTTTCCTCCTTGCTTTGTTTTCACTTACTTTTGTGTTCTTCATTTTGGTAATCTTGTAATTCTCTTTCTTTGTAATTCTGTTTTAATGCAAGTTACTTCTTCAATATCTCTTATTCTAATCCACCTTCTGTAGTTTAATATTTATGTTCTTAAAATAGTTTAAATTCAGTTGAATCCCCTTCCCTTCTTTTGCTTCCTCATTCAATCGAAAATCCGTTTTTAATTATCATCATCGTTCGTGTGTGTGTGTCAACGTACCACTCTTTTCTAATCCCTTTCTTTTACTTCTATTCTTAATTTATCATCATAATTATTTTAACCAGAATATTAAAAATCCAAATGGCTGAGTAAATCTCTCATTGGGGTGAGTTATAATTTGGGGATATTAAGTGATTGAGAGTTTTGCTCGATGAGTATTCTTTAAATTAATATTGTGTATGTTAAACTCAATATGTCATGGATTAATGATATGTTTTGTTTAACGAGTGGTTTCCATGGATTATTGGAACCATAAATAAACTACCATAAATAAGATTTGATTGAGATTATAACCCTAAGTTAAGTTAAGTCTTGGATTAAATCCTTCACACTTAGGAATTCCAATCAACATCAACTTATGACATGGGTGTTAATTTAATGCAATACAAAGTAAGGCTCAAGGATATCACATGCTTAACTCCCCAATGATGAACTCACCCCAATCTTTATCAACTTGTTAAATTAAACATCATTCATTAAACATTTCAATTAAGCTCTGCAAAAAAAACCCCCCAATCAAAATATAATCAACTAAAAACAGTCGACTATTACGAAGTACCATCAACGAGGATTCGACCCGAGTGCTGCTATACACATTATCAGAGCACCGGAACTTTGACCGGTCGATAGGCGACAATCGGCCGTGCATTTCAAATGGCGCCGTTGCCAGGGATGGTGGTTTAAGTAGTCATTAGTTTTTGGTTATTGTAAAAAAAACCCAAAAAAATACAAAAGTTTAAAAAAATTGAAAAAAAAACACAAAGAAAATTCCGTCTTCCTCTTAAAAATCATAAACTGAAAAAAAATATAAAGAAAAACCCGTCTTCCTATTTCTTCCAAAATCTCTCTGAATTCCCCATAGCCTTCCAAACAATCCCTCGGATTTGTTTGACCCTGAAATTTATAGAACTCTTCGTCGAATTAGGAGTACCATTAGGGATAACCAAATCACCCAAGAACCAATCATTGCCCTACCAATTGAATTAGATATGGCCAATCCTAGGGAACAAACATTGAAAGAACTTGCTGCCCCTGATATGAATTACCAACCTCTTGGTATTCAATATCCAAACATTGAAGCTGACTTCGAACTCAAATTGGGTTTGATTCATCTTCTCCCTCATTTTCACGGGCTAGCCGGTGAGGATCCACATCTCCACCTTAAAGAGTTCCAAGTATTATGCTCTACCATGAAGACTCAAGGGGTTTCTGAAGAACAAATCAAGCTTAGAGCTTTCCCCATTTCCCTAGAAGATTCTGCCAAGTCTTGGCTCTACTACCTCCCACCTGGTTCCATAAACTCATGGGTTGACATGAAGAGACTTTTCCTTGAGAAGTTCTTTCCCGCTTCCCGAACAGCTTCTATCCGAAAGGAAATAAGCGGCATCCGTCAATTCCCTAATGAATCACTCCATGAGTATTGGGAGAGGTTCAAAAAGCTTGTGGCAAATTTTCCACACCATTAAATCCCTGACCAACTCTTGATCCAATACTTCTATGAGGGGTTATTGGCTATGGAGCGAACTCTCATTGATGCCGCAAGTGGCGGTGCTCTTGTTGACAAAACTCCTGCAGCTGCACGAGAACTCATAAGCAACATGGCTGCAAACATGCAGCAATTCCATACTCGAGCACATGCTCAAGTGAAACAAGCCCAAGAGAATCAATCCATAGAGCCCAACAAGATGACTGAGTGGATGAGTGAACTTACAGGTCTTGTGCGTCAACTAGCGGTGGCTACCAAAGTCCTAACCTCATCTTCTCCACAGTCACTATTCCCTGGACCTATCAAGAATTGTGGAATCTGCAACTCTCCATCTCATCCGACTGACACATGTCCACAACTTCAAGATGATCCATCTGATTCATCTAGTCCAATGGAGCTCAATGCGGCATATGCTCAGCGAAACTTCAACCCTCAAAAATCAGGTCACTTTGTTAGAAACTTCAACCAACCCCACTCTGAGCCCTTATCTTCTACCTTTAACCCACCTCTGAGGTATGGTAATCCCATTTCTCATCCTCCTCAGTTCCCTCATCAAAATCCAAACCAGTTCCAATATGGTCAAAGTGGTGGTAACATCCATCAACCTTATCCTTTTGTTCCTCAACCCCAAAGGAACAATCCTCCTCCTGGATTCCACTATCCTAACGAGCCTTCCCAATTCCCCACCCAATACAATCGCTTTCCCCAGAACCAAAATCAAGGCCAACCCAATTTGGGACAAGCCTATTCTTCTAAACAACCATGGGAAAGTGCTGTAGAGGATCTTGCTTCCTTCACCCGTTCTAGCCTCAAGAACATTGAAACCCAAATAGGTCAACTTGCATCCCACCTTAGCCAGCAACAACCATCCAATTCATCTGAACTCCCAGCTCAACCATTACCCAACCCTAAGGGTAATGTAAGTGCAATTTCACTTAGATCGGGAAAGCAAATTGCTATGCCCCATGCTGATTCCTCTACCTCCCCTTTCGATGTTGATCTAGAAAATGAAAAGAACAAAAAGCTGGAAAAGGAACTTGAATCCACTCCTTCACCTCCTTCCATTCCTCTAAGGAACCCAATTCCTTTTCCTCAAGACATCTCCAATCCTAAGAAGTCCTTTGAACCTGATCCTGAAATGCTTGACATGTTTAGACGCGTTGAAGTCAACATTCCCCTCTTAGATGCCATCAAACAAATCCCTAAGTATGCCAAGTTTCTTAAGGAATTGTGCACCCATAAGAGGCAACTTAGGAACATTGAAAATGTTTCAACCCAACAGTCCATTCCCATGAAGTGCAAAGATCCAGGGACCTTCACGGTTCCATGTCAAATAGGGAGTTCCAACTTTGATGATGCACTCATAGACCTTGGAGCCTCAATAAATGTCATGCCCAAATCCATTTTCTCCAACCTTGGTCTAGGTCCCTTGCACCCAACGGGTGTTGTCATTCAATTAGCCAATCGAAGCACTACCAGTCCTGAGGGGATAATTGAGGATGTTCTTGTTCGGGTCAATGATCTTATCTTCCCAGCTGATTTCTATGTCCTTGACATGGAAGGTGAGACGACCTCTTCTCGATCTCCCCTAATTCTAGGAATACCATTCCTCATGACTGTGAGAACCAAGATCAATGTCCATTCGGGCATCTTATTCATGGAATTTGGTGACCAAGTGGTCAAGTTCAACATTTTTCAAGCCATGCGATACCCATCATAGAATCACTCTGCATTCTCTATTCATGCATCTGATGACACTTCTAAGAGTCAACTCACCTCCATTTCTTCATGCTCATCATGTTCTAATGATAAAGGATCTTGTGAAATCTGCACCATGATTAACAAAGTCATAAATGGTGAAGTTTATGTGTACCTATCATTCATAGACTCCATCAATCTAGAGGAACTTGAAAACTCTCTTAAATCCCACATCAACTCTGATCTCTACTGCTCCACCTTGGACAGTGTTGAGGAAAATGATCCAAACCCATCTGGAATCCCTTCTCCTGCTCCTAAATTGTCTAGCTCTCAAATCAAGGCTGAAACTGATCTAAAACCACTTCCTTCACACCTCAAGTATGCATTCCTTTTCCATGATCCCTCCTACCCTGTCATTATCTCTGCTTCACTTTCTAAAACTGAGGAGTCCCAACTTTTTCAAGTGTTCGAGGAAAAAAAATGCCTTAGGTTGGACCCTAGAGGATATTCCAGGAATCAACCCTACCCTTTGCATGCATCACATCCATCTAGAGGAATCATCCAAACCAATTAGGAAACCTCAAAGAAGACTCAATCCACTCATACTTGAGGTAGTTAGGGAAGAGATTACCAAGCTTCTTCAAGCTGGTATTATCTACCCAATTTCTGATAGTGAATGGGTTAGTCCAATTCAAGTCGTTCCTAAGAAGGGAGGGATAACAGTTGTCACAAATGAACATGGAGAAGTGGTCACAAATCGAGTGAAAAACAAATGGCGTGTGTGCATCGATTATCGCAAATTGAATGCTGAAACACGAAAAGATCACTACCCACTTCCTTTCCTTGACCAAATGCTTGAGAGATTGGCCGGAAAGTCACACTATTGCTTTCTTTATGGTTACACCGGCTACTTACAAATTCCAATCGCACCTCAAGACCAAGAAAAGACCACATTCACTTGCCCCTTTGGAACCTATGCCTATAGGCGAATGCCTTTTGGCCTTTGTAATGCTCCTGCAACATTCCAGCGGTGTATGATGAGTATCTTTTCTGAATTCATTGAGAATTGCATGGAGGTCTTCATGGATGACTTTACCATTTATGGCGAGTCATTTGAATCTTTCTTACATTCACTCTCTTTGGTCCTTCAAAAGTGTGTCAAGTGCAACCTTGTGCTGAATTTTGAAAAATGTCACTTCATGGTTTCAAATGGGATTGTTCTAGGGCACATAATTTCTCGAGAGGGTATCCAAGTTGATCCAGCCAAAATTGAGGTGATCCAATCACTTCCTGAACCCAAATCAGTTCGAGACATTCGGTCCTTCCTTGCTCATGCCGGTCTCTATCGGCGATTCATTCAGAACTTCAGCAAGATTTCCCTCCCACTCACTCGTTTACTTCAAAATGATGTCACATTCAATTTTGATGAGGCATGCAAGAGAGCCTTCATTGAACTCAAATCTGCTCTCACATCTACTCCAATAATCCAACCCCCAGATTGGTCCTTACCATTTGAATTGATGTGTGATGCTTCTGATAGGGCCATTGGGGCTGTTCTTGGTCAAAGAAGAGAAAACATTCCTCATGTCATCTTTTATGCCTCAAAAACATTGGATGAAACTCAATAACACTACATTGTGACTGAAAAAGAACTTTTAGCTGTGGTTTTTGCCTTGGATAAATTCCGGCCCTATCTCTTAGGTTCCAAAATCATCATCTTCATGGACCACTCAGCATTAAAGTTCTTACTTAAGAAAATTGATTCCAAACCAAGGCTAATAAGATGGATTTTAATGCTCCAAGAGTTTGACCTTGTGATAAAAGATAAACCTGGAAAAGAAAACCCTGTGGCTGACCACCTGAGTAGAATTTCTAATTCTTCTCATTCTGAAATAATTGATCCTGAATTTCCAACTGAACACCTCTCATCTCTCACTCCAAAGTTACCATGGTATGCCCCAATTGTCAATTACTTGGTTTCTGGTGTTTTCCCTGAATATTTTTCAAAAGAACAAAAAGAAAATATGAAAAGTGATTCAAATCATTATTTTTGGGAAGATAATAAACTTTGGAAAACTGGGGCTGACATGGTAATTAGGAGATGTGTTGATGAAACTGAACAATCCTCCATCTTGGAATTATGCCACTCAATGCCTGGAGGTGGCCACTTTGGACCACAAAGGACTTATCGAAAGGTCCTAGATTCTGGATTCTTTTGGCCTTCACTCTTCAAGGACTCACACGAGTTCTGTCAATCATGTCCCACTTGCCAAAAGTTTGGCACAATTTCCAAAAGAAACGAAATGCCTCAAAATCCATTAATCTTCTGTGATCTCTTCGATGTTTGGGGCATCGATTTCATGGGACCTTTTCCCCCTTCCAATGGATTATCCTACATTCTCCTTGCTGTTGACTATGTTTCTAGGTGGGTCGAGGCCAAACCCACTAGGAAAGATGATGCTCAAACTGTGAGTGAGTTCCTCAAAACCCATATCTTCCATCGATTCGGAACACCACGTGCTTTGATAAGTGACTTAGGAACTCATTTCTGTAATAGAACCATGGAGTCACTTTTGAAAAAGAATGGGGTTATACATAAAAAATCCACTACATATCACCCTCAAACAAATGGAATGGCTGAACTTTCTAATAGAGAAGTGAAAAGAGTGCTTGAAAGAATTGTTAAGCCCACAAGAAAAGACTGGCCCGATAGACTTGGTGAAGCACTTTGGGCCTATCGAACAGCCTATAAGACACCCATTGGGATGTCTCCATTTAGGCTATTCTTTGGTAAAGCCTGTCATTTACCAGTTGAAATCCAACATAAGTCATTTTGGGTTGTCAAAACATGTAATTTTGATTGTGAAAAATCTGGTGAAGAAAGATTGTTGTTGTTGACTAAATTGGAGGAGCTTCGACTAGATTCGTATGAGAACTCCATTCTCTACAAAGAAAAGGCAAAGTCACTCCATGACAAGAACATTATTCGAAAGGTATTTCATGAAGGTGAAAAGGTAATGCTCTTCAATTCTCGATTTCGACTTCACCCAGGTAAGCTTAATTCTCGTTGGGAAGGTCCTTTTGTTATTACTAACGTTTACCCATTTGGTGCAGTGCAAGTCCAAGACCCTTCTTCAAAAAGAACATTCACTGTAAATGGACACCGGTTGAAGCATCACCCTGAGAGGTCTCACAATCCAGGAACCACGTCGACTTCCATCGAAACCCCAACCACTTCAATAGAACCACCACTGGATGGAGACCCGCCAAATCCAAACCAGGGGGCACCTCTTTCCCTTTAACTCTCTCTCTCCTTAATCTCTCTTCCCTCTCTTCTTCTCTCTATTTCTTCTTCTTCTTCTTCTCTCCCTCTCATTTTTTTTACAACATTCTTCCACAACCTTTTTTTCTATTTTCTCTTTTGTGTGGATGTGTCATTAAAAATAAAAAAATTAAAAAAAATTAATTAAAAAAAAATGAAAATTAACAAAAAAAAGGGGTGTCATAATTACTCATCATCCAATATTGAAATTATGTCCAACCATTTTGGGGAGTCAAAAGGCTTGTTTTAAACTCAAATATATTGAATTTTTATCTCAAACTTGGGTAAACAATTTTGTGTCAACAACCAACACATTTTGAATGCTCAATTTTTGATTTGGAAAATGATTTTCCCCTACCGTGAGGAATAACATTAGCCTTCATACCAAGGTCATCTATGACCATCTTTTTCATTGCGTGTCTTCACCACTGATTGTGAGTCTTGAGTTTGTGGACCTTCGAGCTGAATTTCCATCTTTTGTGTGCATTAATATGATAGAGGCATTTTCTAAGCCACATGAGAATCAGAATAGCCAAATAGCCTCCCATTAACCTTACATTGATCTTACTTTTGAAAGCCCCTTTGAGCCTATGAAAACCTTTCTTTTGATAGCCACATTACAAGCCTAATACCTTGTCCCACCCAACATCTTCATGGATTTTCATTGTACAATTTATTGAAATTTAAGTTTGGGGGGAATGGACTTCATTTTTGGGCGTATTTTCATTGATTTCCAATGTGTCATCATATGCTTGAGGGCAAGAATCCATTCAAGTGTGGGGGAGAGGTTGTAATTCTGTGAGCTTTGGGGTGTATATGTGTAATTTTCATTTGTACAAAAGTCATTGAAAAGTGTTCAAAAAAAATGAAAAAAATTATATTAAAAAAAATGAAAAAAAGGAATGGGTTGTGTCTTGGGTGGGTCAAAAATCATTCATCATCAACCTTTGATCGTGTTATAACTACTAAAATTAGTTCCATGAGAAGATCAAACATGGGTTGGGAGATGACTGTGAGACTTGTTTCAAGCACAACTTTCGAAAAAAGAAAGAGCAAAAAGAGAAAAAAAAGAACACTTGAATCATCTTGTATTGTGTCATTATTGGAAGTCTTCCATGTTGTACATATTCCATCATCTCACCCTATTCCATTTTATATCTCCCTCACTTTTCATTCATCACACATTCATGCCCTTGTAAATATGTGTTTCTATTTCCTTTCAAATCAAATTTCAAAAAAAATGTGCATTGATTTTTCCATGTTGGTGTTTTTAACCCCTCTTTTCCTTTGGACATTATATACCTACCATCCCATAGCCACTGAAAAACCCCTTAAAAGACCTCTTGATTCTTGTACACATTAGATTTGGGAATGGAAGCTGAGAGCTCTTACAAACTCTTGATTTTCACTTTTTGTTGGTGAATGAGTGAACCTCCTAAAATACATTTTTATCATCTTGAGATGAGTAAGTTTTGAGTGCCTACATTTTCCAATTCAAACCTTGAACATGAAAAAATGAATTGTTTCTGATTCATTATTGTGAACCAAATTTTTGATGAAATTCAATATGGATGAGTGAAATAGTCTAAACCTCCCCTGATTGGAGAAAACAAAATTTTAATATTTGTTGGTGAGTGAAAATGATTTTGTCATGTTTTTATATTTGTTGCACATGAGGACACGCACAAATCTAAGTGTGGGGGAGTTGATGTTATTAATATTTTCATGACTTATTATACTCCCCCTTTACTTATTTTATATGAAATGTGCATAATTTGTGTGAAATATTAATGTTTTAATATTAAGTATAATATTTGAGCATTTTTAGAAGTAGTCAAATTGACTCAGTTTAATGTTTTAATTATAACTATCACTATATTGATCCCAATTGTGTGGTTCTTGTTGTTTAGGATTCTAATTTCAATATACAACATTTCATTAGAAGGAACCATGATCCAATTCTGCCATTTGAAGGGTGATATGGTCCTCACAAACAAGACCAAAGAATCTGTGAACAAACTGGACCAGCCTTGAAGATTGATTTACTGGGATCAATCCAGAAGTCCAAAAACATTAACTCTCCACCATAATTCGGGGGACACTACATGTCATCTTGGATAAAAATTTCAAGGCCCAAATCCAAGTACAAGGGGCCCAAATAAATCTTTGAAGTCCAGCCCACCATTCTGGAAGAGAATTAAAATCAGTTTAGTATGCATGACATATATCCTGATGTAAGCATCAAATCGAGCTGAGATTTTTCAGTGTGAAATAGAAGATATATTCGGCCGACTTTGTTGAATAAACCATTCGTATTTGAAGGCATATTCATATTCAAAAACCCTTTCATATTATGGAATTCAAAAAGACTGGATTGAAATGGACAATTTACCTTTGTTTATTAAAACCGCCATAACTTTGGCTCCACTTGTCCAAATGCCTCCATATTTTTAAAGTGGTCGGCCAACATTATTTTCTACAACTTTGAAGAAGGGGATATTTGAATATTCGGCTGTCTGAATAGCCAAATTGGCGATGAAAGTGGAGGGACAGATTGTGAATACAAACAGTCCACTCCTTGGGCTATAAATACTCTCCCCTTCTCTCCTTGAGAGGGGTTGGCATTTCAGAAGAGAAGAGATCATATTGGCACGACCAAAGCTTTTACAAAGGCTTGGGAGGACCTTCCATACTCAAGTTTTCACTTGAGAGACCTTTCCTCCTCTCTTTGTTTTCACTTACTTTTGTGTTCTTCATTTTGGTAATCTTGTAATTCTCTTTCTTTGTAATTCTGTTTTAATGCAAGTTACTTCTTCAATATCTCTTATTCTAATACAACTTCTGTAGTTTAATATTTATGTTCTTAAAATAGTTTAAATTCATTTGAATCCCCTTCCCTTCTTTTGCTTCCTCATTCAATCGAAAATCCGTTTTTAATTATCATCATCGTTCGTGTGTGTGTGTCAACGTACCAATCTTTTCTAATCCCTTTCTTTTCCTTCTATTCTTAATTTATCATCATAATTATTTTAACCATAATATTAAACATCCAAATGGATGAGTAAATCTCTCATTGGGGTGAGTTATAATTCAGGGATATTAAGTGATTGAGAGTTTTGCTCGATGAGTATTCTTTAAATTAATATTGTGTATGTTAAACTCAATATGTCATGGATTAATGATATGTTTTGTTTAACGAGTGGTTTCCATGGATTATTGGAACCATAAATACACTACCATAAATAAGTTTTGATTGAGATTATAACCCTAAGGTAAGTTAAGGCTTGGATTAAAGCCTTCACACTTAGGAATTCCAATCAACATCAACTTATGACATGGGTGTTAATTTAATGCAATACAAAGTAAGGCTCAAGGATATCACATGCTTAACTCCCCAATGATGAACTCACCCCAATATTTATCAACTTTTTAAATTAAACATCATTCATTAAACATTTCAATTAATCTCTGCAAACAAACCCCCCCAATCAAAATACAATCAACTAAAAACAATCGACTATTACGAAGTACCATCACCGAGGATTCGACCAGAGTGCTGCTATACACATTAGCAGAGCACCGGAACTTTGACCGGTCGATAGGCGACAATCGGCCGTGCGTTTCAAGAGTCATAAAAAGTTAGAAATATCCCAAAGAAAAATTGATTTTATTTCTTAGAGGAATTCTATAGAAGATGTGACCAACCAGGTCATTATTTTAAAGAATGTATAACAAAACTTCAAAGAAATGTTTCTTCTAATATGAAAGAAAAGGAAGTTGGAAATATAAAAATTAAAGATATATATTTTATTCTTAATACTTCATTAAAAATTATCAAGAAGAATAGGTTGTGGATTATTGAAATTGGTTGTTCCTCACATATTAAAGGTGATTAGAAAAAATTATAAATATATTTTTAGAGGATTAGTTACTTTCATAAATGATATTTCCTTATAAATTATAGGAATTGGTATGGAAAATATTGAAAATTATAAACTAAAGTCAAATGAAGTTATGTTTTTTTATGGGATGAAGAAAAATTTACTGAGTGTTAGACAACTTTGTGATGATGGAAATGAAGTTATCTTCAGAAAATATTCTTGTATCATGTGATATTTGAAAGATGGAAAATTTTTCACTAAGGGAAAAAGAACCAGATAAATTCTATTTCAAAATAGAGATCCTTGTAATTCATGTTACTTAAGTTTTAATGATGAAAATAATCTATGGAAACAAAGACGATGTAATATTGGAAAAAAAGTACAAGAAATGTTTCTAAATTCTATGCTATAATAAACTTACCACAACTAAAAAGGAAAGATAATGATGTTTTTACAACTTGTTTAAAAAGAAGAATGATTAGTGACATATATAAGAAATTTGAAATTCAATACATTAAACCAATTGAGCCCATACACTCTAATCTTTGTGGGCCTATTAGAAATCAATTAATAAATGTTTTTTACTTCATTACTTTTATAAATGAAGTCACTCGGATGACCAAAATAATGTTCATGAAGCATAATTCAATGAATTTAGAGATGTATAGAAGTTTTAAAAGGGATTTGAAGAGATAAATAGGTGTTTATATACTAAATATGAGAACTAAAAATGGAAAGGAGTACATAATAAAAACTTTCAAGTTATATATAAAGAAACATGGAATCAAACACCAATATGGTTATCCCTACACTCCTTAAAAAATATATTATGGGATAGGAAAAAAAATTATTTGAAATGGGAAGAAGCATATTCAATAAAAAAATTCTAAATTATTCCTGGGGAGAAGCTATAAGTACATGTGTTAATGTTAAAAATAGATATTTGTTAAGGTTATAATCTAAAATGACTCCCCTTGAGATATGATGTAAGAAAAATCTAGTAGTGAAATAATTCAAAGTTTTTTGGGATTACTTACTTACTAAAGATAAAAAATCCAGATTTAGAAAAGTTTGATGAAAAGTAATTATCAATTTTCCTGGGATATTTAGCTGATAAAAAAATTTAAACATGTTGGAATAAATGTTTTTCAAAAGTTTATTGATTCCTTTGATTTAAAAGTTATTGAGAGTTAGAATCACATAAAAAAATTTGTTAAAGATGATTAGGAATATGTTATGAAAGATAAAATGTTGACTTCTAAAGAATATAATGAGAAGGAAAATTGCAAAAAGCCTAAACTTGTACAAGTTTATTCTAACTAGTCTTTCAATGAGGAAATTAAAACCCTAATAAGATAAAAAATGTTCTAAAATTTATAAAAATAGGTTGAATTTGATATAATCATCAAAAATTATAAATAACCAATTTAGATTAGAAGGAAATTGAGATTTTAGAATCATAAATCACTTATATCACCAGTGGAACCATATTTAGTTTTAGAGTTAGTTGAACATAAAGGGTGTTTAATTATGATGAATAAAGAGTTAGATTATATTGAGAAACAATACACCTTGGATCTCATTCCATGAATAATAGGAAAAAATATTATAAGTAAAAAATTGGTGTTTATAAATAATCTCAACAAACATGGAATAATTTTAAGACATAAATCATGAGTTATTAAAAAATGTTACTCAAATGTAGATGGTATTGAATTTGAAGAAATTTTTTCTACTATTACAAGACTAAAAGATATCTGAATGTTCTTTGAATTTATGTCACATCATTTTTATAAAGTTTATCAGATGGATGTTAAGTATTATTTTTTAAATAGAGAAATTAAAGGAGGAGTTTATATTGATAAAAACAGTTGTTTCTTACTTGAAAATTATGGAACCATGATGTGTAAGATGAGGAAAAATTTGTATGTGTTAAAATAGGCTTCTCATGTACGGTACTCTAAACTTTATAGTTTCCTGAATTAGTCGAAATTTTCTAAAGAAAAAGTTAATAAAAATATATATATTAAGGATATGAGTATAGGTACCTTAATTTTTATTATTTAAATTGATGTTATAATTATTACATGTGACATGGACGTAAGTTGTGAATAATTTATAAGAAAATTAAGAAATACTTTGAAATATATATTCCTAGAGATTTAACTTTATTTCTAGGATTAAAAGTTCAAAAATGGAGAGATACATCTTCCTATATCAAGAAAAGTTTTCTAAGGAGTTATTACAAAATTTTTTCAAGGAAGATTCAAAATAAGTTTCTACTCCTATCTCTATCAGCATGATGATGAGTAAAGATAGAGCTAGGAAAAGTGTGAGCCAGAAGAAATTTTGAAATTTGATAGAAAGTTTACTCAATTTTACTACTTAAAGACTACAAATTTATTATGTTGTTACATTATGTGAAATTTATTAGAGTGATTCAAAATAATCACATTTTATAGAAGATAAAATAATACTCATGTATGTTAAAGGAACATAAAATTATAGCTTAATGTATAGAAGAAGTAATTTCACGAAATTTTGTGGGTTCATTGATGCTAACTGGGATAGAGATTGTAATGATATAAATTCAAAAACAGGATGAAATTTATTATTAGTTGAATACCATGTGATATATAATAGTAAGAAATAAAGGTTTGTTTTTTTAGTATAGTGAAAGAAGAATATTTTTCAACCACCCATGATTATACACAAATAATGTGGATGAAAGTTCAGCTAGAATATTTGAGAGTTAATGTTATGAAACCATTGAAGATTATTTGTGATAATAAAATTTCCATTGATCTTTCCAAAAATCCTACACAATATTACAGATAAAAGAAAATTTATATTAAATATTATTTAATTAAAGAGAAAGTTAATGGTGGATATTTTATGCTTGAATATATTTTTAAAAAAATATCAAATTGCCATTTTTTTCAAAAAAACAATGCCAAACGAATGATTTATGGAATTTAAAATGAAACTATAAGTTTAGCCTCCACCAAAGACTTTATAAAATTCCTAAATAAGTTCCCCCACCTTGATTTGGATTATGTTTTCAAAGGCGGAGAAGAATAAAAACTTTTTTAGAATAATTACAACCCTATCTTGTGAAAATATGAAGCTGGTGTTATTATAAAAATGGGTATTAAAGATTTATTGGGAGTTTTTATTATCAAGTCTAAATAATTTATTGTCACTGAGGGATGTAATTCCTTAAAAAACATTTTTGAAACAAGTGGTGTGGTGTTAGGATATTATATATGATAAAGGATATGGTTTGATGAAAGTTTAAAATTATTTCAAATGTCAACAATAAATATAAAGGGGGATATTGAATATTATTTGTAATTTTTTTTAAAATATTTTAATTTTTTTTAAACATCTAGTTTGTGAGTCTTTTTTGTTTCAAGAGAAAATGAGTTTCTGAAGAATTTTAAGAATGTTTTCTTACTAGGAATAAGAAACTTTCCTTAAGTCCCATGATACTTCATTGATCTTCATGTTCCAAACAAAATAAAGATACACCAGATATTAGATGAGTTTATATAATTTTGTATAAAGTGAAATAAGTACAAAGGTGGGAAGTAAAAAGTGTGATAAGTCAAAGTTTGAGTGATAATACAAAGTTTAATATGAAACAGTGATTAGAAAAACATGTATGAAGGCCAATGGTATGATTATATTAGATATATGTAGATAAAGTTTCTATAAAGAAAGTTTTTTATGATTTTTAAGGTGCTAAGTTTTTGTTACAATATATACATTGTTTTAATTCATTATGTAATGGTGGGTGTCATAGTATGAAGGCTTATTGGATTGAATCCATCAGAAAAAGATCCATTAGATAGAGTTTTATTTTATATAATCTTTATTATTACATGTGAAGAAGATTTCTTATCGATCTTTACAAAGATAATTGGTTGGATAGTTTTGAGGTTGCATAAAATATAGAGATATTAAGTGCACCTATTAGAGCTATGATATGAGAAAGTTAAGATGAACATATAAATATCCAATGGACGAATAAACTATTTTCCAAGTGGTATAGGTGAAGAAATCTGGGAAGTATACTGGATGTAAAATTAATAAAGTTCTATATGTTTAGAAAGTTTATAAGAGAGGGAATATGATATTTTCAAGTCATGTTGATTGGTCAAATATTCATTGAATGAATGAACATCAGGAAAATATGTGAAATTTATTTGGATAGATTTTTATGAGATCATCAAATTAAGAAGTCCTTATAGAGTTCACTGGAAGAGGAATAATTCACTATATAAGGAATCCCTTATGAAGAGAACTAGACGGAGAGTCAAATTTTATTAAACTGAGTCAATCTGTAAAATAATATCATGAAGAGATCAAGAATAATGCAATGGATGTAGAAGTCCATATCAAATTCATTGGATTTTTTTGATAGAGTTATAATAAGATTTAAAAAACTTTTAAAAGTCCTTATAATTGTTGATGTTGAGAATATATTTTAACATTAGTTTATCTTGAAAGTTAAATTAAGTACAAAGAAGGTTTTAGGTTCTGATTTTTTAAGAAGATTCAATAAATTTCTATAATTTTTGAGAGGTGCCTAATGAAGTTAAGTTAAGAGGGAGTTATGAATTTCCAATTTGAGTTGAGTGGGGAAATATTTTTGAGTTCCCACCTTTTTACCTAGAAGTGTACCCATATAAATGAGGGAAATTGCAATATGGGTGTAGAATTTTTTTTATGAATTCATGAGAGAAGAAAATTTCTAAATATTTCAGAGTAGTGTGATTTTTCAACCAAGGCAAATTTTGTTTGATGAAGAGGCACCAGAAAAAGGTTCCAATCAGGGGAATCTGACATTGGTTTTCCATTTATAGGTGCAATGTTCAAAGACTTATCAACTATATACATCATATAAATAATCATTTATATTCACAATTCCTTAGGAGATATCACAGATCATAGGTGAAATATTTTGATACACACTAGAAAGAGTTATACTATAAAATCCACATCACACCTAAAATATTCGTACCAGATGAAGGGTACTAGATGAAAGTTTTTCCAGACTATGTTTTATGAGAATCATTATTGCTTTATCTTATGTTGGATCTGGAATATAAGAAAAGTTTATAAATTATTTGATTAATTATAATTACCTATTGGGAGATATAATTATCTTTATGGGAGTTGGGTCGATTTTATTTGATTCATATTATAGTAAATTTTCATGGACCGATGATATTTTCAATGGCAAGGATGTAGTCACCCACACTAGGGGTAAACCCTGTGTATCATGTGTGCCTTGATTTACTTTCCTATATTTTTATATAAGTGAGGTTGAGATATAAATATGAATAGGATAAAATCTCTAACAAGTTATAGGAGATTATTTAAAGAGATAATAAATTATAAAATATCACCATTGATTCACCCCCTCTTCTTAGTGATCCTAACATTCCTAGGAAATTCAGTCTTATAGATCCCCTTCTCTATTTTCATTAGTAATTAATAATTAAAATTGTGATAATTAAATTTATTTAGGGGTGTGGATGTAACACCTAAATATTCTAATATTTAATTATTCTATAATAGATACAATGTCAAATAGATTACTTCACACACATCAATGAACCCAAAAAATAGCATAACACTATATGACCATTAAAATATGGTTATTGAATTTTAGGATAAAAATATTGGTAACTACATTAATAAACACACACACAAATATATATAATTTCCATTTTTAATACCAATCAATTGATAAAATTCAATTAGTATAACTAAATAACTAATAAGATCATTTTATGATTAAAAATGTATTTTCCTATAAATTTCCTTTTTAGTCAGTACATATTTTTATTTTAAGAAAATAAATATATTATTGTTTAATGATAATGAAATATTTTTTTGATATGAATAATATAATAACACTAATTAATTAGTAATTGATAATAAATAATAATAATAGTTAATATCTAAAAGGTTATTTTCCTATTAAAAATAGTTTTTCATTATAAATCAATTTAAAAGTTAAATTCATAATATTTTGAAATAAAATTTTATAATATTAACATCATTTTATTATTCATTATTTAAATATTATTTTAGGATAAATTTATAGTATTTTTATATAAATATTGGTTTTTAGGTGATTAGTGAAAAATATAATTTTTATAAATACCAAAACTTTTATGTCATTAGTAGGATATAATAAAATATAAAAATTTTACAAAACCATTATTCTAATTGAAATATATTTTTAATAAATTAATTTTTATATTTTAAATATTAATCTTAATTTATAAAACCTATATTTATCATTTTTTAACTCATGTAATATTTAATTCCAATAAAAAATATTTTCATTTTGTTTCTTTTAACTTAGCATCCACAAGGTAGAATTCGATTTTGGATTATTTTGAAATACATATAACTATTATTTTCTTAATAATAAACCTTTAAACATTATACAATCAACAACATTGATACTTTTATCTTACTCATAAATTTTAATCATGAAGATACACTTTAAAAAAAAATAGTTTTTTCATGTTATGTGTGATAATATATTTTTTATTTTTTAGAAATTTAATTTTAGAAAATGGACTTCATTTTTGAAATCATTAGGATTAAATTTATTAATAAATATCCTTTTATTTTTAGTAAATATAATTAAATTACTTTGTCCAAAATTAGTTACCATGGTAAAAACAAAAAATGTATAAAGTGAAAAATATAAGGGTAAAAGTATTTAAAAATTGTTAAAAATGTTATAATTTATGTCATAGGACCAACTATTGGTACTTTGATTGCATTTAAATTTGATATATTGAATATTATTAAAACATATTACTATATATTATTCATTTTTCTGCAAAACTCATATGTAATAATGTCTTAGAGTATACGTCGTATTGATAAAGTCATAGTAGTTTCCCACTATGATTTGAACCTTGAAGTACTATGATGATTTTATTAAATACTATTTTGTGGTTAGATAAATAAATATGATAGGACAGATAATACATAGACTATTTGTTGTGAGTCATCATAATAAGATGATGCTTCTTCTAATAAAGTTCACACTTGGCAATATCCAATATGGGTGATTATGAGAATATACATGCCAATAGGAATTCCACAAGTTTTGGTGTCATTAGATATTCCTATATACAAGAACATGTAGTGGTCCTTAGATTTTAAGATTATCAATAAATCATGTCATGATTTGCACACTTATATTTTCTGATGAAAATCATGACCGCATATGTTCACATAGAGGTAGGGTATGTTGGGTGTGCCATGTTTGACATGTCCTTAATGGATAAGTCAAGAAAGGATCTCACCCTTCCATCTTTATGGAAGTTGATATATCATCCATTTGATTGGAATAGAACTCCAAACTTAAATTCCCAAGATTTTGTGTAATGCTGTGTTTATTTTATATAGTCAAAGAAAGCTTTATTGAGAAAATTGTTTGGAGACACAAATGTGCAACCTTCTTGATAAGATATTAGACAAAGAGATTATATTACTTAGTGATTGTTCATATGTGGTTTTCATCATTGCAACATCTAATTATTTCTATTGGGTTCCTTGACCTATATCTAGACAATAATTTTGGACTTTAGGAAACTTATCCTAATTTAAACAAGAAATAATCCTAGAAGGTCACAACCAAAGTGTTTCTGATGGTCTTGATTAAATTATATTTGAATTTAATTAATTGAATAAATATTATTCTCATGAATGAGGGATAATTTTAATCGCATTTTAATGATTTAAAATATTTATTGATGAATGAAGTATTTAAATTAAATATTTATTTTTTGTTCAATAAATTCTAGAGGATTTTGAATGGACCAAGACTATGTTTGGTGACAAATAGTAATTAACAATCCGATTAAATAATATTTTTTATTGTGTATGTTGGTGCGCCCCACAAAATAATAATCATAATATTAATATTACTATTAATATTAATATTATTATGATGTTTCATGAGTTTTATAAAAGGTTATAATATTATTTAAGGGAAAAAATGAAATTAAATAATTATTTTAACCAAAACCCTAGCACTAAAAATATACAGTTATGTGTATTGTGTAGTGTACGCAATCGAAAAATAGATAATTGTCATGTACAAAAAAATTTCTCTCCACTCATCCTTATTTAACCCTCTCAATAATGAGAAATGAAATAGAGATCTCTTCAAGACTGGATGACAACCGATCAACATAAATAATGAAAGACAATCACTTCACTGTGTTAGCACCTAGAGATTGATTGGCATCACTTAGAGATCTAAAGGAGCATGTGTGGATCATCACTAGAGGGATTCTATCCTTGGATCCTTATAGTGCAGTAAAGGCAAAACGAAAGGTCCTTTTTAGACAATTGGAATCTAAATTTAAGAAATAAACCTTAGATTAGGTATTTGTTTCTTTTGATATTAATTAAATTAATTATAAGTTTAATGTGCAAGATTATCACTTATGATTTTAGGAAACTCTATATTAAAATAAATTTTAATATATCACCCACCATTGCATGCTTTCACTACACCTAGAACCAACATGTTGCATCAGAACAATCACTTTTAAATTTATAATTATTTATTTCATTATTTATTCATATACAATAATGGTTGAATTTTCATTTCATATTATTCATTCTTCAATCCATTTTTAATTAAAATATTATCAATATATTAAACATGTTTTTTCAATGCTACATTTTCTTAAAGGTATAAGAACAGATGAAGAATGACTAAAGATTCCATTGGGAACTTCCAATTTTTGGCCGGTGAGATAGGGTTACACAATGTGTAGTCGGAGTACACACCGTGTATCCTAGTACGCTGAGCTTGGCCATGCTGCGGGATACACAAAATGCCATATAGTTATTGCACATGGTGTAAAATGTGTATTGAATGATAAAACTGGAGAATAGTTTTCCTATTACATAGTGTGTATATGGAATACACATTGTGATGTCTAAACGGGTTAGTGGCGTAAATTGGGCAATCCATGTTTTCATAATACATGGTCAAACCACATGAGACTAAAAACCTGGAGCATTTATGATATACATGATATGTATGAAATGTACATGACATGTACTTCATCAATTCCTACATCTGAGATACACATAAAGTTTTCTAGACAAATGAAATTAGTTATACATGACATGTAGCTAAAGGCACGTGTCTTGTAGTTTCTTGCCCAAGAACATGATGATTATTTCAAAGGATTTCATGGGAAAAAGGAATTTGGACAACATGGAATGTAGCTATCCTATACACGCAATGTGTTCATACCTAGATACACACTAAAGAACCATGAAAGTATCTTGGGAACATAGCAGGTGGATACATGACATGTAGCTGGAATGTACATGTTGTGTAGTCTGGCTGAGTCAACACATTGAATCCCCATGCATGTGACCTAGATATGTAACATCCCGGACCCGGGTGCCACGCAATGGGTGCCCCGAGCCCGATTCTCCACGTGACCTCAAATGCATTTCCCCAAACGCCAGAGGCTTCCGACTAGTAGCGAGGGCCCAGGTCTGATAGTTGGGAATCTACGCCCTCATTTGTCAATGTGTAGCGCAACAGAAATTAAATAAAACATACAACGACAGTAGAAGCAGTAAACCATACAAAACTGAAATAAACTACAACAGTGGATATAACCAATAGTATATAAATGATGATGATACATGTTTCAAGTTCTAATAAAATAGCCATAACATGTTATATATCAATACAGTACAATAAATACAGGGTACAGTAAAACAAGCAAAAGCTGGCAGCAGCATCACGATTCTAGGCTCGGTCCCATGCCCTCCTACTCCTCAGCAATATTCATGTACCTGTATAGGGACTCTTTCCCCTATCTACACCTGCAGAAATGTAATCTATTTGGGCCGAAAAGCATGGACCAAACAGGGTGTGAGAAATATATCTTAGTAGGCACCCACCAAAGGCCCGTGCCCAACTGTGTGTAAGCATGCAACAACAGTGTGCAGTAGTAAAATGAAATAAAGTAAGCAGTACTTGAAATTAACTAACTACCAGTTATATTGCCATTTTATTATTAATTTAATCATTTACATAGTAACATTCTGTGCTCAACAACACCAAGCCCTCAGGCCAACCAGTATCTCACCCTCAGGCTATACAGAATCTCACCCTCAGGAATTGTAACAGAATTCTCGCCCTCAGGCATACGAAGTGTCACCCTCAGGAATAGAATTCAAGCCCTCAGACACGAAAGGTTTCCCTCAGGCAGAATAATGACATCCCTCGGGCTAAAACAATCACACCCTCAGGCCAATCACAACAACTCCCTCAGGCTAAACAGGTAACCAGGACATGCCCAACATATCAAAATGCAGTAAACAAGCAATTTATCTCAAGAAAATTCTACAGTTACTACATTTAAGGTATACCCTCAGGTATCCTAGCCAAATGGCTAAACAGTGGAACACACCCCAGAGGTGGTTCCAGATCCAAGAAACGATCCCAAACAGCATTTTAATATCATAATTAAATACCTAATAAATTCCAGGCGTTTAATATAGCAACGAACTCAGCCATACGACACCCCAACATGGTTCGTGGCACACAAACGCACAAAACACACATCAGTTGGAAAACTAAACACCAAGCCACATACCTTATTCACCAACGAACGTTATACCCGAACGCTGACTCCAGAAACGCCCAAGAACGACGTATATCTGACAAAGAACAAAACCCAATAATATGTAAATAACATACGTTAGGAGAATAATTGGTAATAATGGTACCAGGAGAGGAGAGGGCTTACCCGTGCGGTTCCAACGAGATCGTCCGAAGCCGAATCAGATTCCAGACGAACTCCCGAAGGATCTTCAAAGGTCTGCCCTCCTCCTTTGGATCCAAAATGGCTCAAACACCTCCTCTTCCAAATTAGGAGGCTACTACCTATTTTAAGCTGAAGAAACAAAGTATATGGCGTGTACTTATGAGTACACGACATGTAATTTTGAGTACACGGTGTGTACTTCTTTCATTTAACTGTTCATTTGGCGGCACCGCCACACTGTTCATCCGTCGACATGAGTACACGACATGTACTCATGTGTACACGGCATGTACACATCACCAAGATGAGGGTGAATCCACCACCTTAAAGTTCAACCCTGCCGACTGACTACACGGCGTGTATGGTACCACTACACGGAGTGTAGTCAGTTCCTACACCCCTCGTCACCGACAAGGCTACACGCCCCATGTACTCATCCCAACACGGCCAAAAGTACATGGCGTGTGGACAAAGTACACAGCGTGTAGTTTCGAAATTTAGGATTTTTCCCCATTTTCCATATTTTCTCAAAAACACTTAAGGAAAAGGAAAAAAAAGAATCTCATACCTCAAAAAATAAGAACTGGGTTCTTACAAACTTCCCCCATTATAGATATTCATCCCTGAATTTCCCTTCCAAGGGTGGCGAAGATAAATCTCAGAACAACTCTAGCCACTGAGCATGTACGTCAGCCTCCCACTCCCAGGTCTCGTCCTGCACCCGGCCATGCTGCCATAGAACCCGTACGAGAGGAACTGACCGGCCTCGGAGAACCTTCGTGCTCCTGTCAACGATACATATCAGATGCTCCTCAAAGGATGTATCATGGTGAATATCAACCTCCTCTGGCTGAAAGGTGTTATACAAGTCTTAATGGTAGTGACGCAACTGAGACACATGGAAGACATAGTGCATGGCTCAGTACCGCTGCGGTAACTGCAACTGATAGGAAACCAACCCGACTCTCTCCAGAATCTCGAATGGCCCCACATACCTCAGTGAAAGTTTACCCTGTATCCTGATCCGATTGTGTCCCATCCTCAGCGAAACACGTAGAAAAACCTGATCCCCGACCATGAACTCCAAAGGCCGTCTATGGCGATCAGCATAAGACTTTTGACGAGACTGTACAGTAGCCATCCGCTTCCGAATCAACTGGACCTGCTCAGATGTCTCCTGCACGAGCTGTGGCCCCAGTAAAGCTGCCTCACCTGCCTCTAACCAGCACAAAGGTGATCGGCATGGCCTACCATATAAAGCCTCGTATGGTTCCATCTCAATAGTTGCCTGGAAACTATTGTTATAGGAAAACTCGACTAAGGGTATATGCTTCTCCCATGAGCCCCCAAAGTCTAGGACGCATGCGCGCAACATTTCCTCTAGCACCTGTATCATCCGCTCTGACTGGACATCTATCTGAGGGTGGTATGCTATGCTCAGAAGCACTTGTGTACCCAAAACCCTCTGAAAACTCTGCCAGAAACGAGACGTAAAGCAGGCATACCTATCTGAAATGATAGAACAAGGGACCCCATGAAGACGTACGATCTCTCGGATATACAGCCTTCCGAGCTCGTCCACACCGAATGTCTCCTTAATTAGCAATATGTGATCTAACTTCGTGATTCTATCCATGATAACCCACATGGCATCATTGCCTCGAGGTGACCTCATAAAACCCGTCACGAAATCCATCGCGACATCATCCCATTTCCACTCTGGAATGGGCAACTGTTGTAACAGCCCAGATGGCCTCTGGTGCTCCGCCTTCACCTGCTGACAAGTGGAACATATCGTAACAAACCCAGATATCTCTCTCTTCATACCCGGCCACCAGTACTGACGTCTCAAGTCTCGGTACATCTTGTTAACCCCGGGATGAACGACCCAAGCTGAAGCATGAAACTCCTGCATCAGCTCCTCACGTATATCTCCTGGAACCCACACCCGTCCATGGAAACTCAAAACCTCATCATTTCCCATCATCCAACCAAAAGGAGGGTCCTCACTTTCCACCGAATCCCGTAGAACTAGGCCTTCTGAATCAGATAGTTGTCTCATCCTCACTCTGTCCAGGAGGGTAGAAGTCACAGCTAACGAGGAAAGATAAGTCTGCCCCTGACTGTCATGCACCTCCAGATGCATCTCAGAGAACAAAGCCTTGAGATCCCACTCACCAATGGCCTCCTGCACCGCCTGTATCTGAGTCTTCCTGCTCAGTGCATCAGCTACTGCATTACCTTTACCAGGTGTATAAGAAAGCTCAAAATCGAAGGACTGTAGGTACTCAACCCACCTTCTCTACCTCAGATTCATGTCACGCTGAGTAAAGATATACTTAAGGCTTTTTTAGTTGGTGAAAACCACAAAATGCTCCCCAAATAGATATTGTCTCCAACAACGCAACACATGAACAGCTGCAGCCAACTCGAGATCATGCGTCGGGTAATTCCTCTCACGTGACCTCAACTGCCGAGACCCGTACGCAACAACTCAGTCGCCCTACATCAAAATGGATCCCAGCCCAATCCCTAATGCATCACAGTATACTGTATAGCTCTTCCCCTGCTCTAGGAGTATCAGGATCGGTGCTGATGTCAACCTTCCCTTCATGTTCTGAAAAGCTGTCTCGCAAGCTTCTGACCAACCGAACTTCACACCCTTCTTATTCAGACCTGTCATCAGTGTTTCTAAGTGGGAGAAGTCCTGTATGAAGCGTCTGTAGTAACCATCCAGCCCTAAGAAACTCCATATCTCAAACACATTCTTATGCTGCTCCTAGGAAACTACTTCTCTCACCTTCTCTGGGTCTACTGCAAATCTTGCCTCTGAAATGATATGACCCAGGAAGTGAATCTGGTCTATCCAAAAGTGGCACTTCAAGATATTATCATACAGTTGATGCTATCTCAGTGTACTCAATACAATATCAAGATGTGTGGCATGGTCATGTCAAGTGTGAGAGTACACCAATATGTCATCCACGAATACCACCACAACTGAATCAAGGTACGGATGGAACACACGATTCATCAGAGCTATGAAAACTACTGGCGCGTTCGTGAGTCCGAACGGCATAACCAAATACTCGTACAGGCCATATCTGCTCCGAAAAGCTGTAAGCGATATATCCGATGGTCTCACGCGCAGCTGATGATATCCGGATCTCAAGTCAATCTTTGAGAACACTCGCTCTTCACGAAGCTGATCAAACAGATCATCTATCCTCGGCAAGGGATATCAGTTCTTAACTGTCAACTGGTTTAGCTTTCGATAATCCACGCAAAGTCTGATGGTACCGTCTGCCTTTTTCGCAAAAAGGATTGGAGAACCCCAATGAGAAGTACTGGGTCAGATAAAATCCTTCGCTTTTAGATCCTCTAACTACCTCTTGAGCTCCTACAACTCAGGCGTGGCCATCCTATAAGGAGGAATGGACACCGGTGCTGCTCCTGGCACTAGCTCGATAGAGAAATCCACCTCACGCACCAGAGGTATACCTGAAAAGTCGTCCGGGAAGACATCCCTGAAATGATCAAAAACTAGAGGGAAATCTGTCTGAAAAGTCCCCTGATAATCTAGATATAAACTCGCAATCTGGGCTGTGACTCCACCTCGCCCATGATGCTATGGTCCAGATTGACTCGCCTGAACATCCCATTCGCCCTTGTATAGAAACTCTCCGCCCTCTGGTGACGTGAAACGCACCCTACAACGATAGCAGTCTACAAAGGCTAGAAAAGGAACCAACCAGTCCATCCCGAGAATGACGTCATAGCTCGTCATCTCTAAGACATAGAGGTCCCAAAGGAAGTGACACCCTCCAACCTCAAGGGGGAACTCCTTACACTAATGCACACCATCCGTCCTAGTCCCCAACGAAGTGTCTAGCATCATGATATCTGACGAAGAAGAAACACCGAGCCCAAGGCTCTCCACAATTGGTACAGATATGAAACTATGTGTAGCACCTGTATCAAAAAGTACTGAAGACAAGACAGAAGCTACTAGAATAGTTCCTCTGACTGTAGAAGGTTCGGGATCCTGCTCCTGTTGGGTCTGTTTCACTGCATATGCATTCCCTATGTCGTAGCCCTGCGACACAGCCTGGCTACCCTAAGCTGTCCCGCACCACTGCCTCTGCGATCCTGGTGTCTGGATACCACGACCACGACCACCATCTCTGCTTGCACGCCCTGATGTATTCCAGTTCCCTGACTCGTAAGAATCCATTGGTCCTGCTCCCGCATGCAGAGTCTGCACAGAACCCCTCTCACTATCCACTAGTAGAAATGCCCTGCAAAAGCGCTGAAGATGACCCTCTTGCTGCAAGCTCAGCACTCAATTGGGTCTCGTGGACACTCCAGTCTCTTGTTCCCCTCTCTGCCACACTGGTAGCACCTGATCGGAACACCTGAAGTGACTCCCTGGCTGGTACTTCCACCCTGAGTGAAGTCCATCTATCTATTCCTCTTGCTAGCAGAAATAGTACCAGTAACTGGTGCTGAACTACCCTAGCCCACACCACTAGCTTCCTGTAGGTTCCTCTCAGAAATCAGCACCTGGTTTAAAATAGCGTGTACAGTAGGAAACCTGAAAACATTCACCAGCGCTCAAATTTCATACCGAAGACCATCCTCAAAATGTCTGGCTCTCAACATCTCATCACCCACCAGCACGGGTGCAAAATGCTGAAGCTCCATAAAATGATATGAATAGTCTATCACCGACATAGCGCCCTGCTGCAGATTCATGAACTCTCGAGCTCTATCTACCCTTAGCATATCGGGAAAGAAGAAGTCATAGAATACTTCCTGAAAATCTTCCCACGCCATGTCCCTGTGATGCTCTGACTGGGTGGTAACATCCCACCACCTCTTGGCGGAATCACGTAGCATGTAAGTCGCGAGCTTGACCCTCCGCCCTGGAGGCGTCTCAAGATGATCGAAAATAGTCTACATCTATCCTAGCCAAGACTCTGAAGCCTATGGTCCTCCATCCCCTAAAAATGTAAGTGGATGCTGCTGCTAAAAGATACGCGTTAGCTCGGCCATAGATGTGGCAGCCTGCGGTGCTCCCTGAAAGGTCTGCATGAACCACAATAAGCCTTCACAGAACTGTGCCTCCGCTCCTATGTCCGGTATAATAGCTGGCGCCGCATCTGGCTCTGCTGGAGGATCAACTGGTATCCCATGGCCCACCATCTCCAGAGTATAATCATCGTCGCTCTCCTAGAGAACAACTCACGGTCGTCTAGGCGGCATGACACTACAAGGTCAAAAGCATGCCTCAGATTCAAGATTATTAAGATCGGAAAGCAAGAGAACCTCAAAGGAAACAAGAGGAAGAAGGCATTTAAAATTTGAAAAAAAAGACTACATGGCGTGTACAATGACTACACGACATGTACTTGACTTTCCTTCCCCTTCCCGGGTCCTTCTACACGGCTAAGCCACACGACTTCCATTGAACAAAACTACACGGCGTGTATAATATCTACACGGTGTGTACGGTGTTATTTTCCAACTTCCCGTGTCGTCTGTGACACGACCGACTACTCATCTTAACTACACACATTGTGTTACACCCGTACACGGCGTGTACAACACCCCGTTTCCCATCCACACGGCTAACTCCACACGATCTGTCATCGGACAAGACTACACGACGTGTCCCATATGTACACGGCGTGTTCAGGGAGAGGTGACACCGGCCCATGTTGTTAGTTACACAACCGAGTCCCCAGGTCACACTACACGGCGTGTCTATAATTGACACGGCGTATTCTGTCTAGGAGTTCACCGACCCGTGTTGTTAGTTACATGGCTGGACTCCGGGTCACACTACATGGCGTGTCTATAATTGACACGGCGTGTTCTGTCAAGGAGTTCACTGACCCGTGTTGTTAGTTACACGGTCGGACTCCGGGTCACACTACACGGCGTGTCCAAAAACTACACAGCGTGTTTTACCCAAGCCTTTCCCTACCCCGTGTCGCCGCCCACACGGTTTGTGACACGGGATGAGACTACACGGCGTGTAATCAGGGTACATGGCGTGTACTCAAAAAGTTCATTTTTCTTCCCGAACAGAAGATCATACACGTCGTGTATAAAAATACTACACGGTGTGTATACTGGGTTTCCGGACAGTATGCCTCAAAAACTTCTCCGGAACCCAGAAAATACCGAAAAACGACACCTAAGTGTCAAATTCCGACCCTTGGGGGCCCATACTCCCCACGAATCAAAGTTTGATATCTTATATGTGTCATAACCAAAAAACAGTCAATGATCCACCAAATTCCGGTCAATGGGGTCCCATACTCCCCAAAAACCAAAGTTTGGAGTCCATTCTATAAACAAGCTTAAACAAAAACATACCATATCACAAGGCAGGTATTTATCAAGCAGTTATCACAACAGCATGCTTTTCTAGCACAAAAACTATCAAAACAACATGCAAATTTCTAATGCACCTACATGGCATGGAAACTATGCATGACATGTGATATCTAGAATGTGCCTATATGATGCATGAGACGGCACACCCTCATCTCATCGGGTTGAAACTAAATAGAACCCATGGATAAAATATAAATAGAACAATCCAAGTGTGTCACCCAATGGTGAAAACATATCAACCGTAAAATTGAAAAATCAAAAGAATGAAAAATATGAGGTAGACTAGCTTTTCCCTGTACACGGGTTAGCTACGCCCGGGCATAGCTTATTACCAACTACCATTCCATCCTATCCCTAACTACGACTCCAAATAGTAAGTCAAAGAAAAAAACCCCTCTGATACCACTTTGTAACATCCCAGACCCGGGTGCCACGCAACGGGTGCCCCAAGCCCGGTTCGCCACGTGACCTCAAGTGCATTTACCCAAACGCCAGAGGCTTCCGACTAGCAGCGAAGGCCAGGTCTGATAGTGGGGAAACTATGCCCTCATTTGTCAAAGTGTAGCATAGCAGAAATTAAATAAAACATAAAACGACAGCAGAAGCAGTAAACCATACACAACTGAAATAAACTACAGCAGTGGATATAAACAACAGTATATAAATGATTATGCTACATGTTTCAAGTTCTAAGAAAACAGCCAGAACATGTTATATATCAATACAGTACAACAAATACAGGGTACAACAAAAAAAGCAAAAGCTGGCAACGGCATCGTGAGCCTAGGCTCAGTCCCATGCCCTCCTACTCCTCAACAACAGTCATGTACCTGTATAGGGACTCTTGCCCCTATATACACCTACAGAAATGTAATCTGTTTGGGCCAAAAAAGCATGGGCCAAACAGGGTGTGAGAAATATATCTCAGTAGGCACCCACCAAAGCCTTGTTCCCAACTGCGTGTAAGCATGCAACAATAGTGTGCAGTAGTAAAATTCAATAAAGTAAGCAGTAATCAAAAGTAACTAACTAACAGTTATATTTCCATTTCATTATTCATTTAATCATTTACTTAGTAACATTCTGTGCTCAACAGCACCAAGCCCTTAGGCCAACCAGTATCTCTCCCTCAGGATAATATGGTGAACCATGCCCTCAGGCTATACAGAATCTCACCCTCAGGCATTGTAACATAATTCTCACCCTCAGGCATATGAAGTGTTGCCCTCAGGAACAGAAGTCAAGCCCCCAGGCATGAAAGGTTTCCCTCAGGTGGTATAACGACAACCCTCGGGCTAAAATAGTCACGCCCTCAGGCCAATCACAACAACACCCTCATGCTAAACAGGTGACCGGGCCATGCCCAACATATCAAAATACAGTAAATAAGAAATTCCTCTCAAGGAAATTCTACAGTTACTACATTTATGGCATACCCTAGGGTATCCTGGCCAAACGGCTAAACAGTGGAACACACCCCGGCGGTGGTTCCGGATCCAATCAACGATCCCAACCAGCATTTTAATATCATAATTAAATACCTAATCAATTATAGGTGTTTAATATAGGAACGGCCTCAGCCACACGACACCCCAACATGGGTTCGTGGCACAAAAACACACAAAACACACAGTAGTCAGAAAACTAAACACTAAGCCACCTACCTTATTCGCCAACAAACGTTATACCCGAACGCCGAATCCAGAAACTCCCAAGAACAACATATATCTAAATAAGAACAAAACCCAATCAAACGTAAATAAATTACGTTAGGAGAAGAATTGTTAAGAACAGTACCAGGAGAGGAGAGGGCTTACCTGTGCGGTTCCAACGAGATTGTCCGAAGCCGAATCGGATTCCCGACGAACTCCCAGCGGATCTTCAAAGGTCCGGCCTCCTCCTTTGGCTCCAAAATGGCTCAAACACCTCCTCTTCCAAATGAGGAGGCTACTGCCTGTTTTAAGCTGAAAAAACAAATTACACATCATGTACTTCTGAGTACACGGCATGCACTTCTTTCATTTAACTGTTAATTTGGCGGCACCGCCACACTGTTCATCCGTCGACATGAGTACACAGCATATACTCCTATGTACATGGCGTGTAATGTCGCCCAGCTGGCGGTGACTCCACCGCCTTACAGTTCAAGCCTTCCGACTGACTACACGGCGTGTAAGGTACCACTACACGACGTGTAGTCGGTTCCTACACCCCTCGTCGCCGACAAGGCTACACGCCCCATGTACTCATCCCAACACGGCCAAAAGTACACGGCGTGTGGACAAAGTACACGGCGTGTAGTTTCGAAATTTAGGATTTTTCCCCATTTTCCATTTTTCTCAAAAACACTTAAGGAAAAGGAAAAAGAAGAAGCCCGTACCTCAAAAATAAGAGCCGGGTTCTTACATGATACATGGAAATATGAGTAAAAAACGTGTATATAGATAGTTTATTCCATGTATTCTCCTAATTACTAATATAATTAAATTACATTAAATTAAAAAATATATCATTAAAATATTTTTTCTTTGATTGAAACACCATGTGTTAGAAAATTTAATAAGGGTTTTAAATAATTTTAAATGATCAATTAATTTATTCTAATAAATCAAAAACTATTGGTTTTGCTGTTTATTTTCCATTAAGGTCTTTATTATGGTTATCTCTAAATGAATTCAGATTTTCATTAAGATGAAAGGGAATTAATTAATTAATTAATTAATTCAAGCACATTTATCTTAATAAATAAATAATTGATAAAGAATTTTATGTAAGACATTTACTTTAGGGTATAAACTTTATGTATGACCATTCCTGAGATAGACTAAGACCAATATATGTGTTGGAATTAATTTAATTTAATTTATTTCTTGGGATTGAAATTATTTATTATTAAATTAAATTTGATGGCATATGAGTTAGCCCTCCCTCCATTATTATTTATGGCCTACATGCCCAAGGATAATTTTGTAATCTCCCTTTAACCAATCCTTTGGTTCCCATCAACTATGTGTGAGTACTAAATATTTTTAATTAATGGATTTTTTTAGGGCACATAAAGGTGGTTAAAGAGACAACCATAATGATACTAGCCCATGATATACAAAGGTGGATAGATGGAATGCTAAAACTCATGCCAAGACCAACAATATGAGTTATTTCCCCCATTTAAAAGGTTTATTTATTATTCACATTCTAAATCGACTATTAAATAAAATCATGATTTTTTCATTTAATTAATTAATTATTTATATATATGAAATTATTTATTTTATGGATGTAATATCATAATTAGATAAATAAATTAATTAATGTGAAATGATGGAATTTAAATTAATGGATTATGCATAAATTGTTTATATAAAACATGGTTAATTAATTAAGTAACATCCACTTAATATTAACAAGAAATTTAAAGAATAAAACAAGATAAAATTTATACATAATAAATGAAAATACCTCAATTAAATATTAAGTCAGAATTTGAATTCCATTACTTAATAAGTAATGAACTCCTTAGAACTAAGTGTTTGAATAACCCTTATTGGGAAACTTACTTTTAATGTGGACTTCTTATGCTGGGTATGGGTTTACTTAACCATCTTACATCAAGATAAGTATCCCAAAATAGACTTGATGTAACTTGGAGGCAACTTTTGAGGAAATATTAGTCAGGATTTCAAGATAGGGGAGTCAACTCCATAAATCTGTAATGACCCAAACATTCATTAATAAAAATTACTATGGATCTAATTAAATGTCTTATTATGGTTATATAAAATGTGAACTTCATTGGTTTTATGTTTTTGGATTTTAAAATATAGTTAAGAATTATGACCATTTCTAATATAGCCATTGAACAATGATCAAATGATTAGTATAAATATAGGGCTTTAACAAATCCAATTTACTCAGACAGAGGAAGTGATGGCCTTATCAAGTAGACTTGACCTGTATGAAGCCCATTTTTCAGAGCTCAAAAAGGAGGTGGCGTAATCGGGCTTCATTCTTGACTAAGCCCATGTTGAGCTTCAATATGTTAAGCTCAAACAGAGTCACCTACGATAGAAGTGGAAGTTGATAGAGATTACCACTCGAGCACTGTTATCTGAGCCACCCCAAGAGTCTATCACAATCACACACCTTACTCTTCAGTCTTATGCGGGTGTTATAAGTGGTTATGTGAAAAGACCTTATCACTATGATTATGTGCATTATTTTGTATATAATAATAAATATACATTCATTTTATTATTGTTACTTTGTAAATAGTTTTTAAAGTCAAAATAGTATTTTTAGTTAATATTTAACCAAGAAATATATTTTGATGAATTAATAGATTTTTTAATTAAATATTATTTTAATAAAGTATTATTATTATTAAATTAATTTTTATTAAATTCAAATGATCTTATAATTTTATGATTGCAATTGTAATTTTATTAAGGTTTGAAAGCATTATTAGTCAAAACCCATGAATTTTTGATAAATGGCCATTTTTATTTTAAAAGTAAAAATATACATATTTAGAAAATTATTTAGATAAAATTAATATTATTTTTGGAATCAGGATATCTAAATTATCCAATGGTGATTTTTTCATAATTTTATGAGACAATCGAATTTTTGGGTAAAAGTTAAATACCATTTAAATATATAATGTGTTTTATGACATCATAATGACCCAATAGTGATTTAATAAAATACTATAAATATTATATTCGGAAAATATATGTTTTACCATTAAAATAATGTGATTTTAGGTTTTTTTGTTTTATTTTACAAAACTTTAGTGGACCCTCCAAGAATTATAAAACATTTTCACTTTTTAAATGAATTTCCTTGAGAGTGTGACTCACCTCTACATAAGAAACCCTATTATTTTAAGAAGTTAGTCCATTCGCCTTATAAATTTTTTTTCCACTATCCTTTGGAAAAAACCATGGGCAAAAACATGGGCTTGTTTGTGGTTTTGATTAGTTTAATGTGAGGTGTCCCAAACCTAAATAATAAAAAATTCCCCCTCCTTTCCTATATAAATCCACCCAAGCTCCCATTTCCTCTTCACTAAAAGACTTTGGAGTTTAAACAACCCCTTCCATCCTTTCTCTATAATCCTCCCAAGGCATCCCAAGCTCCCAATAATCCTCTCTCAAGTCTCTCCCAATCCTTTTTAAGCACACTTCCAAGTAAGGGATTTCTTCCTTTCTCATTTTTGTCCAATGTTCTTTAAGTTGTTATGCCCTTTTTTCAATTAAAAATGTTAGGGTATGATTTATCACCTCACCCATACTTCCCTATTTATGTTTGGCTGATGTTAGACCCATTTCTCTCTCATTAATTCCTCCCATGTACACCCGTTACCATGCTGAAATTCTGTGAGGGATTTCCCTCTCCTCGTTTACATCAAAGTAATTCTTTTGTATTATGCATCTAAATTCCATTAAGTTTGTTGGGAAATGTATCTATATGACCCAAATTACTTTCCATTTCATGTACATATGATGATACACCCATTTCTCTCTCATAAACCATTTTCATGAATCCTTATGTCGCGCCGTTATGCTGCCGAAATTGCACCGCGTTTTTAAAAGCCAATGTCATTCTGTAGTGAATACCATGCCCATTTATCTATCAAGGGTATTCACCTTTATGAACATTTACTTATCTATTATAAATATTCATGTATGTATTCCATATCCATTTATTGTGGAATAAATTATGATTATTGATTCCATGTTGTATGATCAATGTGGCACACTTATGCATGAAATGAAATGTTTAAGAAGGGTGCGCCCTGATAGAGCTCCAATGCATTGGGTAAAGTATAGTATCATGATATGTCATGTGAAATGAGTGTTTACTCATTCTAATTCAAGTTCAATGAGGGATTACTCATGATTCACGTGCAATGAGAGTTTACTCATGCTCCATGTGCAATGAGCCTTGGCTCATGCTAAATTCAATGTTAAGTGTTGTTGCCACGTTTCCATGTTATGACTATCATGCTTTATCATGCCTTTATGTTCATGTTTCTATTTTTCTCCATTGATTTTCCTATTTTCAAACATGTATTTTATTCCTCATTTTATTCCATTTTTATTCCTTTACTGGGATTTATAGTTCACCCTTTTCTTATGATTGTCCTCAGCTAATCCTATGCAATGCTAAGTACAAGGGAATGTAGTGGTCATGTAAAGGAAGTTTTCAATAAAGATGTTGTATTTCATGCTTTAAGTTGGTATGTAATGGTCCTATGCCCTAAAGACATTATACCTCTTGATCTTCTATGTTGTATCAAGTGAATTTTATGTAATAAATCATTTTTAAGTATGTAATAAAGAACATGGTTGTCATAGTTGGTATCAGAGGATAGGTTTAGATATTTTGAGGATTAGGATTAGAAACCCCTTGTGATTCCTTAGTGATAAGAATAAGTATTATAAAAACATCCCTAAGTTTTTGTGGGTATTGAGTAAGTGGTTTATCAAGAAAATACATCTCTGTCTGGATACGAGGAGGTAGGGGCGGCACTAGCCCAGATGTACCTAGGGGTGAAAACCCTGACAAGGAGTTTCAGGCTTGACCTAGGGTATCCTAGTACACGACAATGTGCCTTGATTCACTCTTGGTTATGACACTCCTGGGGGATATTTATTGGTAAATTCACAAGCTTAGTATGAATCATTATTAAGGGAATAAAAAGATTCCTAAGAACATATGTTAGAAAGTAGATCATGGATAACATAGATTGAAGACTATAGATTTATAAGTTAAGGAATTAAAATCTATTTATAAGTCATCTATTTTGTCCTTGAATTACCCTTTATGTGTTACCCCTAACTTTCCTTTTATTCTAGCCAATGGCTGATAATAGGAGGAATCGGGCTAATAACCAATGTGATGACTATGCTAATGAGATGCTCAATCCAATGGGAGCAAGAATCGCAAAATTTTTCATGATTCTATCTCAGTTAACTAAATATTTGAATAGAAGCATGGGTCAAGAGGAACGTTCAACCCCTAATAAAGAACAAGTCACTATCAAGAGCTTCATGAGACAAAGGCCTCCTACTTCTAATGGATTATCTGATCCCTCAATCACCGAACAATGGATCAAATCCATTGAAAAGATCTTATCCATCCTTTAATGTTCCGAACAAGAGAAGGTTCTTCTGGATTCTTATCTTATGAAGGGTGAAGCTGATTAATGGTGGACATTGATAAAAAAAAGCATGAGGAGGAGATCGAGGAATTGGAATGGAAGGATTTACGGAAGATAATTTTTGATAAATATTTTTCGTGAACCCTCCAGCTTAAGATGGAAAGGTACTTCCTTTCCCTCAAGAAAAATGATGACAAATCTATCAGACTATATGAGGAAAAATTCACAAGACTAGTATGATACGCTTCTGGAATTTTCGTTACCCCTGAATCCAAGGTTGACGGCTTCTTTAGTGGGATGAAACCTAGCCTACGGAAAGCCCTAGCGATCTGCAACTTCGATAGCTATGACGAAATTTTCCGTTGTCCCATAAAGGTTGAAATGGAGATCAGCGAACCTCAGGGGTATCATGGGGATAAGAAGCATAAGGTGGAATTAAATTATGGTAGTCTGATGGATAAATCCTACAATGATAAGAAAATCCAGTACCCCACTTTCCAAAGGTGCGAAAAGAAGCACCCCAGAAATTTCCTGAAGGGGACAAGATAATTCATTAGGTGTGAAAGAGAAGGGAAAATAGCCATTAACTGCCGACAAGAAAAACCCATGGCTACAACAGAGAATAGGAATGCGTTGTTCGACTCTCAACGTGTTGTTCATTACTTCAACTACAAATAACCAGGGAATCTTGAAAATCAATGTCCTAAGACAAGGGTTTTTGGAGGCAACCAACAACCTCCAGGGTAGCAAGGGAGATCTTTTTCCATCACTGCTACCAAAGTGAACCCCGACAATGAATTGGTGACAGGTATGATAGTTCTTCATTCAAGAATAGCAAACATACTTTTTGATTCTGGTTCTATGCATTCTTTTATATCTCTAAAGTTTAGTAGAACAATCCTAAAACCACCACAAATCATGGAAGTAATGATGTCGGTGAGTAATACAAATGGGGAAATCATTGAATCCCATGAATATAACTCCTCCCCTATCATAATCTGTGGATTGAACATCCCATCAAACCTAATCATACTCCCTCTAGTGTAATTTGATGCAATTCTTGGCATGGATTAGATTTCCTTATATAGATCCAACATAAATTGTCGTGAGAGGGAAATAACTCTCCATGTGGAGAATCGATCCCCGATTCTATACAAGTGAAAGGAGGAAGATGAATCTTCTTTAGCTCTATCATATAAATCATGGATATTACTGCCCTATGAGAATGCGTATCCGGCTCAGATGATTGAGTCTATGGAGGAAATTGTCCTTTAAGACAATCCTATTATGAGGGAATTCACTGAAGTGTTACCCGAGAAATTTCCTGGTCTTCCTCCTAGAAGAGATGTTGAATTATCAATTGATATTATACCTGGGGTGTTTCCAATATTCAAGAGTCTGTATAGAATGGATTTTTTGGAGCAAGAGGAGATAAAGAAACAACTACATAAGAATTTGGATAAAAGGTTTATATTCCCAAGTGTTTTACCATGGGGTTCACCGGTCCTCTTCGTCAAGAATAAGGATGGGTCAATGTGCCTTTGCATCAATAATCATGAGATTAGAAAAATCACGATAAAGAACAAGTATCCTCTCTCACAAATTGATGACTTGTTTGATTAGCTGTGTGGAGCACAATACTTCTCCAAGGTGGATTTGCGGTTGGGATATTATCAAGTAAGGGTGAAGAAGGAAGATATCCCCAAGACTGCTTTTAGTACAAGATACGAGCACTATGAATTCATAGTAATGACTTTCGGACTCACTAATGCTCCAGAAATCTTGATAGACTTGATGAATTGAGTCTTTAGAGATTACCTTGAAAAATTTGTGGTAGTCTTTATTGATGATATTCTAATATACTCCAAAACCCCATAGGATCATGAGGAGCATATAAGAACTATACTAGAGACCTTGCGGAAGGAGAAGATCTATGAAAAGTACAACAAGTGTGAGTTCTGGTTGAAGGAGGTCCCATTCTTGGGTCATATCATCACAAGAAATGGGATATCTGTGGATCCATCCAAAATAGATGTAATTGAGGGATGGCCGAGGCTAACATCAGTAACAAATATCCATAGCTTCTTGGGGTTAGCTAGATATTATCGAAGATTTGTGATAAATTTCTCACAATTTTCCAACCCTCTTACCAAGATAAATCTAAAGGGAGTAAAGTTTTATTGGAGTGATGAATGCGAAGAAAACTTCAAGGTGTTGAAAAGGAAGCTTATAACTGCCCATGTGATCACTTTACCTACAAGCGGAAATTTCTTTGTGGTATTCAGTGATGCTTCAAAGAAGGTACTGTGATGTGTGTTGATGCAAAATAACAATTTCATTACCTATACTTCAAGGAAATTGAAAGTACATGAGCATAATTATCCAACACAAGATCTGGAGTTAGCTGCGGTGATCTTCACTTTAATAATTTGGTGGCATTATCTATTTGGGGAGAAGTGTGAAATATATACGGACCACAAAATACTCAAGTATATATTCACACAGAAATAGTTGAGAATGTGCCAATGAAGATGGTTAGAGCTGATCAAAGACTATGACTACTCAATCCATTACCACCTTGGGAAAGTGAACAAGGTGGAGGATTCTCTAAGTATAAATGACCCATCGATTATATCATTGATGAGAATTGAGAAGGATCCAATCTTCTTATATTTGATGAAGATGGACATGGGAATCATAAAGATGGGAACATCATAAATCCTTTCACAAATGATTACTCAATCGCCTCTTTTGGAAAAGTTAAAGGATGATCAAAAGGATGATGTGGGAATTCAGAAGAAAGTGGAAGCTATCAAAAAAGGGAAATCCTTGGAGTTCAATGTTATCAAATAAGGAATTGTCAGATTTGGGAAAAGAATATGTGTTCTATCAAGTCCAGAGCTGAAGAAGGAACTTTTGGATGATGCACATAGTTCAAATTTCTCTATTCACCCAGGAAATACAAATATGTATCAAGATATATGAGAGAATTATGGGTGGGATAATTTGAAGAAGGAAATCACTGAGTATACATCATAGTTCCTAGTGTTTCAGTAAGTGAAGGCAGAGAGGAAGAAGTATAGGGGGATGATGAAACCATTGCCCATACCGGTATGAAAATGGGAGAACATCACCATGGTCTTTGTCACCGGACTTACAAAGACATCCAAAGGAAACAATGTAATCTAGGTTGTTGTGGATCATCTTACAAATTATGCACAATTCATTGCAATTCAGGTGGATTTATCATTGGATCAACTAGCACAGATATATATCAGTGAAGCAGTAAGGATGCATGGAGTACTACTATCTATTGTATCTGATTGAGATCCAAGATTCACCTCTATGTTTTGGAAGAGTCTTCAACATGATCTGGACAGGGAACTGAACTTCAGTACGACCTATCATCCTCAAACAGATATCCAATATGAGAGAACTATTCAGACATTGGAGGATATGTTAAGATCATGTTCTATGGACTTCAAAGGAGGGAGGGACCAACATCTTCCACTGGTTGAATTCTCCTACAATAACAGTTTCCACTCAAGCATCCAAAATGCACCTTATGAAGCCCTGTATGGGAAGAGGTGCAGAACACTGGCATTTTGGGATGAAGTCGGTGAGCATAAGCTGCTAGGACCAGAAATGGTCAAATAAATGGTGGAGAAGGTGAAAACCATTCAGCAACATATCAAGGTAGCCCAGAGTTGACAGAAGAGTTATGAAGATAACCATCGATGAGACCCTAAGTTTAAATTTGGAGAGATGGTATTTCTATGCATATCTCTATGGAAGAAGGTCATGGGGTTTGTAAATAAAGGGAAGTTTAGTCCTAGGTACATCAGCCCCTTCAAGATTCTTGATCGTGTCGGGGATGTGGCCTATCGATTAGCACTTCCACCTACCATGGACAAAGTACATGATGTACTTCATGTATCCCTCTTAAGGAAGTACATACCAGACCCTTCACATGTACTCTATTCATAGGTAGTATAGCTAGAGGATGATCTTTCTTATGAGGACCAACAAGTGAAGATCTTAGACCGTAGAGAAAAAGTTCTATGAAACAAGACAATGCCCCTCATGAAAGTGTTGTAGAGAAACTGCAAGTTTGAAGAAGAGATGCGGGAATAAGTGGAAGTGATGAAGCAATGTTACCCATATCTATTTTAGTGTGGGAAAATGAAATTTTGAGGGTGAAATTTCTTAATGGGGGAAGATTGTAATGACCTAAACTTTCATTAATGAAATTTCCTCTTGATCTAATTAAATGTATTATTATGGTTATATAAAATGTGAACTTCATTGGTTTTATGTTTCTGGATTATAAAATACCATTAATAATTTTGACCATTTCTAATATATCCATTGAACAGTGATCGCATGATTAGTATAAATATAGGGCTTTAAAAAATCTAATTTACTCAGACAAAGGAAGTGATGGCCTCATCCAGTAGACTTGTCCTGTATGAATCCCATTTTTCGGAGCTTGGAAAGAAGGTGTCATCATCAGTCTTTGCTCTTGACCAATCCCATGCCGAGCTTCAACATATTAAGATCGAATGGAATCACCTACAAGAGAAGTGGAAGTTTATAGAGATTACCACCCAAGCAATGTTATCTGAGCCACCCCAATATTCTGTCACCATCACACACCTTACTCTTCGGTCTTATGCGAGTGTTATAAGGGGTTATGTAACAATACCGTAGAACTATGATTATGTTCATTATTTTGTATATAATAATGAATATACATTCATTTTATTATTGTTACTTTATAAATAGTTTTTAAAGCACAAATAGTATTTTTAGTTAATATTTAACCAAGAAATATATTTTGATGAATTAATGTATTTTTTAATTAAATAATATTTTAATAAAATATTATCACTATTAAATTACTTTTTATTAAATATAAATAATCATATAATTTTATGAATTCAATTGTAATTTTTATTAAGGTTTGAAAGCTGTTTTTGTCAAAACCCATGAATTTTCGATAAATGGCGGTTTTTATTTTAAAAGTAAAAATAACACATTTATAAAATTATTTAGATAAAATAAATATTATTTTTTAAATCAGGATGTTGAAATTATCCAATGGTTAAATTTTCATAATTTTCTGAGAAAGTCGAATTTTTGGGTAAAAATTAAATACTGTTTAAATATATAATGTGTTTTATGACATCATAATGACCCAATAGTGATGTAATAAAATACTATAAACATTATTTTTGGAAAATATATGTTTTAAAATTAAAATAATTCTATTTTATGTTTGTTTGTTTTATTTTAAAAAGCTTTAGTGGACCCTCCAAGAGTTATAAAACATTTTCACATTTTAAATGAATTTTCTTGAGAGTGTGACTCACCTCCACATAAGAAACCATATTATTTTAATAATTTAGGAAATTTTAATTATAACATATTGTTTTCCAATCTCCTTTTGTAAAAAACCATGGGAAAAAACCATGGGTTGGAATGTGGTTTTGATTAATTTAATGTGAGGTGTCCCAAACCTAAATAATAAAGAATTCTATATTCTTTCTGATATAAACCCACACAAACTCCCACTTCCTCTTCACTAAATGACTTTGTAGTTCAACCAAAACCTGACCTCATATCTATATAATCCTTACAAGGTGTCCCAAGCTCCCAAGAAGCCTCTCTCAAGCCTCTCCCAAGCCTTTGGAAGCACACTTCCAAGTAAGGGATTTCTTCCTTTCTCATTTTTGTCCAATTTTTTTTAAGTTGTTATGCCCCTTTTTTTTCAATTACTAATGTTGGGGTATGATTTTTGACCTCCCCCATACTGACCTATTTATGTTTTTATGATGTGATATCCCTTTATCTCACATTAATACCTCCCATGTACACCCGTTACCATGCTGAAATTCCGTGAGGGATTTCTCTCTACTATTTTACATCCATGTAATTATTTTGTATTATGCATCTAAATTCCATTATGATTGTTGGGGAATGTATCTATATGAACCCACTTACATTAAATTTCATGTAAATATGTTGATACACCTATTTATCTCTCATCAACCATTTTCATGAATCCTTATGTCGCGTCGTTATGCTGCTGAAATTGCACTGTGTTTTTCCAAGCCAAGGTCATTGTGTAGTGAATACCATGACCATTTCTCTATCAAGGGTATTCTCCATTATCCACATTTACTTATTGACTATAATGCTTCATGTATTTATTCCACATCCCTTTATCATGGAATAAATGATTATGATTTATTCCATGTTGTATGATCCATGTGGCACACTTATGTATGAAATGAAATGTTTAAGAAGGGTACACCTTGATAGCACTCCAATGCGTTGGGTAAAGTATAGTATCATGATACATCATGTGTAATGAGTGTTGAATCATGATAATTCAATTTTAATGAGGTATTTATCATGCTTCACGTGCAATGAGGGTTTACTCATGCTCCATGTTCAATGAGCCTTGGCTCAAGCTAAATTCCATGTCAAGTGTTGTTGCCACATTTCCATGTTATGATTATCATGATTTATCATGACTTTATGTTCATATTTCTATTTTTTTACATTGATTTGTCTATTTTCTAACATGTATTTTATTCCTCATGTTATTCCATGTTTATTCCCTTACTGGGCTTTATAGATCGCCCTTTTCTTATGCATGTCCTCAGGTTATCCTATGCAATGCTAACTACGAGGGAATGTAGTGATCATATAAAGGAATTTTTCAATAAAGATGTTGTATTTTATGTTTTAAGTTGTTTTTAATGGTCCTAATCCCCAAATACACTAGACCTCTTAATCTTCTATGTTGTATCAAGTAAATTTTATGTAATAAATCATGTTTAAGTGTGTAATAAAGAACATGGTTGTTATAAAATCAATGAGCTATAAGCCCATAGTTGAAAAATAATAACCTACCTAAATAACTTCAAGTAGCTTAACCAACCTTCATTGGGGTTTTTCAAATGGGAATATGAATTCTTTCCACTATAATATCCTAGAAACTCAAAATTCCAAGTTCAATGGTGGGCACTATTGGGACTTGATAAAATAGTGGAATATTCAATAAAAATAAACAAAATTATTATTTCTCACATAATTTTTAATCAAGAAAAAGTAATAATAATATACTATTTAATTATAGAATAAAATGGTAATCTCATCGTCCAAATTATCCCTATAACCAATATTTGGGAAAGAAAACCTCCAAACTGAAAATAATTTCTAGGAGTATATTAGATGCCTTTAGGATTTACTATGTCCGGATTAAAAATATTACATGCTAGAATCCTCAATACCTGATTTGACTACTAAGGATGTGAGTGATGAAGAGTTAATTTTATATGAAAAACATTTGAGTGATATGGTCTATGTTCAATGATTGATTCTTTCTTCTATGTCTAGTGAAATCATGAAGTCTCACAAAAAACATGAATGTGTATATCATGCCTGATCACCTCCTTGGTGTTTACTAGGAGAGATCTAGACAATATAAATTTTATATTTCCAAGGAACTCTTTCATAGAAATCTTGGAGAGGGTTCCCCAGCTAGGCCTGATGCAGTCAAGATCATTGGATACATTGAGCACCTAGAGGTTCTAGGGTTCGAACTCCCTGAATAATTAGACACTGATCTCATTCTGTAATCACTACATCAAATCATATTCTAATTTTTTTTTCTAAATTTTAATTTTGAAAACATTTATAAGTCTCTTCTAGATCCTCTCAATCGTTCTCACCATATAGATAAGGCGGCAAAGCTTGAAAAGAATTCATACCTTATAGTTAAAAAATGAAAAGGGAAAGAAAATAGTTCTAAGTCCAAAGATTCATTACACCGTTCTAAGAAAAAGAATATCAAGGGGAAAACAAGGTAATATGATATTGTATGTTTCACATTTTTAAATAAGGTACGTTGGAAGAAAAACTACACTTATCCAAAAAAGCACCAGGAAGCTTCAGGTGCATTTGTTATCGAGTGAAGTTTATCTATTTTTACAAATTGGATATTAGATACATCTTATGATTATCACATATGAATTCAAATATAGGAACCAAGTAGATTCATAATAATTGATCGAGTGGAGATAGATCTATAAGTATCCAATAAAAAAACTTATTATTGTAGCTATCAGGTACTACCATCTCAAGTTGTCGACTAGAATGATCTTGGTTTTAACGGGCTGTTATTATGTGTCTTCGGTTACCAAAACCATTATATATGTATCCAGACATGATATAGATGGATTTATTTTCAAGTTTGAAAATGAATGTTTCTTATTTTATAAATATTTCATTTATTATAGTAAGGAACATATATATAATGGTCTTTTTGTGTTGGATTACACAAACAAACTAATGAGGATTGCTAACAAAACTGGTTCATATGACTCATACCACACCCAACTATGGCATTATCAGCTAGGTCATGTAAACAAAAAGTGTTTGAATAAATTATAACAAGATGGATATTAATATTCTTTTTAACTAAAACCACTTGGTCTATGTCACCCATGTTTACAAGGAAAAATGAAAAAATACCCATTTAGAGGAAATGGTGAAATGTATAAATAGATTATTTAATTAGTTCATACTAATATTTGTGGACCATTTCCTATTGATTAAAGGGTTGGGTACTCATACTTTATAACTTTTTTTGATGATTTTTGTAGACATTTATATGTTTACTTAATGAGGTATAAGTCAAAATCTTTTGATAAATTCAATAATACAAGAATGAATTTTAATGACATCATAGTAAGAATATTAATAAACTCCACTCAAACCATGGTGAAAAATATCTTAATAAAGACTTAAATGATTAATTATCGGAGTTTTGGACCATATCACAACTCACTTATGCTCACAAAACTAAGTGGAATGATGTAATTGAAAGGAGGAATCACACCTTGTCAGATATGAAGATATCAATGATCAGTCATGTGATTCTTCCATTATCCTTTTGGGGAATGAGTTATAAACAATAGAAAAAATACTAATCCAAGTGACAACTAAAGTGGTAGATAGTATTCCATACTATTTATGGAATAAAAAGAAATCCATGTTTTTATACTTACATGTGTGGGGTTTCAAAAAATTTGTTAAGGCCTCTTCAGGTAATAGAATCTCACCCAAGGTACAAATTGTACATTTATCAAATAACCAAAAGAAAGAAGGGTAAATTACCTATATAAACCCACAAAATTGGTAATAGTGAAATGAAATTATATATTCATTGAGAGGGATTAAATCTCTAAAATAGATAGTGGGAGTGAGATAGGCTTCGATGATGTTGAGGCTCAAGGTATACAAGAGTTGGCACATGAACAGATTCAAAAAATACCTATAGAAAAAGAAACTACTCAGAGACAAAAGTATTTTATATGAGTTCAAGCGAGGTTAGAGAACTAGAATGGTACGTATTTCTTGCCACTGAGGATAGTGAATCATTATTAGTTGATAATAATGATCCTCTAACCTATAAGGAATTAGTAAGTGGAATAGATGTTACAAAGGGGAAAGAAGACATGAATTCCAAAATATATTCCATGCAACCAAAATAAGTCAACATTTTTGAAGATCCTCCAGTGGATAAAAATATCATTGGTTGAAAATAGTAATTGAAGAATAAATTGTACATGGAAGGAAATTCATTACTTATAAGGAATGTATAGTTACAAAAGGGTTTAAATAGAGTCAAGGAATTGTCTATGATAAAATCTTTTCACCAGTTTCAATAGTGAAATACATCAAAATTATACATCCCACTATGACTCAGCATGAAATTGATATATGTAAAATGGATGTCAAAACATCCTTACTTAATAGGAAACTACATGAATATGTCTATATGACATAATCAGAAGGGTTTGTGTCTCTAAAGGATTCCAACAATATATGAAAATTTAAAAAAAAATCATTTATTGATAAAAAATAATCTAGGTCACAAAAAATACATTTTGATGAAGACATAACATGATTTGGTTTCATAAAAAATGATTGTGACCTTTATGTATACAAATGACTTAGTGGGGGTGTATTAATTTTCTTAATAGTAAATATTGATGAATTATTACTCACTAGAAATGAAATACCAGTCTTACAATCTATCAAGGAATAGTGAATAAATGATTCTCTATGAAGGAATTGGGTGAGCCATCATATATTATTTTGATCAATATCCATCATGATAGATCCAAGATGTTTCTTGACCTAAATCAAGGTTTATATATTCAAAAGATACTGAAGATATTCAGTATGGAATAATCTAAGAGGTGATTGTTTCTAGTGTCTCATGGAATTCATCTTTATAGGAAAATGTGTATTCGGACACATGTAGAAATAAATAGAATGTTAAAGATTCCATATGGATTATAAATTAGGTTATTCATGTATGATATTCTATGTAATAGGATAGATATCACCTATGCATTTAGTGCAGTAATAAGATATCAATATGACCCAAGTGACTGCCATTGGATGGTAATCAAGACTATCCTTAAGTATCAAATGCATACTAAGGACATGTTCCTAATTTATAGAGGATACAAGGAACTAGTAATCATAGGATATAAAAATTCTAGTTTCCAAATTGATCAAGATGACATGAAGTCACAAACTAGATACATATTCACTTTGAATGGAGGTGTTGTGAGCCAAAAGATATCAAATAAGGTTTTGGTCATAGATCCTATAAAAGGGTTTGAGTATATTGTGTATTATGAGGTAGATAAAGATGTAGTATATATGCATAAATTCATTTAATAGATTTATGTTGTAACTAATAGTAAAGATCCTATCACACTCTACTGTGAAAATAATATAAGGGAGGATCTCACAAAAAATACAAGGTCACATCAGTGGATGAATCATATACTTCATAAGTATCATCTCTTGAGATATTTTTCTTATATAGTTAAATTTATAGTGAGTAGTATTTCCATGGAAGATAATGTGGAGGACACCTTGACTTAGTAGAAGCATGATTATCATGTGAGGACTAGAGTAATTAAAGTCATAGGCATTTGGCTCTATTCCAAGGGGGAGTTTGTTGGAGTTGGTGTCCTTAGACCAACTATTTGTTCTTTGATTACATGTATATTCAATATTATTGGGAAAAAATCCTTCAAGGAATCCTCTTAGTGTTTTTAGGCGTGATTGTGTTTGTTGACAAAGCCAAATGACCGCGAATGAGTATGGTTGGTGTTTTCTAAAGCAAGTGTTTAAGTTGGAATAATTTCCTAGTATTTTTCAAATTTTTGGGCCTCAAAATTGGGAGTTTGGTTTTTTTAAAAGAAATGTTTTTCAACAAAATTATTCACATAATGGAAAAGGAAAATCAGAAAAGTTAGGGTTTTCACATAGTAATGCTATGAAGACTGTGAATGATGGTACACAAATCGCTAAGGATGGTACATGGACCATAGCATGGTATGCAGAAAACATAGGGGAAATGGTTTGTGGGAAGGGTTTCAGTTCATGGGAGGCAAGAAGTTCATGGAAGGCTTGATAGATCATGGGAAGTCTCATCATTTTCAAAATGGAGGTGGTGATTTGTGGAGCCAATAAAGGTTTCATTTGTGGAAGATATCATCCACTGTAGAGGATCCAAACAGTATCAGGACCACATAGGGAAGAATGGTTCGTGGGAGACTAGTACATGGTGAAGGCTGCACCACATCAAATGTTTGGGTAAATTAGATTAGCGATATTTTTTGATCTAATTTTCTATATATGGAGAACAAATCCCATCATTACTTAGAGATAATTTCATTAGATAAAATCTTTACTCTAGAAGAAATTTGGCTAAGTCCAAAAAAGGTTTACGATAAGGATTCTACGAATGATGAAATAGTTCACAGAAGCAATTTCCCAAAGGGTTTTTTGTGGGGAACAATATCCCACAACGGAAGAAGGATCCACGGAAGAAGTAATTCCACAGAATCGGAGGCAGTACACGGACATTGTATGCATAAGTGGTATGAATAGGAAGTTTGTAGAGGTAGTATGTGGAGGTAGTACGCAGTGGAAGTATGCAGAATAGGTGGTCTGTGAAGCACTCATAGTATATAGTGGAGTATAGTTCACAGAGGAAGAATGGCAGTCCACAGAAGAATCAAGGAGGTTTATTAAGGGACATAAACAGTTCACGAAAGCAATTTCTACAAACTATTATTACATAGAAAATTGGATTTTATCTATGGGTGACAAAGGGACTTCAAAAGAGAATCTACCTATAGTTGAGGATGTATGATTTCATGCAATTTAATGGACCTATAATTCCATAAACTATGAGTGGATCCCTTTTAAGAGAAGTGAGAAAGGGAAGAGGAAGATAGTGATCCTTCCACCGACAGTGCACTAGAGAAAGAGACATAGACATTGACCCTTGAGAATGTAGTGAGTTGAACCTAAATCTTGTAAAGTCAGTGAACCTGGGCATAGAAGTGATCTTTCCTAAACCTTTTATTATGGAAGTGAGCCTTAGTGGGTTTGTACATCAGAACAATGTTGTTGTATGATCCTTGGACGTAGCCTAGTGAGGGTTATCCAAGTAAAAATCACTATGTATCATTCATGATTTCATTTTTGTTCATATATTACTATGGGAAGAAGTGAGTAGATTGTATTTTTAATGAAGAAATAAGATCTGAAGGTGCATTTTTTTAATCTCTTATACCTTGATTCACCCCCCCCCCCTCTTGGGGTATTTAACCTAATTGGGCTAAAAATTGGTATTAGAGGGAAAGCTTTAAAGTCATTGGTTCTCTCTCAGTAGAAGAAATGGAGGTTTTCAATCACAAAGGGATTCCAATATTTGATGGAATAAATTTTCAATTATGAAAGAATCAGATGCAACACTACTTCTTCTCACTAGGAATGGGTTCCTTTATAGTATCTATTCATGGAATATCATCAAATATCGTTAGTGGTGCTTTATCAGAAGCTGATAGAAGGGAATTGGAAGCTGATGATATAGGGAATAATGCTTTAGTAGGATCCTTATCCAATGAAATCTATAATAAGGTGATGTCATGTAAAACATCACATGATATGTGGGAAAAACTATTGAACATTTATGAGGGTGAATCAAAAGTAAAAGAAGAAAAGCTGAAGGTTCTATAGAACAAAAATAAGGATCTCATAATGAACCCTAATGAGTCTTTGATACATTATTTTATTAGGTGAATGTTGTCTTGGAATACATGTGTAGTCTCAGAGAAATTATTGAATATATAATGATTTTCATGCATATATTGGGAAAACTTCTACCTTGGATTAATATGAATGTTTATGTATTATAAGATAAAGATCCAAAGGAACTGACATTGAATAACTTGCACAGAACTCTTATTTTATATGAAATGAAAAATTATGATAATAATTCTATGGAAAAGGGTAAGTCCAATGAAGTGGAATTCAAGGACATGAAGAAGCTCTCTATTTAAGATAGTTAGGAGGAAGACAATTTAGATGATGTCATGTCATTTATCTCTTCAAATCTGCAAAGAGGAAGAGGAAAGATCAATGTTAAAATTCCAATTGCATGCTTCCGATGTGGAAATATTGGACATTTTGCATCAAAGTGTCCTAAGAATATTGAAGATGATGATGAAATTCCCTATAATAAGTATTCATCCTATATGAAAGGTAGGATAAGTAAAAAGAGAAATTTCTTCAAAAAAATAATCTACTTTCAAAAGAAGATGAAAGTTCATAAGAATCAAAGGCGGAAGAGTTGGAGGACTGTAAGGATCATAAAGAAGATGTTATGGTGGTAGTTTTGGGAAATTATAAAACAAAGGAAGAATGTGACTGTGATGAGGGAGAATTATAAGGAAGATTTTACCTTCAGGATGAATTAGAATATGATATAGAAGAGATAGATGCTTGGAGATCTAAGATAAAGAAATCCAACAAAGTGGTTCATGATGCCAAACTCTATATACAGTAGAAGAAAGAATATAAGTCTAAGATAAATGAAGAAATTAAAAAACTGAATTCTTCAATGCTAAAAAGCTTAGAAAAGGTTCTTGAGTACAAAATCACAATTGAAGAATAGAAAATAGAGATCAATAGTCTGACTAATATTAGAAATGATCAGATAAAATTTATCAAAGAGATTGAAGAGGAAGTTATCATCATGAGAAGAAAAGTGAAATATCAGGAGAAACTCTTGATTCTAGTAAATAAGGATGCAATTGAAACCTAAAAAGGAAAAGTATACTTTAGAGTTCTAGTGAAGTAGAAAAATGAGTGTTTGGAAAGGAAAATGATTGATCAGAATGATAACACTAGTATGAGGCTTGATAAAAAAAATAAAGCAGTAATGGTTGAAGATAGACCATAAGCCCTAACTCCATGATTGAAGATTTATTTGGTAATGAATAAGAATAAGAAAATTCAAAGAACCCAAAGGAAAACAAGTGGTGTAGTATTTCCACACAAGAATGCAACCCGCATGATATGTTATTATTGTGGAAAGATGGGACACTCACAAAATGTATGTTCCATATCCAAGAGATACTAAAGGGAATAAGATAAATAGTGGAATCCATAAAGAAGTCAATTTTCAAGAAGATCATTAGATGGAAATTGTTTCAGGTGTGAAGGATTCAGACACATGGAAAGATATTTTTCGTCAATAATATAGAGAAATGTGGTGAAACAGAATGAATGTGGTTATAAGAATAAATTCAATGTATCATCAAATGAGATTAAAATTAAAAATCATTTTTTAGTATTGCAAGATGAATCTGGCCAATCATACCTTGAGTAAGATCAAGTTTATCAATCAGTGCCAGGTATGAATTCAAAAACATGGATGAAAAAGAAGAAGATAGTTAAACAAGAATTGGTTACAGAGATTGCTTTTAAAGAATTCGATCACACTAGAATATGGATTATTGATAGTGGATACACATCTTATGTGATAGGTAATAAATATGAGGTGACCAAAATCATGTATAATAATTAAGGAATCATAATATTTGGAAATGATGAAGGCCTACAAATTATTGGATCGGGAAAATAATAGTTTGGGGGAAAAGACATGATACATGTTGATGTCTTAGTTGTTTAAAGTCTCAATCACAAATTTATTAGTGTCAGTCAACTATGTGACTCTGTACATTCAATAATATTTTCAAATAAATTATGTGTCTTCAAGATAAAATATGGTGTAATTTTTTTCATGGAAAGAGTATGAAAGGAAATCTCTCTATTTTGAGTGGATAAGAAGATATGTGCTTTCTATCCAAGGAAGAAGAAAAAAAATGGAATAACTGTCTCAACCACTTGAGCTAAAAATCCTTGGAATATCTGGTGAAATATGATGTCACTTGAGATCGTCCTAGATTACCACATGACCAAACCCATACGTATTATGCCTTCCAACAAGGGAAGAACATTCTAAATACATATAAGGAAAAATAGAAGAGGTCTATAAGATTTGTTAAGTTAGTTCATATTGATGTGTGTAGAAAAATTTTACCAAGAGATATTGATGGGAGGAGATACTATGTTCTCTTCATTGATGATTTTATCATAATGGCATGGGTATCAATCATCAACCACAAGTCTGAGGTGTTCAGTTTCATTACAAGATATCGACGGGATGTTGAAAAGATTATATGTTAGAAAATATAGAATATTAGAATATATAATGGAACCGAGTTCATGAATAGCCAACTGAAAGATTATCTTGTGAAACATGGGATAAGGCATCAAGTTTCAATAGTGAGAACTCCACAACAAAGTGGAGTTATTTAAAGAAGAAAAAAATTTATTAAGAACATAGCTAGAACAATGCACATCGATAAAGACCCACCAGAGAAGTTTTGGAAAGAGGTAGTGATAAAAATAGTATATACATAAAATAGATCTTTGTTGTGTCTAAAATAAATGAAGACCCCATATGAGATATGGTATAGAAGGAAGCCAATTTTGACGTACTTTTGAGTCTTTGGAAGTTAGTGTTTCATTATAAATAAGGATAAACACAGTAAGTTTAAATCCCATGGAGATGAAGGGATATTTCATGGATACTCAAAGAAAATAAAATAATATAAATGCTTCAATAAGAATATGGAAAAGGTTGTTGAAAGCCATGATGTAACTATAATAGATAATGATAAAAATCTTTAGCAAATACATGATCAGTCTTGGTAGAATAGTGATGAATAAATAAGTAGATTGAGGGATGCTCTATTTCCATAGTCTGATTCATAAGAAGTTTTATATGATGAAAAGGATGAGAACAATTCAGTATCTACACAAAGAAAGAAGAGAAGCGAATAAATTGATAGAAAAAACATAATTGGTTATCAGACATCTCCAGTGTAGACATGAAGGATGAAGACTCTACAAGAAGAATTGTTCTTAACACAAGTAGATCCTAAATGTTTTAATGAAGTAGGTGGAGATGAAAATTGGTTTTAGGATATGAATGAAGATATTGAACAAATTGAGAAGAATCATACATGGGAGATTGTTTCGAGGCCAACAAATAATAATTTCATCAGGACTAAATGGGTCTTTCATAACAATATTAATGAATATGGTGTAGTGATTCGAAAAAAAACATGAATAGTGTGAAAAGTGTACTCCTAGATAGAGGGTATTGATATTTATGAGAAATTTTCAATTATTACAAGACTAGAGATAATCAGATTATTTTTTTTCACAATAGTGAAAATAAGGTTCAAAGTTTTATAGATGGACATCAAATTATTATTTATGAATGGGGTTCTGGAAGAAAAAGTGTATATTGAGAAAAAAGATGGTTTTCTCATTCATGAAGATGAGATAAGAGTGTGTAGGCTGATGAAGGAACTATATGGGTTGGAGAAAGCACCAAGAGAGTGGTATTCAAGGCTCAATCAGTTTTTGAAGAATCTCAGTTTTCAGCATGGTGGGATTGATTACAATCTATATGTCAACAATTAAATTAATCAAAGGATGAGGGTGTTGGTATATGTCGATAATATAATATTTAGTGAATCAGATGAAGCGCAGTGTAGAAAGTTTTCAGAATTCATAAAAAGTGATTTCGAAATGTTAATGATTGGTGAACTAATGTTTTTTCTTGGTTTACAGGTAACAAAAGGAAAGAATGGCATAGTATTTTCTCAATATAAATATAACAAGGAGGTTTTGAGAAGATTTGGAATGGATAATTACAAGGAGACGAATACTCTTGTGGATACCAAGATGAAACCGTCACAAGATGATGAAGGAAAAGTAGTTAATGTCACCAAATACAGGCAGATCATTGGAAGTCTGTTGTACTTGATAGTGACATGAGTAGATTTTTTTTCCACATGTCAAGCAGCATGGTATCAAAGAAATTCCATGAAAAGCCACATGATTTCAGTAAAAAAAAAATACTTTGGTATATCAAGGGCATAATAGACTTTGATTATATATACAATAAAAAATCTCAATAAGAATTATTGGGATATAAATATGCAGATTGGGCTGGATCTGCAGATGATAGGAAATAAATGTTAGGAGGTTTGTTCTATCTTGGTGTATTATGTATTTATTTGATGATAAAGAAACAAGATTTAATTTCATTAAGCACTGTATAATATGAATATATCATTACTACTAAATAATTCATGTAGTTATTTTGGATAAAGTAGCAGGTTGATGATATGGGATTTGAAGTGAAGTCTCCGATTAGAATCCATTATAATAATTCAAGTGATATAAATCTTATCAAAATCTAGTCTATCACTCAAGGAAAAAGCACATTGAAATTAAATATCATTTTATCAAGGAGATGGTGGAGTAATGGCCTATGAAGTCAGAGTATATGACTATAGAACTACATGTTGTAGAAATTCTAATGAAGGCCTTAACCAAAGAAGCATTTGAATGACATCGACTGGCTCTTGGAGTTCTGTAGACTCCCCTCAATTGAGAAATTATGGATGTGGGACCCCCTCTCCCTGAGGTATGGTGTGTTTTTCCCTAATGTAATGATGTGTGTTCTTTAGCCTATTGGATACAACAATAAATCAGTCTTCAGGTTTGATGAAAAATGGGGATAAATTGTGTCTCTTCAAAGGGATAAAATGTCTTAGTCAAGAAATGGGGATAAGCTTATAGTTAAATCAACAAGATAGGGGGGGTTTAATCTATTAGGGGGAGAAGTGACGTAGGGGGTATTAAATTTGATGACTCTATAAGTGATTGATCAAATATTATATATCACAACATCTAAGCATTATGATGAAATAATAAGAGTGGTTTTGGAATGAAATGAAGTGGTTTATTGATGAAATTTTAATTATACTCTTGTTTCTCACACCGAGTATGGCTTATGTAGGCTTAGAGTATGTTTTTAGTAAATCCTTTATTTCTATATTAATTGTAATAAGTGAATGTTGAAAGAAGTTGGAAGAATATTTAATGAAGTTTCAAATTTTAAATAGTTTTCAACAAACCCAAAGGAGGATATTGTTGGGAAAAAACCATCAAGGCATCCTCTTGGTGTTTTTTGTGTGATTGTGTTTTTTGAAAAATCCAGATGACCACAAATGAGTATGGTTGGTTTTTTTCAAAGTAGGTGTTTAAAGTGGCATAGTTTCCCTATGTTTTCAAAATTTTTGGGCCTCAAAATCAGGAGTTTGGTTTTTGTAAAAGGAATATTTTTCAGAAAAATAGTTCACGGAATGGAAAAGGAAAATCAGAAAAGTCAGGGTTTCCACATAGAAACGCTATGCAAACCACAAAGGATGGTACATGGACCACGAAAGATGGTATGTGGGCTACAACATGGTACGCAGACCACATAGGGAAAATGGTTCGTGGGAAGGCTTGTGGTTTGTGGGAGTCAAATAGTTAGTGAAAGGATTGATGGTAAGAAAGAAGTCTCGTTGTTCACAAAGTAGAGGTAGTGATTTGTGGAGCAGTGAAGGGTTTCACTCACAGAAGATATCGACCACCATAAAGGATCGAAATGGTATGCAGACCATGTTGGGAAGAGTGGTTCATAGGAGAAGTAGTACACGATGAAGATAGTACCATATTGAATGTTTGGGTAAATTAGATTAGTAATATTGTTGGATCGAATTACCTATATAGGGAGTTTTAATCCCATCATTACTTAGAGATAATTTCATTAGAGAAAATATTTTCTTTGGAAGAAATTAGGCTAAGTACCAAAGAGGTTCATGAGGAGGATTTTGCGAAGGGTGAAGTGGTTTGTGGAAGCAATTCTGAGAAAGGGTTTTTGCGGGGAATAATATCCTACAAAGGAATAAGGATCAATGGAAGAAGGAATTCCACAAAAGTGGACATGGTACACAGAATAAGTATACAAAATAGGTATGTGTAAGAAGTTCGTGGAGGAGGTACACAAAGGTAGTATGCGAAGGCGGTATGCATATGTGGTGGTCCACAATGCACTCATAGTACGTGGTGAAGCACAGTTCGTAGAGGAAGCAAAAAATTCCATGGAAGAATCAAGGAGGTTCGTGAAGGGACATAGATAGTTCATTAAATAAATTTATACTAACTATCAGTACACAAAAACCTAGATTTCATCTACAGGTGAAAAAGTGACTTCAATAGAGTATCAACCTACATTTGAGGATGCATTCTTTCATGAAAATAAAGGGACCTATAAGTCCATAAACTATGAGTGGATCCCTTCCAAGAGAATTTAGCAATGGAAGAAGAATATGACAATCCCTTCCACTAGTAGTGAGATATAGAAAGAGACATAGGTAGTGACTCTTGGGAATTTAGTGAGAAAACTCTAAATATTGTAAATGCAGTGATCTTGGGAATATAAGTGATCTAACCCAATCCTTGTATTTTTGAAATGAGATTTAGTGGATTTGGTACATCAACACAATGCGATTGTATGCTCATTAGATGTAGACTAGTGAGGGATAAAGAAGTAAAAATCATTTTTTCTCATGCATGATTTCATTTAAATTCATATATTTCTATGGGAAGAAGAGATAAGTGAGTTTTATTTAACGATGAAATAAGATCTGAAGGGGCAGTTTTTTTAATCTATCATACCCCGATTCACCCCCCTCATAGGGTGTTTAACCTAATTGTAATAAAATATATATTTAATAATAATAAAACATCATATTACATATTGTTCATTATTCTTCATGGATCTGATGTAATAATGTCATAGAGTATATGTTTCATTGATAATTTCATAGTAGTTCCCCACTATGATGAGAACCTTGAAGTTATATAATGATATTATTAAATAATATCATGTAGTTGGATAACATACTATGATGGGACACAAAGTACATAGATTTCCAGGTACGAGTAATCATAATAAGATGATGCTTCTTCTCATGAAGTTTTCACTTAGTAATCTCCATGATGGGAAATTATGAGAAAAGACCCACCAGTAGAAATTCATTATGTTTTGGGGTCACAGGATATTCCTATCTACGATCATGTATAATGGTCCTAAAACTTTAAGATTATCATTAATGCATGTCATGACTAACACACTTATATTTTTGATAAAAAAACATGATGACATATTTTCACGGAGTGGTAGGGTATGGTGGGAGTGTCAGGATTGACATGTAATTAATGGATAAGTTGAGGAAAGATTTTTCACTTTAATATTTATAGAAGATGATATTTTGGACCTTTTATTGGACTAAAACTATCACCTTAAGTTCCATGTCCGTGATATAATGACGTGGTTATTTTAGATAGTTAAGGAAAGACATATCCAAAAAATAGGCTAGTGACCCAAATATGTAACATTCTTGATGGGATATTGTGATAAAGGGACTATATTAAAAAATGATCATTAATATGTGGTTATCATCATTGCAACATTTTGTTATTTATATTTGGTTCCATGAATAGTTTCTAGATAGTAATATTTAAATTTAGGAAATCCCACCTAATGCCAAATAGAAAGAATCCTAGAGCGTCACAGACTAAGTGTTTCAAACGATTTTGATTAAATTCTCTTTGAATTTAATTAATTGAAAAATATTATTCTCAAGACTGAAGGATAATTTTTCTCATGTTTTATTGATCGAAAATATTTTTTAATGAATGAAATATTTAAAATAAATATTTAGTTGGGTGTTAAATAAATGTTAGAGTAGTTTTAATGGACCAAAATCGTGTTCAGTGACAAATATTAATTAAGAAGATAGGTAAATAATATTTGTTATTGCACAAGTTGGGACACACCACAAAATAATAATAATCATATTATTATTATATAGAATGTGGTTTATTAAAGGTTATAATATTATTTAAGGGACTATATACAAATAAATAATTATTTAAACCTAAACTCTAGCTCTATAAATAGATAGTTATCTCTATTGTATGGCATGTGTAGTCAAAAATAGAGAATTGTTGTGCACAATGAATTCTCTCCCGACTCTTCCTTCTATCTCCCTATAAAGAAAAAAACAATAGAGATTCATTTAATACAAAATTATATGAAATTAAAATTAATAAAAAAATAAAATCACTTCAACTCCCTGTCACCCTAAGATAGATTGTCATTACAAAGAGATCAAAAGGAGAAAGTGTGAATCACCCCTTGAGGGACTCTATCCTTGGATCCTTATAGTGAAACAAAAGAAAAAATGAAAGGGTATTTCAAATAATTTACAATTGAATAAAATAAATAATCCTCATATTAGGTATTCATTTATTTTTATATTAAATAAATTAATTATATATTTTATGTGAAAGTTCCTTACATGGGGTTTCAAAAAACTCTATATTAAAATAAATTTTAATATATTTCCCATTAGAGTAAGCCTTAACTATACCCAGAACTAAAAAAACATGTGTAAAAATATATGGTTGAGGATTTTAAAACCTTAACCCTCCACCCACTCCATTATTTTCCAATATTGGATCCACTTTTCTATTGAATAGTGACTTTTACTTTTATATTTTTATAAAAATTCCACTCCTATACCTTATAAAAGGATCCATCACCACCACACTTATAATCACACAAAAATAAATTTATATTCAACAAAAATCTATCCATATAATCCCTCAACACTCCTATACATTTCATATATGTTCTTTAATTCTCAAAGGATGACCTATCAAATCCTTAATCCAACTTTCAAAGGACCTCTTGCAAGGAGTAATTTTAAATTCTCAGTTACTCATTTTTAATTTTTTTTCCTTTCTTTTTTCTTCCACCTCCTATAAATATAATCCACCCATGATGAAATAATTACATCAATATCATAAGTATACTAAAATTTTATTATGTTTATGGGATAACCATTTTCTACCTTCCTCTATAAATAATGAATATGTCATATGTGTGTACGTGCAGACTACTGCATCCACATAGTGTAAAATTTGGTTTTTCACCATCACCCTGATTAGATGATTATAATAATGAATTAACTAAATAAAAATGATATAAATAAAAATTTGTGTTGTAAATATGATTTTCTCAGAGTTTCTACCTATTAATTATTACCTTTTATAAGGAAAGGAAATACTATGATATCATTAATAATACTTGTGAATACAAATTCCATTGCACCATTAATACCCTCTAAATCTAAATCTTCCATGTTTATATAAGTTCTATTGAAATTAATATTATCGTTGTGATGCTATACTTTGAGATTTCCTTTTTATAGAGGAAACTGATTTCTTAGGGACTTTATTCACACATTTTAATTAATAACAGGGTTTCTCATCATCTTTTTTATCCCAAACATGTCTATATTTGGATTTTTAACCTCCACTGTTAGTAATAATAGGTTTATTTTGTGATTTAGTAGGTGAATATTTAACTTACACCTTTGAGATCACTAATTTTATGGCCTTTGATGATTTAGATTTGATCTCAAAATCCTTGTTTAATTATGCTTTTATATTCATTGATTCATTTTTAGCTACAAAAAATTTTCATTACATCTTGTAAATATCTTATTATTTAAAAGTTAGTTTTTATTGAAGACCTTTTATTATATTCTTCTATATAGTATCCTTCATCTTGGATTTATTAATTCCATGAATAAGTTTAATTTCACTTTTTGAGAAACTCTTCATTATATTCATTTTTTTTGACATGCTCCTTTTTCTTCAGTTTTAATTCCTTCTTGGGATTTTTATTCGGCTCAAGACATTCTTCTAGTAAAACCTTAATCAGATTATCTATATATGTTTCTTCACCAGCTTTTATTCACTACTTGAGGATTATTCATGCTCCTGACCACTATAAAAGAATTTTGTAAACTTTTTAGGAGATTCATCTTCTGACTGTCTAGTGGTTGAATATTATTATTCTTGTAACCTAATGATCATATTATTTCTTTTTCTCTTGGGAAACTTCTATCTTCCTTCACTAGATTTTTTCACATATTTTGAATTCCCCCATAGAATTATATTTATATTTTTCTCTTTATTAACATCATAATATTTACCAATATTCTTATTTATATAGTTTATATAAAACTATCCAATTCCACCACATTTGAAGAATTAAAGAGGTATCTTAACTTTATATTTTACCTTAAATTTTTAAAAACTCTTAGATATTAGTGACATTATTCTTTTACAGTCTTCATCTTTTTCTTTTCATCATCATATTCCCTAGAATACATAGCTTCTTCATCTTGAATTCTAGGTTTTCTCATAGATTCAAATAACATTTATTCTTTTTTATTTATTCTTAAATTTTAAATTATGTCACATATTATGTGAAATAAGAATATTATATATCTCATCAAGTATTAGATCCTTTATACATTTTATAGAAGAGATATTGGGATAAAAAATTTCAAGAAAATCCCTCATAAATTGCTTCAAAATTGTGAAATCTTATACTTTTTCACCATAACCTCTCCTGTTGATAACTATTTCATTTAATATTATATATTTTCATTAATTATTTCTTCTTCATGCATTTTTATATCCTAAAACCTGATTCTACATACTTAAATACTCACCTCTTTAATTTTGGAATTCCATTAATAGCTACTTTCTAAATTGTTTTAGATGAGTTTTTTAGTTTTAAGACCCATTTATTTGGTATACAATTTATCTAAAAGAGGAAATAGAATATAATTTCTTTCTTTGCAATCAAATTCAAGATTTATCTTATCAAAAAATGATATGGTATCATCTCTTTCAATATGTGAAAATACCACACTTTCGGCATTAATAACTTACATGACAAGAGAGAGAAGATTAGAAATATCATATTCTTATGACCATGATAGTTCATTCCATAAAAGGTGTTAATACCCTTACTATTGATAAAATTTAGATTATATATTTTTATAATATCTATGGATATGAAAAAGGAAACTTGTAAACTTTTATACCAATTGATGTTCCCCAAGAATGGGTGCACAACTGGGGGGATGAATCTATGGTGTTTATATTTTAAAATATATTTCTATTTTAAATTAACATCAATTTATAGTTAAGACATAATCCTTTCAAGTAATTAACTCATACTCACATTAATTAAATGAAAATAAAAAAGGAAAAAAATCAATTTATTTTTACAAGGTTTAGTCCTAGTGTGGGTATCTTCTCATTGTTGTGTCCAATTTCTATCCGGATTTAGAGATTTTATAGTATAATTTTTTGATCAATTATAAGTGCGTTGGATTGGTATAATATTATAACCATGTGTTTCCCAATAGTACAAAATATCCCTCTATAAATATAACTAAATCCCACTAATAGAAATTAAATTTAGAAAAAGGAGAAATATCACCAGATTGATAAAAGATGCTTCAGTTATTATTGATATTGATCTTACTCTTGAGAGTTAATGATGATCAAAACTATATATAATCACTTCTTTAGTATCTTTGACCTATAATTATAGTTTATGAAATCAAATAATTCTAGTTGATCAGTTCATGTAGAATTAGTTGACGATATACTTCTTCATCACTGAATACTATAGTTGTTTCGTATTTTGATCTCTGTTGAATTACTAAGATTTATTATTTATTCTATATATTTTTGTTTCCTCAATGGTTCTACCATTCTCAAAAATTATCACCCATTAATTAAGAAATCTTTATATTCTAGAATTAATGAAATTCTATAAAAACAATTACTTCTTATCTTCTATATAATTCTCAAAACCTAATGGTACAATGAGATCTTATGTGTGATTCCTCAATCAAATCTACACATGGGTATGCTCCTATTACAATTGAATGTTCTCATTATCATTTTAACCATTATCTCCATTGAAATTATAGTTATACCTTCCTTCTAATTTTAGATGATAAAAAAAATTCTTAGGTATTTATTTAGAATCAATCATCATTTGAAATAATTCACAGGTAAAGGCATTTGAGCATTCCAAAACGTTCTAGTAGTGATATCCTATTTCCATATCACTAGATTAGCTTTAGTTGATTTCTCCCTAAGTTTTTATTCATGGTGTGACACATCTTCTCGTGATGAAGCACATTTTCATACCCATCTTGAATCATATTATATTTGGTTTCATATGATTTATAAATTTTTTAACTACACATCAATGTCTGATTTTTTTATTTTTTAAAAATATTAATTCTATAATTTCTTAGATATGAACTTCTTCATAAATCTAAGGATTTTTTAAGGATATGACTCTTACTAATCTCCCTTTATGAATACCATATCATAATACTCACTATAGTTTGATGTATTTGCTATTTTTTTGTTTCTATAAATAAATCTTATAGAAAATTTGAATAAATATTACACTGAGTCTAAATGAATCTGATGGAGTCACCAATATAATTCACTAACTTTGTTTAATTTTCACTTCAATGGTATTTTAGAAGAGTAAACAACTCTTAAAAACTTGTAAATCACTCTTACGAATCATAAAATTACTTTTTTTTGAAGTCTTCAGTTACCCTTATAAAGTACATTGTTACCCTTTCAAAGTCATGGGTTACCCTTTTGATGTATTAGGTTACCCTTATAAATCATTAAAATACTATTATTAAGTATTATAATACTCTTAATAAGTCACCCATTACTTTTACAAATTTTTTTGGGGCTACTATAAAGTCATGAATTTACTATATTTTCAACATCAACTATATTGGATGACTCTTAAAAGTTGCACTTAGCTAATTCTCAACCTTTTTACAAACATCTATATTACTTCAAATAATCATAAAACCTTTTGAATTAAACTCAATACTTCTCAAATCATCTCAAAAAACACTTCAAAAACATCTCAACGGTCTCCAATGATTGCAATTTTTTTTGAGAAATAAAACCCTTTAACAATTCCATGGATCTATTTATGTTTTCTATTATTTATATTAAATAATTTAATTCAAAATACTATGGTATGGATTTTTAATAGTGGTTTCATAATTTAATTTCAATATAAGGTAATGCAACTTTTTTTATGGAAGTTTTTACCTACTTAAGAAAATGAATTTTCATAAGGTAATATTTGTTGTTTTAATAAATAGTCATGAAAAGAAGGAATAATGACACAAGATATAATAAAAAGTGATAGATTAATTGGGTTTTATGAGAGAGAAGAAGGGAATGAACACTAACACTCTAAAAGACACAATAAAATGAAATTATTAAATTGAATAACCACACTCAAGAAAATGAAACAACTATAAAGACCCATGTCATCAAGGGTTGGTGAAGTCATTGGAAATTTGAATTTTGTGGATCCAGGACCAGTTGGAGATGAATTTGGAATTTTGGATATCTTTATTAAATCCATGAGTATCATTTTTGGTTGTTTTTATTATGTATTGATATTTTATGATTTTGGCTAAGTCATGGGTGCTAGGATTTTAGGATTTTGGTATAAATTTTATCTACATGCAGAACAGCACACCATAATAGGATGAATTGTGTAATGTAATGAGGGGGGAACCATTGATTCTCCATGGAAGGGAAAACCATATTGTGGTCTAGGAACTAGTGTAAAAAAGTCTATGGTAACACATGTATAGACACATTTGGTTAAATCATGGATGTACAGTATAATATGGCTATAATTAAACAATGATCATGGTCGTAGGCCACCTAGAACCATGGTCAAAATGAACCACGATGATAGGATTAGATTGGGAGTAATAGTGTCTATGTTCGAAGTGAATTATAGAAATAGTCATGGCCTATGAACATGATCCATATTGGATGTGGTGAAAGAGTGTCTGGGAACACCAAAAAATGCAGGAACATGGAGGTAATAGTGTGAGAATGAGATTTATAAACACACACACACACACACACATATATTGACATATATATTTTTATAAAATTTGATTCATTTGAGTGGTAAATTCATTATATAAAAATATAGGGGTTTTAGGTTTGAAACATGACGGGATATTTTTTTAGACCTATGTCTATGGTAATAAATTATGGTTTTAGTCCTTGGTATCTATAACTATGAACATGGTTTTTTAATTCGGCTATAAATAGGCTTTGGACATGGAAAATTCCTGACCATTTCCATAAGCTATGCTAATGAATATTTCCATTATGGTCTCCCTGACCTTGTCCTTAGGCTATGGCCACAGTCAACAATTATATTTCCTTAGTTTGGACAATGAAAATAATCAAATTTTCTTATAGTAATAGATATTGGGGTGATGGTTTTTTGATGTTGAAAATTGATCACATCAAAAATGGGGTATTATTAAATGGTGAAACACCAAGTATTGAAACTTGATCATGTCAAAATTGGGATATTATATTTGGATAGCTTTCTCAAAAATGGATTACATGACTTTATTGAACTCAGATTCAAAAGTATTGAAAGCTCCATTTGTTGAATCCATGAAGTCATTGAATTGTATAAGCTCTTCATCAATGGTTTTGGTGCAGTTAAATACCTTTTTACAAGTCACTTTGAGATTTATAATCAATCAAAAGATTACTGAAGTCCACTTCTTTCTTGACCACCATGCCCATAAGCATATTAGTAGATTCCGTATTTTGATTTAGGGTCTCTTGCATCATTTGACTCTAGGCATCTATATTTGAAAGAACTGGAATAGTACTGACCAAATTTCTTAGAGAAAACTTGACAAAGTCATGTTCAACAGAGGGCAAGGATTCAGAATCTGAACCATATTTTCATTTCTCAACTTATCTTGGAGTTAAAAAATCAGGTTTCTCTATCCTTTTAGAATACTTATGAGGAATTTTTTTCGGATGAGGCAACCAAAACACTCTTTCCTTTGATAGGGTTTTGAACTGGGGTTTGTTCATCTGATACTTGGATAACATTGAGATATTCCTGTTCATCTAGTTCCCCTTCAAGTTCTTCTTATTATGTTCCTTATTGTCTTTATTCTTCCTAGATCTCTTTCCCTTCATCACTTTGTTGTTCAAACTCTTCTTTCTCTTCTTCTTCCACTTAAATATCAACTTGTTCTTCAACTTCAACTTCAACTTATTCTTTAATCTCTTGATCTTCATAAATGGATTTAGAAGTTAAACTCTGGGGAGTTCTAATGTAAACTTCCACTTTCCTTAAAACGTAATCATTATCTTCTTTAATGATCTAATCTTCTCTTTCTTGAAGAGGTTCTAATATTTCTAATACTTTCTTGAATTTCTGGATTTACAGAGTGATAACCAGCTTCTTAAGAAAAACTTGAGATTCTCGTACTTCTTGATATTTCTTCTCTATAACTTTTAGTAAAAACTAACACACTTGAGTTTCCAAGGATTTCTTCTTAAAGATCTTCTCCTTGTTTTCTTTCTTTATATTTTCATATTTCTTGATTTTTAAGGCCTTACCCTATGTAGGTTTTAAGCCAAATGAAGGATCACCTTCCTTTCTTGTAGCTGACATCTCTCTCCATTTTAAAACTGTTGCATCAGAATAGGCTTTTGGATTCTTTGCAGGAGGAGGTATTGATACCGGAACATCATGAACCGGAACTGGTAAACTTGGTTCTTCATGTTTCTTTTCTTAGGTACTGATTTTGAATATTATAGAACATCAACCTTGTTCTGGAAAACCATTTCTTCAAAAAATTTGGATTCTGATAAAAACTCTACCTTCATTCTCCTAGAGTATCATCGTTGAGAAACAAAATCTTAAACGACATTGAAATTGACCAACAAGGAACATTAAACTCTTAAAGGCACAAAACAATTATCCTAGAGATAGTTTTCAAATACATAAGTATCTGAGATCTGATGGTTTCACTGTTTACTACATGGATAGTGAGAAATGTGTACTTAATCAAGTTGATCTTCCTTACATTGACAAGAAAGTCTAATAAAAATATATCACACATCTTTAAAGAGTACTTATCGCCTTTTCTTGGAATAAGGAAACCTTGCATCCAGAGAGCTACCAACTTGTGATTTTTTATAAGATTTGGAATCTTTGGATTCTTAATATACTTAAGACCAAGGTAATCCAGAGCCTTGTCTTTTTCAAAAGAACCTTCCTTCATGGGAAGTCTGTGAGAGTATAAAATTTCCTCTACTTCATACGGTATCTTGAGAACATTTGTAGACTTCTTATAAGGAAATTTATAAGCCTTTTCATAACATTTTAACTTGAACATATCCTTTCCATATTTTTGAAAGAAAGTAACAGATTCATATAATTGTATGACTAGATCTGGGTAAACAGGATCCTGGATTTTATTTTTAGCCACGTATACACTTTCTCATCCATTAGTTCTTATGACCTTCGAAATGAGGGATTCATACTTTCAAAAGAAGTTTGTTAATACCAATATTTCCCTAAATATTGACCAATCATTTATTTCCTTGCTAATCGGCATCTTATCTGCTGAGGATTCAAGAGACATTTGTAGTGTAAGAAACTGAGGAATCAGACTGTAGAATTTGAAGGCAACAAAAATTCGGCACAGAGATCAGGGAAGATGATGTTACATTAAATAAATGAGGCACCCCTTATATAGACATAACAATTACCTTTCAACTCCCATAAGATAATCAAACGACTGAAAATAACCTAATCTGATCTGAGAAGAATAAGGATGGATGATTTTTTACACTCCAATTTTTTGTTATCTTTATTTCCAAAATTTTCTTAAGAAGTTTCTTGCATATCCTTCTTTTTTTTCACATGTATGTTTCCTTAACCTTATAGGTACATCTTATACATCTCTATTCCTTTTTGAAAATCACAAAGGGGGAGAATTTATTTAAAGGAAGAATTTATTTGAAGGAATAATTTAATGAAGACTCTAAAGGGGGAGAATCTATTAAGGGGGAGTATGGAAAGAAAGAATAATTCCAAATTAAGGGGTTGTTTCTTCTAAGAATAAATGTTTATATAAGGGGGAATTATTTCTTTAATAAATAAAACTGGATGCTAAATTTCAAGAATAAAATCCTTGGGAACCATAACCTAAGGGGGATTTTGCCGTATTCATCCTAAATTTCTTTCAAAGAGGTAGATAAGTTTTTCATACTTGTTTATCAAAGTAAATATATTCTTCCTCAGTAATTTTGTTTTTGCTTTCCAAAAATGGGGAGATTGTTGAGTCAATAAGGTTCTCTTATGACTTCTCCATTCCATATGGTTTTATGTTTTGAAAATCACACACTTTTTCTTAAGTTCATAATTTTTCATTCCTTTTTACTTATAGTTTTTTCATTCCATTATACTTACAGAATTATCATTACGTTGACCTAAAAAATTATTATTCCATTATACTTATATAATTATCATTACATTGACCTACATAATTATCATTCCATTATACTTACATAATTCTCATTATGTTATACTTACATATTTGTCATTACGATATATTTGTAATTACATTTTACTTACATCTTTAACAGAATGGTGTACTTAAGATTTTGATGTATTTATTTACTTAAGCCTACGTGATACCATTTTTATGATACTGATACTGGTAAAAATGTTATGCTGATTTTATGATACCGATACCAGTATAAATGCCATATCGTTTTTATGATACCGGTACCCAAAAACAGCGATGTTGTTTTTTCTCAATGCAATGTTTATTCTTAAGAATTAGTTTTTTGGAAATGTTAGAGTTGTTTAATGTATCATTTCAATATTATAGGATTCTATGTTTTCTTATACTCAACATTTACCTTAAACATAACATTGGTTCTTAAACATGAAAGGATGTCGTACAATCTGTTACAAACTAACCATTGTCTATTTGACACATGTTCATGTCCCTCCGAAATTTATGGAAAATATGACCGTTGGAGTGGAGCCGACTGTTGAGAAGTTTTTCCTATAAATACAATATCATTTGAAAGAGAGACATATTTTTTGTGGAAAAACTTCAATGATAGATTGAACTTAAATTATGAACAGTGAATAAAAAATTGATCAAAGATTGTGAAGTGATTTCTAGAGAGAGAGGATCTTACAACTCTTAGTGATTCGTTCATATGTCATGAAAAACTTGTTCAAGCATGAAAAACTTTTTCAGACTTGCTTTGTGAAGACTCTGATTGTTCTGATCATGGGATTCTAGGTTTGGAAGACGGAGGTTCCGATTTCCTTCTAAATTGAGGGCTTGTAGGGATAACAAGACAGATACCGATCTTCGGATTGAGGGCTTACCTGGGTTTGGGTAAGACATATTTTATTGAAAGTATAAATCAAGGAACCTTTATCCAAGTTTGTTGGATACCCTTCTCTTTGGGTTAAAAGAATCTTATTGTTACTTGTTTTCTATTTCAAGTCATTTTTATTCTGCTGCTATTTTAACTTTGTTAAAGTTATAAAGTATAACTTTCTTATACTTTCTAATTCTGTTACTCTGATTATAAGAAATATTTTATACGATCTAAGGTAGAATCTTTATTTTAATAAAATCTTTCTTAAGTTCTTATCTTATGGTTGTAAAGTTTAATAAAAGGTTTCTTTAAGAGGGTTTGTGAATTTTGTTTAACTTTGTTAAACTAAGATTTCTTAAAGTTAAAATATAACCTTAAGAAACATATTTCCTTAAGGTTAAGGAACTTTCTTTAAGAAAGTTCTATACCAACTTTAAAGGTTTCAAAGGAATTTTTAAATTATACAATTCACCCCTCTTTTATTTTGATCATCTCATTATACATATTCAATCCTACATTTTGTTCATAGAGGTTTCAGTGGCATGACTTGGACTTTTCACTTTTTTTCAGTCGTTGGTTGTAGTTTATAGAAGTGTGCATCGCTTAGTGTGATTTAAGAAGGTTCAAACATGTCTTTTCTAGGTCATCCCCTTAAGGTTTATCATGAATGTCCATATGGGGAGTTCTATTTTTGATGGATCCTCCTTAGATCCTTTCTCTTATAATCTCCCTTGATGATAGGTGTTATGGAAGTGATTTTACATGGTGATTTGTGGTTGATCTATTAACCTACCTATATTCCTATTTATCTCAATTTACCCAAATTTTCTATGATTTTAGGTTAGAGTTTTAATGAATATTCCATCAAAGAGTGGAATAATCTTCCTAAAATATTGGCCTTTTTTATACAATAAGTAGTGGATGTTGTTGAGTAATGAATTCACTCTATCATTCACTGCTTTTATTAAGTTAGTTCATCCACCAAATTTATTTTGGTTTTTAAATTTAATTAGATTAAACTATAGGATGGATAGATATTTTTTGATAGAGTTTTTATTCATAGGGGTACTAGTGGAATGCCTTATACCTTTCACATGCATTTCGTCATTGGTCATAGTTTATATGAGTGGACATTACTCTATGTGATTTAAGGGGTTATGAATCTTGGGGTTTAAATTGTTAATTTATTTTAATTATTATAATTAATTTATTAAGTGTTATGGTATGATATAGGGGCTCATGGAATGTTAGAATATTATCATCGTTTTGTTTGGGATTGGATGTGTCTTGTTGATAAACCTCTCATAAGGTGGTAAAAATATTATTTATATTCTCCAAGTATAGAACAATGTATGACTAAGGTCATATATTAAGGGTCTTGTTTGGGATCACTCAAAATTTCAATAACTTTATTAATATTTGTGTTATTTTATATTTTTTTAAAAGAAATGAAAAATAGGGGGTTTTATAATTTAATGCATGAATAAAATAAACATGAAAATGTAGATGCAAACACATTTAAGTTAAAAAGAAAATAGATTCTCTTAGGATAATCATCTTGAGTAAACCTTAATTTGTTATTTTATAGTTTATTACCTACTCAATTATCATACTCCATCATATGAGTGTTCATCCTTATCTACCTTGGTTGTGAATATAAAGTGTACTTAACAATATATAAGCACATTTCACATTCACATGCTCATTAGTTAGCACTATAGAGGGATGTTCAATCAAGAGCACCTCATAACCTAACTTCTTAGTATACAATGATTCATATTCAACACCTAACTATAATAGATCCATCATATACCCAAATTATCAAGTGAAAAGAGGTAGAATATTTTATAGGAATAATTATATCTTAAAATCATCAGAATAAGGAAATAATATCACCATCCCCAACTACTGAATATCCTTAAAATAACCCCAAGTAAATAAAACACATTTAAACATGAATGATCAAGGAATTGATTTGATAACCAAATTCTTCCCCTAAGTTATTCCTTGGGCTATTTGTTCACCACTATAAAGATTATAGATCACGTTAAAAATAATATAAAGAGAGGAGGAAGTAAAAAATTAAACTAATAAAAAATATATATAACTATTTGATTAAAAATATATATAAGGAATTAAAATCCACTAAAAAATAGAAAAACCCCTATTCAATAATCATCCAAGGAACAAAAAAACTCATTGGAATGGAAAAAAAATTATTTTAAATAGGAAATATAGGCTTTGATGTGTACATGAGATTGAATTACATGAATAAAACATTTGAAACATGATATTTCCACATATAATTATACATCCATTTTTTTCTCCATCTTTGAAGTCATAAAAATATTTTATAAAATTCATATCTTGAATTTATAATCTCTTTAAATCTCTCCCATGATTATGTTTCCTTATTTTACCTTGAATTAATTCATGTCGTCAAATAAAGTGATATGACTCTGATTTGATTCATGTTTTCCAATCTTTGGATAAATTATTTTATTTTTAATGAAAGAATGATCTTTAATGGATAATGTTTTGAATCCTTATCATTTTGGGTGGAAATTTTTATTATTTCATTATTTGAGTGAAAATGAGGTTTTTTTTCTAGAAGGTTTTACGTTCAATTTTTTTATTTTCATATATTTAAAAATATTTTTTTTGGATTTTGAAGTCAAAACATCCAATTTATAAGTTTTTATCATTAAAATAATTTTTTAGGACACATTTTAATTTATCTATTTGAAGGTTGAAGATCATGTTATTAACTCTATTTAGAGGTTTTGTTTTTCATAATGATTTGATAAATATCATTAAGTATTGAATTTTTACATGTAGGTTGATCTCTATAAGGATAAAGCATCAAGTGTATAAGAATTATTTCCCCTATGTATGAATCAATTTACTTCTATATAATCATCATACCCTGTGGTTAAATATCATAATTCCGTCATTATAATGATGAAGTGAAAACCCACATAAGAATTACATCCATATAATAATCATCATGAAAGGATAATATTCACATTAGGGTCACCCATACAAGGATAATACATGTAAGGATCAACCCTTAAGGATCCCTTTCCAGTCCTATAAGTATTAACTCAGTTGTGTACACATCATAGATTATCTGCATAATCATCATCTATGCGTAAGCATCAAAATCCAATGAAAATTTATTTTCCATTGCATAAGGATGAAATTACTCTCCATAAGCATAATCCCAATAATAATCATCCTTATAAGCATTATTATTCTCATAAGTATCCTACACTTTGTGGAAAATTGAGTAGTGCTTTATTAAGAGATTGAAGTGCCACATTTTCCTTGCTTCATTAATAAACTTCAAAAGATAAAAGGGAGTTTAATTCAGGGATGGAGATGAAGGGATATAAAAAACATTCCCAAGTAATCTTACTAGAATAAATAAGAACCCACATGGGGCTATTGATAATTCTGTGGTAGAATAGATTGAGTCACCAAAAGAAGAATTAGAATAGTGATGGCCACCACATGGAGATCAACGATTCAAGCCTAGTGTGTTTACCATGATCTTTAATGATGGGATTTATCATGATAATTCATTTGTAAGGGAGATAATATACTCATTAAAGCTAGTATTAAGATATTTGGAGTGAGAATAAGTATGCATGATTGAGGAAACTATGCAATGGTTGAAGAGGAGATAGTGTTGGGAGACTCAAGCTCCTCGATAGAAAAGAGTCCACTCTCACTTTTTCTTATTTTATTATTCTTTTTATAATGTAATTATTATATATTGATGAATCAAGAAATATTTTTGTATAATTGTTTTTGGGGGAAATTAAATTTTTATACTGTTTATATTTTAGTTCTCTTAGAATCATTTTTTCTTCTAGGATGTTACTCTCTTTGATCAGTGCCAATTTGATTTTGGAGCATCCATATTCATCTCTTTTTGGATTTTTGAATTCAGTAGTTGTTAGACCTTTGAACCTTCTATTCAATAAATAACACTCTTGAGATAAGGTGTTGTTGAATTCTTTTAAAATTCATAATCATAGAATAATCAATTTTATAAGAATCGTAGGAGAATCAATTTAATAATAGATAATTAAAAATTTATTAATTCCGTAATCATCAGTAACTATATGCACCTACTACTTTCTAATTTCCCTTTATTTATTATTTATTATATTTAAACTTATCTCTATTCAAACATTTCACTACTACTTAACTTCACCTCACACAACATATCAATGTATCACAACATTATTTCTTATTTTTTGTTCATTTCTCAGGAGTTTTTGTTTGTTTCTTGGATTCTTCATAGACCTTCCTTATGATTTCACCACTATTTTTTTATTCATCAAGTTTTAAGTAGGATAAATAAATTAATAAATTAATAATTCTAATGATAACCTATAAAAGTTTGGAATCATTTCTAAGGAAGTATTCATATGATCAATAAAGTCTAAAAAATCAATAAAAACAATCAAATCTATTTTAAAAAACAACATTTGAAATCATATTTTTGTTTAGTATTGATAACCTTTGAGATTTATCTTGTTCATGAACATAAAATAATCCTCCTAAGATTATATCCCATTAAAACTGAAATAAAAATGTATCAGCGCTCTTAAGAAGGAAACTAGGAAAAGAATAGAAAACTTAAGAGAGAGAATTCTTGCTAGAAAGCATAACCTTTAACCTAGACTCATTAGAAATAACCTTGAGGGGCCTAGGATAAGGTATTACCCACTAACTCAAGTTTCAATAAATTCTTCTTTTGTTATTATAACTTATAGAGCCCAAAATTATGTGATTAAATAGTCATATCTTTCACTACTAGCATCATTTTATAGATTACCTAATGAGGGATTCTTATCCTTCACATGGTATTTCTATAATTTAGTGTAGTAATTACCACCACAACTAAATGAAAATGGTATTAAAATGAGAGTGTTCCCATTCTATTTTAATGTTAATGCTAGAAATTTGATTTTATCCTTATATGATAATGTATTTGAAACATGGGAACAAGTATACAACTCTTTTTTATCAAATTCTATCATAGTAGACTTAAAGGAGAACTTAAGAAGAATATTAATAGTTTCTATAAATAGGATGAAGAAACATTTAATTAGGAATAGGAAAGGTTCATGGAAATACTAAGGAAGTTTCCCCACCACCATATCCATACCCACATCCTCATTTGTACCTTTTTTATGTTCCAAAGGATAGAATAACAACTGGGGGGGGGGGGTTGAATCAGTTTTTCACTTTTTTATAAGTTTCAATAGTTTTAGAACTTAACCCCTAAAACTTGTTAAAGTTCATATTCTTATCATCTCTTAGTAAATACTTATACATTCTAAATTAGGAAATAAATAAAAGCACATGAGATTTACAAGGTTTTACCTCAGTATTAGAACCTATATCCATGCCATAACTACTCTTGTGGATCTATTGAAATTCACTATAATGAAGAAGTGAATACAAATTTTATAAAATCCCATTATACACCTTCTATATCCCTATAGTAATTATTATAATGAATACCATAAAATTACAAAGTATTATTAAAAACAAATGATCCACAAAAGAAAAGTTCACAAACAATATTTTTCTCCTCAAAACTCTATCCAAAACCTCAGTCCGATGACCCTGAGTCTGATTGCCTTAGTTTGATTGACTCATTACTATGGAATAATTACAATGAACCATTTTATGAAACTACACTCCTCAAACTCTTCTCAACTACTCAGTCTAATATTCCTTAGTCTGGTATGAAATCTTTCAGTTATTTGATATTCTAATGAGATCACTATCTAAAAAGTAACTCTTACTAACATTATATAGTGATATACCTTTTTCACCCATAAAAATGTTACAAAGTATGAATGTACTAAGTATCTATTTATAGTCATAATGGAATGGATAAGGTAGGAAATTGGAAAAGTTTTCCCTATTACTCAAATTCAAAAAACCTTTGAAATTCACTCATATTTTAATTTCATGTTTGACCACTTTAACTCTTCTGGAACATTCTTGAATCATATCGAGTCTTCTTAGTAATCATCCTTCTTGAACATACTAATTTTTTTTCAGTATGATGGAACTTCCTCAGCTCACTATGATGAAACTTCCTTTGCTCATTATGATGTAACTTCCTCATCTCACTCTAAATTGAATTTCTTCATCGAAGTTAGTCTGATTTAATTTCCTTCTCAGAGTCAGTCTGATTGACTTTCCTTATCAGAGTCAATCTGATGGAATCCTCATAATTATTGAATTATCATTATAATGGAATTATCATTAAAATGTAATTCTCATTATTATGAACTTATAATTACGATGTAATTCTCATTATTATGGAAACTCCACTCTAAAACATTGAAAATATTCAGACCTTATCAGCTATAACTCATTCATAATTTTGAAAACTTATGTATCCAGTAATTCAAGGTCTTATGAAAGATTTTTCTTGATTCTTGTAACTGATACAATATTTATGATTCATCCATTTCTTCAAAATCTTTTATCATGATAGTTTTGATTATTTATGAGAACTTCAATATTGGAAAAACATCATCTAGATTTAGGTTAGAATGTTAGATAACTTTCTAAGTCCTAACATCACTATATTAATTCAACCACTTCAAAAACATTATAACTTTATTACAACCATGGTGTCTATTGAATATTTAAATTCATGTTAATGGATCTAAGAATGATGATGTGTCTAATCAAAAACTTTAACTTTCTAACGACTTCTGTGACGGATGCTACTTAGTCCAATACTCTGCACCTGGTGCTGCTCAGGTTGACCCTCTACTTCTGAAAAACAAATTTCTCAAAAACAAAAATTTTCTCCCCTTTTTTTTAGGTTTGAAAATTCATCAAATTTCACTTTTTTTTTCAAAAACATTCTTTTATGAAATATTATTTTTCAAAAAAATCAAAATCATTGTCAAGAAAACATCACCAAGGATCTTAAAACTACCCCTTTGTTTTTTTGAAATTTTTTGTTAAAAATAATTACAAATAAACAATTTTAAAACAATCATAATTTTTTTATAATAAATTTTTGAAACAGCACAAAGTTTTCAACATTTTTCAAAACATATCCTTTCTTAAAAGAGAGTGTCCAGACACCACAATACTAGATAAATTAATTTTTGTAAGTAATTTCATACCTCAGTGATAATAAAATTTTACGGTAATGTTAAGATAAACACCCACTCAATATTTCCTCTCACTTTTATTTTTTCTCTCCTCCATTTTATGATAACCACAACTTCATATTTATAAAATAAATATAATAAAAAATTATTACAAAGTAATTTTTTTACTTTCTCTCTCCCTTTATCAACATGATCCAAAGAATAGTGGGGGACTTTATTATCATATTTAAGAAGTCGTTGGAGGAGGCTGAAATAGAAGTTACAAACTCAACACAACAAAAAATTATTTTGGAATCAACTTTGTGAAGATATCAACAATTTGATAGTTCATTGATATATATTTCAAACAAAAATCTCCATCAAAAAATTTATCATTTATAAAGTAAAACTTTATATAAACATGTTTTGATCTTGAATGTTGGACATGTTTTTTAGGATGAAAAATTTCACTCTGATTATAAAAAAGCATCTTCCATGGTTTAGAAATGTTTACTTTCAAATGTTTTGGTTAAACTTTCATCCACAACATCTGAGTACAAGTCTGAGTTGTCATAACATATATTGATTCTTATATTCTCAAATTTACTAAACATTGTTTCTTACTATTCCAACTTATACAACATTAACCCAAGAAAAATGTTTTAATAATGTTTTTTTTCTATCATTATAATCTCCATCCCAATCGGCATCAGTATAACCCTGAAACTTTATCTCACAATTTATTTTTTATAACAACCCATGTGAAGATGTTCCTTTGAAATATCTTAGAATTCTATTTTCTACCAACATATGTGATTATTTAAGATTACTTTAACATATGGAGCACAAAGTCACAAAACAAAGTTTTTCCTTTATAATTCACACTTTTTTTAGACTCGTCTTTACTCAAATTCATCCCCACTGAGTTAATAGTAGAAAATTATTTTGATTATTCCATGAAAAACTTTTGTATTAATTCCCTATCATAATTTTCTTGAGATAACATTTTTTTTTATTTTTTTGAACTTGTAAACCAAGGAAGAATATTAATTAACCTAAAATTGAAATCTCAAAGTTCCTTTACATTTTTTAAGAATATTTTTTTAAAAAACATATTATATGTCCAAAAAAATTTATACTATCCATATAAACAATTACAATAAGATTTATAGAGTTAAAATCTTACACAAATAAGTTCCTATCAACTTTTAATTTAGAAAAATTCATAATTCTAAAACAAATTTCAAGATTAGAATACCATGCATGTTGATCTTTTCTCAACCCATACAAATATTTCTATAATCTAAAAACTTTTTTTCCATCCTCATCAAGTATAAACCCACAAGGTTGTTTAATTTAAACTTCTTCTCCAGTTTCTGCATTAAAAAATATTGACTTACATCCATATGAAATACTTTTAAATTTGAGCGAGCAAAAACTACTAGAAAAATTTGAAAAGTTTTGAACCTTGAAATGAGGGAAAAATTTAATCAAAATACACACCTTCTACCTAAATATAACCTTTACAAACAATCCTTTATTTCTCGAAACTTATCAATGTTCAATCAACTTTCTTTTGTAAACCCATATTATTTTCATAACATTTGTAACTTTTTATCATGGAACAATTTCTAATGATTAATTTTTACCAATTTGATCCAACAATTAATTCATATAATTAAAACATTATTTGTTTAGAATAGCTTTTGAAACTAATTCTGGTTCAACTTTTGAAATGAATGATTTTTTTTTCTAATCTCAACATCCTTCTAGTCTGAACTGTATCCTTCTTATTCCAAATAATATTTTTTTATCTCAAAATGGTTTTTAAAGTAAGAAGTTTCATATTTTCTCTACCATATTCACTTTCCCCATCATATCATTCATCTATATCTTCATGAATATTAATTTATTCACTTTCAATTTTGTTAGAAACGTTCAATTTTTCTTTATTAACATCCCTCAGAAATTTTTGTTTAGGGAGCTGTATTTTCAATAAATTCCACATCATATGAGTCCACAAAATTTTGTTAAAATTTGTTCCAAAATATAAAACTTTCATTGGGTGATTATCCCATAAAAATTCCTTCTTTACCTTTCTCATAAAACTTTCCAAGATCCAGATATTTTATTTTTAGAAAATAAGGACTTCCAAAAAAATTCAACTATTTTAATGAAGGTTTTTTTATATAACACATTTTATAGGAAGTAATTATGGATTTTGGTATCAACATACATTTGTTCTAAATATCTACGACAGTAATAATTTATTCTCTACAGAATAACTTTGAAAGTTTATATTCTACTAAAATACTTCTTCCCATTTCCACCAAAATTATATTATTTCTTTTTGATACTCCATTTTTTATGGAGTGTAAGGAGAAATATACTGATGTTAGATACCATTATTTATCAGAAAAGTTTCAAAATTATATCTTATGAATTCAGTACCATTATCTATGATCGAATTCTTTATATAAACACTGATTTATTTCTCAACTTCTTTTCTAAAAAACCTGAAAATTTCTAAAGCCTCTGACTTATATTTGATAAAGTTGATGTTTTTCACCTGAGTGAAATATTAAATGAATGTGATAAATTAAAAATCACCTATTTTTATTTTTGTCTCATCAACCCACATAAATTATAAAGAATAAGTTCAATAGGTCTAATGTATTAAATCTCAACTCTCTTATGACTTTTATTAGTCTTCTTACCTTTATTAAAAGTAACACAAACACATTCCTCTCCTATTTTCCATTCTGGAAAATTTCATACATCATAAATTTTAGAAAAAAAAAATTCATATTTTTATTCCAAAGGGGTCCAAGTCTTCAGTGCCATAATTTTTTTCATCATCAGCACTCACATAAAAGAAGTTATTAAATTCATCAATTTGAAAAAATCACAACAGGTTATTTCTCATATTGTAATAAATGTTTCATTTCTGTATTTATGATGTTATAAGAGTATTTCTAAAAAACACTTCTTTTAAATCATCAAAATGTTGACTTACACTAAGTTATGTTTTATCCCATAATCAAATAAAAATTTCTTAGGTTTTAACTTTTCTACTTTAATCTCAGCCATTTTGATTCCTCTAATTTTTAAGGAACTATTATTCTCAAAAGTTACAACACCTCCATCATGATTTTCAGCATGTTTATGGATTTTTAAATCACATATCATGTGTGAAGAGAAACTAATATAGAGTATCCATGGTTTTCTATTTTTACTTTCCATCAACGTATCTCAACAACAAAATCTCTTTATTCAACTTTCATATTTCCCAATTCATTTTATTTTCTAGCACAAAAAACATATCTTTAATGAATAGTAATACATTTCTCAAAAAAGTGACTCGGTTGATCACATATTCCATAAACTTATTTCAGACAATCAAACTAATTTTTTATTGTTAATTTTCAAACATCTTATAATTTCACCTTTTCAACTTTTTGTGTTTTAGAAAAGTTACTCATTCTAATTTCACCATCCCTACCACTCTTTGTAAACTTTATTATAGTAAGTGAAATATTATGCAAAGAATTATAGGTCATATTATCATATAATACACAACACCAATAAAAACCATAAAATCTTGATTATCTATTGAAGTGAGATCTTACTCTATAGAAACTCTTCTAATATTGATAATCTCTTCCTACTCTAGCATAATCTGTATATGGACCATATTCTCTACTAAGTGATTTCTCAACTTCTATAGATGTGATAGGTCTCTCATTTCCTTTTACCACCCAAGCTTTCTTAACACCTTTTTTGTAACACCCCAAGCTTTTAGGGTACGCTTCTCTTGGAATAATGAGATAGCGTGTGTTGTACGCAACATCGAGTTCTACCTTACGCTTCTCTTACAAGGTAAGGGTTTATTTTGCAATCTCTTCACTATCCGAGGTTGTTTATACGTAATAATCTACTAGGATCTCTTTATCATCAACATCCATGTTTCTTAAAAATGAATTTAAAAACATTTTTACAATTTACTAGAATATGGGTTGAAGTCATTTATACCCTTATTTGACTTTTTATAAGAGGTTTATAAAGGATTATTTCCATCGTTTTCCAAATAAGGTTATTTTTAACCTTTTCGACAAAATTAAGATAAGAATTTTTTTTAACTTATACGGCGGGTGCGGATATTTTCCGCCATTATAAAATCGTCAAAGATTACCTCACAAGCTTATAAGAATATTTTCAAAGAAAATGTTTTATTTTATAAATATATGACTCTTAAATGATTTCAAAATAGAAAGAGATATTTCTCTAAAAAGAGTTTTGATTTCATCTATGTCAACATCCTTTGATGGATTTTCCGCTTATTTGAAGTTGATTTATTATGAAACAAAACTTCTATATTGTATTGAAGGTTTTGTGATATGTTTGACTGTGGATGTGTTATTTTTATACCATTCATGGTTTATGGATGAACTATTTACATTTTTTATGCTAGTTTTAATACGAATGTTTATGTTATGTTAAAACCTTTTTATATGGGAATGCATTGGACTTAATATGTGACGGGTGGAGCCCGCTATAGCTCCTCGATGCATTGGTAGGTCTCATGAGACAAACTAGTTTCTTGGCACCAGGCCTTGACAAAATCGTATTTCTAGTCTTGGCACGAGGCCTTGGCTATGTGGTTATGATATTCTGGCATTATGCATTCCATCATTATGAAAGTGGTTATTGATATTGCATGTGATTATTCAATTAGTAGAAAATCCATGTGAATAAGTAAATGGAATTATTTCATTTTTTCCATACTATGTTGAAGTTCAAGTTTTAAATGTTTTTGTTTTAGTTATACATTGCCTTAAATGTTTATTCTTATTTATGAAAGTTTCTGCTATATTGTTATCCTTATTGGGCATTTGAGCTCACCCCTTTCAATGTTCTATTTTTTCCAGGATGTGAAGAAGTAATTTATGAATCACCTGCTGGGATAGTATGTGGGGATATGAGTGTGGACTATGAAGAAAAGATTTTGTTGTATTTTTCATTTTTATGATGCAATGTAAGACTTATGAATATATCTAGTGTTTCCAAGACTACTAAACTAATCGGTCTTTCGAGATTTTATATTTTTTATGATCATTCCAATGTTATGTAATAATGCACCAACTCTAGGTAACTGGGTTCGGGGCATTACAGTTGGTATCAGAGGAAGTTTAGTACAAACCTTGGAAGCTAGATTAAGATAAACTATGATTAGAGAACATAGACCTAATATGGACTTTGAGGATTAGTATAGAAGAACTTCCTAGAATTTTGGTATTGTAGAGATTTTGTGAGTTTTCCGAGCAATACATCCCTGTCTGGATACGAGCAGGTAGAGGTGGATCTGGCACAGATGTACCTAGGGGTAAAACCCGAAAACACCGCTTTGATCTAGACTCGAACGGGAACTGGTGCACGACAACGGGCCTTGCTGCACTCTTGGTTACAACACTCCCGAGGGATATGCTTAGGATAACTCTCATTTTCTTTACAAATCATTATGAAAGGTTTATGAGTATATACATCCTCAAAGAAAACATTTTTATGATTATAGATTATATCCATAAACAGTTCAATTTATGTTAAGTGTTTTATAAGTATGGAATTATGTATTTTGATTCATAAATTGATCTAGTTTATGCCATTGTTTAGAAATGGTGCCTAGTGGAAGAAATAGAAACTGTATCAATGCACGCACTCCATGTAGGGATTTCCCTCCTACTCAAGATAATTATAGTGGAGCTGGAGAAGCAACTGGTGCCGATTAGCTAATCACCATACTGGGACAACTCACTCAGGTTATGAATAATAAACTTACCCGTATGGAGCACCCTGATCCGCAGTGTGGAGGATCAATGTTAGATCAATTCATGAGGCAACAACCACCAAAATTCAATGGGATTACAAATTCATTAGTATCTGAGCAATGGATAAGTTCCCTAGAGAAAATATTTCAGGCTTTGGGGAGTAGTGAAAGGGAAAAAGTTATCATGGAAGTTTAACGCCTCACTGGAGATGCTGATCAATGGTGGTCATTGATTCAAAACACAAAGGAAGATGATGAATTATAAAATATGGAATGGAGGGAGTTCAAAGATTTGTTTTTAGAAAAATACTTTCCTCGTGACCATCGAGCAGATATGGAAAGGCAATTTCTGAGTTTGAGACAAAAGGAGGATGAGAATGTCGTAAAGGATGAGGCTAACTTTACAAGGTTAGAAAGGTATGCTGGAGATTATATACGTAACCCACGAAGTAAGATTGATCGTTTCTTTGATGGGTTAAAACCATTTATCTGTCGAGCATTAGTCTCACAATACTTCTCGTCTTACGAAGACATTGTCTCATGTGCTATCAAGATAGAAAAGTAATTCTCTAAGTCTTATGACTTTAAATAAAAGTAAGAGAAGAAGAGATCTGCTGATCAATCGGGGAATGGAAATAAGGGGAAGAAGGGAAAGGTTGAATATCCATCCTGTGGTAAATTTGGGAAGAAACACCCTGGTACTTGCTTGAAGGTAATGGGTGTCTGTTACAAGTGTGGTGAAAAAAGCCACCAAGCTTGTGAATGCAAAGGGAAGAAGGAAGATACCAATGTTCAATGCTACAATTACAGGGAGATGGGATATTATTCAAATTAATGTTCTAATCGTCAGGGGAACTTACCTCAGAAAAGGCCAAGGGATCAAGGCCAAGCTTATGCTATCACTATTGCTGAGGTAGAAGCTCCAAAAGACGTGGTGGAAGGTAATTTAATGGTTTCCTCAAGTTTAGAAAATGCATTATTTGATTCTGGATCATCGCATTGTTTCATATCTTCCCAGTTTGCTAAGAAAATTAGATATTTTCAATTTTATTTAACAAGGGAGTTGTCAGTTAAAACTCCTAAGGGAAGTATCATTGCAACAAAGTTTTGCGAATCAGTCCCTATTAGAGCACATAAATGTTCTTTATCTGCTGATCTCATCATCATACCTATGATTGAGTTTGATATAATCCTTGGTATGGATTGGCTTTTGGACTATGATGTGAAGATTTATTGTAAGAAGAAAGAGGTTATGATTCTTGATGATGATGATAAGGAACACCTTATCTTTAGAGCAGAATCATCACCACCTAATTGTTATCTAGATCCACCACCAGTAGCTCAACTAAATTCAATTATTGGGGAGGAAGAGAATGAAATTACTGTGGGTGAGGAAATGAATGTTCAAATAGAGGATGTACCTGTTGTGAAAGAATATGTAGATGTGTTTCCGGAAGATTTACATGGACATCCTCCATAACGAGAAGTTGAGTTTTCCATTGATTTAATTCCTAGATCAAGGCCTATATCGAAGACCCCTTATAGAATGGCCACTGTAGAATTAGTTGAACTAAAGAAACAACTAGAGGAATTGAGTAATAAGGGATTTATTCACCCAAGTGTTTCTCCATGGGGATCCCCTGTTCTTTTTGTTAAAAAGAAAGATGGATCTATGAGGTTATGTATCGACTATAGGGAGATTAATGCCATAACAATAAAGAACAAGTATCCCATACCTCGCATTGATGATTTATTTGACCAACTACATAGATCTCAATACTTTTCAAAGATTGAACTTCAATTTGGATACCATCAGTTGTGTGTAAAGAAGGAAGACATTCCGAAGACAGCATTTCGAACCAGTTATGGGCATTACGAGTTTACTGTAATGCCCTTTGGATTGAATAATGCACCCTCTGTATTCATGGATCTGATGAATAGAGTTGTCAAGGAATATCTTGATGAATTTGTGGTGGTATTTATTGATGATATATTGGTATACTCTAAAAGCTACGAGGATCATGAAATTCACTTGCGCATTATCCTGAAGACTCTGAGAAGACATGAATTATATGGGAAGTTTAGCAAGTGTGAATTCTGGCTTCATGAGATTTCTTTTCTGGGCCATATTGTCTCTAAAGATGGAATCTCTTTTGATCCTTATAAGACCAAGGAAATCCAATAATGGCCAGCACCTATGAGTATAACTGAGGTACGCAGTTTTATTGGTTTGGCATGTTATTATCAATGTTTCGTCCAGAATTTTGCCCGATTGGAAAACCCATTAACGAAGCTCACACATAAAGGGGTTAAATTTGTTTGGACAAAAGATTGTGAAGAATGTTTCGAAGAAATGAATAGAAGATTAGTCAATGCTCCTATATTGACTCTACCATCAGGGAATGATGGGTTTGTTATTTATAGTGATACATCGAAGAAAGGACTTGGTTGTGTCCTTATGCAGAATGATATGGTTATTGACTATGCATCACGACAGTTGAAAATTCATGAGAAAAACTATCCTACTCATGATCTTGAGTTAGCAGCTATGATCTTTTCTTTGAAGATATGGAGGCACTACCTCTATGGTAAAAAATGTGAGATTTATACTGATCACAAGAGTTTGAAGTATATTTTCTCACAAAAAGAACTCAACGTGAGGCAAAGGAGATGGCTTGAATTACTCAAGGATTATGATTGTACGATACACTATCACCCGGGGAAAGCAAACAAGGTGGCAGATGCTTTTACCAGAAAATATCATGGAGTTTTGAACAATATGATAATTAAAAGGGATCCAATTTTCATGGATCTAGTGAAGATGGACATGGGAATAACCAGGGAAGGTGAAACATCAATTCTTTTTCAAATGGTTGCCAAAACATCTTTACTAGAAAGGATTAAGAGTTCTCAGACTGATTATGAAGAATTTCAAAAGAATATTAAAGCTATGAATGATGGGAGATTGAGAGACTTTGTGTATGAAGAAGGAATTTTAAAATTTAGGAAGAGGCTTTGTGTTCCCGATATACCTGATCTAAAAAGGGAATTACTGGATGATGCTCATAGTTCCAATTTCTCTATACACCCTGGGAGCACCAAAATGTATAGAGATTTGAAGGACCATTTTTGGTGGGACAACATGAAGAGGGAGATTACTGATTTTCTGTCAAGATGTATGGTTTGTCAATAAGTGAAAGCTGGAAGGCAACATCCTGGAGGAGTCATGCAACCTATTCCTATATCGGATTGGAAATGGGACAATATTACGATGGAATTTGTCATGGGGCTACCAAAGAATCCTAGAAGGAACGATGCAATATGGGTCATTATTGATCGTCTTACAAAGTCAGCACATTTTCTTTCTATAAGAGGAGATCTACCACTGGAACTTCTAGAAAGACTATATATTAATGAAGTTGTGAGACTTCATGGAGTACCCCTATCGATTGTTTCTGATCGTGATCCTCGTTTTACTTCAAGATTCTAGAAAAGTCTTCAGAAAGCCTTGGATACTGAACTTCATTTGAGCACTGCCTACCACCCTCAAACAAATGGACAATCAGAATGAACTATTCAGACCTTAGAAGACATGTTGAGATCCTGCTCACTTGACTTTCAGGGTATGTGGGATCAATATTTACCTCTGGTAGAATTTTCCTATAACGATAGCTTCCATTCGAGTATTCATATGGAACCATATGAAGTGTTATATGGAAAGAGATGTCGTACACCAACTTGTTGAAATGAAGTTGGTGAAAGAAAACTTGTAGGATCAGAACTGGTGGAGGAAACAATGGAAAAGGTGAAGGTAATCCAAAACCATATCAAAGCATCTCAAAGTAGGCAGAAGATCTATGCTGATAATCGAAGGAAGGATTTGGAATTTCAAGTCAGTGATCATGTTTTCATGAAGGTATCTTCATGGAAGGGAGTCATACGTTTTGGTAAGAAAGGTAAATTGAGTCCCAGGTACATCGGACCTTTCGAAATTCTAGAACGAATTGGGGCTGTAGCTTACTGATTGGCAATGCCGCCAAGTCTCTCCAAAGTTCATGATGTGTTCCACATATCTCTGTTGAGGAAATACATGCCTGACCCAACGCATGTACTCACCTATGAGGAATTAGAACTGGAACCTGATATGTCTTATTGCGAAGAGCCTGTCAGGATTCTTGATACGAGAGAATAAGTACTGAGAAACCGGATGACTCGTCTGGTAAAAGTCTTATGGAGAAACCATAAGATGGAAGAGGCAACGTGGAAACCCGAGGAACTTATGATGAAGAACCACCTGAGTATTTTCATTCGGTAGTATTTTAGAAATTTTGAGGAAAAAATTATTTGAAGGAAGGGAGAATGTAACACCCCAAGCTTCTACGGTACGCTTCTCTTGGAATAATGCGATAGCGTGTGTTGTACGCAACATCGAGTTCTAACACACCACAACCAATCAAACTAGCCATTATGAATAGTAATACCTACTTTTTGAAATTATATATATTTTTTATTTCAAGATGGACTTCATTTTTGGATTCAGAATATTGAAATTATCCTAAGTTGACTATTTGGTATTTTTCTGAGAACTTCCAATTTTTATGAATAGTGAAAAATACTTAAAAACAACTTTTTTAATAAAAATAATTTATATTGATAATTTATATTATTTAGTGGTTTTAAAGTATAATTAGAATATATTTTTACCATTTTATCCAATGGTGTTAATTATAATTAATTTCACTTTGAAATTGGACATAAACAATTGTCAGTCTTTTGATATATATTGTTTCTTAAAACATGCTATTTGTTGTGACAGCGGGAATTAGTTATAAAATTAATTAATGCAACTTTTATGTTTGGAATTTTTTAAAATATACATCACTTTTGAATTCGGAATATCAATTATAGCTTAGGGTTAAATTTTGGCATTGTTCTGAAAAACTTCAATTTTTGATGAATAGTGAAACTACTAAGTGGTAGTTAAAAAACTGAATTTTTCATAAAACTTAATTTTACCGTTTCTGTGTTTGGAATTTCGAAACTCTGAGAGACATGGTTAATATAAAGGAGTAAAATGTGGTTCAATGAGATGAAAATAATTTTTGGTGAATAGTAAGTTTTTACTTTTATTTACCACGGTTAAAAGTAAATAGGGTAATTAAGGGTAAAAATGATATTAATATTACCCTAAAACATGTCCTAATTCTATTGGACAAGTTTATCTCGACCGAAAACAACCTTAGGAATAAAATATTATCATTTAGGTCCACTTGGATTAGATTAGGACATTTATTATTATTTAATTCAAAGAAAAGTTAAAAGAGTTAAAATCAAAGTTTATTTACTAAAAAATTTTTAATATAGGGTAATACATAAGATAAATTAGATTTTAAATATATATTATAAATAAAAAACGATTTCCTACATAATTATATTTTATTTATAATTTTTAGATATTTTATAAGTTAATTTATTTATGACACAATGATGATGCAGTAATTACCATAATAGTGAAAAATTAAAATAATTGATATTATAAATACCCAAATAAATATAATTTGAGACTTTTAATGAATTAAACTAATTTTCTAGGATAATATGACATATTAGGATTGAATTAATTTACTTTTTTTGAAGTAATAATTCTGTTATGATTTTTACAAAAATCAATTATTGAATAGTGTCAAAATTGACATAAAAGAGTTTTTTAAAACAAATATTATATTATTAATTGATATTAAATTCCTAAAAATCTAAGGTTAGGCCAAGAGACTTATATCATGATATTTGTATCATTAATGGACTACTTTTGGGTCTCTTGGATGTATATAGTAAGTTTATTAACCATATAATATAAAAATACAAATAGACATTGTAAAAGTGAAACTAATTAACTAAGAGTTAATACTTAATGATAAGGTTAATATAGTAACCCAAACCTATCTAAATTCTATTGGTTGAGTGATTTTCGACCTATACCCACCTTAAACTTTAAATAATCCACTTTGGAGCCATTATAAACCGAATATGAATTTATTATAAAATAATATTTCTAGCTTTTCCAAAGGTGCCCCTCACCCCTCTTATAAAAGGGCACTCTCCCTTCTCATTAACTCACGCCTTCAAAGCCTTTTGGCTCGGCCAAACTCTACCCAAATACTCTCTAAACTTCCCTCACTTCATCTTAGAGGCCTTCCTTTTGTCTTAAAGCCAACCTAAGAGCCCTTTTGATCAAATCAAAGGGAAGAACCCAAAGAAGAGGTAATGATTTCACCACCCTTTTTCAAGTTCCTTTCTTCTTCCACTTCTTCCTTATTTGTTATTACCATTATAAAATAATAAATCCAGTATATTATATATACTGTGATGTTATTATAAATATGGTACAACCATATTCATTATTCTATCCATCCTTTGAATAACATGTCACCATACGTGCGTACGTACGGCTTACGTCTCCACGTCGTGGTGTAATTATTATTGAATAAATTATTATTTGGATGGGTATAATAATGTTGTGTAACTCATGTAAATAATAAATATAACATGATAATGATTCTGTATATATGATATACCATTCAATTATATATTATTTTAATATCAAAAGAATGATATTGTCGCTCGTGCGTACGTACGGACTACCGTCTCTACGAACGCGATGAGATTCATTCTTCATCGTATCCATTCAAGTATAATTCTCATTTGATGATTAATAATAGTATATAAGGACTTGATATCATTCTAGATATGGTTAAGATACAACCTATCCATGAAAAACATGGCTTACATAACAAAACATATAAAATAAAATGAGTAAGTTAACACCCAAAACGATGATAATTCTAAAATATTATTAACAAAGAAATGTTAAAAGATAATATATGATATCATATTAATATATATGATTATTTTATAAGTTAATAACAATTATTTCACCATTATACAGGAGGTCAACCTACCCTCAACCAAGTAAAAGTACAAGGTAAGGGTTTATTTCGCAATCTCTTCATTATCCGAGGTTGTTTATACGTAATAATCTACTGGGATCTCTTTATCATCCACATCCATGTTTCATAAAAATGAATTTCAAAACATTTTTACTATTTACTAGAATATGGGTTAAAGTCATTTATAACCTTGTTTGACTTTTTATAATAGGTTTATAAAGGAATCTTTCTGTCATTTTCCAAACAAGGTTCTTTTTAACCTTTTCGACAAAATTAAGGTAAGAATGTTTTTTTAACTTATACGGCGGGTGCGGCTATTTTTTGCCGTTATAAAATTGTCGAAACTTCCCTTACAATCTTATAAGAATATTTTCAAAGAAAATTTTTTATTTTATAAATTTATGACTCTTAAATGATTTCAAAATAGAAAGAGATATTTCTCTAAAAAGAGTTTTGATTTCATCTATGTCAACACCCTTTGATGGATTTTACACTTATTTGATGTTGATTTATTATGAAAAAAAACTTCTATATTGTATTGAAGGTTTTGTGATATGTTTGACTGTGGATGTGTTATTTTTATACCATTTATGGTTTATGGATGAAGTATTTACATTTCGTATGCTAGTTTTAATACGAATGTTTATGTTATGTTTAAACCTTTTCATATGGGAATGCATTGGACTTAATATGTGACAGGTGGAGCCTGATATAGCTCCTCGATGCATTGGTAGGTCTCATTAGACAAACTAGTGTCTTGGCACAAGGTCTTGACAAAATCTTATTTCTAGTCTTGGAACGAGGCCTTGGCTATGTGGTTATGATAGTCTGGCATTATGCATTCCATCAGTATGAAAGTGGTTATTGATATTGCATGTGATTATTCGATTAGTAGAATATCCATGTGAATAAGTAAATGGAATTATTTCATTTTTTCCATACTATGTTGAAGTTCATGTTTTAAAGGATTTTGTTTTAGTTATACATTTCCTTAAATGTTTATTCTTATTTATGAAAGTTTCTTCTATATTGTTATCCTTATTGGGCATTTGAGCTCACCCCTTTCAATGTTTTATTTTTTCCAGGATGTGAAGAAGTAATTTATGAATGACCTACAAGGATAGTATGTGGGTATATGAGTGTGTACTATGAAGAAAAGATGTTGTTGTAGTTTTCATTTTTATGATGTAATGTAAGATTTATGAATATATCTATTGTTTCCAAGGCTAATAAACTAATCAGTCTTTCGAGATTTGATCTTTCATTTGATAATACCAATGTTATGTAATAAAGCACCGACTCTAGGTAACTGGGGTCGGGGCGTTACAATTTTAGAAACCTGAAATATTATAAGAATCATATGAAATGTTATTTTTTGTGAGTGAGGATTTCACTTGAATCTTGTTCTGGTCATTCTTAGCAAATTATAAGTCTCAGCTTTTACTTTCGAATCTTTGTTGAATTTTTTTATTAATCCTTCTTAAAGTACTTTCAGACTCAAGAAGTTTGTATTGAGACATGTTAACTTCCTCTAACTTGGATTCCAACTTATTATTGAGATCTTCAACCATATTTACCTATTCAAAAATTATATGTTTCTATCTTAAGATCTCCTAGATTTATTCTTCTTCTTGATTGAAAACATATTTTTCACCTTTAAAAACTTTTTTTCTAAATTTATTTTATATTCTAATTTATTTAATATATCTATTTTTCTCAAGACATTCAACAAGTTCTATTATAATTTGATACTATCTATAAGATTATTCATCTAATTATTCTTAACTATTTGAGGAGTCTTCTAGTTTCTCAACTTTTTCAATGAAATTTATAACCTTTTATGAAATTTCAACTTCTAAAAAAAATTCATTTGCGTCTGATTCAACTTTCTTACTCAACATACTTCTCTTGTTCCCAGTAAACTTTTTCTTAGATTTTTTGGTTGAATTTTCTTCTTTTGAACTTTTTTTCTATTTCTTCCATCATTTAATCATAATCATCTAGATATTATCCAACATTATTCATAGAACAATTTAGAGAAAAACTTATAATTGCACCACACTCAAAACATTTGAGAGGAAATTTACCTTTGTAATTTACTCTTCCTCTTTGATAGTTCTTGGATATAAGATATATGATTATATAATTCAACTCATCATCCTATTTATCTTTGGAATTACAAGTATCAACAAATTCAATATCTTGAATCTTCATTTTTCTCATAGCTTCAAAATCCATTTCATCTTTCATTTTTTTAACATTGGAGTTGTTCTCATTTCATAAGAAACAATAAATTTATACAATTCATCAAGAAATAAATAATATTTATATTTTAAAGAATATATTTTAGAATCAAACATGTTTAAAAAGTTTCTTCACTATTATAAAATCTTCTATAACTTCTACAAATCCTCAAATGTTACAAAAAAATTCATTTATCCTGGTGAAGTATTCACTAATAGTTTCTTTATCTCTCATTATTATGTCTTCAAACTTACTATGCCAGATTTTTAGTTTTTATTCCTTCACTTTTGTATTCCCTTTAAAAATACTTCACATATTGTCCCCCATAATCTTTAAAGTTTCGAGATTACCTTCATAAAAATATTTTTTTAGAGACATCAAAATATAATTCCTAGATTTTCTATCAACTTTAATATTTCTATTATCAGAAATAGTCATCAAGGAATATTTCTCAATAGGCAGAAACACAATTTTAACAGCATCAAAATAATTCTAGGAAAACAGATATGAGATAAGGAATCATCCTATTTTTTCATCTATAATAATTTTTTTCATCAAATGTAAGAATTTTTATACTATTGTAAGAATTGATATTATCTATGATAAGGATTCAACAAGGGAACCTTCCCTATGATACCAATTAAAGTTATAAAGGATCAAATAAAAATTGATAATAGGGGGATGAATCAGTTGTTCACTTTTTATAAGTTTCAATACTTTTAAAACATAACCCCTACAACCTATATAAGATCATATCCTTAACATCTTTTAGTAAATACTCATACATGAAAAAGCAAGAAAGAAAGTAAAGCATATGAGATTTATAATGTTTAGCCTTAGTGTGAGAACTGAAATCCTTTCCATATCCACTCTCATGGGTATATAGAAATTCACCATAATGAAGAAGTGAATAAAACTTTGGTCAAATCATTTTATAATCCTTCTATATCCTGATAGAAATGATTATACTAACTCCCATAAGTTCAAATTTTTTTATTACAAATAATTATGCCACAAAAGAAAATATCACAAAAAAAATTTATCCTCACAAATATATCTCGAACCTCAGTACAATGACCATGGGTCTGATTGCCTTAGTCCGATTGACTCACTATAATGGACTCCTTATTATGAACCCTTTTCTCAAACTGCACTTCAAAAACTTTGCTCAACTTCGCAGTTTGATCTTCCTCAATCCAATAAGAAAAATTTCAGTTGTCTGATCTTCTAATGAGATCTATGTCCAGAAAGTATCTCTTACTCAAAGTCTATAGTTCTCTGCCTTTTTCACAATTGAAATGGTTACAAAGTATGAATGCACTATGCATCTATTTATAGGCTTCTCGAAATAGAAAAGGTAGTAAAATTATTTTTTTCCTGGTTTCAAAAATTCAAAACCTCGGAAATACACTCATATTTAGACTTCATGTTTGACCACTTAAACTATTCTAGAACCTTATTTAATCATCTTGATTCTTCTTAGTAACCAACTTTCTCAAACTTCCTAACTTTTATTTATCATGATGGAAATTCCTCATCTCATTACTATGGAACTTCCTCAGCTCATTATGATGAAACTTCTTTAGCTAATTATGATGGAACTTCCTCATCTCATTCAAAATTGAATTTCCACATCAGAGTTAGTTAGATTGAATTTCATTCTCAGAGTCAGTCTGATTGACATTCCTTCTCATAGTCAGTTCAATTGACTTTCCTTCTTAGAGTTAGTACAATGGAATCCTCATATTGATGGAATTATCTTTACGGTGTAATTAACATTATGATGGAATTCTCATTATGATGGAATCCTAATTAAGATGGAATTATTATTATGATGAAAACTAAAATTCAAAAATTAGAAAATATTTAACACTCATCGGCTATAACACATTTATACTTCTGAAAAATTATATTCCAGAAACTTCTTGATCCAGTTAAAACTTTTTCTTGAATCCTGGAATCAATATAATGTTTACAATTATTTAATTTAATCAAAATATTTTATCAGGAGAGTTTTTAGGATTTATAAGAACTTCAATACTGGAAAATGATCGTCAAACTTTAGGTTAGAAAGTTAAATAAATTTATAAATCTTGACATCATTGTCTTCATTCATCCTCTTCAACAACATTTTAACTTTCTAAAAACAATAGTTTCTAATGAATCTTGAACTTCATGAAAATGGATCTGATACTAATGATGTGTCCGATCAAAAAAATTAACTTTTTAATGACTTGTATTATTGGTTCTTCTCATTCAGATACTTTGTATTCAATGCTTTTTATTCTGATCTTCTACATCTAGAAAACAACTTTATCAAAAATAAAACATCTCTCCCCATTTATGTTTGGTTTCAAACATTTAGAAACTTTCACATGTTTTTCAAAATCATTCTTTTAGAAAATGTTATTTTTCAACAAATAAAAAACGTTTTTAAAACAAAACATCACATAGGTTTTTAACTTTTGTAAAGAGATTTCACCTTATGTCAGAACTTGGAGGACAAATATATTGGGGGTAATTAAAAAGATAATATAGATGAATAATTAACATGAAATTTTTACACTTATTCCATTAATTAATAATAAAAATATTCTAAGGGAAGAAAATTCAATAAAGGAGAGTACATAACTAGTTTAGGTCTAGAAATGAATTCAAAAATTGCTAAAATAAAATATATAATTCAGTCTATAATAAATAATATTATCAGACAAAGTGTTAACCAAATTAAGAGTCAAATTTAGAATCAGTCCCTTATAGAGAAGTTCCATTAATGTGTCATTTTTGGGTATTATAGCACTTTCTATATAATTTTTTTGATACCCATCCAACCCATAAAAATGATAATTTTTTTGGCTATGGATCAAGGATGCAAGATAGAATGACCCATTTTACAAAAATTCAATCAAGGCTATAAGAATCAAACAAAAATGTCATGTAGAGAGAAAGTAATGTTTATAAAACCTTCCCCTATATTCCCACAATAATTGATCCCATATTTTCAAAACTAACATAATTGTTAAACCTAAACTTATAATGATAAAGTAAGGGACATGTTCTAGTATTTTGAGGTAAGTTTTATCAATAAAAGGATCAACATGACTTTGATAATGCTGAAGATTATTCTAAAAATGACTAACCTTTAGTTTCAAATGGGGAACCTTGCTAGGGACATGAATAAAAGAGACCAGGGAAAGTTTCTTAGAAAAATTGAGGTAAACCCTAGGGAGAACATAATGGATTTCACCACATAGAGTAGTTTAAAAGTAATCACAGAGCTAAATAAGACTTTAGGGAACCCCAAAATGAAATCCTAAATGAATATAGGAACTAAAATATGGAAAACTCCAAATATAGAAATTTGGATAACCATGATGAATCTAAAATAAATCCTTCTATTTCATATGAAAAAACAGATGAAAAAAATTTGAATTATAATAAAAAAGGTAAAATTTTAGGGAAAAAATTGAGTGGTGCTTATTGTTTTGAGAAATATGTACATAACTATCACTTTCCCTCAATTAGTGAAGAAAAAACTATGAAACTAAATTTCTCAAGTTACTTGCATTATTCAAGAAGCTCCAAATTAATATTTTCTTCCTTTAAATTTGGTTAATATTCCATCATTTTTTAATTCATTAAATAAAATTGTGTAAAAAAGGCCTTGGAAACTTTTTCCACCCACAACCATAAAGAGGACTACAGTGATATTTTGTAAAACAAAATCCCATGTAAATTATAATATCTTAGTAGATTTATAATTCCATGAACTCTATGAAATAGTTTCCAACTAAAATTTATTTGTATCCTTGGTTTTTTCAGCAACTTAATCCCTGAATCACTAATTTTATAGGAAATATCAGAAGGATTATAACCCACCACATTTTTCTTGTATATGGATGATAAATATATCACTTATCCTATAGGGAGTGTGGATGAATCTATTTTTCAAGTTGTGATACCTCTTAAATTTCAAATATTAAATATAGAATATGATAAATAGGTTTCAATAATTTTAGGAAAATATTTACTATCTATAGAAGGTGGTTCGATTGATGTATCAAAAGGAAAACTGATATTCAATTTTAGGGAAAAATAATTTAATGTTTTAAATAAGGATAAAGAATCTGTATATGATCGAATTTTTTAAAAAGATGAGCTATTGGAACATGGTGAATTTATTGATGAGGAATAAGTAGAGTCTTTATAGATCATTGATGATATGAAATAAAACCATCTCTATTGAAACATGTATGGGAATATTTTATAGCATATAAGAGTTTAAATTTGATGAATATGAGGGAGAATTTCTAGAATAACTTCCTAAATTTTCTATGGAAAACATCCTTAGATATGATCTAGAAATTGAGAGTAAAGAGGTGTTTAATATATATTTTTGTGAAGAATATGCTTTTTTGTCTCTCATTAATTATTTAATAAAAATATTTAAGAACGTGGGATACATCATCCAAAGAGTCAATCTTTTAGGTTAGAATAACCACAATTAGAGCTTAAAACACTTCCTTACCAACCATAATACTCATTTATAGGTGATAATTCCACACTGTCAGTCATTATCACTACCGAGTTATAAAAAATTCAAGAAAAAAATTTATTCGATGTTTTGAAAAGGTTAAAAAAATTATAGGCTATACCATAGCTAATATAAGGGAAAAAATCCTTCATTCTTCATTCTCATGATCCCAATAGAGCTTGATCTAAAATCAAGGGCTGAGGGAAAAAGGAGGCTTAATACTAATATAAAAGAGGTTATTAGGGAATAGGTTATCAAAATACTGGATTATGGGATTATCTATCCCATTTATGCTAGTCTTTAGGTTATCCCAGTTTAAGAGGTTCCAAAAAAGGGAGGTGTCACTGCCATAACAAATGAAAAGAATGAAAAATTCAAACTAAAATAGTGACCAAGTAGATATTTTGTATAGACTATAATAAGATTAATTTGGACACTATAAAATACCATTTTCCTATTCTATTTTTTTGTTAATTTCTTGGGATAATAATTGAGAATAAATTTTATTACTTTCTTTTTGGTTATTCTCGTTATACCCAGATTTTTGTAGTCTTTGAATATTAAGATAAACCACATTTACATATCCATTTAGAACATTTCACTACTAGAAAATTACCTTTATCTTGTGTGGTTACCCAACTACCTTTCAAATATGCATGATGAATATATTTTTAGACATGATAAAGAGAATTGTTAAGGTATTTAGGGATGAATTTTTAATCGATGGAAGGGATTTTGAAAGTTGATTGAAAAATATGGAATTTATTTTTATATGGTGTCAAGAGACCAACTAGATTTTGAATTGGAAAAAATATTAATATATGTTCATTTAGGGAATAATTATTAGTCATAAGGTCTCAAAGAGGTGAATAAAGGTTGATAATTCTAAATTATAGGGGATCCAAAAGCTTCCCCCTCCTAAAAATGTCAAGAGTGCTGGGAGTTTTTTAGGGATTTTGTATTTTTTGACTAAAGGTTTATCATGTAATTTTTAAATATCACAAGGTCTCTTTATACTCCTTTTGTTAATTATGCACTCTATTTTCATAAATAGTTCTCTGGGTATTTTAATCACTAATAATAACTTATTTTTATTAGAAGAATCCCTTTAATCTAACATGTAATGCAAGTAATATATTTATTGGGGTAGTTTTAAGGAAAAAGAAAGAAAATATATTTTAGGTGGTGTATTATGCTATAGGTTTCTATATGATTCTCAAATTAATTACATCACTACCAAGACGAATTCTTTAATTAATTTTTTCTCTAGAAAAATGTATACAATACTTGATTGTGTATAAGGTAATATTTTTTATTGACCATGCTTCCATAAAATATCTGATACTGAAGAAATATGAAAAACAATGATGGATGAGGTGGATCCTTTTGTTGAAATAATTTTACTTCGAAAATAGGGATAATAAAGGAGATGAAAATCTAGTTTATGACCACCTATATAGGGTACCCAATAACTAAAGTGATGACCCAAGAGCGATTAATTATCTTTTCCTAGATAAATTTTTCTTTTCTTTTTCAGTGAAGAAAATTCTCTAGTATACATATTTTGATAAATTTTTAGCTTCATGATTTATTCTCAAGAATATTAACCAAAATTAAATAAATAAATTCATTTCAAACATTAATTAGTACTTTTTTTATGATCCAATGATCTTTAAGATATACATTGATAATATTTTTAGGAGATGTGTTCTATAGGAGGAAATGTTATCCATTCATGAATTTTTCTTTCTTCTCTATAGGGGAGAAAAGAAAAATCAAAAGGTGGTGCAAGTTGGTTTTTATTAGCCCACACTTTTTAAATATACTAGATACTTAGTTGTTCATTGTGAAAAAAAATACATAGTATATGAAATTTTGGAGGAAGGAAAGAGATACTTCAAAAGAGAATTATATATTTTGATATGCTTGATTTTTTGGTATTGGACTTTATGGGACCATTTTTATCTTCTTGTGGAAATGAGTATATATTGGTGTCTTTTTTATATCTCTAATTGGGTAGAGGTCACGGAACTTCTAAATAACTAAGAAAATAGTATGATAAAATTCATTAAGAAGAACATTTTTTCTGGATTTGGAGTACCCAAATCCTTTATCACTAATAAGGGGACCCATTTTAAAAACATTAAATTCAAATATTTGATGAAAAAACATGGTTTTGTGCATACAACTGGAACCATATATCATTCGTAGTCAGGTGGGAAAGCTAAGGTTTCATATAGAGAGCTTAAGTAAATATTGGAAAAAATGTGAGTATGTCAAGGAAGGATTGGTCTATAAAGTTAAGTGAGGCAATGTGGGCCTATAGGATTGATTTTAATACCCTTCTTAGGATGTCCCCTTATCGTATGATTTTTGGGAAGTTGTAAAACTTACATATTTAGGTATAACACAAGTATTATTTGTATATGAAAGCCATAAATTTTTATTTTAAATATACTAGGGAAAGAATATTGTTGGAATTGAGTAAACTCAATGAGATTAGAAGAGAATACTATGAAAAATCTATGATATACAAGGAAATAACTAAATCCTTTCTTGATTCCATCATTTAGAATAAATATTTTAAGGGTGGATAGAGAGTAATAATTTTTTAATTCTAGACTCAAATTTTTTCTTGGAAAAGTCAAGTCCAAATGATCTAGACCTTTTACTATCATGAGATTCTTGTTTAATGGATTTGTTGAGTTAGTGGGAGAAGAGAACATTCCATTACTAATTAATGGATGGAGGGTAAAACCTTATCTTAAGGGGTATCCAAAGTGTTCAGATGCTATCTATGTGAGGGAAAATTAATATTTCATTGAGTATGATTTAGGAATTTAATCTTTGTCCTTCATGGGAGTCAATCATTGGCCACACTTGTATGTTTCTATTAATTTTGAATAAGAATAAATCTACTACTGTAACGTCCCAGCCTGGGTACCATGAAGTGGTTCCCTAGGCTGGAATATCATAGGACCTCAGGCGCACCTCCCCGCACAACAGAGGCTTCCGACTAGTAGTGAGGGTCTAATATTAATCATGGGGAGACTATAACCTCCTTTTTATTTTATCAAAGTCATACACTAGTGGAAATAAATAAAAAATAGAGGAATGATATGTATAATCATGGACAAAACCAATATCAAAAGATGACCAAAATTGGAAATACAGAATCAAAACTGAACAGTAGATATGCCATGGTAAGTACATTCCAAGTGTCAAATGAAATCCCAAATGTAAAGACACCGATAACATCCTATGTGGTCCCCAAACCATGTCTGGTTCCCTCATCCAATCTCCATACCCAATCAACAATCTAACCCAAATCATTTTCCCTTATCCTATCCTACAAACATGCAATCTATTGAGGTACCGATCGGGTAGCCTGAATAGGGTATGAGTACAACTCTTTAGGCCACCACCAATAGTGTATAAAACAATATCCAGTAAGATAAAAGTGTATGAAATTATATAAATAAAAATAGTACAATGAATAAATAAATAGTTTTCACATTATCATTTATTCTTTATTTAACCATATTAACTCCAGGGTTCTTGAGGATAGTCGTACCTCAATAATAGCTTCATCTCATGCCAAAACCCAAAGTTTTACCTAGGTAATATCATATATTTATAACTGATTTGACTCATGCCGAACTTAAAGTGTTCAAAGGTGATATCATATCTCTATGCCTGATTCGACTCATGTTGGAGTACGAAGTATTCTCATGTGAGTCCATATCTTGGAGAACCATTATTACCATTTTTATTTCACAATTAATGACCATGTTACCATCAATTAAATCTCAAAATTTAGATGACCATGTTACCTTCATTATTTTATAATGAATGACTATGTTACCATTCATTAAATCACACAATTTGCATAACCATTTTACCATCCTTATTTCACAATGAATGAAAATGTTACCATTTATTAAATTAGACAATTTGAATGAAAATGTTACCATCCTAATCTCAAAAATGAATGACCATGTTACCATTCATTTAATCACACAATTTGGATGACCATGTTACCATCATTTAATTCATATTGAATGACCATGTTACCATTCACACATCTCACATTAGAATGAACATGTTACCATTATTTAATTCATAATTAATTCAACAATTAATTATCCACACCAATTCCATTACTAATTCAACAATTAGTTAAACAAAACAATTCCATTAGTTAAATCAATAATTAACTAATCACAATAATAACATTGATTAAGTCATCCATTAATTTATCACATCAATTTCTCTATTTAATTCATCAATTAACTAATCGCATTAATTACTCTAGTTAATTCAATAATTAATTAATCATATCAACACCTTTAGTTAATTTAATAATTAACTAATCACACCAATAATATTAATTATTTCTACAATTAATTAATCACATAAAATACATTAATTAATTCAACAATTAATTAGTTCAATTCTATTAGTCAATTCAATGATTAACTAAACACATAAATTACATCATTAAATCAACAAATAGTTTATCAGATACATCCTCTTAATTAATTTCCCCAATTAATTAATCATTTAAATACTATTAATAAATTCATAAATTAATTAATCAATATTCACAAACTCAAAATCCCATAATTAATTCAATAATTAATTATTCAAATCAATAATATCAATATATCGTAATTAATTTAATAATTAATTTTATCAAATTATCTATCTCAATATCTCATAATTAATTAAACAATTAATTATCCAATTCACTCATATAAATACCTCATAATTAATTCATTAATTAATTATCTATCAATTATAATAACACAACAACCCCCATTAATTAATTTGGTAGTTAATTAATTTAACTATTTCAATTGTGTTAACACAACAAACCCCATTAACTAATTAATTAATTAATTAATCTTATTATTTAATTCAATAATTAAATAATCACATTGGCCACATTAATGAATTCTCCAATTATTTAATCCAATTATTTAATTCAAAAATTAAATAATCACCTTTATATTGTTAATTAATTTGGAAATTAATTAATTTATCCCATTCAATTGCATTAACACAAAAAAACCCATTAATTAATTTTTTAATTAATTAGTATCGTTGTTTAATTCGATAGTTAAATAATCACATTGGTCACTTTAATTAATTCACCAATTAATTAATCCCATTATTTAATTCAATAATCCAACAATCACCCGACTCTCATTAATTAATTTAGAATTTAATTAATCCCATTATTTATTTCAATAATTAAATAATCACACTATTCAAATTAATTAATTAATTAGCCAATTAATTAATCCCAATAATTAATTCAACAATTAAATAATCACATTGGTCACATTGATTAATTCTCCAATTAATTAATCCCATTATTTAATTCAACAATTAAATAATCACATTGCTCGCATTAATTAATTTAGTGATTAATTAATCCCATTATTTAATTCCTTAATTAAATAATCACATTCTTTACATTAATTAATTCTATAATTAAATAATCCTATTATTTAATTCAATAATTAAATAATCATAATACACACATTAATTAATTCGTCAATTAATTAATTCATTCTCAAAAAATTCAATATCACTAATTAATTAATCAATTAATTTTTCTATCTCCATTAATTCAACCACACCAATTTATTCCTTAATTAAGTGTTCCATATAAATCAATTTAATAATCATAACTATCTTTAATAATAAATTCTATAATTAACTATCCCTATTCAACAACTTTATTATAACTATAATTACTTTTTCAAATAATTATTCAATTTCAACAATCTCTAACTCGCCATAATTAACTTAACAATTAATTATACCAAATCACAGTTTCATAATCCTAATAATTCCCATTAATTAATTCTAAAATTAATTAGTCATGTTCTACAATCTTAAGAACTCCATAATTAATTTCATCAACTAATTATCCAAATCACAATTTTATAGTCTCATAATTAATTCTCCAATTAATTATTAAATTAATAACATCAATATCCCATAATTAATTCTACAATTAATTATCTAAAATCAATAGTCTTGACATCTCATAATTAATATAACAATTAATTATTCATGATCTAAAATCAGAACATCCTAATTTCACATATCTTTCAATTAATTCATTAACCAAATTAATTAATTTAATCAAGAATGAAATTTCTAAAAATATAATAGAAATTCTATAATTACATACACATAATTGTAGTCAAGACTATGGGATTTGAATTTTAGACCACCCACCTCAATAATGGTGATGAACGCTCACAAAAAAATCCCCAATTTAAAATGGATCCATCAATAATGCGATAAAGAATATGGTCTAGATATGATACCTAAATACCTGATTAAACAAAACAAGATATCTTAAATTTAGATATATATCCAACAAGCCTTGTTCTAGATTCAACAAATCTAGGTCCAGATCCAAGAATCATGGATCTAGAATCAACAAATATAGATCTAGATCCAAAAATGAATAAACATATTTCTTTTATCTATAAAGAGGAGCAGAAGAGAGACAGATCTTAAGTATGAAGAAAACCCATACCTGAGAGATGTGAGGAGGGTATTTGGTCAAAGATGGTGAAATGTAGAGGGGTTTCTATCCATGGAAAATTTGTGAAGAGGAGTTCTGGTTTAAGGTAGAGGTGTGCGGAGGAGTTTTCGTCCAAAGAAGAGGCTCTGAGGAGAAGTTTTAGTCTAAAAAGGTAGTGCATGAAGTGTCTGTGGAAAATAAAAGTGGGTTCATAGGGCTACGTGGCACTGGATACTCATTTTTAATATTCTAGGAATGATAATTACATGACATAAATTCCTTTTTCATGTCATGTAAGAATCTTAACTCATTTCCTCCTTTTCTCAAGTGAAATACAGTCAAAACTTAAAGAACAATTAATAATGATTACATGTGGTGTATTCTAATTACACATATTGTAATCTTACATGTGGTGTAGTCTAATTACATGTGGTGTAATCCAATTTTATGACATGTCGACACATAGTGAAATATAGTTACAGGGGGTGTAATCTACTTTCATGAAATGTCGAAATTTGGTGAAAACTACTTTATTGACATGTTTTCTTATGGTGAAAAACATTTATAGGGGGTGTAAATCTATGGGGTTCTGAATTAAATCAAGTTATGAATTAAATTCACATGGTCTGCCACAAAAATTCACTTATTTCTATTTCACCCCTAGAAAAGAAGGGATCTTACAATCTCCACACCATATAACATCTCATCCTCGAGTTGTACTCCCAAGTACTTCTAAGATTTTGAGTCAAAAATATTGGACCACTGAGCCCTCATATCAAGTTATATCTCCCATGTTTCTTCCTACACACATCCATGTTTCCACAATACATAAACTAATAACACAGTTTTTTCCACAACACCTTCTCGCTATGATCCAACCCATATATCAGATGTTCCTCAAAGAACACATCGGTCTCAAGATCAACTTCTACAAAATACCCAATGAATTTCCAAACTCATTGTTTCCAACAACTGCAAGAACACATCCAATAATAGAAGTTATCCTTTTCCATCAAGAACTACCTAGATAGGACGCACATCCATCACCTCTAAGGCCCACCTATCCTTTCTACGAGGAATTTAAACATTTACCTTACAAGTTCCTCATTGAAATTCTGATGCCGCCACATCTAACCCATGATCTTGCTCCAATAACATACTATTAACACTTCTCTCCACACCTTTTGAGCATTGTTAACACCCTTGTAATGAAATTCAACCACCACGACCCATAGCACATAGTATTCATTGACCTCTAATCTCTCTTGAAAACATTATCCGTAAACTATCGATGACTTACCTCACACCATCCAACTCCACATATACCACTTCATAAGTGTAACCTATAAGGGAACCCATATCTAACTAGAAAAACTCATTTAGGTAGCTTGGTGTAATGCAAAAGATTCCTCAGTGTACCCAAGATGATGTCAAGGTTCGAGACATGATCATCAAAAATTAAAAGTACACCAAGAATTCATTGATTAACAGCACCTCAAATCCTCCATTACTGAGGTTTCCGCCCACTATGGAAACACCTTAATCTATTGAATGTCTCAGGCTTCGCTTCCTGCCAAAATCTCACCACATCAATCCAAAAACAAATAGTTCCTCACACAACCAATAATAGATTTCTCAAACTAGGGAATTATCACTACCCATACCACCCATATCAAGGGACAAACAAACAACACAAAGGATTCTCGTTCCACCCCATTAACACCGTTATCAAGAGGGATTTACAAAAAATTATAACAAGTCTTTCCCCCTTTTTCCTACCACACGGTTGAAACTAAGTCACTATCACTACCCTTAACCATCCTACACTTAGGTCTTGGTTAACAAGGGTAAAAAAATTCTCATTATTCAAGTTTCTCATTTATAAACCCATTTATTTACATTTTTTCATCATTTTACCATGTTAAATTTCATATTAGGAACCTTTATCAATTTAAATTCACCAGTGAGGAAAAATAGTCTATGTTCAACCACTTATCCGTAACCCTTTTTCTTATGCATTCCTAAAATAATGCATGTTCACAAAATAATCTTGGGTGACTAGAATGATGAATGTAGACTCAAATCTTGTGTCATTTATGTCCATGGGTAAATTCCTAGAAAATATCAAAAACAAAAATCACATCACAATACAAGTGTGTCTCCCAAGGTGAAATAATATTCAACTATAATAGAAAATAGTAATAACAACAATCCCATGCAGGGTACTTGGGTTCTTCCCTATACATGGGTTAGATACTTCTATTCACAAGCTCATAACCATGCCTTGACTCTTCCTATTCTCATGTTTACATTTCCCAAATAGTAATACAAAATAATAAAAAAAATAAAACTACCTCTAATACCACTTTTTAACATCTCGTCCTAGGTTCCATACACAGGTGCCCTGGGCTGAACCGCCACATGACCTTAGGCGTGCCTCCTCATGTTCCTGAGGTTGAAGACTAATAGTGAGGCACTACAAAATAATTATCTTTTTCCAACATGGGTATATCTGTTGGTAAAAGTGCATTTTCTGTTGGTAAAATGTTTTACCAACAAAAATTCTGCTGTCACTAAACTGTCGGTAAAAACTCTGTCGCTAAATGTTGTTGCAACAGATAAAATAGTTCTGTTGTAATTATAATAATACCAAAAAATAATATATATGTTGGTCAAAGTTTTTAGCATCAGATTCTCAATGATTTAATAATATATATATAATAACTTATTGTATATTAATAAAAAAATAACACACTCGCCTAATGATATTCGTGCAAGTCCCTCAACTTCATTAATTTTTTAAGTATGTTGCAATATGCATAAATTATATATACTATACATATATAAATCTATTTAGAAAAAAAATTAACTCACCCAATGATGTTCACGCACACCCCCAATATATATATATATATAAACAAAGTCATTAACTCACCCAATGATGTTCGCGCACACCCCTAATAATTTTTTTACAATTTTCTCATATTATATATATATATATAATAACTTATTATATATTAACAAAAAATAACTACTCACTAAATGATATTCGCACACCCCCAACCTCATTATTTTTTTTAAAATATGATAAAACTTTCATATATTATATATACTATATATACATATATAAATCTATTTAGAAAAAAATTAACTCACCCACTGCTGTGCACCCGCTAAGGATGTAATTTCAGTCCAGACAAGGTCGGGTCAGGCCTGCCCTGCAAAAAAATTAAAAAACGTTTAAAAAAATGTTTTAAATTAAAAAAAAGCTAAAAAATACTTTTAATAAATAAGTTAAAAAATCAATGTAAAAAAATTAAATAAATGATAAAAAACATTTAAATAACAACACTTTAAACTCACCACTCACTACTGCGCACCCCCCCAATAACTCATTATTTTTTTAAAATTTGTACATAATATATATAAATTCACAGACATGTATAAATCTATTTAGAAAAAAATAACATATTCACTCACTATAAAATGTTTTTACAAAAAACGTGTAAAATGTTTAAAAAAAATACATGTAAAAAATCTGTGTTCAAAAAAACTTTTTAAATTAAACTTCTAAAAATAAATGTAAAAAACTTTTAAACAAGTGTTAAAAAGTGGTTTAAATAAAAATGTTTAAAATGTTTTTAAAACAAAAATTTAAATTAATTTTTTTTAAACAAACACTTAAAAAATACTTTTTACATTAAAATGTGAAAAAAAGTTAAATGTTTAAAAAAATACTTGTAAAAAGCATGCATTTAAAAAAATTCAAAAATGTTTTAAATTAATCATTTAAAAATAAATGTAAAAAAACATTTTAAACAGATGTTAAAAAAATGGTTTAAATAAAAATGTTTAAATAAAAAATACTAACAAATGCTTAAAAATTATAAATAAGTGAAACAAAATAAATTTAATTTTTTTTTAAATAAATGTTAGAAAAACGTTTAAATAATAAGGCTTTAAACTCACCCACGGCAGCTATGCACCCCTCATTATTTTTTTACAATTTACAAATAATATATATATATATATATAAAGAAAAAACATATCCACCCATTGTAAAATGTTAATAAAAAATTAAATAAACGTTTTTACAAAAAACACGCATTTAAAAATAAATGTAAAGAAACGTTTTAAATAAATGTTATAAAAATGTTTAAATAAAAAATATTAAGAGACAATTATTTTGAAAATAATAAAATCCCACCATGGCCCGACTTGAAAAAGCTCGGCCCGGCCCGAAAAAGCTCGGCCCAGCCCAATGGTTTGGGGCGGCCTGAGGCCGGGCTCAGGCCGCCTCATGGGGTTGTTCGGGCCAGCCCGGCCTGAATAGTGGTCAGCGGCCCAACACTTTGCATGGCAAGCCCGACCCTGGCCGAAATTACACCCCTACCTCTACCCACTTCACCCCTCCCCCTTCCCCTTGCACCCCCTTCCCCCAGCACCCCCTCCCCCTCACCCTACCCTATGCACACCTCCCTCCCCAACACACCCCTACCCCCCCCCCTCACACACCCCCACCCACCCCCTCTGCAAACTACACCCCCCCAGCACACCCCCTACCCCCCATACACCCTTCCCATGCCCCTTGCAAAAGAACCCAACACAACTCCCTCCCCTCCACACCCCTTGGACCCCCCCTTCCCCTTACACCGCCCGCCCATACCCCCTCCCTTCAGCACACCCTCTACCCACCCCCACCCCCTGCACACACCCCCTACCCACCCCCCGTGCCTACCCCCTGCACACCCCCCCTCACACCCCCCATTCCCACCCCCTTTCACCCTACCCCTTCCCCATACGAAAGAACCCATCACACCCCCTCCCCTACCCCCCCCCTGCACACCCCTTGTACCCCCCCTCCCCCCAACACCCCCCTACCCACCCCATGTACCCCTACCCCTTGCAACAAAACCCATCACCCTCCCTGATTGCCTGAGTTTTTGGTCCTTGACATGGGTATTGTCAGTGAGGTTTGCAGATAGGACCAGTTTGGATTGGTAGTTGAGTAGTGGTGTATGGGAATCCATAGGGTGGGGTACACACTATTGACTGTCATTGGATAGAATTAATGATCTATGGTGATCTTAGAGTCAGTGGAAATGGATATTTCATATTAGAATTTAGGGATATGTGGGTCAGCCACATCTAGTAATTGCATTTAGTGATGGATAGAATAGGGGCTACGGAGAACATGTGTTTGGTTTTGATGGTTAATGATAATGGTACTCCTATGGTAGGGATAATCATATCAGTTTTGGTTGATTGAACCTCATGTCATATGGTTCATTATTGTAGTGAGGCCGATCATTGAACGATTGAGGTGAAAAAGTGATGCTACTATGTGGAAAGATCCTATCTTTTTTGGTTCCTTGGTTAATACTAGATTTGAATTTCAGTTTTGGTTTTCAATGGAGTTAGTGAATTGGAATCAGGATCAGGATGATTTTTGAGTGATATGAGGGTGAATCACATCAGAGCTGAGTCAGTTCTTTGAGTGGGAGCATGATGGAGGAATAAAATAGTTGGGGATCCAACAATGAAATTACGCTGGGAGTCAGGGATCAGACTTAGGGTTAGGCATTATATTATCTCATGATGCCTTAAGAGGTGAATTCATCTTGATTGAGATATGTGATAGAACACCAGTGGGTGAAACCAAGAAATTTCAGGAAAATTCATCCAGAGGAGAACGGACTGGTGTTTTTCATGGGGTTGGATTCAATGAGCTAAAAAACGCATTGAGATCATTTTTCAAAATCTAGTTACTAGGTCAATATACCATTGGAAGATCATCCTTGGTTAGAAATTCTTATGGTTAGGAGCACCATGATTTTTAGTCAACCTTCATGAGAAGATTAGTATGGTGGGTATAACCATAAGCTTTAGGATTAATCAGTTAAAGACTCTTAGGAGTGTCCAGATATATGGGTGTAGTGGGATCCTTCTTGGTGTTAGTGTTTGTAGTGAGTGATTAGCTTGCCTTCTGGTAAAAATCATGCCTTGATGTTTGGATTTGTGTTACAGAAACATGTTTAGAATTCAGAGATGGACAATAGTGAGTTCTCAAGGAATTGACAACCATAGTAGTTTGTGAGACATGTTTTGACGAATATCATGGCTTCTCGGGGATGAGAAGTATTAAGGTGGGGAGTTTTTAATTCCCCATAGGTTTTCAATTCATTCTTTTTGGAGGAAATTTTTGTTTTTAATATGAATCATGGGTTTTTTATTAAATTGGAATTTGGATCAGAAATCTGTACATTAGATGTTCCTAAATGGTATTTTTGTATTTGGTTTGAGTCCCTTATTAGAACCTCATGGGGTTTTTGTGGAAGTTAGTGGAGGTTTCGGGTGAAAAGTTACTGAAATTCAAGCTACTGTATCCTTTCATGTTGTGACCCATTAGTTTTATGCCTTGAATGGGATTGGTTGAGGGGTGAACCCCCTATCTCAAACATTTTTAGCTATGAACCTTAGTTTATGCCATGAAATTTTCAGGGTTAGGGATTCATGGTGTGTAACCCATGGTCACACCATGAATAATGCCTAGGTGGATTTATTTTAATAGGTTAAATCCTATCTTTTTCAGGGTCAAGTGTTTCATAGTGATGTTACTGAAGAAAGTGTCAAGTTTTCAAGGTCGGTTGTTTGTGTTTGATGAAATGAAAACAAATATTTTCTTTAATTTTTATATTTGTATGAGAATGATCAGTTCATGCTTTCTTAAAATGAGTACATTATCATCTCTAAAGTGAAGGAAATTTCATTTTCTACTATTAAGTTTGCTGAAACTTTATACCAATCTCTGTTGATGGCTTGGGGAAATCATGTAAAACAGGTGAAAATTTAATTTCAAAGAGCCAAAACCAATTTTCATAGAATATACACATTATATAATAATGAAAGAAAGTTTTAAAAATACTCAAGAAATTATAGAATTCAAATTTAAGGGTTAGGCAGAGGGAACTTACCTCAACTTCAAGATGCGCTGCTTTTCACAATGAAAAATAAAATATTCCTTTTTTTCACTTGAACTCATATGCAACTTCACATATATATAAGGACACCTATCCTTTGTGTACATATATTCATGGACAAATATGCACAATGGAGTCCATAGATATATGTTTATACTTGCATATACCCCTTTACACATACACATGTATGCATTTTCATATCTATATATAAGCACACCTAGCCCCAATATATATATTCATACTTCTATGAGTGAATATATATAAAGGGGGGACTTATATATGTATACGCATACCTATTCATACACTTGTAAGCCTTCTTAAATGTAAACTCAAATCCAACTCAACAAGATCCAAAAATCACTACAAAAAATATAATGAACCCAAAAATAACAAAATCCCTAAATAAACATTGGCCAAAGAAAAAATGGAATAAATCTTACCCAAATATGATGTTGAACTCACTGTCAACGATGGTGGTGGATAGAACCAGACTCATCATAAGAAACCACCAGTAAGGAAGTAGTGGGAAAATAAATGATATATAATGACTTCTTATATATGTGTGATCAGTGATGATAAATGATACATGAATCCATTACCATTATAGATTCTATAATTCCTTTCGATTATAACCCCAATATCATCATTTAGTCTCTCCCATTACACTGATAATTTATGGTGGTCATGTCAACACAAAACAACTGCAAACACACAATTTTTTCATCATAATATCAATAATCATTGCAACAGTACATGCATAAACAATAGAAATAACACATCCATTAAGCATACCTCATTATTCCATATTATCATTTCCATTCCATATTCTCTTCTTATCATTTCTTTCCAATATATATCTCAATTACCATATGAAATAATATAAAAAAAATGTGTGTGGTCAGTATATAATCAAAAAATAGAATATAAAAGAACTCGTATTCATCTTCTATTTCCTATTCCCTTCCATTTTACCTATTCTGTTCATTTCCAAAACACATACCAAATTTGATTTCCAAATAATCTAATTTATAGTGGGGGAACTATAAGGGAAGGTGTGGTTCAATAGTAGTATATTGGCATGACTCATCTATACATTAGACGTTCACGCCGAAGGAAAAGAAAATAGAATCAACATAGTATAAATACAAAAAAATAAAACACACCAATTAATCTCTCCACTACCCTCGATCTCCCTCCCCTATGTAGCCGATGTGATAAATAAAATAAAATAAAAACTAAACTACAACATACCTTTATCCTTTGAAGAATTATATCTCTATTCTATTTCATTTTGTTGTAGAAACTTAATTCTCTTTTGGAAACCCAGTTTGATTACTTCATGTCAAGAGAAAGATTGAAAATAATTCATACCTTTCATACTAAAAAAGAAGAAAGAGAGGGAGAGGTATAGAGAGATAGAGAGGTGATTAAAAGAGGGTGTTAGTGGATAATGGATGGTTAAGTTAAATAATAATCAATTTATATATAATAAAAAATTTGGATAATTGAGTGATGATCTACTCTGGCTATTCTTCCTCATGTATTTTTGGAGTTTGGTAAGATTATGTTTTTAAATCCTTGTTTGTTTCTTTGTTTTGTGTATTTCATGGGGTAAACTCGTCTAAGATATGTTACATATGCTATTGATTATTTCAATTAAAAATAATTATCACTTATTATATTTTCCATTCTTATGTAGCTATATTTCCCATGAATTTTTAATTTATTTATGAATATGTGTAGTATTTGAATAATTCTACACAAATTCATGGTTTCTCTCTCTCTAAGGAGGACGCTCCCTCATCAATCCACTAACAAACCAGCCAAAAAATAAAAATTACAAAATGATAACCCCATGTTTTCTCACACCATTCTATCTATAACCCCATCTAATAGACTAAGGGGACTAATTAAAATTCTAACCCCATATGGTTAAGAGACACTCTTAGCACTATCCTTACTATTTAACCTCCTTTTGTAAGTAAAGAATATTGAAAGCCTAACAGAAGGTCCACTCTTCCCAACTTCCTTATCAATTCCACCCTCTGAAAGTATCACCTTGTCCTCAAGGTGAAAATTTGGGAATTGATATTTTATTTCAGACAATATTTATGATGTGTTTTTTTCTATAGGATACTGATGCCAATGAATCAACCATATTAAATCCTTCCCTTCAGTCTTATATTACCAGACATCAAGGGGAAACTCACACTTAGAAACAAAATCTCTTGGTCAAGTATTGGTACCAGACTATTGACCAAATTTGGCCTTCAAATAGGAAACATGGAACACCTGACGAATTCTACTAACAACTAGTAACTTCAACTGATAATCTACTAGTCTAACATTTTTAAGAGTTTTATATGGACCACAATACCGATCAACCAATCCTAGATTGATCTTGTAGATAACTCTAGGTTTATTGGGGTTTATCTTGACCCAAACTATGTCTCTAATATTATAATCAACTTGATTTCATTATTGGTTTGAAAATCAAACCATAAGTTGTTGTGCTTTGTGAATATTCACAAGAATCTATAGTGGTGTCTCATCCATGTCTAATAAGAACGTATTTATCATTTATTCTATTGTTTTCCCTTCAAAATAATGTCAGATATGTGGTGGTTCCCATCTGTAAAAATATAAAAAGGGTTTTTTACTATGGATGTATGGAAGGGAATATTAAAATAGAATTGTTCCCATGATAACCAGAATGCCAAATGCTTCAAGTGATTTGATGAAAATCACCTCAAATATAGTACTAAACAACAGTTCATTGACTTCGTTTTTTAATCACTCTGAAAGTTGTATGATGAATTCATCTTCAAATAATTCCCCAATAATTTAAAAAATTCTCTCCAAAAGTTACTAGTTAACAATCGGCCCTGATCACTGACAATAGCACACGGAATTCCATGCAGTTAAAAACCTACATTACAAAATCCTTGGAAACTCTCTTAGTTTTATATGAATGTATGAGTAATATAATACGAACATACATTCTTAATTGAACAATGAACACTAACATAGTTTCATAACCATATGGTTTTGGTAGCCTAGAAATGAAATCCCCAATGAATTCCTCCCAAACCAATGTTGGTTGAGGTAACAATTTTAGAAAAGAAGCCATAATCATCATTTCATACATAATACACTGGAAAGCATCACAAAGGAAAACAAAATGTTTCACTACATATCATATTCTTTCACAATATACCCCTTGAGAAAGAAATTTATATGTTTTTAGGTACACCAATTATCCCCCAATAGGATGATAATGGTAATGCTGAAGAAGTTTCAATATCAAAAATAAACATTTAGACAACACCTAGAAGTTCATGTAGATGAGTAGTCCTGTAAAGAATGGAAAATATATTCTATATGTCAGATCACTTTGCTAAGATTCTATGGTCTCATGTAACTGTACATACCGTTTCACCTCATCCTTCACTATATGTAGGTCCAACCATGTTGGTTCAAAAATAGCTATACACAAACAATATTCCCCCCAGCCCTTGATAGAGCATTGGCTGTCCTATTTAATTTTACAATTTTGAAAGCAAACTCAAGATCAAAACACAAAATATTTGCATGCCAATATTGTTTATTCATTGAGATTTTTTACTTAATAATAATGTGTTTGAGATTATGACGGTTAGTGTAAACCATAAATTGATAACCCCAAATATATTACCTCTAATGATGAATTGATAACACCAATTCCATATATTCCTTCTTATAAAAAATTTATCTTAATTAGAATTAGGTAATTCTTATTATAATAATAAAGTGGTCCATCCCCTCCTGGACCCCCCCAACACATACACCCCCACTGCCCCCCCCCACTTGCACTAGCCCCCCCCAGCACCAGTCCCCCCATCCCCCCTCCCACACTTGTACTAGCCCCCCCCCCACTCCCCCACCCACCCACCTGCACCCCACTACCCCTGCACCCCCCACCCCACCCCACCCCACTTCCCCCTGCACCATCCCCCATACACCCCCCCCCCCCACTTTCACCAGCCCCCAGCACCAACACACACACAACACACCTGTACAAGCCCCCAGCCCCCCCCCCCCATCACTTGTACCACCATTGCCCCCCCCCCCACATGCACCATTTCCCATCACCATTCCCCCCAGGCCCCTACACTACCCCCCCCCCCTCCCACACCAGCACCCCCCCTCCCACACCAGCACCCCCGCCCCCTCCCACACCAGCACCCCCCCCCCCACCTGCACCCCCCTACTCCCCCCACCCCACCCCCGCCTACACCCCCATTACCCCCCCCATCACGAGTCCCCCTACACCAACCCTCTACACCACTCCCCCTAGCCCCCAGCACCCCCCCCATGAACCATCCCCTCAAGCCCCTCCCCCCAGCGCTCATCCCCCCCAACCCCCACCTACACACCCCCCATCCCCCCAGCACCAATCCCCCTACCCCATCCCCACTACACCACTCCCCCCAACCCCCTTCTTCACCAGCCCCCAGCCCCTCCCCCCCCACCCAACCCCACCCCACCTACACCCCCACTACCCCCTAACCCACACTTCCCCTTGCCCCCCCCCCCAACCTCTAGGAATTCTTCCCAACATTCTTTACATGGATAGTTTTTTTCAAAGATAAATTTTGTTATTAACCATGGGATTTTTTTGGTATTTTTATGAGATAGTTATACCAATTTGAATGAATCGTGATGGATAAAACCCACAATTGTGTAATGATAATAACTTCCAAGTAGTTGTAACATTTTTTTATTAGCACATTTAATTCCTAATAAAAATTGGAACAAATAATCAAAGTAATATAGTCATGACTTATATCCCAACTGAGAAAATCTGTTTTCCATATATTAAATATTGAGATCTATTCATGCTAGATTCAACCCTAATTTTAAAAATATATAAATCATTAGAAAAAATTTGTTTCTTCTCTTTTCTTAATTCATTAAAGATGGAACGTGCAACCTTACTTTAGAAAATAGATCACTTCTACACTTTTCTACTAGATCCATCTTCTTAGGATATACCAATTACTTAGTCCATATGATCACACATCCTTTAGGCACACGATATACCTAATTAATGTGTGTAGAAACTTTTTCTAAAACAAATTTCTTGATATTTAGAGCCACTAATGTTTTAGATTTTCACATCAATATTTCATCTTTTTCTGGAAGAGAAGTTAAGAATTTGTTTGTTGTATGACCTAGAATTTTGTATCATCCATGTATCACTTTGGTATTATTTAGAATACCATTATTTAGAAGTCAATATTAATACTCTTCTTATAGGATATCTTTAATTAAATGATTTGTATGATTCCTTTCCTAAATTGATTTCATTTGTTACTTTAGCTCACTTCCATCAGTCATGACGTTAATGGCCAATTTTCACTGGTTCATGATCTGGACTATTCTTCTATAGTGTAGGTAGTTCATCTCTATTTCAGAATCCTCTTCAACCACCCTCATTTAATTATTTAGATTACATGATATAATATCCTTATTTGTTTCTTTACAATGTAGATTCATTTACTTTTCTTACCTACTTCAATTTTTATTGTGTTCTTATTCTGAAATTAGTATGTACTTTGCGTTTAGTTGGTATATGATAACAAGCATCTTAACATTGATCAATTTTTATATTTAACAAATATATTCAAAATATTGAAATCTTTTTCTTAAAGATAGATTACTTCTATTTTTTTAATTCTTCATTTTTCCCACAGATCTTCTTTCAAAATATGGTCTTCTCCCCTAGAATATAGACCTTATATATCCAACATAGGTTGAAATTTTATGCCAAAATTCACTATACTTCTGTCCAAATGTCTATTATCACTATTATTTCCAAATAAACCACCTTATCTTTCTATCATATGTAGTATATATAGTCTTTCTTGCTTTCAATTTTTGGAAAACAACAATATGATCTTGAGATTTATTTATAGATCCAAGTATTTTATTCATTCTCATAGCCAAATTGAATGATATGGATGGATTATAATTATTTAATAACACCCATATTTGTACAGAATTTTTTTTAAACCATGGGTAATAGATATTTATTCATGAGTACCAATAGATTTATCAAGATAGTCTGTCACATTCCTCAATGAGCTTAGAGTGAAAAAATTAGTGGATCAATTAAAGTTATTTTGACACAATTCTATGTCTTTTTTTATTAATATTATCATCAATAGTTTGTGTGGTAGCTAATTTTATTTTCCTAAAAACATGTAATGATTCAACTTGGGTGACTTCTTGATTTATCAATTTCACCTCTTACTATAATCCTTATATATTTATATAATACATATCATATTCAAGAGATTTTAAAATTTCTTAATATCCCTTTTGTAGCTTCATAATCACATCTCCATACACATTATTAACCTTTATAAGATAACTATCTAGTTCTTTAACACTATTATATTTAACATCCAGTTATAAATATTTGACATCCATAAAGGTCCAATATATTTTTCTAGTGTAAAGACCACTTGTATAATAACAACCTCTTAAAAAATCTCCTTTAAAATAATTATTCATTTATATATAATTTTCCATTGAAAAGTGATATAAATGTATTCTTATCTTTAATAAAAACTATGATGGTGATACGTTTACTTACCTTTTTAGTTACTTTATATTTCATTAACTTAGAATCCAAATATAATTATGATTACTAATATTATATCCCCTTTATGTATTCATATATGTATATAATAACTTCAATATGGTCCATTTTAAGACAATCCTTGTTTTCATAATTGATATCATTAAATGATTCAATATAAATAACTTCATCACAACATGAAATTAATTCATCACAAGAATCATTATAAGTAGATTTAATAGAAGTAAAACCACTTTTATTACCTTCAAATAGTGGTGTAATCACTTTCTCTTAAGAATTATTTATTTGAATTGTAGCCTATTATTTCTTAATGTTCCTCAAATTCTTAGCTAAGACATTCAATTAAAATTCAATAGGAGTGGAAATTGAGTTTTCTATCCAAGGGCCTTCAATAAAACTTCTTATTTTTCAATTCATATATTTCAAAAAAAATCAGTAGGACTTGAAAAAATATAAATCCAAGTAGAGGAGATATTTTTATCATACCAATTATATATCCCAGTATATAATAATTGGTATGGAGGTATAAGGTATTGTGGATTAGCCTCTAGAAGAAAAAACTAAGATAAAAACCCAATGGGAAATGAATAAGACCCTGTGGGGAAACAATATTATATGTGTTTATCACATCATGGTTTCAGAACATACATGTTCGATGTGACTCATCATAATCTTATTGGATTTTATTTATATGTGAAAATTATGTTTTCTAAAAAAATTGATAAGTCAACATGTAATTTAGTAAATTCTCCAAACATTACTTTTAATCTACAATTGCAACAATATTATGATATGTCATATATCCATCACTATGAAACATAGGTTTAAATTAACCAAACTAATAATAATAAATTAATACTATATATTTATGAAATTTTATTTTAGAACTCACCATATACAATTCATCCATCTTAAAATAATATCATCATAACTTATGATTTCCATCATTTGTATATTTAAACTCTATAAGACAATCAAACCTAATAAAAATAAGTCAAAAAATCAAATAAATCATACCTGATGCAATAAGTGAAAAAAAATAATCCCTATCAAATCAAATGTTACAATTAAGAAGACAATATATCAAAAAAAAATAAATCTTACCCAATGAAAATTGAAGAGATTGTGGATCTGAAATCAAGGAAACCCTTCTCCATGGCAGAAATTAGAGGGCATGTGAGGAATTAGAACTGTCCATGTTCATATGTATGTTGCTGTGTATTAGAGAAAATCAGAGTTAATTGAAACCCCAACAACATAAATATAATAGGTATTTGAGGAAATATAAAACAAACCCGAAATCACCCTATCATAGGTCACTCACAAGTTTTGAGTCACGGACCGCCCACCGGTGAGATGTGGAGGGGACCTGGAATGTGTGAAGACTGAAAAAACATGTGAGTTGAGGAAGAGGGTGGCCTAAAGGCATAGGTGGAGGTGGAGCATCATTGCAAGAAGATGATCATAGGGAGGTTAGTTTGTTGCATTGTCGGAGAAGGATCACCCCGGGGTTGGGTGGTCACATCATCGTAGGAGGATAGCAGGAGGTTGGGTAGTAGCATCGGGCGAGTAGGTTTGCTAACTCATGGGGAGGAGAGATCAAACAGGTAAAAATTGAGGGTTGAATCATGAGGGTTGGGGGTGTAGCACCACGGGTAACTTAAGACCCATAGAGATATCTTAGGTTGTAGCCACGGTTTTTTTAAATTGTGGCTATATAATTTTGGCTATATCCTTGATTTCTAATAGTGTTAGGTTAAACTAATTTACCATTTACTGAGGTGATAAATTTTACCATGATTACTATTCATAATGCCTAAAAATAAAAGGGTCCTATTTATAAATTTTGGACCTCCCTATTCCAAATATTGAATCCATTTTTAATAATTCAATTTATATAAGTGGTGTAAATTCATTTTGCAATAAGTTCACGAAATGAGAGGAATTCCCCTTTCTAGAAAAATACATTTTTAAGTATAAAAATGGATTTATTCTTATATCATGATCAGAAAAAAAAATTAGATTAATGTAAAAAAAATTATTTAATATATTATATATAAATTTCATTAAAATTATTCACTAGTAGTGATTGATTTAATTTATTAAGATAAAAACATGTTTCAGGGATAAAAATAGATTTTCAGAAAATCATATCCTTTATTTTCATTTGATTTCTATTTTCATTTATAATTAATTGATATCTAATGAAATAATTTTATACATATTTAAACCATAAATTTTTCATAATTCAGTTAGTCCTATTCATACCCACAAGTCTAATTGATATGAAATAATTGTCACATTAAATAATAATATTTTCATGGTATATTGGGGTTCGTTTAAACTCGATGTTGTGTATAAAGCATGATATCTAAGAAAAACAATTATGGAAAAATACATCATAAAATATCAGTGTGTTATAGGTAATTTTAAGATTATTGTATTAACCAATCTCCCTTTGAACTCCTAAAAGGCCCCCTCACAAGAACATGACCACAAGAACTTTACTCCCTTATTGTTTAAGGTTTTTATCAGCACTACCAATCGAGAAAATCCCAATATAAATCTCCCATAATAACTAGATAATCCCAATAAACTGTAAATCTCAAAAAAAACTCATAAATCACTAAAAATAAACTTCATCCTAAGCCTTCTTAGGGTCTACTGATATTCCAACCTATGATATCATGTTCCCTAAAAATTCTACCAAATCGATCCAAAAGTGACACTCTGAGATCTTGGTATAAAACAAATCCCCAAATGTTAAGAATTATCCTCCCCTATCAAAGAGTACATAATAATATCATTAAAATACTACTAAAAAATAAATCAAATTAGGTATGGAATTCCCAATTCATTTGAACCATAAAAATGGTTAGTGCATTCGTCAAACCGACTAGCATTACAAGGTACTCATACAGACTATACATACTCATGAACATAGCACAAGATATTTTATAAGGCCTCACCCATAATTAATGTAACCATGGACTCAAATAAATCTTAGATAACACTATTTCACTTTGTTTTTGTCTTAATAAATCATCAATAAATGGAAGCGGATACCAGTTCTTTATTTTAACCAATTACAACTTTTGATAGTCCTCACACAATCTCAAAGAAAAATTTTCAATATTAGAAAATAAGAGTGGATCTCTCTAAGGGGGTATACTTTGTCATAAAAACCCCTTTACCTCTAAATCCATTAGCTATTCCTTAATATCTAGAATATATATAGGATCCATTCTATAATGTGGAATAAATAAAGGCCTAATTTATTAAAAGAGATCACTCATGAACACAATATCACACTCGAGTAGAAAACCTAAGAAATAATTAATACCGACATCCTAAATTGCGACATCATAGGAGGACGGTCTACGTGATTCATCCCCTCATCATCAAAAATAAGGCTAGAAACCTAAGTTGTGATGTCACAAAACTTTTGATAGTCAGGGCTTGCATGGACTTCCAGCATATCCGAATCTCCAATATATAAATAATCATCACCCATGGTAGATATAAATGGTACACATAAAAAATAGAGATTGATATGGTCTAGATACTAACATATCCAATCTATCCCAAAGATTATTTCAAAACTAGTCATCTCTAATATAAATAAGTACCAAAAGAATTTATAACTTCCAATAACTATGGAACACTCTCCAAACCTCATAATACCCATAGATCATGTCCTTAAAGGTTTAGTGATAAAAATAACTTTATAAATGTGATCTTTGGTTAGACCCAATCCATCAAAAAATAGAGAAGATTTAAAATAATTTGGTCAACATGTGGCAAATAAAGCAGATGCCAAAGTAGAAGGTGTAAAAAAATATACCGTAATCTATAGATAGTCCAGTATCTTGATTAATAAGAGAAGGATTGATAAAATAAAATTATCCCAAACATAGGCCTTGTGGTTCCATATGAAACCCCTATAATGAACCTCATAGTTATTGATGTTGCCTCTTTATCTAAGAAGCATATCCACTGCCTCAATCTGAATAGTCATTGAAGCTCCGACTACCATTTTTTACCATACTTTATCTATCTCTTAAACCCTTTTTCTATCTTGGTACTCTAAAACTCACTGACTAGTGAGATTACATAAAATACCATTATATTTTCCCCATCCTCTCATATAATTGGCACTCAATTGGTATCCAAATATACTGTGATCAAACATGACTAGGCTTATCACACTGGTAACGCACCATGAAACCTCAAAACTTAGGAAATCGATATGAACCACCACCTTGAATACTTTTTCCACTACCTCTATTATGTTAACCACTAAACCAGTGATATTTATCACCAAAGGATCCATTTTAGATTCCCTCATTAAAATAAAACAACTCAAATACTCTTCCTACATTCAATATCCTCTCAGAATGAGGTCCTAATTGATGACCTATGAGAAGGAAGGTTGGTAAAAAACATTCACATGCACCAAAATATCATACCTCAAACCATCCTCAATGCATTGTTCCCAAGCTATATCATACCATACAACATCAAGGGAGAATTATGAATCTTTATAAATCATGTTTCATACGCCATCAAATGCATCCCTCTCTGGGTAAGGTTCACAAACTCCTGGGCCCAATCCACCCTCAAGGTATCTGGGAAGAAGGGATCATAAAACCAATCCTAGAAGTCCCTCCATGATAACTCTATGTATCAGTCCACCAATACTATAATATACCACCAGTTTCTTGTTAGACCTCATAGCATATAGATTACCAACTTCACCATCCTATAATGGGTGTCTCAAAATGGTAAAATATGTTATGAATCAACTCTATCCAGAGTTTAGCATCCCAAGGGACACCCTCACCCATAATTAAAGGTAGATGATACATCTAGAAATACCTTTTCAGATCAATCATAGAAGGTGTAGCTCATAGAGTCTCTCTGTCTATTGACTATATGGCCCTTAGTAATCTCTCATAGATAGGATCATCTATCATTGATTTTATAAAAACTACATAATCTATCCCAATTTATATTGGGGAATTATAATACCCACCATCCTTGAACTCCATTAGATTTCATCATGTTTTCATGTCTCTAAAATTAAAAACACATGCCTTAGAACACATTCCAATCATAGTTCTTGATATCACAATGTAGGGTAAGTTGTAATAGGCATAACATCATGTTTCTCTACAGACACTCCCAATACCATCAAGATCAGGTAATTTGAGGGCTCTCTCTAGCCTTTTCTACCCATTATTAGGGTCAATATATACATATAGGATTATAATTATTTTATTTCCATTTACTTTTAATAATATTATCCTAATGGTTATTCAATTAGAAGAAATGTCAATAGATATTTACAGAGGAACACACTATATAAGTTGTTATTGTCATTTTATTTAACCTATTGATAGATCAAATATTTTCAATTAATTTATATTTAATATAATTGTTTTAAACTCACAAAAGTGTTCCTCTAATATGAATTGTTTCATTTTTATGATTTTGGTGTTATTTTGAGCTGAATAGTAAAAATTGGCCATTTTGGATTTTTAACAGTTTTAAATTATTTTTGTATTTTAGCCATAACATTAACTACATTGATCAAAATTGAAAAATTATTTCTTTTATAGATTCTAAAAATCCATGGCTTCATTTAATATTTTTGGTCTAAAAGCTGAATCGGCCATATGGAAGCTCAAAAGAAGCTCACAAGTTGGCTCAAGAAAACGGTTTCCAGTTCTGCCTAGTTTTGGTGTGAGATCCATACCTCATCCATTGTGAGCCCAACGGTTGTAAAATTCGGTGGGTGGACGCACAAGGGGTTTTGGAGAATCTTTTATTAAGGAATCACTGTAGGATTAGGCCGTTTGAGAGTCCATTAAAGCTTCCTAATTCGGGGTTTGGCGTTTTGGAGATTCTGACTAGACAGAATAAATGCTACTAGTAAAACGGTCATAACTCTCGGAATACCTGTCGAAATCCGATGCGATTTGGAGGGGACACGGAAAAGACAAATATGAACAACATTTAAGAAGGTATAAACAAGTTAAGAGGTCATTTATTGGGTCCAAAACGCGATAACATTCGGAGGATAGAAATCTGGCTATAAAAGGAGGAGAGCTCCTCCTCCTCAACACATCCCATTCTCCATCCCATTCCTTCTGGGACACCAAGGAGAATAACTTCTCAGATTTCCATTTTATTTATTTTATTTTTCTTTACTTTAAAATTTCTCTCCTCTCCCGAATTATCTCGCTTACCCCATCCATGGATGGGTAGTTTCATTTGAGTGATCGGAAAGAGGGGAGGCTGGACCTATGTGTTGTGTTTGCGTTTTTGTGCTTGAAATGAATAAAATTTGTTCTTATTTCTTTTTCTGGTTCCAATTCTTAATTCAGTATTAGATTCCTAATGCGTTTGTGTTAAGGTTTTTATTCTGAAATTATAAATTTCTTTGGTCGATGATCAAATCTCCCTCCACCCAATTCAAATCTGTATACAGTGGAACAAGATTAGGGTTGGGTGGTGATTGCTCGGCGGTTGTCAAGCACGTGTGTAGGATTGTATGTCGAAATCATGGTTTATTAGGGAACAAAAATTCTAGGTTTGGGATTTCTATAATTAATCAAGAGACCTTATTCAACCCTAATCACTTTGGAAGGAGGATAGACCAATCTAAGGTTTTAGAAAGGAAAATTCTCATCACATTTATCTGACTAAGGGAGAGAGATGACTCGGTAGATGAATCTCTCTCTTACCTATTAAAGGAAGAAGAAGAGATAAAATTTGGAAACCATGATGGCACAACGCTAGTTCTAGCCAATCCCAATCCAATCACCATCTTTATAATTTGTTAAAACCAATCTTTTTAATAAAACCAACAAAAAGTGACAACCTTGTTTTGTGTGCACTCCTCTTTGAGAGACTACCTAAGATCAACTGCTATACTATACTTAGGTAAATAAAATATTGTTTTGTCATTCCCCACGATAGGCTTGAGTCAAACTTGGCGCCATTTCTTGGGAGGAAGTGCCACAACCTATTTGTAAATATTTGACTTTTTCAAATTTAAAAATAAATTTTAAAAAAAAATTATTTTTTCCATGATGTTTTCAAATTCAAATTTTTATGCATGGGAAGATTACTCGTAGGTGCAATATCAAGAACCAGAAATTGATTATCGTGATCTCAATGATCGAGTTGATAGGATTAGTAATAATTTGGATGATTTGGGTAGCATAATGGAATGGGCATTGGACTATGTTCGTGCAATGATGGAGCAACACGACCCTGAGACGGAGCAAGAACTTGAGATAGTGGTGGAAGAAATTTCACCACTCATCATTGAATAACTAGAGGAGGTAAATGTTGAGGTACCTGAAGAATAACTCATCATCACTCAACCAATTCTACCCGAGATTGATAAAAAAGAAGATGAATTCCCTACTGAGCTACATATGGGAGATCAACAAGAACTTGATTAATTTTGGAATGAATGTGAGGAACTTATTGTTCTTCCCAATCCTTGCAAACAAGAAGATCCAGCACCGCGGAAGGAAGACACCACCCAATTGGTGGAATTTGAAGTCAAGATAGAGGAGTCCGACTACCTCCCTCCATCCAGTGATAATCAAATCCAAGAGGCACATTCAACTGAAGAAGTGATTGAACCTGACCCAACTCAGGGAGATGATCCTTCCATGAACTCTACCTTTTCTAATTTAATTCAATCTTATTTGAGCATCACTCCTTATAATTTTGAATTTTCAGATTTGGTCAATCCTTACATTTCCTTAGAAGAAGATGAAAAAGAATATACACCTATTGAGGAACACCTGGAGCTCCCTGAAGATATTGATCATCTACATGAGGAAGTCCATGAAGAGATACAAGTGGCTATGCATGAAGAACCAAATCTAAAAGGTTCTTACCTTAAAATGGAAGATTTTGAAATTAATATTTCAAATTTCAATGTTGAATTTCCCTTTGATTATTCCTTTCATACAACACATCTAGAGAAACCTCTATATTTTGAAGAAGACGTTGCACAAGTAGCAACTGAAGAGGACGTGGTTCTATACTTCATCCTACCCCCGCTATGAAATAGGTTTATAGTTGTGAAGGGGGCAGATCCGGTGTACTCTATACATGGAATTATCCAAATAAAGGAAAAATTACATGCTGGAAAGAAGAATTTTTGTTGGTTCATGAGCCAGAAACGTCACCCACCATCAGATTGGGGATAACTGATTAGAACTGCCCATATGGAGGCAGTCAAAACCCGGGGCCCACTTGGGGGATTAAACCAAGATTTATCCTTATTTTCTTATTCAATTTCCATTTTAATTTCTTTTAATAAATTTCTTATGTTAACTTTTTTATTTTTTTTAGGTTTTCAAAGAGAAACATTTAGGAGCTTAACTCAATGTTGCACTACCAATAAATCAGGTCCATTAATGAAGAGGTTGTAGTGGGATTATACGTCGTGAAGAAAAGAATCCATTTGACAGGGGAGTAAGAGTTTCAATTCTATATTATCCAACTTTATTGCATACATTTTTAGTCTTTTAAATAATTAATCAAAAAAATGCATGCCCACGCTTGAATTCGTGTTTTACTTAGGAGACATGAGTTTCATAGAAATCCAGTGATTATATGTTTTATATTTCAATTTTAATGAGATTGAATGATTAAAATGGATAATTGGATGATTAAAGTGAAGCAAGGATATTGAAATAAGGACTCATGATTTTAGGGAATTAATTGATTCATGTAAATGAAATTTCCCTTCCATTTTTCATTCTTTGAATTTCTGAAATTCATGTGAATTAATTTGTTATTATTAATCATTCCATGAGTGATTTTCCAATATCATATTCTCATTCCTGAGAGTATTTCTAGACCAAATATTTCCTATTTTATCTTGAGCATATTTCTTGAGTGATCTTGGGACGTGCCACCTGCTAGAACTTGTATTCAAACTTGTCAAAGCTATGACTATACAAAACCACATTTAAAATGATTAAGGCATATATTTGGCTAGCCACATTTTATCCTAATACCCACCTTTACATTTATCCTTCGTAAGCCCTTAGATGCCATGAATTTCCTTATAGGTTTAAGCCACATTACAATCCAATTTTCCTTACCTACTCGCACTTTTAGGATTTTTGCATGGTTATTTCAAGTTTGAGTGTGGGGTAAGGGCCTTTAGTGTGCATTCCTTGGGATATGTATCATTTTTGGGTGGTGTAATGTGTGCGTCATCATTTTGGGCAATGTATTATTAGAAAATTGGGCATGAGTCATCATTTCATTATGCTTCCTTCATTTCATCTGGTTCTCTATAAAAAAAGAAAAAAAAGAAAATAAAAATAAAAATAAAGGTGTGCCTTTCTGGAGCTTTACAAAAAAAAGGAAATAAAGATATACCTTTTTGGATATTTACAAAAAAACAGGTAGAACTTGGATGATATCATTCTTTGTAATCATTTATTGACTCATTACCCATGTCATTGAAAGGGGAGTGGTGTTGTGATTCACATTTCAATGGGATTTGAGTGAGGTTCATCTTGTGTTTTCACTTGATTAATCATGCATTATACTTAAGAGTCAAACCTCCTACTTATGGCCTTAAATTATTTCAATAATTTACCCACCAACCCTAAGCCATAGAGTCATTTAAACCTTTATTACAAGTCCTCATGATTTTATGTGTGTTTTGTTTTTACAAAGTGGAGAAAGTAGTTACTTTACAAGCCTATGGGTAAGGAGCATGTTCTCATGATATGATCATAACTCCACTATTAATTGTATCATGAGTGATGAGAGAAAAGATTAAAAAGTGAGGTAGATCATGATTTGGCATGTTTAATAATAATAAATTAATTCACATAAATTTTAGAAATTCAAAGAATGAAAAATGGAAGGGAAATTTCATTTACATGAATCAATTAATTCCCTCAAATCATGAGTCCTTATTTCAATATCCTTGCTTCACTTTAATCATCCAATTATCCATTTTAATCATTCAATCTCATTAACATTGAAATATAAAACATATAATCATTGGATTTCTATGAAACTCATGTCTCCTAAGTAAAACACGAATTCAAGCGTGGGCATGCATTATTTTGATTAATTCTTTAAAAGACTAAAAATGTAGTGAATAAAGTTGGATAATATAGAATTGAAACTCTTACTCCCCTGTCAAATGGATTCTTTTCTTCACGACATATAATCCCACTACAACCTCTTCATTAATGGACCTGATTTATTGGTAGTGCAACATTGAGTTAAGCTCCTAAGTGTTGCTCTTTGAAAACCTAAAAAAAGTAAAAAAGTTAACATAAGAAATTTATTAAAAGAAATGAAAATGGAAATTGAATAAGAAAATAAGGATAAATCTTGGTTTAATCCCCCAAGTGGGCCCTGGTTTTTGACTGCCTCCAGAGGGGCAGTTCTAATCAGTTATCCCCAATCTGATGGTGGGTGAGGTTTCTTGCTCATGAACCAACAAAAATTCTTCTTTCTAGCATGTACTTTTTCCTTTCTGAGGATAATTACATGTATAGAGTACACCAGATCTTCCCCCTTCCCAATTATAAACCTATTTCATAGCGGTGGTAGGATGAAGTATGGAACCATGTCCTCTTCAGTAGCTACTTGTGCAACGTCTTCTTCAAAATATATAGGTTTCTCCAGATGTGCTGCATGAAAGGAATAATCAAAGGGAAATTCAACATTTAAATTTGAAATATTAATTTCAAAATCTTCCCTTTTAAGGTAGGAAGCTTTTATATTTGGTTCCTCATGCATAGACACTTGTATCTCTTCATGGATTTCCTCATGTAGATGATCAATATCTTCAGGGAGCTCCAGGTGTTCCTCAACAGGTGCATATTCTTTTTCATCTTCTTCTAAGGCAATGTAAGGATTGACCAAATCTGAAAATTCAAAATTATAAGGAGTGATTCTCAAATCATATTGAATGAAATCAGAAAAGGTAGAGTTCATGGAAGGATCATCTCCCTGTGTTGGGTCAGGTTCAATCACTTCTTCAGTTGAATGTGCCTCTTGGATTTGATTATCACTGGATGGAGGGAGGTAGTCGAGCTCCTCTATCTTGACATCAAATTCCACCAATTGGGTGGTGTCTTCCTTCCGTGGTGCTGGCTCTTCTTGTTAGAAAGTCTTGGGAAGATCAATAAGTTCCTCACATTCATTCCAAAATTCATCAAGTTCTTGTTGATCTCCCATATGTAGCTCAGTAGGGAATTCATCTTCTTTTTCATCAATCTTGGGTAGAATTGGTTGAGTGATGATGAGTGAGTCTTAAGGTACCTCAACATTTACCTCCTCTAGTTCTTCAATGATGAGTGGTGAAATTTCTTCCACCACTATCTCAAGTTCTTGCTCCGGCTCAGGGTCGGGTTGCTCCATCATTGCACGAATATATTCCAATGCCCATTCCATTTTGCTACCCAAATCATCCAAATTATTACTAATCCTTTCAACCCGATCATTGAGATCACGATAATCAATTTCTGGCTCTTGATATTGCACCTGCGAGTAATCTTCCCATGCATAAAAATTTGAATTTGAAAACATCATCGAAAAAAGAATTTTTTTAAAAAAAATTATTTTTAAATTTGAAAAAGTCAAATATTTACAAATAGGTTGCGGCACTCCCTCCCCAGGAAACGGTGCCAAGTTTTACGCACGCCTATTGTGGGGCATGGAAAAATAATATTTTATTTACCTAAGTATAATATAGTAGTTGATCTTAGGTATTCTCCCGAAGAGGAGTGCACACAAAACAAGGTTGTCACTTTTTGTTGGTTTTCTTAAAAATATTGGTTTTAACAAATTATAAAGACGGTGATCGGATTGGGATCGGCTAGAACTAGTGTTGTGTCATCATGGTTTCCAAATTTTATCTCTTATTCTTCCATTAACAGGTAAAAGAGAGATTCATCTACCGAGTCCTCTCTCTCCCTTAGTCAGATAAATGTGATGAGAATTTTCCTTTCTAAAACCTTAGATTGGTCTATCCTCCTTCCAAAGTGCTTAGGGTTGTAGAAGCTCTGTTGATTAATTAGAGCAATCCCATACCTGGAATTTTTGTTCCCTAATAAACCATGATTTAGACATACAATCCTACACACGTGCTTGACAACCGCCAAGCAATCACCACCCAACCCTAATCTTGTTCCACCGTATAAAGATTATAATTGGGTGGAGGGAGATTTGATCATCGACCAAAGCAATTTATAATTTCAGAATCAAAACCTTAACACAACCGCATTCGGAATTTAATACTGAATTAAGAATTGGAACCAGAAGAAGAAAGAAGAACAAATTTTATTCATTTCAAGCACAAAAACGCAAACACAACACATAGGTCCAGCCTCCCCTCTTTCCGATCACTCAAATGAAACTACCCCTCTGTGGATGGGGTAAGCGAGATAATGCGGGAGAGGAGAGACATTTTAAATTAAAGAAAAATAAAATAAATAAAATGGAAATCTGAGAAGTTATTCTCCTTGGTGTCCCAGAAGTAATGGGATGGAGAATGGGATGTGTTGAGGAGGAGGAGCTCTCCTCCTTTTATAGCCATATTTCTGTCCTCCGAATGTTATTGCGTTTTGGACCCAATAAATGACCTCTTCACTTGTTTATCCCTTCTTCAATGTTGTTCATAATTGTCTTTTCTGTGTCCCCTCCAAATCGCATCGGATTTGGACAGGTATTCCGAGAGTTATGACCGTTTTACTAGGAGCATTTATTCTGTCCAGTCAGAATCTCTAAAACGCCAAACCCCGGATTAGGAAGCTTTAATGGACCCTCAAACGGCCGAATCCTGCGGTGATTCCTTAATAAAAGATTCTCAAAAACCCCTTTCGCGTCCACCCACCGAATTTGACAAGAGTTGGGCCCACAATGGATGATGTATGGATCCCACACCAAAACTAGGCAGAACTGGAAACAGTTTTCTTGAGCCAACCTGTGAACTTTTTTTGAGCTTCCATATGGCCGATTCAGCTTTTAGACCAAAAATATTAAATGAAGCCCTGGATGTGTAGAATCTGGAAAAAAAATAATTTTGCAATTTTGATCAATGTAGACAATTTTATAGGAAAAATACAGAAATCATTTAAAACTGTTAAAAATCCAAAATTGCCAATTTTTACTATTCAGCTCAAAATAACACCAAAATCATAAAAATGAAACAATTAATATTAGAGGAACACTTTTGTGAGTTTAAAACAATGATACTAAATATAAATTAATTGAAAATATTTTATCTATCAATTGTTCATGAGTCATCATTTCATTATGCTTCTTTCATTTCATCCGGTTCTCCATAAAATAAAGAAAAAGAAAGAAAAAAAATTCAAAATAAATCTGTGCCTTTCTGGAGATTTACAAAAAAAAGAAAATAAAGCTGTGCCTTTTTGGAGCTTTACAAAAAAACTAGGAGAACTTGGATGATATCATTCTTTGTAATCATTTATTGACTCATGACCCATGTCATTGAAAGGGGAGTGGTGTTGTGATTCACATTTCAAGGGGATTTGAGTGAGGTTCATCTTGTTTTTTCACTTGATTAATCATGCATTGTACTTAAGAGTCAAACCTCCTACTTCTGGCCTTAAATTATTTCAATCATTTACCCACCAACCCTAAGCCACAGAGTTATTTGAACCTTTATTGCAAGTCCTCATGATTTTATGTGTGTTTTGTCTTTATAAAGTGGAGAATGTAGTTACTTTACAAGCCTATGGGGAAGGATCATGTTCTCATGATATGAGCATAACTACACTGTTAATTGTATCATGAGTGATGAGAGAAAAGATTCAAAAGTGAGGTAGATCATGATTTGGCATGTTTAATAATAATAAATTGAGAAGCTTGAATGAATGAAAGGAGAAGCTTCATTATTTTTCAAAGGGGAAAAGTAAAATGCATGAATTGATTGTTTCTTTGAAAAATGGAAAATTAAATTGGTATTTTTGTGGAACTAGAAAATTTTATTGTACATTGATAATCATTTGATTTTATTTCATTTGAAATTTAAATATTGGTGACATTGGTGCCCTTTGAATTCCATGTTGAGATTTTATGCTTGAGGACAAACATAGTTTAAGTTTGGGGGAATTGATAGATCAAATATTTTCAATTAATTTATATTGAATATCATTGTTTTAAACTCATATAAGTGTTCCTCTAATATGAATTGTTTCATTTTTAAGATTTTGGTGTTATTTTGAGCTGAATAGTTACAATTGGCCATTTTGGATTTTTAACAGTTTTAAATGATTTCTGCATTTTGGCCATAACATTATCAACATTGATCAAAATTGAAAAATTATTTTTTTTACAGATTCTAAACATCCATGGATTCATTTAATATTTTTGGTCTAAAAGCTGAATCGGCCATATGGAAGCTCAAAAGAAGCTCACAAGTTGGCTCAAGAAAACTGTTTCCAGTTCTGCCTAGTTTTGGTGTGGGATCCATAACTCATCCATTGTGGGCCCAACGCTTGTAACATTCGGTGGGTGGACGAGAAAGTGGTTTTGGAGAATCTTTTATTAAGGAATCACCACAGGATTCGGCCGTTTGAGGGTCCATTAAAGCTTCCTAATCAGGGGTTTGGCGTTTTGGAGATTCTGACTGGACAGAATAAATTCTCCTAGTAAAACGGTCATAACTCTCGGAATACCTGTCCAAATCTGATGCAATTTGGATGGGACACGTCCAAGACAATTATGAACAACATTTAATAAGGCATCAACAAGTTAAGAGGTCATTTATTGGGTCCAAAACTCAATAACATTCAAAGGACAGAAATCTGGCTATAAAAGGAGGAGAGCTCCTCCTCCTCAACACATCCCATTCTCCATCCCATTCCTTCTGGGACACCAAGGAGAATAACTTCTAAGCTTTCCATTTTATTTATTTTATTTTTATTTACTTTAAAATGTCTCTCCTCTCCCGCATTATCTCACTTACCCCATCCATGGAGGGGTAGTTTCATTTGAGTGATCGGAAAGAGGGGAGGCTGGACCTATGTGTTGTGTTTGCGTTTTTGTGCTTGAAATGAATAAAATTTGTTCTTATTTCTTATTCTGGTTCCAATTCTTAATTCAGTATTAAATTCCAATGCGGTTGTGTTAAGTTTTTGATTCTAAAATTATAAATTGCTTTGGTCGATGATCAAATCTCCCTCCACCCAATTCTAATCTGTATACGGTGGAACAAGATTAGGGTTGGGTGGTGATTTCTCGACGGTTGTCAAGCACATGTGTAGGATTGTATGTAGAAATCATGGTTTATTAGGGAATAACAATTCCAGGTCTGGGATTGCTCTAATTAATCAAGAGACCTTCTACAACCCTAAGCACTTTGGAAGGAGGATAGACCAATCTAAGGTTTTAGAAAGGAAAATTCTCATCACATTTATTCGACTAAGGGAGAGAGAGGACTCCGTAGATGAATCTATCTTTTACCTGTTAAAGGAAGAAGAAGAGAAAAAATTTGGAAACCATGATGGCACAACACTAGTTCTAGCTGATCCCAATACTATCACCGTCTTTATAATTTGTTAAAACCAATCTTTTTAAGAAAACCAACAAAAAGTGACAACCTTGTTTTGTGTGCACTCCTCTTTGGGAGACTACCTAAGATCAACTGCTATACTATAATTAGGTAAATAAAATATTGTTTTTCCACACCCCACGACAGGCGTGCGTCACCTATACCATTAGTAATAAAGATAAATTACCACTATAAACAATAATAACCATATGAGGAGTCTATTAGGTAAGATTCCATCATCATTTTATATAGTAAATCACTATATAAGTTGTTTCTTAAACATTACATAGTTTATCCCTAAATCATAATCCAAGTAACAAATCATGGGATGGAACATGAATATCATGTTAATCCTATGTGCCAGATATGGTTCATGAATACACACCCTATTTTCACCCAAATACATGATTAAAATCCCATATATCATAATCAAAATAAAATTTATCATATTTAGTAAGATAAAAAAACCATAAAATAGAATATCAAGAACAACAGTCTCATCCCTGATAACTTGGACTTCCCCCATACCTATGTTAGCAACTCCAAGGGAAAATGTTAATACCATGCTCTAAAAATCCTATATCCTATAATACATGTACCAAATAGTAATTCAAAAGAAAGTAAAAAAGGTTATGATACCACTTTGTAACACCCCATCCTGACTCACTCAATAATAATTGGATCAGATAAACACATATCATCAGGCTAACCTCACTTTATTAAAAAGACTAATGATTGGTAGTGAGGGTATGATAACAATAGGAGGATATATACTCCCTATATTATATAACCAAAAAACAATGGAATTGGAAAAAATAATAGTCATCCAGATGAATCAATGATATCAGAATTTACAAAAAAAACACCAATAAAAAACAAATATACCTATCTTATATCAATATAATTTTTTTAAATGTTATACAAGTAATATGGACATATTAGAGATCCCCAATAGATGTATTGTATATATAAAGATATAAAATAATAAAAAACTATATAAAAACCATAAAATGGTCTCAAATATTGTCATGATCCCATCCCCTATACTACTTGATGACTACCCAGAACATCCAACATTCATAGGGCCCTTTCCCTTGTCCTAACCTATAACCATTGAGTCTTTGAGTACTCGCAGTATCCCAAGAATAGTGTGATTATAACTCAGTAGGCCACCACCAATGGTGTCCCTAAATATATCTAGTCTAAATAGTGTTTATAATGATACATCATAACAAATAATTGAATCATAAATACATAAACCATAGTTAATCCTATGGTTTTATGATGAAATATAGAATTGATCATACATACTTTGAACATTGTTGGATGCCTTTGAACATGATATATAACCACCCATGGGAAAATAATATACCACCCAAAAACATCTACAAAATTATCATTTCCTCGGATAACCACATCTAATCCCAAAACTATTACCAATATACCACCACCCGGGAGATTTATATACTTCCCCAAACCTTTACCAAAATATCACCTCATAGGGGATCCACATATCACCCTAGAACCATTACCAAAATATCATTGTTTTTTTAGTCCATGAATTTTTTATTTTAATAATCAGAAATCGTGATTATGTTATTTCCAATCCATTTTATATTTTATGAAAGTAAAATCATTTTTTGGAAAGAATAGAAATTTTATAAGTCTTGAATCAATAGCATGACATATGCATCAACTGCATGACCACCTGATTTACCATGGGGAATATATGGAAAATGACATAAGTGACCACAGTACAAAATGAGTAACCAAATGGTGTATCTCATTTGATGGCCACAATCAAGTTTCTTTACAAAGGAATGGATTAACCACATAATAAGTGGATTCACTGCATGCCTAATAGATCGATCATAGTTATCTCATCACAAACGCTTGGATCTACCATATGACAAACCATGAGACTAAAAGTCCAAATGAAAGAAATTGTTTGTAAAGTATAGACTTTTAAAAATTAGTTACATGACCATATAAATATAATTAGGTAAACAACCTCAATTTGAAAATGTATTGGACCAACCATTAGTGTAAGGTGATCGAATGTAAGATCAAAATATTGATCGTAGGTTTAAGGGGTCAACAGTACAACCTATCAAATAATTTATCCAGTATTATTATAAAGTATTAAAGTGATCATAGATGTTGAAGTGGACATATAAGGACCCATCTTTGAACATTAAATAATCTTGAATTATGTCAAGAATTCTCATTGAGGATCTTTTTTAGGTTTAGAGTTTTAGAGAATTAGGACATAACTATTACATAAAAACTTTAATATTACATGTAGACACTACTAATAAGTATCCATTTTCATAAAATAAAAAGTCTTAAAAATAAACATGTCTAGTTCCATGTTTTAGACAGTATGAATTTTCCTTGATCCCATCCTTGACCCTAGTCATCTTCAAGTCATGTGGAAAACATTTCAAAAACTTGGGATGACCATAAAAAGATCAGTAAGGGTTATAAAATAATGAAGGAAAACATTAGCCCATAAATAAATACAAATCAATGAAACCATACTTTTCTATCATACCATACCTTATGAAATCATAAGATTTATGAATAACACAAATAAATCATAAATCATAAAGGTAACTTATGGAATTCATAACATACTTACATTGTAGCTATCACAGCTACATAGGGAGTCACATTTGGAATACCCAACATAGTATTTTCCCTAAATCTATTAGGAGAAACATTAACATTTACCTCTGTCATGTTACCCAATGCATTGGAGAGATATCTCGGGCTCACCCACCCTAGGTTTATCACGGAACCACCCTTATACGTAAACAATTCCCAATAACCATAACATATTCATAACCCATAACACAAGAATAAAGGAAATATAAAATTTCCACATTCCAATCACAATATATCAAATCAAGATATTTAAATAAACCATGCTTTATCAAATCATTTTTAAAACAATTTAAAACATTTAATAAAGATATTTTTTAATCAAAGTGTCCCATAACATTTTGAATATTTTAAATTAATTATAATTTGAAAACATTAATGTCCATATAAATAAATCCTAAAAACCATTTTTTAAATCATGGACATTAATGAGAAATATTTAGAATAATAAATCTTTAAAACATTTAAAACGATATATTAGTTGAAGAGTTTTTAACATAATGAGAGACACTTGAATACAAATAATTGGGGAATAAAATTTAATCGGGACTTTATAATATCATAAGAATAAAGGGATTCATGATATAATATTCCAAAGGATAGTATATACACCACATAAGAGTGAATTGGTGCAAAACAACAATGAAGTCTCAATGGAATATAATTTGAGATGAAATCTCTAATAAAGACGGTATCCTTAGATTAAGGATAAATCAATTACATAATTATGTGTGAAAAATATAAATACACTCAATATTATTGGATATTTAGTGTAAATCAATCATAGGACATTCACACATTTTATTTCTAAGACAAAACCAATGACTTGGATGTTTAACTCAATGAATGGAAATTGAGTTAAAATTACTCTTATCAAGTTCATATCGATGGCTTGAGAATTTATCAATGGAGTGATTATGTGTATTTTAAATTATATCCGCACAAAGGGGAGTGTAAATTATAACATAAATAAACAAATAGTGATTCCACATATAATCATAGCATGACATAATTATGAATTAGAAGATTAACCCAAGGAATGAAATTTTGGTTAAAAAGTTCCCTTACTAATTTTGTAACTTACGAAAAATACACCACATGAAAGAAGTATCATTAAATGAAGATGTAAATACCCATAAATGAAAGTATATTACACAAAGAGTACAAATAATGGGCAGTACGTACACCACACAAAGTAAATAGTGACAAATATAGCATAAATCTCATGGGAATAAAAGTGAGATAAGAAATACACTACCACGTTGTAATCAAACGAGTCATATGAATAAAAGTTAATAAACACCAATTGAATCAAAAAATACAATTAATATAAAGGTAATAATGATAATATATATCAAATTTAAGTACACAATACACCACATGAAATAAATAAGTGGCGAACAATTGAAATCTGATGGAATTAAAAGTGAGATAAGAAACCCCTTACCTCGTGTCCGACTTGACTTGTTTGTTCCTTGTTATTCCTGAATAATAAAATTAATTTAATTTATACTTGATTAAGAACAATTTTAATGTTTATTATTATATCAGTTATTACCATGTTATAAACATTATGTAATCATTTAAGTTAATAATGGTCATTTTTTCTATATTTGGTATTTGTGTCAAAAATGGACTTCTTATAATTATAAGTTGTTCATGTGGTCAAAAGTTCATTATATCCAGAATGATATTCAGGATTTATATATAATATATATCATATATATATAGTATATAAATGTATTTATAATAGTACATAACATTTGGAGATAAGAAATGAAATGCACCGTTCCTGGAGACGGTAAGTCGTACGTAAGCATGAACACTACTTCCATTTCTATTTCATATTGAAATGGAATGGATAAATAATGATACATAAGTATATTATAATTCCAGTATAATATAATATATAATTTCATTAACTCTACCCTTTATACCTTTCATATAAGGCATGAACGAGACATAACACTTTGAGGGGCGGTAGTCCGCACTTCCTCAAATGAGATTATCGTATTTACCCACTATGGAAACCATAAAGGTATTCTATAAATGAAAAATACAGAAGCATATAAACAATATAAATATCATATATATCATATGTAAATACAGTTCCATCATAATGGCCACCATGAGAGGTGGTTGAAGATATTTGAACAATCATTGTTTCGTGAGGCAGTAGTTTCCCATCCATAGAAACATTATGTTCTTTACACATTAGACAAAGGTGTGTGTAAGTGTATTTCAAATCCTTCTCATAACAAAAACCTATTATATTTAAGATACTGTTTTTTTTATAAAATAAAGGAATAAAAGGAGTTTATGGGGTTGAAGAAATAGAATAAAACAAAATAAAACAAAAGAATTTAAGAGAAATTGTTACCTTTAATTCAGGTAACTTCCTTTGGTTTGATCCAAAAAGACTTCATAAAGTGCCTTATGCCTAAGGTAAGGATTATAGGTGGAAGAGAGGGATCTTGAGAGCTTATTTGGGCAGTTTTTGGATGAGTCAAGGGGCTTGAGAGGTGTGAGTAATGGGTTATAGGTGAGGGATTTTTATAAAGGGGGGGAGGGGCTATTTTGGAAAAGTGTGAAAATACTATTTTATTATATAATGATTTTTGGTTTTCAAATGTCCAAAACTAATTAAAGTCTAAGATAAGATGACTCATGGTCGAAATAAAATCATTCAATAGAAATTGGATAGGTTTTTGATATTATTTTAATCATTATAATCTTATTTATTTAAATCATTTATTAATTAGGTACACATTGTATCATTATTGTGTCATAAATAATTTTATTTATTTGATGTATAAAAATTATAAAAAAAATCCATAATGTAGGAAATTTTTTTAGATTTCCAAAGAATATTTATAGTCAAAAATATAACTTAAATAACTCTATGTAAAAATTAATTTACTAAAAGATATTTTTTATGTCATTTTTTTCTTTACTTTAAGTTAATTAAAATAAAGTGTCATTATCACTCTTAAGTGACTCCATGGGGTCCCAAAATTGACCCAAGGATGCCCAGAGTCGGCCATGACTCATACAATAAGGTTAGGAAAAGTGTTAAGGTAATTTTAAATTATTATGATATTCTTTTTACCTTGAATTATCCTATTTACCTTTAACCGTGGTAAATAAAAGTCAAAAGTTACTATTCATAAAAAAATTATTTTCATCTTTTTAAACCAAATTTTACTTAATAATAACAATCATGCATGTCAGATTTTCTAAATTCAATTCACAGAAGTGGTAAATTTTCATTTAAATGAAAAATTCAATTTTTTTTAACTACTACATAGTGGTTTCACTATTCATCAAAAATTGAAGTTTTTCAAAAAATTACCAAAAAATCAGCCGAAGATATATTTGATATTCCGAATTAAAAAATGATCTCTATTTTTTAAATTCAAAACATAGAAGTTTCATTAATTAATTTAAAATTAATTCCCGTTGTCAAAACAAATGGCGTGTTTTAAGAAACAATATCTACCAAAAGATTGGCACTTGTTTCTGCCCAATTTCAAAATGAAATTTCTTCCAATGACCATAATTAGATTAAATGGTAAAAATATAATCTAATTACACTTTAAAACCATTTAAAAAGATAATCTTACCATATAAATAAGTTAGATAAAAAGGCAGTTTTAAATTAAAATACAATATTTTTCACTATTCATTAAAAAAATGAATTTTATCAGAAAAATACCAAAAATTTACCCAAAGTAAATTTTGATGTCCCGATTCTAAATAAGAATTTTATTTTGTCAAATATACCATATAAAAGTGACAAAAACTAGATTTATAGAAGGTTCACCATTAAAAGGTGGTAAATCGACCTTTTAAAGAATATTGAGTATTTATGCTTAAAATCGAATTCTTTTTTATTTTAAGCCTCTAAAATTTATTGGATAAATGTAAAAACATTTAACAAACATGTATAATCATATTTTAGTTGGTTCTTTTCATTCCCTCCATTACAACGGCTAGGCATTAACTATCATTTAAAATAATATTATATTATTATTTTTCAGTATGACTCAGCATTGTGTGCAACATAAGATTTCAAAGAAACCCGTTGTTGCGTATCAGGTACACTATCAAACTTATCATCCCCTTTAAATTAAAATTAATATTTAATTAACCAATTTTAATAAATATGAAATGTTATATTCTTTATTTACCTGGGATGTTACATCCTTCCCCCCTTTTGGGAATTGCATCCTCACAATTTTAAAATTAGGATTGGAAACTTCATTGAAATTATCACATCGAAAAAAGTGTAAATAAAACTATCAATTTAAACAAAAAGGTCACCCAAGACAACAGATACAAGGATTCCATGAAATCATGGATATGGAGGAAAAAACAAACCATCAATTTCTGATGGAGAGTAATAGAAAACATGATTAGGAGAAAGTTAACCACCATAAAATCACAAACTTGTGATGGGTTAAACGGTCTTTGATTTCCCAGTAAGAAAAGTTAACGAAAAATGTTTTTGTGTAAAGTTACTTTTCATAAAGTTGAGGTATTTATTTAAGAGCTTGAATAAGAACATAAGGAAACATACTTACTTTTCATGTAAAATTTCATCTTTTACAAGATTTATACCACAAACTCATCTTTTCTCCTAACGATGAGTATTCAAGATGACTTTTTCACATTAAAAGCACTATAATAAACTTCTATAGAATCACATAATCCAAAAAAATATGAACTATATTTTTCTCATGTCTTTAGACATTAACCAAAACGAAAATGGTTTGTACAAGATCAGATAATCCCCAAAAAGGATAAACTTTTACAAAAAGAAAAACTACTCTTAATCTCCAAAATTTGTCAAATAATACCCAAAGTTCAACAAAGATCATTCAATAAACAATTGTCTATAAAAGTATTCAAAGTAATCCAAACTAATATTGAAACCCAAATCTCAAAAAGATTTAATCAGATAGTCTTTCCAGATAAATCTTAAATTTATCTCCAAATAATAATAGTTACTCTTAAAGTATCATATTGAAAAGTAATTAAACCAATCACATATTCTCCATGATAGGTTAATAATTTCCATAGATAACCCAAAATAAACTTATTCATGATTCACAAAATTATCTAACTAAAAATAATTCTTCATACTAACCAGGGACTTCATGTAGTCCAGTGGTAGGCGATAAATCTGAGTCGCACTTTGTTTGTGGGTTCAATTCCTACAGTTTTGTCTAACGTGATGGGTTGTCACACAGCCTACATGTTATCCTTTTTCAAAAACGATAAAATTTCATATCATTCCAAAAAAAAGAGACAAATTTCTCAAAAATAACCATAACATAATTTATCCTCGAAGGTTATCTAATACCTTTCATTTTTCACCCCAAAAAGTAATAACCATTTATCACATCTAAAATAACTATGACTATTTCTAATATGCTAACCATTATAGTTATGTCACTTATTCTTAAATTATACCCTAACCTCTAAAGTTATCTAAACCGACCTCTGATACCAACTATAAGGACCCGACATTGAACATTACATAATCTTGAATTATGTCAAGAATTCACATTAAAGATCTTTTTAGGTTTAGAGTTTTAGATAATTAGTCCATAACTATTACATAAAAACTTGAATATTACATGTATACACTACCAATACGTATCAATTTTTCATAAAATAAAAACTCTTAAAAAGAAACATTTCTGGTTCCATGTTTTAGACAACATGACTTTTCCTTGATCCCATCATTAACCCTATTCATCTTTATATCATGTGGAAAATATTTCAAATACTTGGGATGAACATAAAAAAGCTCAATAAGGTTTATAAAATAATGAAGGAAAAAATTATCCCATGAATAAATACAAATCAATAAAACCATAATTTTCTATCATAATATACCTTATAAAATCATAATATTTATGAATAACACACAGAAATCATAAATCATAAATGTAACTTATGGAATTCATAACATACTTACATTGTTGCTATCACTGCTACATAGGGAGTCACATTTGGAATACTCATCATAGTATATTCCCTAAATCTCTTAGGAGAAACATTAATGTTTACCTCTGTCATGTTATCCAATGCATTGGAGAGCTATCTCGAGCTCACCAGCCCTAGGTTTATCACAGAACCACCCGTATATGTAAATAATGCCCAATAACCATAACATATTCATAAAACATAAAACAAGCCTAAAAGAAAGATAAAATTTCCACATTTCAATTACAATATGTCAAATCAAGATATTGAAATAAACAATGCTTTATCAAATTATTTTCAAAACCATTTAAAACATTTAATAAGGAGATTTTTGAATCAAAGTGTCCCATTCCACTTTGAAGATTTTAAATGAATTATCATTTTAAAACATTAATATTAGATAAATAAATCCTAAAAACCATTTTTGAAAACATGTACATTAATGAGAAATATTTAGAAGAATAAATCTTTAAAACATTTAAAACGATATTTTAGTTAAAGATTTTTTAACAAAATGAGAGATGCTTGAATAAAAATAATTGAGGAATAACATTTAATAAGAACTTTATAATATCATGAAAATAAAGGGATTCATGATATAATATTCCAAAGGACATTATATACACCACATAAAATTGAATTTGTGCATAACAACAATGAAGTCTCAATGGAATGTAATTTGAGACGAAATCCCTTATAAAGATGGTATCCTTAGATTAAAGATAAATAAATTACATAATTATGTGTGAAAAATATAAATACACTCAATATGATTGGATATTAAGTTTAAATCAATCATATGACATTAACACATGTTCTTTTTAAGACAAAACCAATGACTTGGATGTTTAACTCAATTAATGGAAATTGAGTTAAAATTATTCTTATCAAGTTCATATTGATGACTTGAGTATTTATAAATGGAGTGATTATGTGTATCCAAAGTATATCCACACAAAGGGGAGTGGAAATTAAAACATAAATAAATAAACAGTGATTCCACACATAATCATATCATGACATAATTATGATTTAGAAGATTAACCCAAGGAATGAAATTTGGGATAAAAAGTTCCCTTGTCGATTTGGAAACTTACGAAACATAAAACTCATGAAACAAGGATCATTAAATGAAGATGTAAATAACCATAAATGAAATTATATGACACAAATAGTACAAATCATGGGTAGTATGTACACCACACAGAGGAAATAGTGACAAATATAGCATAAATCTCATGGGAATAAAAGTGAGATAAGAAATCCCTTACCACATTGTAATCAAACAAGTCATATGAAAAAAAGTTAATAAACACCAGTTGAATCACATAATACCATGAATATAAAGGTAATAATGATAATATATATCAAATGGAATTATACAATACACCACATTCAATAAATAAGTTTCGAACAATGAAAATCTCACAGAATTAAAAGTGAGATAAGAAACCCCTTACCTCGTGTCCGACTTGACATGTTTATTCCCTATTCTTCCTAAATAATAAACTTAAGTTAATTTATACTTTATTGAGAGTCTTTTTAAATTTTATTATTCCTTTTATATCACTTATTACCATGTTATAAACATTATGTAATCATTTAAGTTAATAATGGTCTCTTTGTCGATATTTGGTATTTGAGTCAAAAATGGACTTCTAATAATTACAAGTTATTCATGTGGTAAAAATTAAATTATATCCCAAATTATATTCATAATTTATATATCATATATATCCAGTATATACATTTATTTATAATAGTACATAACATTTGGAGATAAGAAATGAAATGCACCATTCATGGAGATGGTAAGCCGTACGTATGCATGAACACTACTTCCATTTCTATTCCTATTATAATGGAATGGAAACATAATGATAAATAAGTATATTATAATTCCAGTATAATATCATATAAAATTTCATTAACTCTACTCTTTATACATTCCACATGTGGCATTAACGAGTCATATCACTTTGAGGGGGTTGTAGTCTGCACTTCCTCAAATGAGATTATCGTATTTACCCACTATGGAAACCATAAAGGTATTCTATAAATGAAAAATACAGAATCATATAAACATTATAAATATAATATATATATTTATATATATTCAGTTCATCATAATTTCCCCCATGATAGGCGGTTGAAGATATTTTAACAATCATCGTTTTGTGAGGCAGCAGTTCGTCATCCACAGAAACAATATGTTCTTTACCCATTAGACGAGGTGTGTGTAAGTGTATTTCGAATCCTTCTCATAAAAACAACCTATTATATTGAGGATACTGTTTTTTTTATAAAATAAATGAATAAAAATAGTTTAGGGGGTTTGAGAAATAAAATAAAACAAAATAAATAAAATAATTTAAGAGAAATTGTTACCTTTAATTCAGGTAACTCCCTTTGGTTTGAACCAAAAGGACTTCTTGAAGTGAATTATTCCTAAGTTAATGGTTCTATGTGGAAGAGAGGTATATTTAGATCTTATTTTGGTAGGTTTTGGACAATCCAATGGGCTTGAGAGGTGTGAGGAATGGGTTAGAGGTGAGTGCTTTTTATAAGGGGGAGGAGGGACTCTTTAGGAAAGTGTGAAAAAATTATTTTATTATATAATTATTTTTGGTTTCTAAAAATCCAAAACTAATTAAAGTCTAAGATAAGATGACTCGTGGTAGAAATAAAGTCATCCAATATAAATTGGATGGGTTTTGGATATTATTTTAATCATTATAATCTTATTTATTTAAATCATTTATTAATGAGGTAAACACTACATCATTATTGTGTCATAAATAATTTTATTTATTTGATGTCTAAAATTATAAAAAAAATAACATGATGTGGGAAATAATTTTATATTTCAAAATAATATTTCTAGTCAAAAATATGACTTATATAACCCTATGTAAAAATTAATTTATGAAAAGATATTTGTTTATGTCATTTTTGTCTTTACTTTAAGTTAATTAAATTAATGTGTCATTATTACTCTTAAGTGACTCCATTGGGTCCTAAAATTGACCCAATAATTCCAATGGTCGGCCTTGACTCATAAAATAAGGTTAGGACAAGAGTTAAGGTAATTTTTTATTATTATGATATTCTTTTTACCTTGAATTTCCCTATTTACCTTTAATCGTGGTAAATAAAAGTCAAAAGTTACTATTCGACAAAAAGTTATTTTCATCTTATTGAACCACATTTTACGTACTAATAACAACCATTTATGTCAGATTTTAAAAATTCCATTCACATAAGTGGTAAAATTTCATTTAAATGAAAAATTTGGTTTTTTAACTACTACTTAGTGGTTCCACTATTCATCAAAAATTGAAGTTTTTCATAAAAATACCTAAAATTCAGCCTAAGCTATATTTGATATTCTGAATTCAAAAATGATTTATATTTTACAAAATTAAGAACATATAATTTTCATTAATTAATTTAATATTAATTCTCATTGTTAAAACAAATAGCATGTTTTTAAGAAACAATATCTATCAAAAGATTGACACTTGTTTATGCCCAATTTCAAAGTGAAATTTCTTCCAATGACCAGAATTGGATTAACTAGAAAAAATAAAATCTAATTAAACTTTATAACCATTTAAAAATATAATCTAACCATATAAATAAGTTAGATAAAAAGGAAGTTTTGAATTAAAATACAGTATTTTCACTATTCATTAAAAAATGAATTTTATCAGAAAAATACCAAAAATTTACCCGAAGTAAATTTTGATTTCCCGATTCTAAAGAGGAATTTTATTTTTTCAAATAGAACATATAAAAGTGACCAAAACTATATTTAAAGAGGGTTCTCCATCAAAAGGCGGTAAATCGACCTTTTAAAGAATATTAGAGTATTTATGATTAAAATAGAATTCTTTCTTATTTTAAGCATCTAACATTTATTTGATAAATGTTAAAACGTTTAACAAACATGAATAATTATATTTTTTTTAGTTTTTTTCATTTATACCATTAAAACGGCTAGGTGTTAAATACCATTTATAATAATATTATATTATTATTTTTCAATATGACTGAGCATTGTGGGCAACATAAGATATCAAAGAAACTCGTTGTTGCGTATCTATTAAACCATCAAACATATCATCCCATTTAAATTAAAATTAATATTTAATTCACAAATTTTAATAAATATGGAAATGTTATATTCTTTATTTACCTGGGATGTTAGAGGAAAACTTTAAAACATCCATATATAATGGTAATTATTATATTATTATCTTTTTAAGTTTATTAATCCAACCAATTTTATATGCATAATTAAATACTGATAAGAAGAATTTATTTAGTTTATATTTCCTACCAAAGTATTAGGATCTTAAATGATGATATTTCAATGGATATTTCTATATAAATCTTCTTATTAAAAGATATATTGATGAAAAAATAGAAAAATAATGTACGCGTGACAGATTGACATTAGAATATTTCATGTATGAAAAGATGAACCAATAATCTATTTTGAACATCTATGACTATGTTCTTTCCTATACTTCAATGACACATTAGATAACATCCAAATGTATTCTCACATCAGTTATAAATCAAAATAAAACAATGAGAAAAGAAGAATTTCCTATAGAACAGCAGATTCAAATACTATTATACATGAAATTCATTCCTTTCTCTTACACTGTTTTTTTTACTTTTGAGTTGTGTGTGCTTTATGTTTTACATATTTTAAAACTAGATCTTGTATTATATTAGAGATTGAAATACACATTCTCTTATTCTTTTTTATCTATACTCCCATGTATAACTATGAAAGTGGCTCTGTATAGCTTATGCATACTTATGCAATGTTTTTTGTAAAACCTGATCAAGGTTTTGGGTCAGTTTATTTATTATAAACCGCATCGTAGACAATAATTTCCAAGTGGAAAGGACTATGTCTTGTCTTGAGACTAAACCTCTTATTTTTCCTACTGTATGTTTTATTGTTTTTTTACTCTATTTTTATAAAAAAGATATTTTATTTTTCTACACTATATAACAAAATATAACTTTGATAGTTAATATTAATTTTTGTATTATATACCATTTTTAATATTATTAAATATATTTAAAAAGTTAAAATCATTTTTATCTTGTCTTAACTAAGTCATGATCAAACTTCAAAGATTTTTTTTGAAAAATAAAATCATATATTTCTATTATTATAATTAAATATGATGTTTTAGAAATTTGTAGATTTAGTTTTAAATCATTTTTTAACAGAACTTTTAATTGGAAACTCAATTCACCCCCCACCCAAGTTGTTCACTCTAACCAACAATTGGTATCAAATTATATTATTTTAATTCTTTGTGATTACATCTAAACTTGATCAATTTTTTATAAAGATCCTATATTTTTCTAATATTTAATTACAGGTGCTAAGTCTGAAGGTTATTCAACCAACATAAAACTTTATTTTAATGGAAACAATTATTCTCAATAGTTAAATCAAAAATAAATTCCATATTCAGAGTATGGTTTCTAATATTTTATGATATATTTAAGATAAATATGAGAAACCTAAAACTACTAGAAATGAATGGGATACTCTAACAAAATATGATTATGATTAAAAATAAAAAGATATGAATACCTTATTTTGTTATTTAGGAGAAGATTGGTTTAATAGAATATCTTACTAAAATATTGCTTATGTTATTTGGGATACTATTTCTATGTATAATGAAAGAACATATAGTGTCAAAGAAATGAATTTGAATGCATACAGTGTTAAATATGGTAATTTCAAAATGAAAATTGATGAATCTATTTCTAATATGTATCATAGGTATAATGAGATCATAAACACAATGATGACACTTGGAAAACTGATGATAGACAAAGATCAGTTAATGAGGACCCTAATATGTCTATGAAAAGTGTGGCTAATTGTCGCTTATCGACCAGTCAAAGTTCTGATGCTCTGCTAATGTGTATAGAAGCACTCGGGTCGAATCCTCGGCGATGATACTTTTTAATAATCGTTTGTTTTTAGTTGATTGTATTCTTATTGGGGGAGGGGGTTTGTAGATCTTATAAAATGATTGATTGATTAAGATTGATTTAAGAAATTTATATATATTGGGGTGAGCTCATTTTTTATGGAGTTAAGCTTGAAATAACCTTGATCTTTTCTTTATATTGCATTTAAATTAACACCCACTTCACAAGATAGTGTTGATTGGAATTCCTAATTGTTAAGGCTTTAATCCAAGCCTTAACTTAACTTAGGATTCTAATATCAATTAGATCCTGTTGATGGTAGTGTATTTATAGTTCCAATAATCCATGGAAACCACACATTAAAAAAACAAGTCATTAATCCATGACATGTTAAGTCCAACATACACAATGTTAATTTCAAGAATATTCATCGAGCAAGTACTCTCAATCACTTAACATCCCTAAATTTTTACTCACCCCAATAATAGAATTACTCAACCACGAAGATATTTATTAATCTGGTAATATATTTTAATGGTGATGAATTATAAATAGAACAAAAATAACATGATAAGAAAATATTTGTGCGTCGAACACACACACACATGAAGGGTGATTAGAATTAAAAATGAACTTTAGATTGAATTGGAAAATGAAAGAAGGTAAAGGGATTCAACTGTATTTAAATTATTTTAAGAACATTAATATGAAACTACAGAATGTGGATGAGAATAAGAGATATTGAATAAGAAAATTTCATTAAAACGGAATTACAAAAAAAGACTTATAATATTACAAAAGAAGAACAACACAAAAGTAAATGAAATGAAGCAAGGAGGAATGGTTTCTCAATTAAAAACTTGAGTATGGAAGATCCTCCCAAGATTTTGACAGATCCTTGTTCGTTCCAACCTATCCTTTTTTTCTCTGAAATTCCAACTCTTTGCAAGGAGAGGAGGGGGATGTATTTATAGCCAAATGTTGTGGGTTGTTTGCATTCCAAAACTGCCCCTTCATTTTAATTGCCAATTTGATAAATTAGACAGTTAAATCTCTAGATATGATATTCTTAAAAGTTGTAGAAAAATATATCCTCTATCTACTCTGAACATTTTCTGGCCATTGAACTTAAGGATCCAAAGTTTTCTCTGGTTGATTACACAAAGTTAATCTGTCCATTTCAATCCAAACTTTTTGAAATCCAAAATGGTAATGGGTTTTTGAATAGAATATTCCTTCAAATAATAATTATTTCTTCAAAAAAGTCGGCCGCCTATATCTACTATTTTACACTGAAAAATATTGGCTTTATTTGATTATTACATCATGAGATATGTCATGAATAGTGTCTGGATTTTAATTCACAGATAGAATGGTGGACTGGACATAAAAGCATTAGTTGGGCCCCTTGTTCTTAGAGTTAGGCCCTAAAATTTTTATCCATTACTCATTTCATTCTTATACTAAAATTTTAGGAGAAATAATGAATTTTAACTTCTGTATTGAGCCTAGTAATTCAATATTTATGGATGGTCTAGTTTCCTCACAGATTCTGTGGGCCTTATTATGTGGTTTATATGAGAATTCAAATGGAATAATTGGCCCATTATCCCTTCTAATTAAATATCAGATATTTAATTAAGAATCATACAAAACAAGAACCACACAATTTGGATCAGTATGGTGATATTTATAAATAAAATAATAATCTGACTCAATTGAACTACTTCTAAAAACGCTCAAAAATTATACTTAGTATTAAAACATTAATATTTCACACAAATTATGCACATTTCATATAAAATAAGTAAAGAGAGTATATAATAAGTCATGAAAATATTAATAACATCAGTCTATCATATATATAGAGAGATGTTGTAGTTTTCCTTATAGAATCATGTGACATCAACAAGTTATCATTAAAATAATTACTTGGTAATATAATGTTGTAAGAAGAAGATTTGAAGGTGAACAATGATGAAAATGAACCAAGATAAAAAAAAATTAATTTAAATCATCAAAGTCAAAATAAAAATAAGTTCTTAAAGTTGATAGTAATATTTTAAGTAAAAGAAAAACTGAAAGTGATGAAGAAATGAATCATATATCCAGAATATTTACCAAGTACTATAAAATAAATTATTTTTTTAGAGATTCAAATTATAAAGTTAAATATAAAAATAGAGGTAATTGAAAGAAATATTGGAAAAATGATGACTCATGTAATGAGATCACTAATTATGAATGCAAAATTAAAGGTCACAAAAAGGCTGACTTCCCAAAGATAAAATAAAAAAAGTGATATGAAGATAAGGATATAATAATAAAAGGGTAAATGAAAGATACTTGGAGTGAATCAAAGGATATCTCAAGTTACTCAGATTCAATCCAAGAAGATATGAATGAAAAGGTTAATCTATTCTTTTTTTATATTAATTCTAAGGTACCTTCTATTTCTTCTCATATTCCTGATAATTCTAAAATATCTAATAATGAATTAGAAGAATATTTAGCTATTCTATAAAATAACATGTATGAGTTTAAAGAAAAATATAAAACACCAAAAAAGGATCATGTGTTATGTTCTATAGAAAAATATTCTCTTAGACTTGAAAAAAGGAAAAAATAATAATCTATTAAAAGAGAATAAAGACTTGAAAATAGTAAAGGAATAATTAAGAAGATACATTAAATGTTTTTTTGGAAGAACTGAAATCTTAAAAAAAATATGGGAAGTCAAGTGGTGCCTAAACTAAGAGCTAGTTTTTGGTTATCAACCAAGACAATAAAATAAACTATACAAAGACTATTTTATTTCTAGTTCAAAAAAATAGAGCTTTAGTTTCTAAGAATCCTACTAGTTTTTTAAATTACCCAAATAATTTTGAAAATAAAAGGGATTTTATTTATATATATATTAAATAAGTTTCTAATAATTCTATAAAAAAATTGGATTCAAAAAAAAATTATTGATAACCTGTTTGGACCCAAGCATATTTGGGTACTGAGATCAGTGTATATTTAAATAATTTTGGGATAAATTATTAAATATATCTAGTAATAATGTGTTGTATCTAGTTAGTGGATGTTCCAAACAAATTAATGGATACTATTAAAGCTTAAAAAATCTTACAAAAGTGGATGGTGGTTATGTCACTTTTGATGAAAATTCAAAATGAAAAATAATTGGACTTGTAAAAATTGGTAACTATAATTCCATCATTATTTATAAAGTGTTATTTATTGATATTTTAAAATATAATCTTCTTATTATTTATTAGTTATGTGATAATGTTTTTAATGTAAAATTTGATATCAATTCTAGTAAAAAAATTGATTGCAATCATGTTTTGGTATTTATTGATTTTAGAAATGATAAAGTTGATGTTGTTAATTTATATTATTTATTTTATTGAAATGTTTCCTTTTTGATTTATTTTAATAAAGAAGTTTGGTTATAACATAGAATACTATGACACTGTAACATATACTCACTTAAAAATATAACTAAGAAATTTTTATTCAAAGGTTTACCTAAGCTATCATTTCCTAATGACTAAGTTTGTAATCCCTATCAAAAGAGAAAGAAACACAAAATATCATTCAAAAAAATGAAATAAGTATCTACTTCTCAACCACTATAATTAGTCCATATGGATTTATTTTTATAATCTAGAGTTTTTATTTTATTTTCAAAAATTATTCTTATGTTATATTTGATAATTATTCAATATATAAATGGATGTTTTTCCTTACCCATGAAATTGAATCTTCATCTTTTTTTAAATGTATAATAAACCCGTAGAAAAACTATATAGACTAACCATAAATTCATTGAGAATTGTACATGGACAAGAGTTTGAGAATCAAGTGTTTGAATCTATCTTCTCACAACAACTCTATACTCACGATTTCTATACACCTATAACACCTAAATGGAATGGGGTTATTGAAAGGATAACTCTTCAAGAAATTTCTAGAATAATCCCCAGTTAATATGAAACTCCTATATATTTAGGGAATAAATTGTATAAACATATTTATTTTTAATTAATAGGGTTTTGATAATGATTGTCTTTAAAAAGACTCCATATAATAAATATTATTCTAGAAAATTAAATTAAATTAATTTAGTGTTTTCTAAAAAAAATATTATTAACACAAAAGAAAATCTAGAAATATTTTCACCAAAAAATGATGAAGGAATTTTCCTTGGTTATTCAATCACTAGTAAATCTTAAAGGTCATTTAATAAGATATCTGAAATTATGGAATAAACTATTCATGTTAATTTTGATGATATAGATCCACATGAACCTAAAAATTATTTATAAAATCAGGAGGATGATATGTAAAATTTTAATATAAATAATACCTCTAAATAACCTAATATTTCTGTTGATTTGAAAAATAAGTCACCTAGAAAATATCATTAATTTATTCCTGACTAAGAAGAAGACATGGAAGAACCATATTATTCAGTTTCTAGAACAACCATACCCTAGATTTCATTATAGGATACCTAGATAAAGGAACTCAAACTATAGCCTTTATAAGAAACCAGGATGAACATCAAGATTTATCATCATAAATTAAACGTAAAAACATCATTGGAGTAATCAATGATGAACATTGGTTAGTAGAAATGAAAGAAGAATTGAACCAGTTTGAAAGGAATATAGTTTGAGAATTAATATATAGATATAAATACTAATTAACTATTGTCACTAAGTGGGTGTATAGAAACAAGGTTGATAAGTATGAAAAAGTATTTAGAAAAAAAATATAGATAAGTTATAAATGGATATAATCAAGAAGAAGGTATTGACTATAAAGAACCCCTTTCACTGGTAGCTAGACTTGACGCCATATAAATATTTCATTAATATGTTGAACATATTTATTTAAAACTATATCAAATGGATGTTAAGAGTGAATTTTTAAATTTATATCTTATTAGGGATTTATTTGTTAAACGGCCTCCTGAATTTCAAAACCCTCATTTCTCAAATCATGTTTTTAAATTAATAAAAGATTTATATGGTTTTAAACACATTTCTAGAACATGGTATGAGAGGCTTGGCACTTTTATTATTTCAAAAGGTATTGATAAACATAATTTATTTACAAAAATAATTTCAAAATATTTTTTTAATCATTCAAATCTATTTTGGTGATATTATTTTATGATCATACAAAAACTCAATGTATTGAATTTTACAAAATGGTGCAAAATGAATTTGAAATAAATTTAATGGGTGAGTTAAATTAATTTCTTGGATTTAATTTTTTTATAATAAATAAAAAATTGTTTTAAATCCAATAAAGTACACAAAGGAACTTTTAAACTGGTTTTTCTTGGATAATACCAACAGTAGTGATACTCCCATTAGCACAAGTTGTAATCAAGATCTTCATGGAACTAGAAATTTAGTAGATCCAACTAATTATAGAGGTATGATTGAAAGTTTATTATAATTAAATTCTATCCAAACTAATATCGTGTTTATTTCGTGAATATGTGGATGTTTTCAAGTAAACCCTAAATAATATCATTTGAATAATGTTAAAAGTATTATTAAATTCCTCAATAATAAAAAACATTTTCTATTATTTTACCCTAATAGACATGCATTAGATTTAGTAATTCAGATGCTGATTTTAGATTTTTTAAGTTATATAGAATACTTACCTATGTAAAGTTTCATATTTTGGGAAAGTATTTTTCTTTATGGTGTAGTAACAAAGAGAATTTTCTGAATTATCTATTATTGAAGCTAAGTACATTGTTGTAATAAGTAGTTTTGAACAGATTCTATGGATGAAATAGAAATTATTGGACTATAAACATCAATTTATACATGTCCCTATAACTCGTTACAATGCAAATTATATTAACATTTATAAAAATCCCATATCTCATTTCAGGAAAAAACATATTGATATAATGCATAAATTTTTAAGAGACCATTTTCAAAAAGGTAATATAACTCTTGAATTCAATGAAACTGAACATTATTTTTCTATAATTTTTACCAAGAAATTAAATAGTGATATAATGAATTATATAGAATATGAATTTAATATGATTAATTTATATTAAAATGTTTTTGAAAATATTTTAAAATTATTTTTAATATTATTTTCAATATTTTTAAAGATATATATAAGTTCTTCATCTATAAAATGTTTACTTAAGTTATTTCATTTTAAAATATATTATATGGGTTTATAAATACATTAAATACATATTATTATTTCACATATGTTATAATACAAGTAAATACATAAATGATAGAAATTTCAAATTAGAAATCAGATCATCGCACTCCTTTCTCACCCAAACCAAACCCCCTTTTTGAACCGGCCTTCGAACCATTCTTTACTAAATCCCTAGACTCTCAAATTGAAAATCACAAACTTATTAGTCAACATTATGAGATCTTTCAAATTTGATTCTCTATAATATTTTAAATGATAAAATACTAGTTCAATCAAATATTGAAATCTTTCAAAGTTTCTTTTCCTTTCACGCAAAGTAGTTTCTGAGAGAGAATTCAATATTGAGTGGTTCATAACTAGTAACTCCTTGGTGTGGAGATCCATTATACATAAAAATTACAATAGCTAGTTCTTACATTGAAATAAATCATTTTATTTTTACCTTATAAAATAGTTTTATCAAAATATGGCATTTGAAGCTAGAGATCATGAGGATGTAATTAACATAGTTATTGATGGTCAAGAGTGTGAGTTTACTTTGACCTTTTGGGATGATCTTATAAGAGTCCTTAATCTTGGAGAGTTTAATGAATATCAAAACTCATACCCTATGAACCATTCCCACTTCAAGATTAATAATTCTCTATAAGTGCTGACAGATGATAGAACCTATTATAGATAGGTTGAAAATGAGATTAGTATAGAATGAAAACTTTTTTTGAAATTTATTCAGCATGCTATATTCTTTGGGGAGGGAGATTTTAGCTCTGTAAGGTATAAATATTTCTTATTTATATACTTAAGGGTTAATAGTATTCAAGTAATAATTTCTTTATTCATGATGTGACATATGGAAGAGTAAACCAAACAATATTTCAGATTCAACACTCTTACATAACCAATTTTTTTTACTTTTTTGATGGAATAGAAAAGATTAATCCCTATAGTAGTTGAAGGAATAGTATTTCCCAATGGTATCTGTTTGAATCAGACTACCCAACAAAGGATGAAGATCAGTTTTAATCCTTGTAAAAGGATATGGATCATTGATGAGGAGAGACTTTATGGTATATTCAATACAATATCACATACTTCTAGGATAAGAGATATCATTGAAACAGGTTTGTAACTAGATGAGATATTTAAGGATAACCACTCCTTTGATGGATATGAATCTCAAACTATAGTGGAAATTTATAAGGAATATATAAGGGATTTTAAGAGATTTTATATAGATATCTTTCTCATTAAGTTCCCATGATTCTTGATATTTCAACTTAAGCTTCTAAGGATCGTGTTTTGGTTAAAACAGTGGAAGGAGATACAACTGATGAGGGGGATAGAGTTCCTAGATCTATGCTATCTTAACTTGATCTCATTGATTTATAAAGTCATAAGGGTATATATACATATTTGGATAGTCCACCTATGTTTGAGATAGATGGAGAACCCATATTATATTCCACACCTTCTACTGAATAATCCCCTCTAGATAATCAATTATTTGATATTGACTTCTCTACTCCCACAGATGTTGATAGTAAGGATGATAAATATAAAGATAAAGAGACTAAAAAGTATTAAAAGGGTGATGAGGATAGAGAGGATGATGATGATGATGATGATACTCCAAGTCAAGAAAGACCATCCCTTACTATTGTTTCAAGGGAAGAAGAATTTGTATTACTAAATCATACTTCTAATCACGTTTTAGAAAGATTGGTATGACCAAATTCTTCTAAGTATCTATTCAAGATATTTTCTACTTTACCTTCTCCTAGATTTGTGACCAAAAACCCTTCTCAAGAAAAACCAATTTATGAATATTCTCATAGAATCGAGGTGGTTTCTATAGAAAAAATTGAAGAAAATATAATTCCTATTACACCCTAACCCCAGTTACCCAGAGTTGGTGCATTATTACATAGCATTGGCATGATCACAAGGGATCAAATCCTGAAAGACCAATCAGTTTAGTATTATTGGAAACAAGATACATATATAAGTTCAACATTACAACTTGAAAAGAAATACAACAGTAATTTATTCCATTAGAAAGATTCAAACCTCCTAGATTATGCCTTCAAGTAACTCACAAATAACTTCTTCATATCCTAGGAAAATGAAACATAAGAAAGGGGTGAGCTCAAATGCTCAGTAAGGGTAAGAAATATAGCAGAAGATAACATAAACATTAGGCATGGTGAATAATTGAAAACACATGCCTTTACAAAAAATATACATAAACACTTTATGGCAGGAATATGAGTAGAGTAAATAATTCCATAATAAAACATAGTCATTGGTATTCTACTAGTCAAATAACCACATGAACCATCAATAATATTTTCATAATGAGGGAATGTATAATGTCAGACATTCTGAAACATCTTGTCAAGGCCTCGGCCAAGACGTCTAAAAATGATTTAGGCCTTGGCCAAAACCATATATCAAATTGGGAAAGGCGTCAGCCAATTCCATGTCTAATTGTCTCATGAGACCTACCTATGCATCGAGAAGCTATAGTGGGCTCCACCCATCACTTACTAAGTCCAATACATTCCTCATATGAAAAGATTTAAATATAACATTAACATCCGTATTAAAACTAGCTTATGAAATGTCAATACATTAACCATAAACAATGAATGGTATAAAAATAACACATCCATATTCAAATATATCACAAAAAATTCAATACAATATGGAATATTTTTATCATAATAAATCAACTTCAAACAAGTGTAAAATTTATCAAAGGATTTTGACATAGATGAAATCAAAACTATTTGAGATAAATATATCTAACTATTTTGAAATAATTTAAGATCCACATAATTATAAAAGAAAAAATTTATTTTGAAAATAATATTATAAACTTGTAAGGGAATCTTCGACGATGTTATAACAGTGGAAAATAGATGCACCCGCCGTATAAGTTAAAAAAGACATTCTTACCTTAATTTTTTCGAAAATGTCATAAAGTACCTTTTTTGGAAAATGACAGAAAGATTCCTTTAAAAAAATATAAGGTAAAATAAGGGTATAAATTACTTTAACCCATATTATAGTAAATATTAAAAATGTTTTGAAATAAATTTTTAATAAAACACGGATGTGGATGATAAAGAGGTCCAAATAGATACTTAAGTAAAACAACCTCAGATAATAAATAGATTGTGAAATTAACCCTTACATTGTACTTTTCCTTGGTCAAGGGTACGTTAACCTTCTATATAATAGTTAAATTATTGTTATTAAATTTTACAAGAACCATATACATAAATATTATATCATATATGATCTTCTAATATTTCTTTGTCAATAATATTTTATTATTATCATCATTTCGGGTGTTAACTAATTCTTTTTCCTTTATATGTTTTGTTACATTAGCCGTGTTTGTTATGGATAGGATGTACTTGATACATATCCAGAATTATATTAAGTTCTTAAACATTATTTTTAAACATCAAATGAAAATTATTCTTGAATTATTACGATGGGGAAATGAATCTCATCGTGTTTGTGGAGACGATAATCTGTACGTACGCACGAGCGATAATATCATTCTTTTGATATTAAAATCGTATGTAAAAATATGGTATGTCATATATAAATAATAATTAACATGTTATATTTATTATTTACATTAATTATACATAATTATTATACCCATCCAAAAAATAATGTATTGAAGAACAATTACACCACGACGTGGAGATGGTAAGCCGTACATACGCACGTATAGTGAAATTCATATGATGGATAGAATAATGAATATGGTTTTACCATTTTTATAATAACATCACAGTATATAGAATATACTGGAGTTATTATTTTATAATGGAAACAACAAAGAAAGAGGAAGTGGAAGAAGAAAAGAACTTGAAAGAGGGTGGTGAAATTATTACCTCTTCTCCAGGTGTTTCCTTTTGAGTTGATCAAAAGGGATCCTGAGGTTGGCTTTCTGATAAAAGTAATAACTTTATGTTTATGTGAGGGAAGTTGGGAGGATATTTGGGTAGGTATTGGCCGATCCAAATGGCTTTGGAGCCGTGAATTTGAGAGAAGAGGAAGTGCCCTTTTATAAGAGAGGTGAGGGTCACTTTAGGAAAATCTTGAAATATTATTTTATAATAAAATAATTTTTGGTTACTAATGGCTCCAAAATGATTTATTTCTAGGATAAGGTGGTTATGGGTCTAAAACCTCTCAAATAATAGGTTTTAGAGAGGTTTAGGTCAAAATATTAACCATATCTTTTAGATTTAACTCTTAGTTAAATAGTTTGACATTTACCATGTCTCTTTGTATTTTTATAATATATGGTTAATAAACTTACTATAACAAGCCAAGAGAACCCCAAGTGGTTAATTATTAATAAATATAACCGTATATAAGTCCTTTGGCTGAACTTTAGATTTTTAGGAATATTATATCAATTAATAATATAGTATTTGTTTTAAAAACTCAATTATGTCAATTCTGACACTATTTAGTATTTGGTTTTTGTGAAAATCATAACAGCATGATTACTTCAAAAAAAATTATTTAATCAAGCCTAACATTGTAAAATTAACCTATAAAATTAGTGTAATTCATCAATAGTCTCAAATTACATTTATTTGGATCTTTATTATATCAATTATTTTAATCTTTCATTAATAAGGTAATTACTGCATCATCATTGTGTCATAAATTAATTTAATTATTTAATGTATAAAAATTATAAATAAAATAAAATTATTTAGGAAATATTTTTAGATTTCTAATTAATATTTATATTTTAATTTATCTTATGTTTAACCTTATATTAAAAAATGGTTTATTTATTAAACTTTGAATTTAACACTTTTAACTCTTCTTTAAATAAAATAATAATAAATGTATTAATTTAATCCAAGTGGACCAAAAAAGATCATATTTTATTCTTAAGGTTTTTTTTGGTCGAATTACACTTATCCAAGAGAATTAGGCCACGTGTTAGGGTAATTATGATATCATTTTTAACCTTAATTACCCTATTTACTTTTAACCGTGGTAAATAAAAGTCAAAAGACACTATTCACCAAAAATTATTTTTATCTTATTGAATCGAATTTTATTTACTAATTTTAACCTTGTCTCTCATATTTTTGAAATTCAACTCACATAAGAGGTAAAATTAAGTTTTATACAAATTTTCAAATGCTCCTAGAATGTGGGTAAAAGACGATAAAAAGTTTAATAAAATTTTATATATCTAAACTTTTTATAAAATGACTCAAATAAATTAAATTGATCTTATATAAGTATTATGTATATATTTTGACCTAAAATAAATTTAAATAAAATAAATATTTATTTAAATAAAAAGTCAGTTTAAAACAATAACGTAGTGTTTTTCACTATTCATCAAAAATTGAAAGTTTTCAGAAAAATACCAAAACTTTACCCTTAGCTAATTTTGATGTTATAAATCCAAAAATGAAGTCCATTTTGAAAATTGAAATTTATAAAATTTTAAAAAGTGGGTATTACTATTCATAACGGCTAGTTTGGTTGGTCGTGGTATGTTAAAACTCTAAGTTGTGTACAATACAAGTTGTTGCATTATTAAAAGGAAACATATCATGGAAGCTTGGGGTGTTAAAATTCCTATCTTAAAGAAGTTGAGAGACCTCCAAGGATTTTCAATCCTAAAGAATAATCATAGAGAAAGGTCCCTCTATTTATTTATCATTCATTTGATCTAAATGATGATTTCCATCCTAAATCAACTCCTTCTCAATAATTAGCTACTCCATCTTAAGAAGATCTACCTTATTATGTATCTCATTCTATGATAACTTCTACATACTTCATAGAGTTCAATAATGAACATTTTTAATAATTAAAAGAATTTTTTTAAGTATTAGTTGGGAAGAAAACCATGACATATATGAGGATATTGCATACACTATTGAAAGTATTGTTTCACATACCCATCCCAAGTTGTTACTAATAATATATCATATTCACCATTATATTTTATATTTTAGAAGATAAATGGAAAGTTTTGGAGGACTCATTGGAGCCTTGAAATTTGATTTGATAGATATGTTGGCTACCATATATAGAACATATATTTTTCTGATGACCAGTCTATATAGGCCTTTTACTTCATAATCAACACCTCCTCTCACTTCAGTATATTTTTATGAGTATTTTATTTGACAGATGATTCATGAGGAGATTCATAATATCTTGTATAGTGTGCATGATATCAAAAACCAAGTGAAAATGAATATTTTTTCCCATATAGAAAAATAGTTTGATTTATTAAAGTAGAATCAATCAATACTTAGAAATATAAATATGTAAATAATGGTGCAATATATTACTATCTCAAAGGTATTTACACTATGGTATATGTAAAATCCCAAGAATTTGTGTTTCATGTAATGGAAAAGTTTATATTTTATGTTACCCATTAATCGAACAAATTGGTTTCTTATGGAAAATTAATAATAAAATTTTAATTTATTATAAAATAGAGTAAACACACATAATGAACGAAAGGATCTTTATTCAAATGGGAACACCATAGTAATTACAATAAAATGAGATCAAATGGGAAATTAATCTAACCAAAGATACCAACTAAAAACCATATTAAGATTACAGGAAGACCACAAAAAACAACGAAGACCCCGAGAAGATAATAGTGGTCCTTAGCATCCGGTATAACGAGCATGAGAACGGCCAAAGCCACCGCAGCCACACTAAGAAATAAATGGATGACTTGTACCATATTCTACTTCTTCTTATTCTTCAATCACATTAAGCTTAAGACACCCCAAGTCTTGGTTTTATTGGGAACCAATCCGACTGTTACCTCAAGTAGTCATTGGAAACTCAACGGATATAATTATAGTTGTTAGTCCTATAAGGTTTTAACTAAAGACACCTACTACAAGACTTAACAAGGCCATGAGAAGGCTACTGAGAATCACAACTTGACCAATTATATAATAAACGTCCCTCGGGTCTGTCATTATGAAAAACGTAATGGAAAGAACGATAACACATGTACTCAGCACCAAGGGAATGAAGAGATCCATCCTTCTGAGCCCAAGTGTGTTACATGTGTAAACACCATAACTACGTATTTATAGGAGTCTTTATGACCATTACATATTTATGTAGCCATTGGAATATTTAAACCTAATGACCGTTGTTTTTTTAAATTAATGAGGTTTATCTTTTATAAACTTGGTTTTTATAATCTTATGGTATTTCGAACGTTTTAATATATCTAGATGTTTTAATTATATTTCCAATAACATAGTTGTTTTTAAAAATCCTAATGTTTATTTGTATAGTTAAAAACCTAGTAATTTAAAATATCTTTTAAATGTTATAAAGGATATAACTTCTAAAGAGGGTATTTTATAAAGAATGACACCAACATACCCTTATTGGCATGGTTTGAAAATAAGGAGTATATTTTCTTAAAACCTTTTAAAGTTTAGTATGTAAAGTATGAAATATATGTCTTCTAAATAGAGTTTTATCAATTAGTAAGTATTTTATAATGTAGAATTGAATTTTAGATTTTAAAAATTATAATTTCTGAGTATAGCTTATATAATTTCAAACCATAGTTATTAATGTTTCATCTTTCAAATTAATAAAGAACCTACTGTTTAAACTTATACTCACTGTTTTAAACGAGTTTTTCAAGTTGTTTAATCAAATTTTTAATAAAAAAATTTAGAGTCCCAACCAGCTGAGGGAATCCCTAAGGGCTAAGCCCTCAAGGCCATGACCGAGCCCCTGAGAGACCCGAGGTAGCGACCATCGGGGTCCCCCGAGCGCCTGGGCATGCAATTGGGTTCCCAATCAAGTCTGAGTCAAGCATAGTCTGAGCTAGTTTGTGTGTGGGCCCATGTGTAAGGCCCGTAGAGCGTGGTGAGTGAGGGTGGGCCAAGGCCCGCATGGGTCCCTAGTATAAGGCCCCGTGGTGTGTGTGTTTGTGTCATCGAGATGAGGTGGGAGTTCTCTGGCTTATAATACACGCTTGAAACTCAGTTCGTTTCGATGTGGGACGGTGAAATTTTGGTGATGCGCGATCTGAGCCTTCCGCCGCATCTCGCGCTCGATCTGAGTCGTTCGCGCGATCGAAGCCACGCAATCTCCCTGCTTCTCCCATGACCTTCGATCTCCCACAAGACCTAATCTGAGCCATTCATTTCTTTTTAAACGCTCGACTCATCTCTTGCTCTGCCCATAGCCAACCAATCCAATGAAGAGAGATCTTGGTCATCCACTCTCCTCTGTGTCGTCGTCTTCCTCGGAAAGCCAACTAGTGGTAGTCTCCATCATCCCCTCTCTCTCTCTTCACTGCACCCCGACGGCACGTGACCCTCAGAGGTCCCCCTTTGGCCTCACCTTTCCACAAGCCTACCCCACTGCCTCTCTATTTTTTTCCACCCGAGGATCATCGTCTCGGGTAAGCTATATATATATATATATAATTCTGAATTATTGTATCGTTGGAGCTTCACCAATATGAAGGTCTGTCTTCACCTTTAGTAGTCATGCAGTAGGGCCCTCATAGGGTTTGAGCCGAGGCATGTGGATCTTTTTAAACCTCCTCCCATGCAAATGAACCATATGGGTTCATCCTTTCTACCTCTCCCTCAAGCTCCCCAAGACCTCTAGCAAGCCTCCTAGTCCAAGCTCCCTCCTCAAGAAGGTAAGGGATAGTTTTTAATCGGTTTTGATTCATCAAACCCCTTTTATACATTTATGTATATACAACATATACATATATATATATATATATCCTTCCCTCTCTCCCATTTTATGGTTTTCAAAATGGGTATTGGTGTATTTTTGTTAAATCTCACACATGCATAAACTATGTAAGGGACTATTTTACCTATTTTTTCTATGCAAACCGATTATACATGATTTTTGTACAAAACGGGTATATTGTATATATATATATATATATATATATCATCTTCTCCTTTATTTTATAGTTTTTATAATGGGTCATTAAATTGTTAATCAAGATTCATACAGTAAATATTCTATATAGAGTTTTATCTTGAAATCTTTTTTTAGGCAAAACCCATTTTATACAATATGTATAATCGGGTGTATATATATATATATATATATAATCCCAATTCAAATCTATTTCTAAAATTTTCAAATAATTCAGTATTTTATACTAAGAATTATATACTTATAAAAGTTATTTTGAATCCACTTTTAACATGTTGATCCTTTATGTAAACTTTGTATATTTATATATAACTGTATACTTATATATATTTATGTATTTCAATACAAATAATTTATGGTTTTTAAGAGATGAATACCTATCTTTAAATAATATTTTATATGAAAACTACGTTTTGGGTTTAAGTTTAATTATGTTATAGTATGAAACCATAGTATTTATATATTTAAGTACATACGGTTACATAAATAATAAACCTTGTATAGTTTTGGTTTCAATAAAATAAATGATTAATGGTTGGAGGATTTCAGATCTTAAGGAATTTAATGGTCCTTGATTAATTTGTATGAAACCCCATATATACACTTTTTCTATATATGATTATGTATATGTGTATTTATAAGTTTAATTTCCAAATCCTATTTTCAAGTATTAACTGTCAGGACTTCGTTTATGTTTGATACATGTAAGATTTTAGTGTTTTCCAAGCCTATATGTATTTTGTTTATGAGTATACACTAATGATCTTGTTTAATTAAATTATTCATACTGACATATATCCTTGATGTAATTTATGTTTTAAAAGAATGTGCTTCCGCTTGATTTAAATTAGAGGACTAAGAATTTGTGGGATTATATTATCATATAGTAACCATTTATTCTTTTATGTTAAACCTAATGCAGTGGTTATTAGTGGTTAATCTGGTTATGGTTTAAATTATTTTCAAGTTCAATGTCATGGTTATCACCATAACTAATGACAATTTTTTTCTTTAATTAATTACTCTATAAAATAAGAATTTTAAAGGGTTAACATTTATCAACCCTTGTGGAAAATTCTGTTATTTGATGTGCTTTAGTAAATATCTTGTATACATATGATGATTTACTAAATCATTAATGCCTCATATTATTTATTTCCATGTCATTTTTTATATAATGTATTCACAATTAAATGTAAAATGTTTTCATTACTCATTCTATTTATCAATGTTCATAATGCATGCATATGACATACCATGATAATGAACTAAAAATTAAATTACCCAAAGTGGTATGGGACACCTTGGGTAATGTGAAACAGAAAGTAAATTACCCAAAGTGGTATGAGACACCTTGGGTAATATGAAGTTAAAGGTAAATATTCAATGTGGTATGGGACACCTTGAATATCAGACCTTATTGACATATGAGGAATGTATTAGACTGCTGGGTTGAGGATCGGTTAAAAGAAAGCCCTCTGGGTTCGGGACTGGTAAAAGTAAGCCCTCCAGGTAAGAGACTAGTAAAAGTAAGCTCCTCGATGCATCGAAAGTTCTCATGAGATATATTAGGTGGGTATTTACCCATAGCTCATGGCACGATTCCTTGACATTAATACATGAGTCTAACATTATACGTTTCCTCACTATGTTTTAGACTATAACCAACCATGTGATTATCTGGTTAACAGAATATCCTTGGTTAAGAACCATTACCTATGAGTATGAGATTAAGTGCACATGACATATGACGCATGATCAGTTTTCCTCCCCAGATTATTAATGAAAATGTTAGCATTACATTTATCATGTCATCATGTGAATTTATATAAGTTGTAGTGAGATTGCTTATGCACAACTCTGATAATATTCTTATCTAGTATTATTTTCATACCTTATATTTTATTCATATTTTAACTTAGTATAGTTCATGTACTTTCGTACAAGTATGCTTACTTTGTTCATTAAATGGATTTCAGCTAATTGTTCAAATACTTGTGTATGAAGTGCTTTAACTATTTTATATCAACCTTTGAAATGTCATGATGTTTTTTTCCCTTTAAGGAATTATTTTAAGTAAGGGAAATTAATTTCAAAGGTAGTTTTCAAAAACTGTATTTATGTACTTTCAAAACCCCTTACTGAGTATTTCAATGTCCACCCTATGTTTTAAATGAAAAATTTTCATGTTTCAGTAATGTCTTCAAAGAAGTTTCAGAATGCAGCTGGTTTTCCCAGAACCTGAACCTCACAATCCTTTGTAGAATGAGACATAATGTGATGAATGTAAATGTAATGTAATAATTATGGTACATTGTGTCTCATGGGAACCATCTTTGGGCACTCGAGTGCTGGGTCATTACAATATATCTCAAGTCCCGGTTCTTGTCATTGGCTAGAGTTTTGAAGATGCCTCCTATGGCAGCTTCCTTCAAAGATGTTTTAGAGAATTTTTTGGCAATAAATCCTATTCTAAATCAATTTATGTTATATAAATAAGATTTCTTTAAGTTTATGGGACATTAATAATGGATATATCTAATATTACCAATATTTTAGAGCCTTAAATGTATTTTGTTAATTCTACTATGCTAGAACCACCTGTATTTCACTACCTCCCATCTCTACCTATCCTAATAAAGCCTAAACAATAGTTTTAATTTTTGTAACTTCATCTATTCCAAACTCCACCTCACCTATACCTCATATAGGACCTTTTTGTCTCACTGTTTCTTAGGCCCTTGGATAGATCTAACTAATTTTAAAATTAATTTCTATTCGAGAACCTCTTACAATTCCATGGACTCTTCCTCCTCCTCATGTTGTTAGAAAATGGAAAGACCAATCTCTTCCTGATGACTCTAATTCTGATTAGATTCTAATAGTACCTATGCAAACTTTTTGTACAGATAATGAAATATCAATATATTCTTATGAGTTTTTTGATTCTCTATGCTTTATTTTTTGTTTATTTTATCTTCACCCTTTCACCCTTTATTAATTAATTTTGATAATACAAAAGGGGGTAAATTATATGGAAATATATGGATAATTTATTATGTATGAGAAAAATATTTCTAATTGATTGATATAACAGATTATAATCTTTAATTCCTAATATTTAAACTTTTTGTATGGATATTTACATCATGAATTTTGATCATAAAAAAGGGAGATACTATGGGATTAGCCTATTAATTACTAATTGTAATAATCACAAATCATGTTTTTGTTATTTTTAATCCATTTTATGTTTTATGAAATTTTATTAAGTATTGGACCAACCATAATTGTAAGGTCATTGACTGTAAGATCAAATGATCAACCATAGGTACAATTTATCGAAAATACATCCTATCAGAAAACTAAACCAGTATTCTTAAAAATTATTAAAGTGATCATGGAGTTTGATGTGTAAAACCTTGAAAGAATTTATCTAAAGGTAATAATTATATTATTATATTATTAAATATATTAATTAAATAACTTTTCTAAGTAGATTTAAAGCATTTATTAAGCCTAGATTTCCATCCGAAGTACAAGGATCTTAAATGATGATTTTTAATGGATATTTCTAAAGAAACCATATTTTTAAAAGGATGATCTAAGAGAAAAAGAAAAAATGGACATATGCATGACACATAGACATCTGAATTTTTCATTAAAAAAAGATGAGCCAGTGCTTTGTTTTAAACATCTACAACTATGTTCTTTCATAAACTTCAAAAACACATTATATATCATTTGAATGTCTTATTGAGTCAATCCAAAATCGAAATATTACAACAAGAAAATAATAATCTTATACAGAACCACATACTCTACTACATCAAATTATTTCCTTTATATTACTCAAATTTTCTTACTTTTGAGTTGTGGGTATTTTATATTGTACATCATTTAGAACTAGCTCCTGTTTTTTAATAGAGAGTGTGATGCACTCTATATAATTAATTTCTATATATTCTTCTACATAGAACTATGGAATTGGATTTGTATACTCTAGAAATATTTGTGCACTATTATCTATAAAACATGATCCAAGTTATGGGTCAGTTTATTTATAATTCACTGCATGGCAGCATGTGATTATCAAGTGGAGGGGACTAGGTCTTAGCTTGAGACTAAACCTCTTATTTTATTCCACTATGTGTTTTTTATTTATTTATACTCTATTTTTAAAAAAAATATGATTTATTTTTCTAAACTATATAAGAAAACATTATATTGATAGTTAACTTTAATTTTGATTTTATATACTTTGTTTTATATTAGTAAATATATTTCAAAATTTAAAAGATTTTTTTATCTTTATGTAACTAATTTTTTATCAAAATTATTAAAAAAATATAACAATCAAATTATATATTTCTACTTTTTTTGTTATCTAGGTTTTTTTATAAATTTTTGGATTTAGTTTTAAATTTTTTTAACAGAAATTTTAATTAGAAACTCAATTCACCTCCCACTTGAGTTTTCCACTCCAACCACCAATAATCACCTGGGGGATACATAAATCACCTCAAAAAATTTAATAAAATGTCATCACTCAAGGGGATACACGTCCCACCCTGGAACCTTTACCCAAATATCATCACCAGGGGTATTCACATCCCGCCCTAGAACCTTTACCATAAATTCTTCACCAAGGGAATCAAAATCCCACACTAGAACATTTAATAAAATTTTATCACCCATAGGATCCATATACGGTCCCAAAACCATTACTTATAATAGTTTAAGGATTTACCAATTATTCAAATTTCATATTTTATCAAAAATCCTAATAATTAGCTTATTTAAGAAACCCCTCAAGTTAACTCCAATAATTCCCATTTCATTAGTTTAAATCAATGCCACACTTAAAAGGCAAAATTTTAGGTTCTACATTTCTTATGGTCCACTTATGGTCCAAATAATGTAAACATCACTCAAAAATGAAGAATAAACCATTTAATTACATTTTTAGTCACGCACGCATTACTTTCAACGTGAACAAACAACATATGCACATAATTATTGATATTAGACTTAGGGATATCTTATATACTACCTAAATTATGTGTGTAGGAAGTTAATTATTCAATAATGTAAATTTATTTGGTCCTAAATAAATGAAATCAAGAAATCCAAGGAAAAACATGAAAATATGAACTAATATCCATAATCATCATAATCCTAAGAAATAGTGAGAAGGGACCAATAAAAAACCTAAGTGGATATTAGCCTTACCCATAGATAATCTTGGAAATGAATGACATGAAGAACAAAAAATAATCAATGAGGTTCTAATTTTTCTATGAAAAGAGGAATTCAAGAGTAATTCTTATCATATTATTAGTATTCTAGTTTAAAAAGACATAAATCCCCCTTTATTCTTAATTTGAACATTTTATTAACATTTTAGAAAAAAAATATAGAAAAATTAATCAAACTCGGTTTATAAAAAACAGGCTAACCCTTATGTATCACCCCTATGGAATCTTATATATCTGTAATATCCAATAGTTAGTCAATGTTTACTTCTATGAATTATCCTTCAAAACTCCTTATGAATATCTCTTTCCTAAAATAATCTTTTAGAGTAGATCTAATAATCTTCTAGAATAGAATTATATGATCTGATCCACAGGGACCACTTTTTGTAGTGGTTAGTCGAGTGCATCACCCCAAGATTTCCTCTAATAGTCTAGGTTATGGTAAGTAACACCAAATAGAAATATCACACATGATGTGCGGGATTATCCTAATGTACCAAAAAACAATTCACACCTCCACACAATTCATAATAATGTAAAATTAATAAATAAAACTAATAGTAATGTATATAATAAAAAAACAAATGCTAAAAACTGTAAAGGTAAACCATTATATAATCTATAATGAAAAAGGTAAAGATGCACCACCAACAACCCAAACAAAAAAACCATCCAAAACAGTTGTGATGCATAGGTCCCTACAATGATCTAGATCCAAACATGAACACCACCCACTACTATCATATTTTGGTACCCCCAATCCCCAGAAACACCATGTCCACCAAGGTTTCCACAAAACTATCTGTCATCTACATATGGAATGACATGTGTGGGAGAGGATTATTATATAAGGGTGAGTATATACATACCCAATAAGATTACTATAAACCCATAAATGAATAATAAGAAAAACTATTCATCTCAAAACCATAAGACTAGAATGAAGGAATAACCCATCAAAGAAAAAACCAGATATATTTTAAAGAAGAGGACCCAAAACATAGAGGAAAGTGCCACTCTTCATAACCCATTTTCAAGAATAATTATCATGTAACCCTAAGAATTCAAACTATACAACTAGTATCCCCTTAACCTCTATATAACTATAATAGAGGACCCACACTTCATCATGTATCACGTGTCACACAAGGCTAGTACATAGTAGATGATAGTGAACCTAACTCCAATTATAATTTGGGGAACTCATGACTTACCAAGTATCACATATAATATGAGGGTAGCACGCAAAAAATGAGGGTGTAACTGACCCCATGGATGCTTAGATATTTATTCTTGATCTTAATCATTGTCCCTCTATATATAAGGAGACTAAAATTCTCATATCACCTCTCTTCTAACCTTTGATACTAGAGAAAAGCATATTATAATGTCCTGTATGGAAAAGTGTATAGGATGTGCTGGGAAGAAAATGATTTTCTAACTGCAACATGAAAAAACGATTTCATGTACTATCTATAAACCACCAGAAGCATGATTAATATATCCACCATAAATTCACACACTGTAAAAGATTAGTAGAAAAATGAATATTTGGAGGTTCAATCCCCCTTCAATTGAGTGTACTAGAAGTAGGTAGTCACTACATTCTAATCACCACAAAAATTATTCATTTCACACACACCTTAGTAGAAATAGATAAAGCAGTATAAATTTATACAATGGTAAAACTTGTAATAGAAATATATGAAAGTAGAGAAAGAACACAAAGTTTTAATGTGATTTAGACTATGTCATACATGCATGGGGGAAACCACACTACTTCTTGATTCAATTATAACTAGAATATTATAGGTGAAAAACATACTATATATAAAATTAACCAATAAAAACATATTATATCTCTAATAAACACCTTCTTAAAACACTATTAGAACTTTTTCCCACACTTTGCATTGAAGGAACCACAAACTTAAATACTAAGTATAGCCAATCTGAAAAGTTAAACTCAGTCTTCTAAAAACCTAGATCATAAGACATGAAAACATGATAATGTTTACCAAACCAGTTACCAATCAACTTTTCTAAACTTCTAGACCTCCCAACACTCCATTTTAGAACCATCGGTTGATGTAAACTTCTAATGGACCTACTTCCATTGGATATGATTCAGTGTTATTTCCATTACATCGAGTACAGCTTCCAGCAAGTAGCTAAAATTATAGTGAACATAATTTTTATGCTCAAACTTTTGATGATATAACTTCTAATTCTTTAAACATGGATTCACATCCCAAAAATCTCCCACATGAATAATTGTTCTAGGAAAAACTTGATAACCTTCTAACACTTATCATTTGTTTATATTCCCCTTTTCATTCCTTCCTTCACCTAAGTCCTTCTTAGTATCTATGTTGGATAATACTTTTGTAAACTACCACCTTGGTGAATATATTTTATAGATTTTGGCTTCCTTATATCTTACCTAGATCTAGATCCTTTTCATATAACAATTTTAAGATAAAATTATACCTTAGATCAATATTATTTATGCTTTAATGGAATACCATATTTTTAGCCAAGTGGATTTCACTTTAGTTATCATAGTAAAGCACTATCCCTTATTGATTACATTCAATATCCTATATCAATCACTTAGACCATACTATTTACTTCCTAGATTCCTTTTTAGTTACATAATCTACCTCATTTTTACTTAATGTAATGCTCTTCCGAAGTCATGAAATCAAACTAACTGCATATCATCAATATGTAAACATAAAACATGTTTTATGAATTCAATTATATAAATCTATATTGAATTCTGATTCCACAATTACTTGTAATGTATCTTCCTCCAAAAATAAAAGATATTCATCTTTTATTCCTTCCAAATACTAAAGGATCCAGTTCACATTCTCCTATTGAACTTTCACCAATTTATCCATATACCAACATAAAACTCCAACTCCATGGGAAATTTTCATCTAAGTGAAAACCATTTCATGCATAAAAATTTTGGATGCTAATTCATATGGTACATTCACCATGTACTTGGACTCAAATTTATTTGATCGGGCCTATGAATTAGAGAACGTGAAGTGAGTTGAAAGAGGGGTTGAGACAATTTTACTTTCAGTCAACCCAAACCATTACATGATCTCGTGAATATAATAATTTTAAGATAAAACCAAAGTCTTGGTTTTACTATCTCTCTTGACCTTCATCCCTGTAAACATCATTACCTATCCAATATCTTTCATCTGAAATCTTATAGAAAAATCACACTTCAAATTTTAGATTTTTAAAGATTCTTATCTAACAATTATAATTCCATCCATATGAGAAAAAATGATGAATTTCACATATTTTAATTTATTTTGATAATATTAGTGATCTACATTAAACCTATTTAACCCTTACTCTAATGTGAACAGATCGAATTTTTAATTCCACTGTTGTGGTGATTACTTCATTCCACCAATATTTTCTTCAGTTTACATACCAAATTCTCATTCCCAACTTATGGTAACCCTATTGGTTGTTCCATCCTCCTCTAAGTAACTAAAAATAAAATTTTACTTGACATCTATATACTCTATATATATAGTTTTCTATGTCACCATACTTAGTACCATTTTGATTATATAATTTTTAACTACTGGTGATAATATTTTTGATAAATCAAATCCTTCATTTTTTTGAAACTTATACACTACCATCCATGCTTTTTATATTTTTTTCCTTAAAACTATTCCTTAATATGGTAAAGTAACTTTTTTGAATTTCCTTTTTACCATCTGATATTTCATCTATCTCCTAAGTTCCATTAAACTTCAGTGAATTCTTCTACTCATTCATGGCTGACTCCCACTGCTCCAAATAACTAAGTAAATTTTTATCCTCTGGATTTTTAGTTTTTCTCATATTCATTAGGATTATAGAGTTAAAATCATTTCCAAACCTATGCATTGGTCTTCTTATTCTAGTATATCTCCTCAATGGAACTAGCTGATCTAAACCACTTGTTTCTACTTGTTTTTTTTGTACCAAAACATCTAATACAAAAACTTTTGGGGCACTTACTATCAGTTTTACCACTCAAAATATTTTTTCTATTAAAATTTATATTATTTTCTATGATCTTACATATAAAATTATGTTTCCATCAGCATCTACAACTGAGTTCTCTTGGTTTTTTGAAAACCTAGTACTCTGGTTAACCTATATTTCTATATTCAATTCCCCTTTAACTACTTACTTCACTAAGTTATGGCCATTCCAAAAAAACATTTTCATTGAAGATGGAATCTCTACTTATGGTTATTTATTTCATATAACCATCCCACAAGTGATATCAAAAAAAATCATCTCTATAACCAAGAAAACAACATATTTTGGATTTGAATTAAAGTTTATATTTATCCTTAAAATTTACATATACAGATGATAAACTACTGAATACTCTCATATAATGAACTTCTGGTTGTTTTCAAGACCACAACTCCTCCAAAATTTTCTACCCAACTACCAATTATAGACTCCTATTAGTGAGATTTGATTCCATGTTGAGCGCCTCTACCCAGATCACCTTTTTCATTCCTAAGTGAAACCTCATACCCTAATTTTTTTTCAAAGTTCAATTCAAAGTTTTATCTACTCCATTATTCTATAGATTTTTAAACATCTTCTTCATATGACTTTTCCACTTATTATTTTATAAATTATGGAAGTTTAATCCAGTGTACTCACCACCATTTTTTGTTCCTATTCACTTTAAATTTTGGCAACATTCCCTTTCTACTAACACTTACCACTGATTAAACACCTAAAATATTTCATATTTATGATTTTGGATGTAAATCCATACTTTTATTATATATTAATCAATGAAATTAATAATTTAAAGGAAACCATCATAGGATTGAATAGGGTTAGGTCCCTAAATATTATATTGTACAAGATATAAATTTTGGTCCATGGTCATGTAACCATCTAAGTTGAAAGACACTATATTCACCTTTCCTGGTACATAACTTTCATACATTCCAATTTCCATATGTTCAAGATTTAGTATTCCCATAGCCTTAATATTTTTAAATTTATTTTAATTGAATTTACCAAACATATAATTCCATAAATCTAAATCATTGTAAGTTTTACAATTGATGAATGTACTCCTATATGAATTTCTGATCATGTAAAGGGTCCCATCCTTTACACCTCATACAACTATCATTGATCCTCAAGTATCTTTCCATACCCCATCATCAAAATAAGTTCTATATACCACATTATAAGTTTTTCCAACAAAAATTTGATTAATCCTATGTCCTAATATCTGAAAAAACTTTCAATAGTATTAACCATTCTCTATTCTTCATTCAGGTATTATCATCTTCATTTCCAATAACTTATGGGGTTTCACCATCCACCAGATAAACTTTCAAAAACTTCTTAGATACATAGTTTTACATGTATCATTGATAAAAAATTAAATTGAAAGGCTCTATAGAGCCAACCACCCAAGATTATATTGTTGGTTTCTCATATAGAAACCATCCATTATGAACTTCAGTATCATTGAAGAAATATAAACTTCTAATGTTTGAAGTATTTTTGGTGGCCTCCTTGTGAATTTTTCAATCATTCTTGATATGTACCTTCTTTCAACACTTCCAGTGGGAAGGACTAGGACCAACCAATTTTCCTCAACTCTTCTCATGTTTCCATTCTTGAAACTTATCAAAAAATGGATTATTCTGATATGTCTGATTTTGATGGGGTGAACGACCCCTACCATCGATATTAATTGAACTATCATATAGCTCATGAACTTCCCCTAACTGAACTTATTCATTTAGTATCATATTCTTAATATCATAAAACACCATATCATATTTTCCCTTGGAGTTACTAACTGTAGAAACCATTTCATCCCAAGTCTCCATAAATGAAGACAAAATAAAAAATTATCATATATCATCAGTAATATTTATGTTTACAAATCAGTGCTACCCAAGAATCATATTTAAGTAATTAACATGATCTTCCACCGGTCTTCCTTTTGATAACCTTAATATTAACAAAAATCACAACACAAAAAAAAATTAGCATTGTCAATTTTTTATACATGTCTATCAAATCCTTCAAAAAATCCATTTTAGTCTTCTACTCCTAAATTTTGAATGCAAAATTCCTTGTGAGAGACATTATTACCAATGAAATATTTTTCTTGTCCAAGTTCTCCCATTCATATTTATTGATCAAAATTGGATTTACTCTTGATAAAGGAAACTCCAATTATTTATATATTAGATAGTCTTCCATCTTCCTTCTATAGAAGAAAAAACATATTCTATTGAATTTATCAATCTAGATCTTCCCTTAATCTGATTCCATGATTGAGCTGCTACTAGTGTGTCAAACCCTGAGATTCAAAATTTTTCTCTAATACCAATTATTAGAAGAAAAAAACTAATCTACAAACTACACCAAAAAAGATGATCACATATACTACTGATAAACTGATGGATATATCATACAAAAATCCACCAAATATTCACACACTATAAAAGAATAACAGAAAATAGAATATATAGAATTTCACTTCCCCTATGACTGAGTGCATTAAAAGTATGTAGCCATTTCACCCTAATAACAACACAAATTTTTCCTTTCACACTCACCTCAATACAAACAAAAAAAGTACCATAAATTCTTCTAATGGTAAAACATGCAATGAAAATTCAAGAAATTTTATAAAGAAAAAAAGTTTTAATGATATTTGGACTATATCCTATGTGTAGGGAGAAACCACACTCTTTCTTTATTCTATTATATATATAAGATTCCATGTAAAAAATATATTAAATGGTAAGTGGTTATTTTCACTTCTCAAATCTCTAATAAATTCCCAATTGATCCACTATTAGCACCTTATTTTTTCATACTTTTTACTGAAGGTCCCACATAATTAATACTAAGATCAACCAGAAAAACAAGTTAAACCTTCTATCCTAAAAATCTATATCATAAGGGATGTCCGCATGATAAATTTTACCAGCCCGGTGATCCATCATCTTTGTTGAACTTCCATACCTCCCAATGCTCCAACATATAAGCATCAGTAGATGTTAACTTTTGATAGACCTACAACCATTGGAGAAGATATGATGAAACTAGCTTCACATTAGTTCTAGATTTCATCTATTGACTAAAATTATAGTGAACATAATTCTGATTATTGAATTTCCAATTATGAAACTTTCAATGCTCTGAACATGTCTTTATATCCAAATAGGATGGAATACTGATGAACCCAAAACTAATTACTAAGAAAGAATATATGAAATGACACTAAGGATAGTAAAGTACAAGACATGTGCTCCAAGGTTACATGTATAACCTTAGGGGTTCTCACCGGTAAATAGTGTATTTTTCTTCCCACACAATGTGTATAATATGGTGCATGGAATGTGGGACCAATATGGTACTCATTGTGTACCAATTTAGCCTATTTCATGAGAGGTTGAATATAAATATCATTTCCTAGGTTAAAAATTGCATGTGGAATCAACTAAATCACTCAGTATGTATTATTAGTGAGTCTGAGTTATATACCATCAAGGGTGCATGATATGTGGTCTTGGACCATAGTGTGTATATGGCCAAATGAACACCTAGGAATGTACTATCGATATACACTATATTGATCAGATAAGGGTTACATTTTGTGCACCATTGGGCAACATATCATGTGATAATTATCTCCTTTTGAAACCCTAGTCATCACTATTTTGGAAATACATGACATGTGGTTCAAGAACACATATTGTGTTTTTATCCCCTTGATCTTTATGATAAGTGACTATCATGGGGATCTTAGAAATAAAATTAAACCCAAGTAAAATATAGAAAAAGCGGGTATTGGGTTTTATCTCAGATAGGATAGTGTTATGGGTGTGTTTCTCTATTTTTTGGGGGATTCAATGTGTAAAAACAATATGGAATTAAACTATTTTTATTTTCAATATTAAAAACTATTGGTCAAATTGAATGATTTTTTAATTTATATTTATAGGTAGTGGTCTAACCATAGATCATCCCCTTACCTTTCCTATAAAATAATAATTATATTTTAAGTCTCTCATATTCTCTTTCTAACCTAGTGAAACTTCACTTAGATTACCTTCTCCTGGAAGTATTTATTTGAGTACTGGAGTATAATTATCACTATAAACCCAAATCTCACCTGTAATGGTGACTAGATATCTCTTATCACCCTCCTATTCACCCACTTATCTCTATCACATGTATTAAAGTTAGTTTTAGTGGCCTATGTGTACAGTTCATAGGTGGAAAGAAGATAAATTTTAAAGTGCATAAGCATAAAAAAATCTCCAAAAACCAAACACATTAAAATAAATCTAGAGAGATCAACATAAGATAAAATCAATTAGAAAATTAAATTCATGTATATTAAGTTAAGGTAAATCTATTAAAATCTTCCACTACTAAATTATTATGCCATCAACAAAAATTTACAATAAGAAAATAAAAGAAAATAAGAAGATACAAAATTAGTATCACTGATTTGATAATCACTAAAGTGCCTTTATACATTGAAAAATTCTTATTTTATAGATAATTTCTCTAATTTATTCTATATTACATCTCTATATACATGACTATAATGATATTAGATTCCAATAAACCCATAAATTCTGAGTTTTTCCTCAAATTCTAATCCAAATTCTTTCTCATCAGATCTCCACCACGTGCACAGCTCAATGACTGATATTTCTTAAAATTATTATACTAGTATATTTTATATTAAAACATTATTACACCATAATTGAACTTAATAATTCTCTATGGAGGATCAAATATAAATTTTTTTCTACTCCGTGGCTTCACTAGAAGTAAAATTCTTTTGGGGGGAAGGAGATTATGTACATGTTAGGATCTTGGATCTCTATATTTTTAATGGAATAGGATTGGACCTATTCTATGATTTAGTGATGATTAGTTGGGATTAGGATATTTCTAGGGATTAAAAATGGGCTAGGGTATACTTTAGCTTCAATTTCACATTTTATTTCACCAGGATCTATTTTTTTGATTTTTTTCAATAACTCGGTTGGCGTCTAGTTACATTCAATAATTTACTTGGTAGCTCATCTTCTTAATATCTAAAATCAATTTTTAATTCATCAATCATGTGGTTTCATCCTCACACTTGATAAATTTTTTAGTTCGACACACCTAGCTTTGATTAAGCTCAACTTCTATTCATTCATCTCCTCAGCATGGCTCATTCATGACATAAAATATCCTCATCAGAAAAAACAAGATCCCTTATTTGAAACTCCTTAAAACTACACCCGATATTGATTATGCATATTTGAATTGACTCAAAACTTCAACCGAATGTGATTTTACTTGATAATTCTAATGATCACCTTACATTCATTGCTCCATATCCATTCAACCAGTGTTGCTTGGTTCTTCCATTATTGGCATCAATAGGTGATTGGGAATTTTCTCTCCATTGCAGAGATTCAATTTTATTTTCCTTATTATTATCAACTTCTCTACACATCCAAGTGAGCCTTAGAGGTTGGATCTTCAACAGGTGGTGTTCCTTTCATCTTACCTCAGCTTTGGTCGAGCTCCTTGAATTGAGTTCACTAATCAGTGGATTTGGATTAGGGTGATTATTAAATGGGTCAAGTTTGGTAAGATTTTATGGGTTTTATCTAGTTCTCATATATTGATTGTGGGTTTTAATTATTACAAATTGATTAGATTTAGTGATCTTCATGTTCGAGGTTCAATGGTGTGTGTCGATAATCCCTTTCGGTTCTCAGACTATCCTTTGATCGAGTACCATATTAAAATTACTCCTAGTTCAAGGAATTACTAGTGAGTATTAGTATCTTCTTCAAATTGATATTTATCAAGTATACATTTCTCAATTTATTCACACACAATAGGCTTGGGCTTCATCATAATTCAAAGTAGTGTGGCACATCTTTGAGTGAAATCTTTTTCATGGTTCTATTTTGTTTCAATAGTTATGGTGGGATGTGACATCTCATATCCAATGAGATCAGGAGTCCTTATATATTCCTCATCATGCCTTTGAAATTTATTCACTACTCAAACCTACACGACATCTAGTCTTCTTCAATATTCAATCTTAGCTATATTCCAAAATTGGATTTCATCTTCCCTAAATTTATCAAAATCTCTTGATTTGCCTCGACCTCATTTGTTTCTTCATCAAAATATGATACACCGTCCTCGATTAAATTAGGTTGGTGCATTATTGAAATTAGTTGGAAGTGGGAGTGTGATAGATATAAGTGTTCAGGATGATCAAATGTGGAAGTGGATGGCATGTAGTTGATTCAGTGCCAGCAATTGTATGAAGTTGAGACAAAGCACATAGTCGATTGAGGTGGATCCATTGTCAAAGTGTTGCACTCAATAGTGGAAACTACATGCGGTATCTTGGATTCAACATATGGAAGGTTCATGCCTTTATGGTAGCAGAAGGAGAGGAGGTTCATGGTAGTTTTGGTACTTTACCACTGAAATGGAATGATCAATTAGTTCATGAATTTTCCAATTTTAGGGCATTGTAGAGAGATGTTAGGGGTGTATTCAATTTAAATCAACCATATAGAGGGGTGAAAATTTGTTTATGTGGAGAATAGCCACAATAAATCATGGCATTTTCAAGTATTTTATAGTTTTATCCTATATATTTAAAAGCCATAAATTTTAATGTATCCAATGTTCTAAAATAATTTCAAAAATATCAAAACAATTAAAATTAAAAATTAAATTCCTTGTATTAAATTTTAAATATCCAATTTTTGAATAATAATTTTTGAATTTCAATAAATTTAAAATAATTTATTAAATAATTGAAACTCATAATTAAATCCATTTAAGAGTATAATTCTAGATTGAATTAAACAATTTTAAATTCACATTTTAAAATAAAAAATAAATTTCAATTTCAATTTTTTCAAAGTAATTATAGGGATTTCATTAAACAAAAAGATGAATAAATCAATTAAACTCAAAAATAAATTCATTTAATAAATTTTAATTCTATATTGATTCAAACACTTAAATTTTAGAATAAAAATAAAAATTTTGGCTTCACGTTGAATTCAAAACATAAATCACTAAAATCCAATATTTAATCCATTAAACACTTAATTTTGGATTTAAAAAATTACCCAAAATTTAATTAATTAACTAGGATGATATCAATTAGGGGGTTAATTATCAATGAAAAATATATTTTTTATGAAAATTTCAGTTCACATCACTCCCCCACACTTAAACTATTTCACTCATGGGAAAATTTTTAATTTAATTGTATTTATTAAAAATAAAAACAAAAATATGTGTCTATCTCAATCAAAATACACCATATAAATAAGAATAAATTCATAGGTTAATTTGATGTTTGAATTATCATGCCTCTTTGATGAACTAATTCACTCCTAACATTAATTTAATCTAATTTCTAACTCAAGGAGAGGATTAAATTAGATTTAAGTGGAATCAAAGTTTTAACAAGAAGCACTTCAATTTCCCCCCTCCCATAAGTTTCTTAAACTGAAGTTTGATTTATCACTTCACTAATACAACTCAAATGATTTTTTTATAATTTAGTTTCCCATGTCTTCATTTGAGTTCAATATTACCCTCACTAAAATGAATTCATTTTTTGATAGTAGGAACTAATTCATTTCTTTATAAAAAAATTACTAGCCATGTATGTACATAATATTATGTAAAGGAACTTATTGGATATTTATAGAGGTATTTAACTCACAAAATCATTAAATATCGTCTTTTACATTAATCATGGGATCCCAATTTTCCATTTTACTCTAGGTTCAAAGGAATTGTATAAATTTCTTTTGAGTTTTCTCATTAAGGTGTTTTTTCATACAGGCCATGTTACCCCATATTAAGTTCAAAAATTATATTAACATCAAGTTATAATTTTTATTCCAAAAATAACATTTTTCCAACACTCTATTTCCAAGTTTTTAACCTAGATATCCATGAAGGTATTGAAAAATTCACTCAACATTCATCTAATTATTACTATTTTAGGACTAATGAGATTCTAAAGTCTAATATGAAATTAAAACTAGTCATGGAATCATTAAAATAAATAAAATATTGAAAAAACACAATAAAATTTATACAAAATTGTTATGTATAGAAATTACAAGCATATCCATTTTTGTGGTTTTTCATTTTTCTGTGGTTTTTTTTATTTTATTTTTATTTCTTTATTTGATTTTATCTTAGAAATGACTATATATAAAATAAAAAAGGGTATTTAAATCCTAAAATTCTTTTTATTCTCTCCCCTATACTTATTCCTGAAACACTTCCATTAAATTTCCAGAATGAATTTTATTAAATAAAAATAGTTCAAAATAAAAGAATCTAAACTAGTATGAAAAAAAGAGACAAACTGGGGTTATTTATTCAACTATAGTAGGTAGGATTTTGGAATCATCCATTGTATATTTCCAAAAAATATTCATGTTAATTATTTACTTGTTGAATATTTACTTTGAAAGGGTTATGTACCTCAGTTCCCTTAATCTCAACTGCAATAAATGGAAAATTGTATGTTACTGTGTAGGGTCTAATTTTTTTGGAATGAAGTTTATATGGAATTAATTTCATCCTTAATGAGAATAGAAACACTTTATCTTTAATTTTAAAATCACTTTTCTAGATGAGTATTTCATGGACATATCTAGCTTTCTCCTTCTAAAATAGGTAATTCTCATAAGCTTATCATTTCAATTCCCCAAGATCCATCATCTATGGCTTCCTCTACTCTCTGAATTTTTCAAACTCCAAGTCTTCTCTATTAAGAGCTTAGTATGATTTATTCTGTAAATTGATAATAAATTGTCAGTGTTTTACATAAACTATTCTATATAGAGACAAACTTAATGTGGTTTTATAGGAATTATTGTATTCCTATAGTGAATCCTCCATCGTTTTACTTCAAATCTTTTGGTTGGGTTGAACTCTCGTCTATATGATCTTTTTTATCTATCTATTAGAAATCCTGACTTTCCCATTAGTTTGTGGGTGGTAGGAAGTGGATGTTTTGTAATGTACCTCATATTTCTTTATCAGGACTTCCATGTTCTTGTTGTATAAGTGTTTTCCCTAGACCCTTATTATTACTCAAGTAAATATAAACGTATAAAAAATATTTGATTTTATAAATTCAATCAAAATTTTTGAATCATAAATTTGTGTTTATATTTCTTTAATCCACTTAGAAACATTATCCACTGCTGAAAATAGGAAATGGGCCCATGAAATATAATCCCCGTACATAAAATATGTCATAAAAAATTAAATGTTTTTGGGAAATTTCATGTATTTTGGAAATCCAATCAGTAAACTGGAAGTTTTGAATTTTTTCTAAAAATCATGTGGATATTTAAAAATTAAGTTCTAAAATAATCCAGCTTCTAAAACATTCATATATATTTCTTGAGTTCAATGTGGCCTCCATATGAAAGTGTGTAGAAAAATGTAGTCATGGACTTAACCTCTTCTGTAGGGATACAACTTCTTACTACTTGATCACTATTGACCTTCCATAGATATTGGTATTCCCAAACATATAATTTTGATTTATATTTTATTTTAAGTGATTTTTGTTTATAAAACAAATGAGGTACCTTTTATGTGACCATAAAATTCACTAAATAGGTATACAAAGGTACTTGAGTGGCTTTAAATAGTTGATCACTAAGAAATTATCCATCCATGTTTGTTTCATATATCGGTTCTACCTCAAAAATGTGTGGAATCTACTTATGTGTCCTACAACCAAATTATCACAAACTTTCTTTTCATTAATATTTATGTTTAATTCTTGTAGTAACAACATCCATATCACTAGCCTCAGATTTGCATCAGCCTTCTAGATGAAGTGCCTATGTTTTGTGTGATCAGAATAGATATTTACTTTATTTCCTAAAAAATAATAATGAAATTTATCCAAAGAAACAAAAATGGACAAAAACACCTTCTCTGTTTTTTTATAATTGATCTGATAAGTTTTCAGGGTTTGTGAACCATAGGCTACCACTTGTGAGTTTCTATAAATTTTCTAGGAAAGAAAATCTCCTACAAATTTGTTCAAATAATCACACGGTATCTCAAAGGGATGTAATTATTTTGGTGGTAGATTATGGGATAGTATTTAATCTATCTTTTATCTTATCAAAATCTAATCTACATGAATCATAAAAAAACAAACTCAATTTATTTCTTGATTTGGATAGTTAAGGGTAATGAAATATTATTAAATTCCTTAATAAACTTTCTATAAAATCCAATATGCCTTTAAAGTGATCTAATGTGTCTCACATTAGTAGGGTATGGAAATGTATAAATAGCATCAATTTTATCCTTTACACATTAATTAAAATTTCAAAATTATGTATCCTAAAACATTTATTTTTTCTACCATAAAATGGTATTTTTCAAAATTCAAAACCAATTTTTTATTAATAAATATTTTTAAAACTTTTTCTAGACACTTCAAACAACTTTGAAAATAAGTTACATAGATAGTAAATTCATTGGGTAATACCTCTAAGAAGCTCTCAATCAGGTCATAGAAAATATTTACCATGCAATTATGGAATGCACCTAGGGAATTAAAAAGAACAAAAATCATACTATGATAGGAAAACCTACTGAATGGACATGTGGAAGTGGTCTTTTCTTGGTATTTTAGAGAAATAAGAACCTAGAAGTATCCAAAAAATACTTCAAGGAAACAATAATGACCCTTATCATCTAGATTTTGTAATATTTGGTCTAAAATGAGTATAGGTAAGTGGTCCTTGTGAGTCACATGGTTTAATATTTTATAGTCAATGAAAACACTTCATCTATTATAGATTCTTATGGGAACTACCTCATTGTTTTTATTTTATAACATTGTTTATCCATTTTTATTTGGTTAATTTTTAATGGGACTCACCCATTGGGAGTATGATATGGGTTAAATTATTCCAACACCTAAAATTATTTCTAATTAATTTTTTACTACTTTTAAGAGGGTCATGTTGATCCTTCTTTGGGTTTGTCACACTGGTTTGGACTCACTTTAAATCAAAATTCTATGTATGAAGGTGGAATGGATAATCCATGGAATGTACCCTAATTTCTATCCTGTTATTCTATAATTCTTCTTAAAATTTTATAGAAGTTGATAATCATTATTGGCTTTTAAATTATTTAAAAAATGTTACATTTTTATTTTGTTTTAAATATGAATATTTCATGTCTAAAAAAAGTGGTTTCAATTCTTGTTCATGGGTTTTCTAGTGATGTTTCTAGGTTAGGGTTCTATATGTTGGAAACCTGAACATGTTAAGCAAAATTATTATAATAATATTTGAGTAACTAATCCAAATAAATTTCATTAATTTCTTCAATTTCTTAAAAACTCAAAATTGTTTTTAAATTAAGATCATATTCATAAAAATATTCATAAACATTATATGGTATCTCTAAATCTTCTTCTAATTTGAATTTGTAATAAAAAATACATTTTTTCTCAAAAGGAATAATTTAATTAAAAATGTTTTAATATAAAAATGGGTTTCTCTTCATGTTGATATTTCATTGAGTCGGGGATGTTTAAATCCATTGGTTCCTTGCCGAAAGTCTTAGAAAGAGTTCCTTTATTGAAATTTATTATGGTTTTAGAAGTCTTGAGGAATGGCCTACCTTGAATGATGGGATATTGATCTTTACCTTTTCCCTTCTTCCATGTTGAGAATTTAGAAGTTTGAAAGGATTATAATTCCTTATACACTTACCAAGACATCATCAAAAACACCTAATGGGTAGGCAATGGCTCGAATGGTAAGTTGTAAAACCAATCGGGTGGGTTTTATTTCTCTCATATTTATAAAAGAATAAATGGAATAATTCGTTACATTTATTTATGATATTAAATTAAAAAGTTAATTATAAAAAGTAAGCACTCCTATAGTGTAGGGGATAGTGAAAGTACGTGGATCTTGACATTTCTTCGAAATTTTTGGGGTAATAACAAAAAAAATATCTTTACCTAATATTACCTCTTCATTTCCTTGTAATATACTTCTCCCAGTTCACAAGTATTTGATGAATTTTTATACCTATTAATTTATAAGATGTTTTCTAGTAAAGGGATATTGATTTTTTCCGTCTTGAATATCTACAAAATCCCCTGTTGTCGTGTATCCTCACAAGGTCTCTTAGGTGGTTTATCCCTTGTAGGTAAGGGTGGTTAGGGCTAGTTTGAGTCCTCTCTTTTAGCTTTCCCTTTTTCTTTCTTCAAAGGGGGTGTTTCTACTGGTGCTTCGGCTTCTTTTTCTTGGACAGATTCACTGAGTATTATGGGATGTCCACTTCCAACTCCCTCTTGAGATAGTGATTCTTCGTAGCTTCTCAACTCCTTTCCACTCTTTAAAGTAATCGAACTAACTTTTCCCTTTAGGTTAAAAATAGATTAAGTAGGAATCTTACCTGAGCTTTTATTCTTTAATTCATTAATGGAAGTCATAATCTAGTTGTATTATCCTTGTAGCTCTTTTAGTGGTGATCCATGGGTGTTAACAGTAGTATTTTGATTGGTTTGATATTCCACAATCTATTTTAGAAACTCCTTTATGGTGGGATATCAATTTTGTGAATTTTGGTATCTTTTAGAGGGATGATATTTGCCTCTTTGGAAGAATATAGGTTAGAATGATGGTTGAAAACCTTGATAGAAAGGTTCTCTTTACTGCTTTTGGATCCTATGTCCAAAATAAGTATTAAAGAATTATCAAAACACTTTTTGGTTTGATGGTTGTTGTTGGAACAATTTTGGTACATAGAATTACATATCTTGGTTCCTTAAACTTTAGGGCACCCATCGATGAATTGATCCTAAGAATAAAAAATTTGGAAGACCCTTTTAGGCATGGGAGATGATGTTTCCTATACTTTATTCATAGTTACCTATCTCATAAGAGAGGTCGGTTCATCAATTTTATTTTCAAGTAATGTGGAGTTGGAACTTTTTACCTTGTGTAATACTATTAATGTGTATATTTTAACAAATTGTTGGGAATTTTGGGAGATCCTCTCAATCATATTTATAACTTCAGTGGGGGACTTGTTTATTAATGCTTCTCTAGAAGAAGCATCTTATAAATTTTGATCATTTTCCATTAGCCTTGGGTAAAATAATACCAATAAATGGTGATATTAAAAATTATGACGTGGGTATGAGGTTTTCAAACAAATTAATCTATCCCAAAAATCATATATACTTTCTCCTCTTGCTTGTCTGAATACATAGATTTCTTTCCTTATTGGATTTCTCCTTGAGGATGGGAAATACATCTGGAGGAATGATTTCTGTAAACCATCCCATGTCATAACCTACCCAGGATAGGGATTGTAGATAAATTCCTTAGCTTCCCCTTTGATAGAAAAGGCTAAGACCTTCCAGGTCACTTAATCTTGAGATATTTCATTGTCTTGAGATTAATTCAAAAAATAGAAAATTATCTTAGATGTTAATTTGGTTATTCTCCTTAAAATCTAGGAAAGATTTTATTGAGTTGGATTATGCTAGTTCTAAATTAAAATTAATGTTGATTATTAGGGTCTTGAACTCAATTATAATTTTTGAAATTGGGTTTATAAAGTTATCTTAAATTTGAATTTTATCGATCTAAATTATTTTCCATGTTTTCACTCCCTAAAATTACTCTGGTGAAACTAGATGTTAAGGATGGAGAACTTGTCAATTGAACTATGAATAATTCCTTCTCCTTTTTTTTGGTTTTTTAGTTTATTATTGTTTCTTGAAATTTCCATTCAACCTATAGAATAAAAATAATGTGTTGAGAAAAACTGTATTTGGATATTTATTAAATTCATTTTAAAAACATAGTTAAAAAACCAATGTTGGACTCCCCAAAAATGGTTCCAGGTTTGATGATCACCTGTCACAAGGTACTCAACAAAAAAATTTGAAACCAAGTAAAATAGATTATTATTGGGACTTAAGTTTTCTCTTAGAGAGGAAAATGGTATGGGTGTGTTTCCCTTTCATTTTTTGGGTTCAATGTGTGAAAACAGTAAGGAATTACACTAATTTTGATTTTCACTATTAAAAAATAGTTTTGAAATGGGATTAGTTTTAAATTTTATATTAATAGATATTATCCTAACTTTGTATCATCCCCTTAAATTTTTTTGTAAAATCATAATTCCCTTTTAAGTCTCTCATATTCTCACTTGAACCTTGTGAAACCTCACTTTACATTACCATCTCTTGGAAGTCGCATCTTAAGTAGGGGAGTACAATGATCACTGTAAAACCAACTCTTGACTATCCTGGTGATTTGATATCTTAGATAAACCTCCTATTCATCTAATAATCACTATCATGTGTAGTTGAGTGAATCTAAGTGGACTATGGGTGCAGTCCAGATATAGATGGAATATAAATTTTAAAGTGCATAAGAAGAAGGAAATATCCTAAAATCTAACACATTCAAATAAATATAGAGAGATAAATATAATATAAAATCAATTAGAACATTGAATTCATATATGGGGAATAAGGTAAATCTTTTCATCTCAGTCACTAATGGATTAGTGTCCCATCATTTGATAGTTACAATAAAAAAATGAAAGAAAATAATAGTTATAGAAACAGCCCTAGTTTGATAATCATAGAAGTACCTTTATATAGTGAATGGCTTATATTTTATAGATAAATGATCTAGTTTACTCGATATTCTATCTCTGTCTAGATGATTAGAAAAATATTACCTTCTAATGAACCCAGCAAATCTATATTATTCCTCAAATTCTAATCCAAATTCCTTCCCTTCGAATCACTTCCATGATTATAACTCAATGGTTGGGATTTCTTCAAACCCTCATACTAGAATATTTTATGTTAAAAAATTCTTCTCACATGATCAATATTTATAATCCTTCACTAGGTATTAAAGATAAATTATTTTTCGCTATGATGATTCACTATTTATCATATTCTTTTTGGGGGAAGGGAATAATGTGTGTGTTGGGCTCTTGGATCTCTATATTTTTAGCGAATTTAGATTGGGCCTATACTAGGATTTAGTGAGTATAGGTCAATCATAATATAATACTGAGTGTTAAAACTAATCATGGATCTTATTTGGCTTCAAGGTTACCGTTTATTAAATTAGGCTATATATTATTGATTTTTTTAAACCTAGGCGGCTTCCAGTTCCATTCAATATTCCACATGTAATCTCATCTTCATCAAAATATGATATCAATTTTTATTTCCTCACTCATATGGTTCCTTCATCATGCTCAATAAAATATTCTATAAGACACACCTAGAATTGATCAGGATCAAGTTTATTTCTGTCATCTCCACATAATTTCTTATTCATGACATCAAACATCCTCTTCAAATAAAACAAGATCCCTTGTTCAACTCTCTTAGAAACTACACTTTTCATTGATTATCCATATTTGAATTCACTAAAAACTTTAAATGACTAATATTTTACTTGGGAATTATGAATATTACCTTTTATGAATTTATCTACATCTAATAAATTTGTGTATTGGGAAAGAACCATATCCTTATCATCAACATATATATACATGGAACAAACAGAAAATAAATTTGTTAGAAAATTTCAATTGGTGTTATCATCAGGTTCTAGAGAGTTTGAAAAATGGTGATTCTTGTTTCTTCCATGATAAACAATAGTAGGTGACTAGGAATTTTCTCTCCTTCAATGATATTTGGTTTCAGTATCCTTGGGTGAAGTGACATCTTTTCACATCTAGAAAATCCTTGGAGGTTTGATTTTCTATAGGTAGTGTGACTTTTATCTCACCACAGCACCGGTTGAGCTCCTTCAATCTATTTCAATCATTGGAATCTTTGTCTATGTGATTCTTAAACTATTTGAGTGTGGGAATATTTTATGGGTTTTCTTGGGATATCCTTTGATGAGCATGGTATGGAATTCATTTGTATTGGCGATCTTTAATGATCTTTATGGTCGGGCTTCGGTAATGTCGATCGACAATCACATATATTTATTAGAATATCCTTTGATCGAGTGGTATATTTAACTTCATACTAGTTCAAGGTATCACCAATGATTATTAGTATCTTCACCAAGTTGAGATTCATCACATATTCATGAATTTTTTTCTTCACCCCCAATGAGCATAGTTTAAAGTAGTGTAGAATGGATTCAGGTGAAATCTTGTACATGGTTCTGTTTGGTTACAACTTATGAATGGGACATGAAATCTAATTTACAATGCACTCAATATTTCTTTATAAGTACCTAATCATATATTCAAAATTTCTCACCACTTAAAATCAAGGGACATCATGTCTTATTCAAGATTCAATCTCAGCTGCACTCTAGACATGGATTTTATATTCTCTAAATTTTTTAATGGATCTTATTTTGTCTCAACCTCAATGGTTCCTTCATTAAAATTTGATGCACTAGACTTGATTCAATCGGGGTGGTGTGGTATCAAATTCAATTAGAAGGAGTGTGGTAGATGTGGGTATTTAGGATAATAAACTATGAAGGAGGATGCCTGTTGTAACATCCCAAGTAAATGAAGAATAATATATTTTTATACTTATTAATATTTTTTAATTAAATATTAATTTTACTTTAAAAGGGTTGTTATGTTTGATAGCGTACCTGATACGCAACAACGGGTTTCTTTGGAATCTTATGTTGCACACTAATAATATAATATTATTATTTTAAATGGTAGTTAACTCCTAGCCGTTGTATTGGAGGGAATGAACTAAACTAACTAAAATATGATTATACATGTTTTTTAAATGTATTTACATTTATCCAATAAAAGTTAGAGTCTTAAAATGTGAATGAAACTAATTTTAAGCATAATTTATATTAAAAGGCCAATTTATAGTCTGTTAGTGGAGAACCCTTTTTAAATATAGTTTTGGTTACTTTAATACATTCTATATGACCAAATAAAATCCTTCTTTATAATAGGGATATCAAAATTTACTTTGTGTAAATTTTTTGAATTTTTCCGATAAAGTTCATTTTCTAATGAATAGTGAAAATATTGTATTTTAATTCAAAACTACGTTTTAATATAATTTGTTTTTATGGTTATATTATCTTTTTAATTGGTTTTAAAGTGTAATTAGAATATATTTTTACCATTTAATCCAATTTTATTCATTGGAATTAATTTCACTTTGAAATTGGATATAAATAAGTATCAATCTTTTGATCGTTATTGTTTCTTAAAAACACGCTATTTGTTTTGATAACGGGAATTAATTTTAAAATTAATTAATGCCACTTATATGTTTTGAATTTGGAAAAATAGAAATCATTTTTTAATTCATAATATCAAATATATCTTAGGATTAATTTTTTGTATTTTTCTGAAAAAATTCAATTTTTGAAGAATAGTGAAACCACATTGTGGTAGTTCAAAAACTGCCTTTTTCATTTAAATGAAATTTTACCGCTTCTATGAATTGAATTTCGAAAATCTGACATACATGGTTGTTATCAAGAAGTAAAATGTGGTTCATTAAGATGAAAATAATATTTTGTGAATAGTAAATTTTGACTTTTATTTACCACGGTTAAATGTAAATAGGGTAATTCAAGGTTATAATAATATTATAATAATTCAAAATTACCTTAAAACTTATCCAAACCTTATTGGTTGAGTCATTTACGACCATTTACATCTTTGTGTTGATTTTGGGACCCCATTGAGCCAATTGGGAGTGATAATGACAATTTAGATTAATTAATTTAATGTGAAGACAAAATTAACATTAACAAAAATATTTTAGTAATTAATTTTTATATGGTGTTATATAAGTCTTATTTTCAACTATAATTATTATTTGTAAATATAAAAATATTTCCTACATGATGGTATTTTTTTATAATTTTTAAATATCGAATAAATTAAATTATTTATGACACAATAATGATGCAGTATTTACCTCATTAATAAATGATTTAAATAAATAAGATTATAATGATTAAAATATTATCCAAAACCTATCCAATTCCTATTGGATGATTTTATTTCGACCATGAGTCATATTATATTCATCTTTAATGATTTTTGTACCATTATAAAATGAATATCATTATATTATAAAATAATATTTTCACACTTTCCTAAAGAGCCCCTCCTCTCCCTTATAAAAGGAGACCATTTCTAACCAATTCCTCACACCTCTCAAGCCATTTTGATCGTCCAAACTCTACCCAATTAAGCTTCATACATCCCTCTCCTCCTCCTAAAAGTCTTACCTTAGGAATAAGGCACTTAAAGAAGTCCTTTTGGTTCAAACCAAAGGAAGTTACCCAAATTAAAGGTAACAGTTTCTCTTAAATTGTTATCTTTTATTTTACTTCTCCAACCCATAAACTCTTTTTATTCCTTTCTTTTATAACAACACCAGTATCCTCAATATACTAGGTTGTTTTTATGAGAAGTATTCTAACTACACATACACACACCTCTATCTAATGGGTGAAGAACATAATGTTTCTGTGGATGGAAAACTAATGCCTCATGAAATGATGATTGTTCGATTATCTCCTACCGCCTCTCATGGTGGCCATTATGATGGAACTATATTTATATATGATATAAATTATGTTTATGATTTCCTTATTCTTCTGTACTTCCCATTTATATCTTTCCTTTATGGCTTCCATAGTGGGTAAATATGATAATCTCATTTGAGGAAGTGCGGGCTACCACCCCCTCAAAGTGATGTGATTCATTAATGCCTTGTGTGGGATGTATAAAAGATGGAGTTAATGATATTATATATGATATTATACTGTAATTATAATATAACTATGTATAATTATGTTTTAATTCCATTAAAATAATAAATAGAAATGAAAGTAGCGTTCATGCGTACGTACGGCTTACCGTCTCCATGAACGATGCATTTCATTTCTTACCTCCAAATGTTATGTACTGTTATAAATACATGTATATAATGGATATATATGATATATATGATATCTAAATAATGAATATAATTCTGGATATAATGAACCTTTGACCACATGGACAACTTGTAAATAAAAGGTGTTCATTTTTTACTCAAGTACCAAATATCAACAAAATGAACGTTATTAACTTAAATGATTGAATAATGTTTATAACATGGTAATAAGTGATATAAAAGGAATAATAAACTTTAAAAAGGTTCTTAAGAATTTATAAATTAACTTTAGTTTATTATTTAGGAGATTAAATAATGATCGAGTCAAGTCGGACATGAGGTAAGCGACTTCGTCTCAATCTCCTTTCATTGAGGCGTATTTTAATTTATACACAACTTTATTTTATACAGTGTATAAAACCCTTTGACTTTTACTTTTATTAAAAAGAAATATTTTTCTACGAAGCGTTTTACTAAATGACAAAAAAGAATGTTCATTTTAACGTAAGCGGTGACAACGACCTTTTCCGCTGCCGCGAGTATTATTTGATCTTTGGCTTCCTCAACAAGCCGTAATGTTTTTAAAAGAGAACAAATACCATATACTATTTTATGTATTTTGGTATTGAAAATATTTTTGACAATGGATTTTTTATGTCAATATTTTTAAGTGATATATTGTGATTGAAATGTGGAAATGTTTTCTTTCCTTTATATTTGTTTTCATTATTATGATTTTATAATGGTACTTGGACATTTTATGGGTGGTTACGTAATAAACCAAATGACGGGTGGTTCCGTGAATACCAGGATGGGTGGTTACGTTATAACATCCAATGCGTTGGGTATGGAAGTCGGCCGTATGGCTATTCCATTTAGTGATATGTGTGGAAGTCGATTGTATGGTTATTCCATTTAAGTATGTTTATGTCCCAAGTTACCTTTATATGTTATGTGTTCTTTATATGGGTTTTATGGAAATATTTTGGTTACAGAAGGGTAAGTAATGATCTTTTATTCAGTAAAGAGTATTTACTACTTCATAAAGGTGAAAAGTATTACTTATGTTAAAGTATTCATTTTTTACTTGTTGTTTTGAAAAACTAACAGTTTTCCTTCTTTGTGTATCCCTTACTGAGCTTTTAATGCTCATCCCAAGTTTTTGAAATATTTTTCATAGGACATAATGTGGAATAGGGTCAAGGATGGGATCAAGGAAAAGTCGTGATTTCTTAAACATGGAACTATACATGACTCTTTTTTTAAAGAGTTCATGTTTTGTAAAAAAAATGGAAACTGTGTAGAAGTGTCTACTTTGTAATCTTTTGAGATGTAATAGTTATGTCCTAATTCTCTAAAACTCTAAACCTGAAAAGATCCCCAATGTGAATTATTCATTTAATTTAATATTATGTAAGGTTTAAGGTCTGGTCCTTATAGTTGGTATCAGAGGTCGGTTTAGACAACTTTAGGAGTTAGGGTATTGTTAAATTAATATCCATAAAGTAATTTATGTTAATATTGAAATCATATAGCATTTACATATTACCATGTTGCTTCGCCTAAGATATTTTTGTGATCAAAATGGTTTTCCATAGAGGAAATAGGGAAGCTATGTTGGGACGACATCAGGAGGAAGACAACCTTCCAAATCAGCAACCTGAGATGGTCAGAATCGGAACTGAACAGCTTGTTCCAGTGATGGCATAGTTGACTCAGGCTATAAATGGTGGTGGTATCCATGTACGAGATCAACCGTAAAGGAACATGTCAGTAGTGGAGCATTTCATGAGGAAATATCCCCCATTATTTAGAGGATCATATGATCTGGTGCTAGAAGAAGGGTGGATTAAAGCACTGGAAAAGATTTTTGATGTCATGGTTTTTTCAGAACATCACAAGATTAGTCTCACTGTTTACGGTTTTTAAGGTGAAGCTGATCAGTGGTGGTCAATGGTGAAAAATATCAGGGATAGTGATGAGATTGATGCTATTGTTTGGGAAGAATTCAAAGGTATGTTTCTTGAGAAATATTTTCCTAAGGTGGTTCATCTTAGGATGGAGAAACAATTTCTGGAATTGAGGCAGGAGGATGAATCAGTGGCCGCTTATGAAGCAAAGTTCACTCGACTGGCAAGGTATGCTCCAAATTTCATCCGATATCTTGATAGTAAGATAAATTGATTTTACTCAGGACTGAAGCCACGATATCGAAGGGCTTTAGCTTCTTGTGAGTTCAAAAGTTATGAAAAAACTTGTTCGATGTACAGAGAAGGTGGAAATGGAGTTTGTCGATGATCAAGTGTTCTTTGAAAAACAACAGAATAAGAGGTCTAGTTGGCAGGAAAAGGGGAAGAATTCATCAAAGAAGCCTGGAGGTAAAAAAACTAAATATCCATCTTGTGAGAAGTGTGGTAAAAAGCATCCTGGAGAATGTTTATCAAAGACAGTAAAGTGCTTCTGGTGTGGTAAGTCTGGTCATATTGCTTGTAACTGTAAGGAAGATGAACAAGCAGACAATGAAAAGCCATTGGTAAGATGTTTTAAGTGTAACGAAATGGGTCATTATGAAAATGAGTTTACAATTAAGAACTCAACTGAGGGAAATCATCCAAACTACACGTAGAAAGAGGTGGTGAAATCCTTTTCAACTACTTCAGCAGATGTTGGGCCATCAAATGAAGTAGTATCAGGTACACTGTTTGTTTGTTCAGATTATGCTAATGTGTTGTTTGATTCAGGGTCTACACAATCTTTCATTTCTGATAAGTTTTCTAGTAAATTGGGAATTTCATCTCATGATATGAATATTGAACTAACGGTAAAAACACCTGGAGTAAATGTTGAGACAAAAAGACAACATAAGAACATTCATGTCCATATGTGCGGAAAGAACCTACCTGCAAACCTTATTGTTTTACCTCTGGTTGAGTTTGATGTTATTTTGGGCATAGATTGGATGTCTATTTATCATGATAAGATTTACTAAAGATCTAAAGAGGTTTCTTTTCAGAAAAAATTTCAGTTTGTATACAAAAATGAACCTTTTCTTTTGATAACATATCAGGAAGCTGAGAAACTAGTAAAAAATGGAAATAAATGTTACCTTGAACATATTGTTGAAAACAAAGGAACTATTCAGATTAATGATGTGCTAGTGGTAAATGAGTACGTTGATGTTTTTCCTAATGAGTTTCTTGGTATTATACCTGATCGGAAAGTTGAATTTACTGTTGACTTAGTTTCTGATGCTAATCCAATTTCAAAACCCCCCTTATCGAATGGATCAAATTGAACTTTTAAAGTTAAAGAAGCAATTGCAAGATTTATTAGATAAAGGTTTCATTCGACCTAGCACATCACCATGGGGTGATTCTGTCTTGTTTGTTAAAAAGAAAGATGGTTCAATGAGACTTTTCATTGATTATAGAGCATTGAATAACATCACTATTAAGGATAAGTATCCTTTGCCTCATGTCGATGATTTTTTGATCATCTCCAGGGATCTTAGTATTTTTCGAAGATTGACTTGAGGTCGGGGTACCATCAGTTGAACGTAATGGAAGTAGACATTCCAAAGACCGTGTTTCATACTAGATATGGCCATTATAAATTTGTAGTTATGCCTTTTGGTTTAACCAATGCACCTTCTGTATTCATGGATCTTATGAATAGAATTTTCTACGAGTTCTTAGATAATTTTTTGGTTGTGTTCATTCATGATATTTTGGTTTATTCAAGAAGCAAATAGGAGCATGAAATCCATTTAAGGTTTTTCCTACAAACCTTAAAAGAAAAGAAACTTTATGGGAAATTCAGCAAGTGTGTTTTTTTGGTTACAACAAATTTCTTTACTTGGACACATTATTTCAAAAAATGGCATAACTGTTGATCTTGATAAAACCAAAGTTGTTGAAGAATGTCCAAGACCCACAAATATAACCAAGATTCACAGTTTTCTTGGTTTAGAAGGTTATTACCAAAGTTTTGTTAAAAAAAAATTCTTGATTATCTAGTCCAATGACTAATTTAACTCAAAAAGGTGTTAAGTTCATCTGGACAAAAGAATGTGATGATTGTTTTCAGGAATTGAAAAGAATATTGGTTAATTCTCTACTTTTGGCACTGCTATCTAGAAATGGTGAGTTTGTTATCTATAGTGATGCTTCTTTGAAAGTACTAGGTTATGTCCTAATGAAAAATGATCAGGTAATTGCTTATGGTTCACGTTAGTTAAAAACTCACAAGTTAAATTACCCTACACATGATTTGGAATTAGCTGCTACTTTTTTTTCTTTAAAAATTTGGAGGAATCATTTGTATAGAGTAAAATGTGAAATATATACTGACCACAAAAGTTTAAAGTATATTTTCACTCAAAAATAATTGAACATGAGACAGATGATATGGTTGGAATTAATCAAGGATTACGATTGCACGATCCATTACCATCCAGGAAAAGAAAATAAAGTGGCTGATTCTTTTAGTAGAAAAAGTAATGCTTCATTATCCATGTTACATTTGGAACAAGATCCTTTGGTTTTTGATTTGATAAACTTTGGCATAGAATTTGTTGGTGCTGGAAATTCTTCTGTTTTGTATCAGGTGTTAGTGAAATCATCTCTATCAGATAGAATAAAGCAAGCGCAGAAAGAAGACAGTGAGTTATAGAAAAGGGTAGAGTTGGTTCAGAAGGGTAAGTTACCTGAATTTAACATTGATAATGATTGTGTTTTGAGATTTGGAAAGAGATTGTGTGTGCCTTGTGATTCACAGTTGAAGAATTAGTTGTTATGTGAAGCTCATAGTTCTCCATTTTCAGTTCATCCTGGTAGTACTAAGATGTACAGAGATCTTCAGGAGTATTACTGGTGGGATGAAATGAAAAGAGATATTGCTTATTTTACTGTGAAGTGTTTGACTTGTTAACAGGTTAAAGCAGAGTGGTAGTTACCGAAAGGAATGCTTCATCCTTTATCGGTGCCAGATTGGAAATGGGAAAATATATCCATGGACTTTGTTGTGGGATTACCAAAGACATCTCGAGGTAATAATGCAATCTGGGTTATTTTTGATCGATTGACTAAATCTGTTCATTTCCTTCCTATTCGAGATACTTTATCTCTAGATCAAATTTCTCGGTTGTATGTTAAAGAGATAGTCAAGTTGCATGGTGTTCCCCTCTCTATTGTATCTGATCGTGATCCTAGGTTTAATTATAACTTTTGGAAAGGCCTTCAGAAGTCATTGGGTACTGAATTAAATTTTAGTACAGCTTTTCATCCTCAATCTGATGGGCAGTCAGAATGAACAATTCAGACCTTGGAAGATATGCTACATGTTTTTTCGATGGATTATCAGGGAAGTTGGGACCAACATCATTCTTTGGCTGAATTTTCATATAATAACATTTTTCATTCTAGTATACAGATGGCTCCATTTGAGGCATTATATGGAAAGTGTTGTCGAACTCCAGCTTTTTGGGATGAAGTAGGTGAGAGGAAGCTGATGGGACCCGAATTGGTAGAAGAGATGGCAGAGAAAGTTCATTTGATTCAGAAGCACATGAGAATAGCTCAGAGCAGACAGAAAAGTTATGTCGATAATTGGAGGAAGGATCTTTCCTTTGAGGTAGGTGATCATGTCTTTCTCAAAGTTTCTCCATGGAAAAGTGTGATGTGTTTTGGTAAGAAGGGAAAGTTGAGTCCAAGGTTCATTGGACCTTATGAAATTCTGGAGAAAGTTGGATCAGTTGCATATACAGTGGCTTTACCTCCAATTTTATCCCAGGTATACAATGTTTTTTATGTTTCGATGTTGATAAAGTATATGCCAGATCCATCTCATGTTTTGAGCCCAGAGGTAGTTCAGTTGGAAAAGAATATCTCTTATGAAGAACAACGAGTCCAAATTCTTGACCGTAGAGAGAAAGTGTTGCGTAATAAGGTAATTCACTAGGTAAAGGTTTTGTGGAAAAACCATATGGTTGAAGAGGCAACGTGGGAATCTTAAAATTCTATGAGGGATAAATACCCCCACTTATTTTGATAAGTGAGTAAAAATTGCGAGGATGCAATTTCCAAAAGGGGGGAAGGATGTAACATCCCAAGTAAATGAAGAATAAGATATTTTTATACTTGTTAATATTTTTTAATTAAATATTAATTTTACTTTAAAATAGTTTCTATGTTCGATAGCATACCCGATACGCAACAACGAGTTTCTTTGGAATCTTACGTTGCACACTAATAATATAATATTATTATTTTAAATGGTAGTTAACTCCTAGCCGTTGTATTGGTTGGAATGAACGAAACTAACTACAATATGATTATACATGTTTGTTAAATGTATTTACATTTATCCAATAAAATTTAGAGGCTTAAAATGTGAATGAAACTAATTTTAAGCAGAATTTATATTAAAAGGCTGATTTATCGCCTGTTAATGGAGAACCCTCTTTAAATATAGTTTTGGTTACTTTAATACATTCTATATGACCAAATAAAATCCTTCTTTAGAATGGGGATATCAAAATTTACTTTGTGTAAATTTTTGGAATTTTTCCGATAAAGTTCATTTTTTTAATGAATAGTGAAAATGTTGTATTTTAATTCAAAACTAAATTTTATTCTCATTTATTTATATGGTTATATTATCTTTTTAATTGGTTTTATATTATAATTAGAATATATTTTTACCATTTAATCCAATGTTGGTCATTGGAATTAATTTCACTTTGAAATTGGATATAAACAAGTATCAATCTTTTGATGGTTATTGTTTCTTAAAAACACGCTATTTGTTTTGATAACAAGAATTAATTTTAAAATTAATTAATTCCACTTATATGTTTTGAATTTGGAAAAATATACATCATTTTTGAATTCGGAATATCGAATATATCTTAGGCTTAATTTTTCGTATTTTTTGGAAAAACTTCAATTTTTGATGAATAGTGAAACCACTTAGTGATAGTTAAAAAAACTAACTTTTTCATTTAAATGAAATTTTACCACTTCTGTGAATTGAATTTAAAAAACTGACATACATTTTTTTATCATGAAGTAAAATTTGGTTCTTTAAGATTAAAATAATTATTTGTGAACAGTAACTTTTGACTTTTATTTACCGCGGTTACAGGTAAATAGGGTAATTCAAGGTCAAAAGAATATTATAATAATTAAAAATTACATTAAAACTTGTCCAAACCTTATTTGTTGAGTCCTTTACAACCATGTTCATCTTTTGGCCGATTTTGGGACCCCATTGAGCCACTTGGGAGTGATAATGACAATTTAGATTAATTAATTTAATTTGAAGACAAAATTGACATTAACAAAAATCTTTTAGTAATTAATGTTTATATGGTGTTATATAAGTCCTATTTTAGACTATAAATATTATTTAGAAATATAAAAATATTTTATACATGATAGTATTTTTTTTATAATTTTTAGACATCGAATAAATTAAACTATTTATGACACAATAATGATGCAGTAATTACCTCATTAATAAATGATTTAAATAAATAAGATTATAATGATTAAAATATTATCCAAAACCTATCCAATTTCTATTGGATGATTTTATTTCGACCATGAGTCATCTTATCTTTATCTTTAGTGATTTTTGGACCATTAGAAACTGAATATCATTATATTATAAAATAATATTCTCACACTTTCCTAAAGAGCCCCTCCCCTCCCTTATAAAAGGAGACCACTTCTAACCACTTCCTCACACCTCTCAAGACATTTTTATCGTCCAAAACCTACCCAATTAATCTCCCTACATCCCTCTCCTCCTTCTATAAGCCTTACCATAGGCATAAGGCACTTCAAGAAGTCCTTTTGGTTCAATCCAAAGGAAGTTACCCAAATTAAAGGTAACGGTTTCTCTTAAGTTGTTATCTTTTATTTTACTTCTCCAACCCCTAAACTCTTTTTATTCCTTTATTTTGTAAAAAAAATAGTATCCTAAATATACTAGGATATTTTTATGATAATTATTATAACTACACAAACACACACCTCCATCTAATGGGTGAAGAACATAATGTTTCTGTGGATGGCAAACTAACGCCTCACAAAATGATGATTGTTCGATTATCTCCTGCCGCCTCTCATGGTGGCCATTATGATGGCACTATATTTATATATGAAATATATTATGTTTATTATTTCCTTATTCTTATGTATTTCCCATTTATATCATGCCTTTATGGTTTCCATAGTGGGTAAATATGATAATCTCATTTGAGGAAGTGCGAACTACCGCCCCCTCAAAGTGATGTGATTCGTTAGTGCCTTCTGTGGGATGTATAAAGGATGGATTTAATGATATTATATATGATATTATACTGTAATTATAATATAACTATATATAATTATGTTTTAATTCCATTAAAATAATAAATAGAAATGAAAGTAGCGTTCATGCGTACGTACGGCTTACCGTCTCCATGAACGATGCATTTCATTTCTTACCTCCAAATGTTATTTACTATTATAAATACATGTATATACTGGATATATATGATATATATGATATCTCAATAATTAATATCATTCTGGATATAATTAACCTTTAACCACATGGACAACTTGTAAATATAAGGTGTTCATTTTTTACTCAAGTACCAAATATCGACAAAATGAACATTATTAACTTAAATGATTGCATAATGTTTATAACATGGTAATAAGTGATATAAAAGGAATAATAAACTTGAAAAAGGTTCTTAAGAAATTATAAATTAACTTTAGTTTATTATTCAGGAGATTAAAGAATAATCGAGTCAATTCGGACACGAGGTAAGGGACTTCGTCTCAATCTCCTTTCATTGAGGCATATTTTCATTTATACACAAATTTATTTTATACAGTGTATAAACCACTTTGAATTTTACTTTTATTCAAAAGGAATATTTTTCTATGAATCGTTTTACTAAATGAAAAAAAAGAATGTTCCTTTTAATGTAAGTGGTGACAACGACCTTTTCCGCCGCCGCGAGTATTATTTGATCTTTGGCTTCCTCAACAAGTCGTAATGTTTTTAAAAGAAAATAAATACCATATACTCTTTTATGTATTTTTGTATTTAAAATAGTTTTTATAATGTATTTGTTATGTCAATATATTTAATTTATATATTTTGATTTAAATGTGGAAATGTTTTCTTTCCTTTATATTTGTTTTCATTTTTATGATTTTATAATGGTACTTGGACATTTGACGGGTGGTTACATGATAAACCAAATGACGGGTGGTTCTGTGAATACCAGGACGAGTGGTTACATTATAACCTCCAATGCGTTGGGTATGGAAGTTGGCCGTATGGCTATTCCATTTAGTGATATGTGTGGAGGTCGACAGTATTGTTATTCCATTTAAGTATGTTTATGTCCCAAGTTACCTTTATACGTTATGTGTTCTTTATATGGGTTTTATGGTAATATTTTGGTTAAAAAAGGGTAAGTAAAGATCTTTTATTCAGTGAAGAGTATTTTCTACTTCATAAAGGTGAAAAGTATTTCTTATGTTAAAGTATTCATTGTTTAATTGTTGTTTTGAAAAACTAACAGTTTTCCTTCTTTGTGTATCCCTTACTGAGTTTTTTATGCTCATCCCAAGTTTTTGAAATATTTTTCACAGGACATAATGTGAAATAGGGTCAAGGATGGGATCAATGAAAAGTCATGTTGTCTTAAACATGGAACTAGACAAGACTCTCTCTTTTCAAGAGTTCATGTTTTGTGAAAAAAATGGAAACTATATAGAAGTGTCTACTTTGTAATATTTTGAGATATAATAGTTATGTCCTAATTCTCTAAAACTCTAAACCTGAAAAGATCCTCAATTTGAATTATTCATTTAATTCAATATTATGTAAGGTTTAAGGTCGGGTCCTTATACCTGTAGTCAATTCAGTGGAAGAAATCGTATGAAGTTGAAAGAAAGTCCATGGTCGATTGAGGTGGAGACACAAGAAAAGTGTTATAGTCAACAATGGATACTACATGCAGAATATTGGATTCAATATATGGTAGGTTCATTCCTTTTCATTAGTAGGAGGTGAGGAGGTTCACAGTATCTTCGGTACTTTACCGCTGAAATGGCATGATCGATTGGTTCATGGATTTTCCAATTTTTTTTGTAACACCGAAACACGTAAGGGGTGTTTCCAATTACAATCAATTGTACAATGTGGTGAAAATTTTTTCATGAAGTCATTTTATAATATCCAAAATCAATCTTGAACTTTTCCAAATATTTTCTAGCTTCATCCTACACATTGAAAAGTAAAAGATTTTAATATAATAAGTTGTCCAAAATAATTTAATAAATATCAAAAAATTAAAATTCAAAATTCAATTCCTTGTATAAAATTTATAATTTACGATTTTTAGATAAAAAATTTTGGATGTTAATAAATTAAAATAAAAATTGAAACCCATAATTAAATTCATTTAAGAATATAATTCTAGATTGTATTACACAATTTAAAATTCATAATTTAAAATAAATTTCAATTTCAATTAAATTTTTTTCAAATTCAATGTATGGATTTCATAAAACTAAATATATAAATCAATTAAACTCAAAAGTAAATCCATTTATTAATTTTCAATTCTAGATTGAATCAAATATTTTAATCTCAAAATAAAAATCAAAATTTTGGCTTTACATTGAATTCAAAACATAAATCATTAAAATCCAGTATTTAATCCTTTAAACACTTAACTCCTTATTAAAAAAATTAACCAAAAAACATTTAATTAACAAGGATTAAATCTATTAGGGGTTAATTATTAATGAAAAACAAACAATTTTTTTTTAAAATTTCATCTCGCATCACCCTGATTTGGATAAAAACCTAAAATATTCCCATTGGCATCATCCATGTCCTCGATCAATCATAACACTTCATTAAATGTCTCGAAAAATGATTATGTTCCTCCTATGATGATTTTCAGCCATAACTTTTCTAGAAACTAAATTGAAATGGGTTTTCACGCAACCCCCAGTAATCTCACACACTACTTCACTGAAACCCCATGTCACTACACCTTCCTGTGACTCCTCTTACACTCTTAATTGATCCCACACCCCTAGAACCTCATAGTCATGTCCAAATCGATCGATCACAAGACCCAGATCTTGATTTCTTGTTATTCTGGATCACATTTATCAAATTGTTGTCCATGGAAGTGGTTGGTGATAAAAGCATCAATAAATTGGGAAATAAACAACATGGAATAATGTATTATCACCAAGCATGATCATCAGGTATTCTTACATTGTATGTAAGATTCCAACAATGAATAACAAAAGGGAAGAAATAAAATAGTCAACAAATTATGGCTAAAATATAAACATAAAATTTTGTAGGGAAATGCAATTCGGAAAAAATTCCAAAACCAAGATTCCAAGCTTGAAATAAAAAAGAATAGAGAAATAATAGAATAAAAAATACCAACCTTAGGTCTAGATCATTCATTTTAAAAAATCACATCTACATGTAGTTGTTGGTGATTCCTTGAAGAGCATGTTCATTGGTTCACTTGCCTCTCCCAAAAATCTCATCCTCACAGTCCCTTTCTCGGGCTAGGGTTTTTTGTGACTAACCCTAGAAGTATAGGTTTAAAATGATTATAATGGGTGGATTTTGGACTAGTGATAAATTAATTGATTAATTAATTAATTCAATTAACTTCACCTTTGATGACCTGAACTTGAGGAACCCTATGTGAATAAATATTATGCTACCCTACGGTAAAACCCCCTTTCAAAAAACAATCACAATATTGAATTTTCCTATTGATTCCCTATTTAGTGGTAAATTAAACTTTCCCACAAGCTCTTGTAGACTAAAAATGATATATAATTCACAAATCCCCATGACACCAAAACTAAAGAAACAGCTCAGCGACCAACCCTAAAAATGTTATTTAAAATATTATAAAGGTTCAAATAGTAAAAACCCAAATTATTAAATCCTTCCCACATTAAAGGGTTATAATTATAAAAACAAACAACCTACTTAAAAAATGTGAGGTTATTGAGCATGCATCTGGCTCTTACTCTTCTATGAGCTCTCTTGAGGGTTATAAAGCTACTAAAAGATACACGCTAGTGGAATATCTTTCCCAAAAAGAGTCCACTCTTATTTTTCCTGGATTTACACCAGGTAATCTGAGATATGGGAAGAGCCTTTGATTTCTAACTCATACCATTCAATGATGTGTGATGGTTCATGCACATATCTCCTCAACTCCAACATGTGGAAGGCATTGTGAACCTTATCCAACTATGGGAAAAAATCAATGTTGTAATCAAACTCTGCCACCCTATACGGGACTAGTAATATATTGATAAATCTCAGGGATTTTAATATCTCAAAATTTTAGTTTTAAAATAATTTTTTTTCTATTTTATGAACCATGTGAAATACTGGTCTTAAAACAAACTATGTTATACTATAAAAATATTATTATTAAAGTATGAAAAATATAACCTAGATATTAAATTTATTGGTATGAAAAGGAGTAAACACAATATGAAATTTATGTTGAAATATTTTCCTTAATAAAAATTTACTTTTTAATTACTAGGAAATAAGAACTCAATTTTAAAAAAGATCATATAAGATTAAAGGAGATATTTTTCAAAAAATGGTTTATATGGGAAAAGTATTTTTATCAAAATAAACTATGTTAATCACTACAGATGAATTATTTTAATAAAATATATGGATCTTATATTTAATAAAATAAATTAATATTCATTTAATGTATGTTACTATATAAGGAATAAGTATAAATTAATTTTATATTTTGAAAATACATTTTCTTCAAAATGGTTTTTATTAATTTTTATGCGCAAATATTATGATTAATTTCTAACACTTTTATAAATTATATTTTATAAAATGGGAATAATTTTTCAAATCATAATTTCAAAATAATCTTTAGATAATTTTTTTTATTTTTTTCCAAAAATATTGATTTTTGAGTGGATAGTGAAAAATACTGATTTTTTAAAAACTGACATTTCATTTATTCAAATCAACAAATTAAAAAGTATAGTTTTATTTTGGATATATTTTAAAGTAAAATAAGTTTCATTTTATTAAAAATAATCTAATTAATTCTATTTTAATCAATGTTAGAATTTATTTTTTGTATAAAATAATATTTATACTTAAAACAATAATTTTTCTAAAAACAGTTTTTCATTGTGTTTCACATACTTATGTTAAAATTAATTTTTACCATTTCTAGAAATCAAATCATATAAAATGAATTCTATATTTGGAATCATTATATTCAAATTTTTTAATAAGTTCTATACCATTTTTATTCATAATTAATAGTAATCGTGATAAAAGTTTATCACCATAGTAAAGGGTAAAGTGGGTTAAAATATCTAAAAACATGCCTTAATATCACTTTATTTTTTCCATAATCATCATAACATCGAAAATATGGAAATTTTTTGCAACTTGTTTATGGTTATTATGTTTATATTATTTTAAGTAAAGAGTAATTACAAATTATCGCTCTCCCTCACTTATTATGTTATCATGATATGGATATAGGTAAAAATGATATATTATTGAATATAGGTGATAAAATTGATGAAAAATAAACTATATTTATGATATAATTTTTTTATTTTTAGTGATGTTATAATTACCTATAATGTTTGCGCAAAACCAATTATGCGCTTGAACAGGTAGTAGAAAAATCATGTAAATTATTTTAAAAACATTAAATGTAGTAATTTTTGGATGAATTATGATGTTACTTTAATTTTATAGACTTTTAAAAAATTAAAGTGCAGGTTAAAGTGTTTATATTTGAATTATATTTTTATCTTGATGTCTTTAAAGTAAATTTTTTTGAATGGTTTGGAAAAAGAATTTAAATGGTATTTAATGTTTTGAAGTTATTTTCAAATCATAACAAAATCATAAAAATATTATCAAAATTTAATTAGTGGGGAAATTTTCAAGGATATAATGAATGTTCTATGTGTGTGAAACTTTAAATTTTTTTAAATTAATTTTATGACCCTTAGATATTGAAAATTGTGTTCCCGTGATTAAGGATAAAAGGGTTAATGAGGGGGTTAAACTAAGAGTTAAGGTTGAAAATGCCACATAAACTTTTATAAATTATATTGGTATAATTTATTTTGACCCTATACTTCTTATATTAAAATATATGTCACAATAAATCTATTTATACTAAAATTTTATTATGATTATGTCAAAACCCTTTATCATCTCCTTTCCCATATTATGGTAAATGAAAACATCACTTGTTGATACTGGTGGACTACCACCTCCAGGAAATAATGTGTTCCATCTTTCATCACCACCTCAAAATAATGGTTATTATGATGTATTTAATGAATATGTATGATATGTATAACATAATTATGATTCTATAAATATAATATATTATTTAACTTCTTACCATTCCATCCGTTGAAAAACGGTAACGTCGCTTTTGTGAGTGTGTGGACTACCACCTCCACAAATAGATGTGATTCGTTTTTCATGTATTTTTTAAAGGTTAGGGTCGAAGCATCATTTATTATTTAAAGAAAATAAAATACCTATTTTAACTGGGTAGAGGGAGACCCATTAGATAGCTCGAAGGCCCAGTGGTCATTTATCCCATTACATGTCTCGTAGGCCCAATTTTTTTGCCCAAGGCCCATTCTGTGAATAGTACTACTGCAGTACTCCACCTACTACAGTATTGCACAGTATTTTCCACTACTACAGTACCCCTTCCGCCGCTATTGTACACTACATTACTGCTACAGTACCTGCGCCCAATGGGTTTTGAACTCCCATTTTTAATGTAGGATTACGGGGTGCTTACCACTAAGCCAAAATGGTAATGTCGCTTTTATGAGTGTATGGACTACCACCTCCACAAATAGATGTGATTCATTTTTAATGTATTTTTTTCATGGATATTTATAAAATTATATTTAATGTATAAAAATTATAATTATGACATGTTTAATATTCTATAGATTATGGAACCATGAACCCTTTGACTATGGTCATCCAACTAATGATTTTTTGGGATTATGAAATGAACACTCTCAAAACATCTGACATGAACTTAAAAGATTTATTAACTATATAATATAATGTAATAAATGAAATAAAAGGTATTATGATAAGGTAATAAACCTGAAAATGGTTTTTAAGTAAGTAAATAATTAATATAAGTTTATTATATAATAGTTAAATAATTTATGTGGCAAGATCGACTCGGGGTAAGGGATTTCTTGTATCACTGGCCTTTATTTGAGACTTATGTCATATTCACCACATGTTTTCTATTATATAGTGTATAAAAACCCATATTATTGAGTTTATAGTATCCATTAGATATAGGAGATGATTCTCTCTAAGGACCTCTGCCTCCATTCCCAATGAGATGATGAATTCTACATCGGTCCCTCCCCCACCGGAGGGGGAGGGACCTTTTTCATCCCTTGTGGTGGTCCACCCATGATCTTTATCCCCCTTTTCAAACCCTAACTTCCATCATTCTTTCCCCAAAATTTCACTTTTCTATAAAGTCCTTGACCTATTCTAAGGTCTTCCACAACTTCCTCTCTCAGCATCGGAGTTCACAAATGCCATGGACCTTCTTAACCTAACGTTGGTCGCTCATTTAAAACACCAAATTTCATCGATGGACATGTTCTATAGATTTATCTTTGATTTGTGTGGTCTTTAAGATCATGTAATAGTCAGCCTTATAGATAATCGACATATTGTGGTTTGATTTTTTACTAAAGAGGATTTGTACTATCCTGGTCCAGTGCCCTCTGAATCTGCAACAGCCTTGGTTTCTTCCTATTTAAGTGTTCCTTCGATTTTCACATGAACTAAGACTCCCCTACAACTACCATTTGGGTAAGTTTTCCTAAGCTTCCCCTTCCATTTCAAAATCTTACAATAATTTGAATTCTTAGGAACCTTATTGGTCGGTACTTATTCTCTGATAGCCATACTCATGTTTCATTCCATCCCATTTCTCCAAGAATTTGTGTTGGGGTTGAGTATCCCAATTACCAGTTGAATTTTTTTGGATTTTGGTTGGAGAAGAGTTTCATTAAAAAAAACTATTCACTTTGAGAATTGGGTCATTTTCAGCTCTTCCTACAAGAGACTTTTCCACCTAAAGGCAATGTGTAGGCGTGTTATCTGGTTGTAGAAGTTGAACGAGGGGTGACTGAGCCCTAGATACAATGTTCAAAAGCTTGTGGATGATGATGGTTTGAAGGATATAGATGGATTCATGGAGACCGTGGCTCTAGTTCAGAAGGAAGATCAATCGGGGAAGGTTAATCCCAAATTTGTGGATGTTTTTATATGATAGAAGAAAGACATGGTGATTTCGGCTATGCAGACCAAGCCTGGGTCAGGGGGTGTGACTTTATTCCTTTCTTATTATGTTGAGTCTGTGTTTTCTGGAAAGGATCTAAATGATACCAAATATCCTATGGAAGTTATGTTGGAGTAGAGGATTGAAAAGAAGGAGAAGGATTATGGAGCTAGGACCATATATTTCTTGATAGTCCTCAAGGTGGAAGTGGGAACAATGCTATATTAGAGCCTCAAACAGAGGAACGTCCCAAGGATAGGGGTGACTCTTATGTTGTGATGGTGTATCCTATGAATGGTACTGGTGACAATGTCCAGGCAGATGCTACTATAGAACTAAGGGAGGTGCTGGAAGGGATACCAAATGATTAAAATAGAAGATTGGATATCGAGGGTAATCATATAGATCTGGTGGGACATTGGGTCACAGGCAAGTGTCAGAGACAGGAGACCATCCAAATATGTAACCGCTTTTTAGGTCGGGAGGGATTGGACCAATAATAAGATAATGTAACTGAAGTTCAAATAACAAGAGGGACATATATTGACGAGGTTCTCCCTGTCCTGGATTCTGGAGATAGAATCTTGAATATAAGGAAGAAAAACAAAGGGTGAAAGGATTACTAAAACCTTCCAAATCCAATGGATACCAGGTCAGGTAAGAAAACAAAATCCAAGGAGTTGTAATGTAAACCTGCAACCATTTTTAAAATTCATGGGATCCCCATGGCCGACTCTTTACTTGTACATTCAGAAGAAGAAATGGTGGAGTATTTTCTATAAATCAATGCTACACAAGAAGAGGTAGACAAAATGATGGGTATGGTGCTTCGGGTGGATGTCAATAGTGATCAGGCTGAATGGTACAACAAGTAGGACCTCATTCTGATAATAGGTTTTAATGAAGGGAAGATAAGTAAAGAATAGTATTCTAAAACTTGGGACAAGCTGGCGGATCGTTTTGAAGACTTTATTATCAACAAGCCAAATGTATAGGTGAAATCCATCTGCTAGAAACTATTTAGGGAGGTATCATCTAATAGGATTAAGTTCTGTTTTAATAATCTTGTTATTTCTTATAAGGGATGTCCTCCTAGTTTAACTATGTGGTTTCTCACTTTTTCTTAAAAGGGTTTGAAAATAAAAAATTTAATTTTTAGCCAGTATAAACAACTATATGAATATATGTTATCAATAATTTACTAAAATTAAATTGGTTTCTCAATATATTTTATGTTATCTCCTTCAATGATCTTTAGATCCAAAAGTTACCAAAGTAGTAAGGGGTATTTTGTTCAAATATTGTTTTAAATATTTTAAACTCTTTTTCCTCCATGTCCACGATATTTTAAATGTTTCAAGAATGTTCTTATTTATGATTAAAATATTTTTAATGTTAATTTTCAACTAATTTTTACTTTCTTTACCAATTTTTAAAAATTATTCTTTTGAATATGTATCATATGGGTTATTTTGATTTTTTTACAAAAGTACAAAAATAATGGTTTTTAAAGTTTACCATATGAATTAATTTTCCTATAATCATAGACATTATTTTTTATCAATATTAATCTAAATGTTTCTATATTAAAATAATTTTTTTCTTTATTCTATACATTTTTAGTTTTTAAAATATACCAAAATTAAAGGATGTTTTCTATTGTTTTTCAAAGAATAATTCTACTATTCTAACAAAATTATTTTCCATCTATATATAATTTTTTTTAAATGGTTACCCACCCAAAATGGCCAAGTCAAGTTTATTGATAAAAATAAAAGTTACAAAAGTTGTAAAGGAAAGATTTTATAGTAATCTCTTTTATAAATAAGGATCAAATCAGTAGGAAGATCATCCATCCAAGTCAGATTCCAGCCAATTCCTTTGTTAGAGAGACCATTTGTCACATGATTCACCTCCCAACAAGAGTGTGTGATACTATAGTCCAGATAATAGAGTGATATCATACACTCCATTAAACAATCTATGATCTTCCACAAGAGATGTAACACACCATTTCTTATTTACTAAACAATTATAATTGAGTTACTTTTCAGCAACAAATGATTTTGGTCATTGGATTTCACAAAGGAGGCTACGTGAATGACTCCAATAATTTCAACTTCAAGTGATGAAATTAAAATGTATTATCCATAAAAATGGCCAAGAACATTCCCACTATGATTATAGTAGATAGAACCACATCAATATAGACCAGTGTTCCCTTTCAAGGAACCATCAGAACTTATTTTTAACCATCTATGTAAGGGAGGTTTCTAGAAAACCTCTAATGTACCAACAGGTGGCTTGTAATTCCATGAAATTCCTATCCTCCACAAAATAGAGAAATCATGTATTATATTATAACAATAATCATTATATAAGACACATGAATCTTTGATGTAAACAATTAAGTTATAAGTATCCAATTGAATATTGAATGGTGTGATACAATGAATTAAGGAATTACAGCCATTTCAAATGAGATGTAGTACCTCCTCCATTATTACATGATGTTGATTTCTAAGTTGTGGAGAATATGCATCATAAATACACTCGATTAGTGAATTCGATGATGGCATGATGTGCATCGGGCGTTTGAACAAGTCAAAAACCACATTCCATAGTGCTGAAGTGGTGGAACAGCTAAGGAATTGGTGGTTGGTGTATTCCTTGTGCTAGAAACATAAGCAACACCTACAATATAGAAGAAATAAAAATAATTTCAAGCATGAATCCATTGGAAGATGATTGTGTGAAATCCTCCATGTGATGGTAAATTATGATGGCATGATCCAAGCCTTGTGAAAGTTTTTAATCGAATAAAATTTATGATTAGATTTATCTTTAGTAATATAGTAATTCAGATGGCTATTAAGGATTCCATTCTTAGCAAGTTCCAAGATAATAAAATCATCCCTGGGATATAAGGTGTAGTCCCTGATGATATCACTAATTCCCTCCTACAAATTCATAGGAGAAGCATTAAAGAATTCATTAATCAAATTTTAATTATCTGAAGAAGATTCATGTACATTAAAATCAGTAACCAATGGAGAACATGTTTCTTTATCCAAACAAAATTTGAGATTATAATTATTGATGATTATCTATCTAGAACAATCCATGAAATTCAAATAAGAGTTTTTTATTGAGGGATAAAGATATGGATCCATATATATGGTGTTTCCTTTCTTTAATATATCCGTAAACCTTCACCAGATGAAGTCCAGGGACATAGAATTGTTATTGATAATATTCCAAGTGAATTGAACTTGAAGATATTAAATAAATTTTTTGATACTCTTAATACTAATTTCACCACTATTGAGGGTATTAAAGTATTTTTTTTGAAGTCACAATGACTAACTACCTCTCAAGAATGATACCACTTCAGAAAAAATTCCTAATTATTAGGATTTTTATCATCCCCATGGGATATTTATAAATCATAGAATAATGAACCATCTTGGAAATAATGGTGAATTTAATAAGATAAATACATTTAGGGATTGAGACAGATTTACCCTTCCACACAAAGAGATTATTTTTAACTTGATCGGAAAGATTGAAAAAATGGGTCACTTTTGTCCTTCCCCAAAATAAAGGAACATTGAGATATTTGAAGGGAGTGGAATCCTATCTGATCCCTATATCCTTCTAAATGTAAGACTTTATGACATAATTTAAACCATTTCCAATGTAAAAAAAATGATTTATCCCAACTGATAGTTTTCCCCAAGATGCCTTCATAATGACTGAGAAGATTCTTGATATTCATAATATTCCTCTTGGTTCCTTGTAATAATAGAATTATTTCATCATTATAAAGAAAGTTAGAATGTGAAGCAATACCTCTGGAAGCATGGATGGGATTTATCTTTCCTTGATCTACCAATTGAGTGGGAAGACGAATAAGATAATCCTCAGAAATTGAGAAGATAAGTTTTGAGAGGGGATCACCCTATCTAACTCCCTAAGAACACTTCAAATAAACCTTGGGAGATCCATTAATGAGAATTGATATGGAGGAAAATCCAAAAAGTGACTTCACCCAACCAATGAAATTGGAATTGAAAACAAAAATCTATAAACATTATAAATAATGTTCTGATAAATAGTGTCAAATGATTTCTTCATATCAAGTTTAAGGGCAATGTTACCACCTCTGTTAGACTTCCTGAGTATATTGAAACACTTAGAGGTCGTGCCAATACAATGTTTTATGCACCTACCCTTAAAAAATCCAAATTGATTCTAGGTAATGATTTTATTAGAAATAAGAGAAAGTCTATTGGAATGAATTTTTCAAATAATCTTGTATGTGGTATTTAAAAGAGAAATAGTCCTAAAAAGATAAATTTCATAATCATTCTCAATTTTAGGAATTAGAGCAAAAAAGAGAGTGGGACCCACTAGGGATGACATAATTAATGAAGAAATATGTGGCCAGCTTTCAAACATCAACTTGTATAACATCCAAATATTTTTGGAAAAAGAAATTGGAGAAACCATCCAATCTAGGAGCACTGTTGGGATTCAATATGAAGATAGTATTTGTGATTTCATACTCAAGTGGAATGTTGGTGAGTAAAGTGTTGTCACTATAGATAATCAGGTTAGGAATAGTACCATCTAGCAGGTCCCCTTTGATTCCATTTCAGTTAAACAGGTTGGAATAATATGAGACTATGTGATAAGTAAGACTTTCTTTATCAATAATAATAGTGCCATCCACTTGAAAAAAAGAGAGAAGTATACATCATAAATTATATCAGTGTGAGATGTTTAGGATCACATGATCTTTATCCTCTAACTCCATGGACTGACATCATTAGTTCACATATAACTTCTGACAGCTCTGAGTAGTTCTCATCCACTTCTGGATCACCTAAAACTTCTTTATCATCATCATTTATGCTATATTTGGCACCATTGGTGAAAACTCTTCCACCTTCTTCCTACATAGGGGTGACCTATAGGGTCACTCATACATGTCCTTGAAAGGTTTCATTCTAATAGTGGAGTGGTAGTTATTGTTTATATAAACCCCACTAAAGGAAAGTGATCCTCCCAACTAGGGTTAAAATCTAACACACAATCCCTTGACATATCCTTAAAGGTTTTCTTAATCTAGAAATTATCTTAAGGGAGGAACATTTTACTAATTCACAAATGATTACTAAATGAATAATGTAAGCTCCACCATAACTAGGATATAAATCAAGTTTCTTGATCATAAAAAATCATCAAGGGTATCCCATACTATCATATAATCTCTTCTATATACAAGAGTCCCAATCAATCCACTAAAATATACTTCCAAATATCAAGGAAGTGGGTCAGAATGGTTAATCAGTTTATGATCAACCAAATAAAATCATTACCACTCATTGATCTTGGGATTCCTATCATGAAATACATTGATATTCCATATCACCAATACACTAGAACTTCAAGGGTTTTTTCCAAACATACTCACACTTGGTACACTCACTTCAATAATTAATAGGTGAGGAACTGTATGATTTACTAAAAAACACTCTATTATATACCTTCTCATCATAACCAAATCCTGAGATCTTGATATATCTTTATCATTTAGGGATATACTACAAATATTTAATTATGTAACTCCCATAGAACCACCTCATGCAGTGTGACTAAAACCACTATCCATCCTAGAAGAGGATGATGAGATCCACACCTTCAAAATATCAATATGGTGCATAAACTAAGGATATATGGTCATGAAAAATCTTGTAATTGATGTTTTCTAATTGGGACTCCTTCTTGCACTAAAGATGTAGAGCATCCAAAAACATTGATAAAATATGAGATATGTCTCCCTTATCTGCCAAGGAAAACTGTAACGAGGAAAAATGATCAAGAACCTCCCACAATAACTAAGAATAGAGATTTTTATTAAGGGATTCAACCAAGAAATTTCCCTTCCTCGTAGTATATAAAATCTCAAAGTCATAGTATTGTAAAAACTCCAAAAAATGTTAGTTACTTTATTTATGATCTCTCAAAGTAAATATGTTCCTGAGACTCTTATGGTTTGTATAGACTAAAATCTCTAGACAATAAGGCAGGGCCTTAAAGTTTTTAGGAATAACAATACCACTTCCAATTATAAATCATGGGTCACATAGTTATGCTAGTGAGGTCTCAATTGTCTTGAACCATAAGAAATCATTTTCTATATCATCATTATCACAAAATAAATCCTAGATCCATAGGCACCATAGAACAACACATACTTAAACCCATCCTATGGAAACCTCATAACAAAAGCACCCATCAACCTCTATCGTAGCTCCTCAAAACCAATCTATAATTTCTCAGACAAAAAGAGTAGTTTCCTCTTACAGGTAAGGGTATTCATGGGGTTTGAAATCCTAGATAAGGATTCCATGAATATCCAAGTGTGAACCACCGACCCAAGAAAGCTTCACACCTTTAACACACTCTTTGGTGTCTCCCATGATTGTACTTACTCAATATTCACACCTCAAAAATAGTTAGGGAATTCTTCACGCTGAAGGGAATCACCAAAAACTCATAATGGATTTAACATTTTCAAAATGTTTTATTCATAATATCTGCCTCATAAACTCAAATATAGTGTTATCTTTACTTAATATTGATATTTGAGAACCCCTTTGATCCATTAAATTAGTCAAAGAGGTCATCATTCCTAAGTAGAGGGTGCATATTCTTGTCCATCACATAATTCAGAAATCATAGTCAACAAAAATCCACAAGCTCCTATCTACCATCTTGGTGAACAACACCAGGTATTTCTAGGGGGTTGCACTAGTTATAATAAAACTTTTTTCTTTAAATTCATCCAACTATACATTAAGTCATCTAAGATCATTCTAGGCCATATAATAAGTTGTGGAAGATATCATAGTAGTCTAGGGGTATATATCAATATAGAATTTGACCTCTTAATGAGGGGAAAACCATGGAACATTCTCAGGAAAAATTTACATGAACACCACCACAGTATAAATCTAATAATATGAGATGTATTTCACACATAGATCCAAAATCATCATCTTTTGGATGATCAGATATAACTTCCCATATACTGACCATGCTTGTCTTAACTGAAGTTCTCACTAACCCATGACGGAGAATATCAATCAATCATCCTGAAATAACATCACTCTCTAATATTAGTATTCTATACAGACATGAACTAAAGATTTCTAGTCTAAATAAAATATGGTGTCATAGGTCTTTATCATAACAACTATGAGGTCCCACAAAAACCACTCTCCACTAAGCATAATATCACAACACTGAAATATGTGGGTGAGTATGAGATCAATTCCAGGAAGATTCTCAAGCCGAATTAGTTGGGATAGGGGATCTTCCAGAATCTCTAGATCTCAAACTAGGGATACATCAATAATGTAATGGATCTTTCCTATATCTAATAGTATGGGTTCTGGTGTATAGTAGACATAGATCGTATCTTAGATCATATAAATTAGTGTCTGAAAATAACCCTCCATTTAATTTTATCTGAATGTGTCCCTGATTGACCTCCCTCTAAGATTGGAATGGACCATATGGGTGTGGTAGTGGTGGAAGTAATTATAGATATTTCACCCCCCTACTCCTCCACCAAGTGTACCACCATATCCTTTTTCAATGAAACCTCTTTGAGGACCATCTTATTACTCTATGAGAGGTCCTTGATTACGTCATTGCCTCCGACATAGATGTATATATACTTCTTGAATGCCCTCTTACACACATCAGTTATGGCACTCATGTTATATATGACCCCATCCTCTATAAGAATAAAAAATATTGTCCTTAGGATGAAAAGTTCCTCTATGTGACTCTTGATAATATCCTTTGGTTTGAGACTTCTCGTACACTTTCCTTCTATGTTGTGACCCTAAATCATGACATTGTTCAGTGGTAATTGATGATTGTGCCCTTGGATGTGTTAACCAACAACTGATACCTAGTGTCTCTATACCATGAAGATATACATTAGTAAATAACACTCTAAAACCGTAGAATAACTAGTGATATAGAGGGGAATAAGACCATCTTAGATGTATCTGTGGATGCCACACTCAAACTTCTATGCTTGGAATAATTCATCACGGATATTATAATGGGATTACCTCATGAGATTACTTAATATCAGCACACACATAGAAACATACATGATACCCTGATGAAACTCAAGAAGCTCTTGGATGTGAATGAGACTCAAATTCATCAATTAATACTCCTCACAAAAAAGGTACGTGAAATTTTTACTTAGAAGAGCCACCTTGTTATGGGTTCAAATGATCAAGGTCCATGAGAGGAATGTAGTACCATGGAGAAGGTTGGAATCTAGAACTACCATCTACATGGTATACACCCATACAAGGAAGAATACTTAAACCATTATCTCAAGACAATCCTTGGCCAACTGAGGGTTAATATCACCTCATAACTTGCATTGTATTTGATGTCAAAAATCGTATAGCACACTCAACCTACATGTATCTTTATCATCTCCCATGTGAATAATTGGCTTCATGGTAGGTGTAATAATGTATTCCTACACCATAGGAATTATTTTTAATCACTACACAATGGGTAGAGGTACTTCTCCCAACATTCTAGGTGGAATCACCTCATAATATGGTACCTGGATGGAAGCCTCTTTACTCATTTGGTCATTAATAAGAGGATAAATTACTAGAACAATTACATCATGACCCTGACATGGGATCCTAGTTGGCTGTCTATGTGATGGCATCTTACATTTTAACATGATGAAATGCTAGCATAAATCATATCTGAATATCTTACTTAATAAGAAAATATAAATCAATGATCCATTTCTATATGATTCATGTATACTTTAATTGTTCAGTACAATCAATTCATTGGTATACCAAGTCAATAAGTTGGTTAACAAAGTTATGGAGAATGGATACATTGGCCACCACACCAACACTAGATTACATGGCCTAAAATTCAAACTCGATGCCCTTTAATATTGTTTCCCTAAATCCCCAAACCAATCCTCACCAGTCATTTAACTCTGAAATCCTTCCCTAAGACAGACCCTCTTTAATACCAATTTGACATGATCCAACCCACCAAAACTTCTACTAAGTGGTGGTAAGATTAGTTTTCCACCCCAATACCACATCAAATAGGTAAAGGTCTTCTAGCTTCCACCTATTGGGCATATCACACATGATGGGAGACCTTATCACAATTCACCAACACATAAATTGCACCTTGTCACATGATATAATAAGGAATATTAAAAAAATAAAACTAACTGTGATTTATATAATTCATCTTAAAATCATTGTTATCCACAAAGGTAAACTAGTAAATAATCCATAATGAAAAAGTAAATATTCATGCCCAATAACATAAAAAGGAAAACCAACCAAAACAATTGAGATAGAGAGGTCCCCACAACATGCTATCTCTAGACACGAATGTCACTTGTTACTATCATATCTAGGTACCACTGATCTCCACCAACACCGTGTCTACCAAGGTTACTACCAAAATATCCATTATCTTTATAATACATAAATACCTAGTAGGATACCCTAAAAACCATAAAGGAATAATAATAAAAAACAGTTAGCTAAAAACCACAAGTCTAGAATAACCCATCAAAGAAAATTTAACCTATATATACTTTAAATAAGATAATCAAGTTCATATGAAAAATTACCATTATTTAAAACATAGATATTAGAGGAATTACCATACACCCCTAAGAATATGAACTACCTAACTAGAAGCCTCGTCTCCATATTGGAACTGTAATGGAGGACTCATGACTCATCTAATAGTACATGGTAGACAAGGTTAGAAAAAAAAATTTAGGTTGGACCTAACTCCATCAAAAATATGAGGAAGTCCCAACTCTCCAAGTATCACATAATATATGAGAGTATCACACAATAGATGAGGGTTTACTTGACCCAATGAATACTCTAATCACCATGATTGATCCCTTTTGTCAACACTATAATGATAAAATAGACTAATTTGATAGTAACACCTCATGTTTTACCTATTATGCTAAAGAGAAGAATATTATTGGGTACTATATGAAAAATTGATCAATATGGACTACTCATGTTCCCAAAAATGAGTCTGAGGAAAGGAGATAAGAAATTCTACTAATGTTGGAAACGTATATGACATATACTCAGGGGGAACATGACATGTATCCCCTCAAGGGTCATCTGGTCATGTACTATTTCCCACATAGTGTGCATGGGTTAACCATAGAGTGTGTGTAATATGGTACATAGTGTGTGGGACTAATAGGGTACTCAGTGTATACCACTATATCCTGTGTCATGTGAGGGTCGACATAAATGTCATTCCATAGGGTAAACACGGTGTGTGAACTCCATTAGATCATTTAGTGTATAACATGAAGGAGGAAAAATAGTGTACCATCGAGCACATGACATATGGTCCTAACCCAAACACCGTGTGTGTATAAATGACCTCCTTGCATGTAATCCCTATACACACCATGCTGGTCAGATTAGGATTACACAATGTGCGTGCTAAGGCTACATGGCGTGTGATTCTTATCTCTAACTAAAATCATGGTGGTCACTTCCTAAGAAATACATGATGTGTGGATTTATAACACACATTGTGTGTTTATATCCTCAATTATAGATTCATTAGATCATCTGAAATCTTATCTCTAACACTTTCTGAACCTCCAATTGAGCCCAAAACTAATCCAAATGCCTTGAACAATGATTTTTTCCTTCGATGATTGATTTTAGAACATAACTTCACTAAAAATCATATTAGATGGGGTTCTCATGAAACACCCATAGATCATGCATGTTTCTTCCCCAAAACCCCATGTCATTGTGCCTTCCCACAACTCTTCCATCATTCATCATCAATCTCGCACACCACGAACCTTGAATTTGTGTCCAAATCCATTGATCTGAAGACATGGATATTAGTCTATGGTCGATTCAGATCTCATTCATCAAACCTCATGTCATGGTGATGGTTGATGATGAAGGCCTAGAGTAAGGGGAAGGAAATAGTGGGGAAATAAGTTATTGATACTAAACATGATCATATAGTCATCATCTATAGTGATTAAGATGACAACAGTGAATAAAAAAAGGGGAGAAGTATAAAAATCAAGAATTTCAAGCTAAAATATAAACAAATAACTTCACATAGTTTTACAGTTGGGAAAAAATTCCAAAACTAAGACTCCATTAATAGAATCATAAATAATAGAGAAATATAAAAATAAAAAATACATACTTTGGGTTTGTATAATTCATTATAAAAAATAACATTTGTGTCTAGTTGTCATTGGTGATTCATTGAAGAGCGTGTTCGGCATATCTCTAGTCTCTCCCAATGATCTACACCACTAAATACATCTCTTAATGTAGGGTTTTAAGAAACTAACCCTAGAAAGAAAGGTTTAAGATGATTATAGAGGTGTTGATTTATGTGTAGTAATAAATTAATTAACTAATTCAACTTACCCCACACATAATGGCCTGAACTTGAAGACCCTAATGCGAATGAAGATTATACCAGCCCTTGGGTAAAACCCCCCAATTCTAGAATCAACTAGAATATAATATTTTTCATTTGAGGCCCTAATGAATTGGAAAATGACACTTGTACAATTGTGTTCAGATTAAAAATAATACATATTATTTTTAATATATAATTTATAAATCCATATGAAAAAATAGAAGAAACGGATTAATGACCAACCCAAAAAACATTATTTAAAATATTATAAAGATTCAAACAAAAAAACATGGTCACTATAAACTCTTACATAAGTTATTGAAAATCACATTTAACCTTTATATATTGAATGAGTTGCCCTTTCATATCACAGGGTGACTCCCATACTTTTCCATTTTTTACCATTATGTGTAAGGTAAAATACATAAATACCATAATTATCCTTATATGTTATAAGGAAAATCCTTACATATTACCATATGTAATATTTTACTTCACGATTAAAGTTTTTTCATTTGGTAGAATTTCAATATGTAATATTTTCTTTGATTACAAAAATTTTTCCCCATGTGTAAGGTTTTTTCCATAAATAGAAAACCCTATAAATAAGGTTTTTACTTAAATAGAAAAAACCTATATGTAATATACTACTCAATATGTATTTTTTTGAATTATATAGAAAACCAAAATATAATGTTTTAAAATTAGTAAAATCCATCACTGAAATAAAAGAAACATACTCATACAACTTCTTACCAAACTCAACTTCTAATGGACCTATTTTTTATAGATCATCTTTTGGAAGATCTACTTATAGAATATCTACTTATAGTATATCTACTTCTGGTAGGGCACTTACATAATTTTGTATCCCATTTTTACCACTACATCACCATCATTAAAAATCAAAAGTTAACTTTTGGATTCCCTTATTCCATTAATTATAACACTTAATTAGAAAATGGTTTCCACATGGATAGACCATTCACATTTTATAACTTCCAAGCCACTTACATAATATGTTTTCATACGTAATTTTTTTGACTTAACCAAATTACAGAAATATTATACAACTCTAGAAAGTGCCCAGATTCACCACAAGACCTAAAAACTCCCTTCAAACATGCTTGTAGATAAAAATAATATAAATTCAGCCTCTATCTCAACCAAACACTTGAGAATCAATCCTCATCCTACACCAAAAACCCTAAAACATCCATAGGGTGATGATACAAATGGTTATTCTAAATTATACTCAGATTACCATTCTCACATCCTCAACCAATACATAATATCCCAAAAAATTTAAATACATAGATTTTATGGGAAAAAATCAAACAAGTTCATATTTTGGATAAAATATAAACAAGTTTGTACCTTCATACAATTTGGGATTTTATAACCTATGAGTAGTCTTGACTTTCTCTATGGGTACTATTATCTACATTGTAGGTGGGTATTATATCTACTTAAATAGTGGTGTATTTACCCTCTAATCCACCAATGGATAAAACACCTCAATATTAGATACCTAGAGTGGAGCCTCATCAATTGATTAGTCGGTTTCTAGAGGATAAATCACTGTTATGGGATCAACATATCCCTTCCTGTAAAGTTGATATGTCTGTCTATAGGGTATCATCTTGCATTTAAAAAATTTAACCTATAGTTATTTAAGAATTTATAGAATATATGAATCATAGAAATTGTGAATAAGTGCACAACTAGCACATTACATGGTGTATGTACTATCCCATCAAATCTTCTAATAGATACCTATGAGTGCTGAGTTGACTAAAATATCATCAGGGTCATAGTGAAAGGTTATATCAGTTTCCCACACTTAACAACGAGTTTCATGGTTTGTTAATTAAACTCAATTCCCAATGAAATGTTTCACTAAGTATCCCAAACTAATCCTCATATGACCACAAACTCCAAATGGTATCCATGGGACTCAAACTGCTCTTATTCCATTTTGACATGACCCAACCCACCAAGTCCCCAACTGGGACAACAATAGGCTAAGTGTGTCAGCAAAATCCTACATCCAATATTATAGGGGCTAAAGACAAGAAACTAAAATTCATATAGGATATATATAATGCCTTAGACTATAATCCTGAAAATATCCACACATATCTATGATGAATATATAATAATAAAAATCCATATACAAATGAATCAATTGTAGCCCAACATGCATGTGACCATGTCAAATATCCTAATAATGAAATGGAAACCAAAGCCATAAACAAGGAAAAATAAAAATCTGAATAGCCCAAGACATAGACCAACCTCGAACAATGTAATAGATGAAATCCACATTGCATCAAAAACAACATGATCACTATTAAAAATGAGTTTTGCCAAGATTCTCTATGAACCATCTCCACTAGCTCCCTATCCTTAAATAAAACAATGAAATGTATGCTATAATCACAAACACAACATGTGTGGGTATGAAACCTATACTAGGAATGAGTATAAAAATACCCAGTAGGATTATCTAAAAACATTTGACGAAAATAAAATTGGAATTTATGTCAATAGAAAGTATTCATATATGATTTTAAGGGAAATAGATTAAAAAAATTAAGTAGGTTATCATTTCATGCAACACAGATCTATATGATTCATCAACTTAAGGGGCCTAATTCAATTAGTGAATCAAAAACCTAAGAAAATAAAATCATGAAACTTCAAATCCACTGCTCTACACTATTAGTAGGGGATAATTCCTCATCGGGGAGTGTGAATATTGATTAAGGGACTACCTGACCCCTATAGAGGATCGTGCCCTGACACACTAGGTAATACTGACTCCATGGATTGAGGACCATTCCTTGACACATGAGGGATTACTAAATCCATATTTCATATGGGTGATCACACCCTATCATGATTATATTTTCAGGGGAGTACCTAGACTTCATGCATTGAATACCACACTCCAACAAATGGGGGAGTACCTTAACTCCATGTTTGCTCTAAATATATCACCCACACTTTTTTATCTCCCTGATGGGGATTAGATCCTAAAACTTCCCAAAACACAATATGAATAGTATTTAAATATTTAGAGGATTTATTATTGGGCTCTACATGGGAAAATAATCAGAATGGGCTACTCATATGTTCAAGTCTAACACCCAGGTGATAAATTATGAAGAATGCTAGAAATTTCCAAGTATATGGAATATCAAGTAGGGTACACAACATGTGGGTATATTAGGAAAGTTTGGTCATGTATTGTCATGTCCTATTCTACATGAAGTTTATATACAAAGTGTTTAGAGTGAGATACATGGTATGTAGGTCTTCACTGGTTATACATGATGTATCTAAGGAATACTTATCTTGTAAGAACACATGTTCTCCTAGCATGTACAACATGTACATGGTGATTCTTCTATCCAAATATACACAACATGTCTAAAGGTGGGACACATCATGTGGTTCTATCTCATTGTCTCATCCTATACATGGTTACATATAAAATTATGTGGTCTCAAGATATATAACATGTAACCACAAATAGTATAACTTTTTATATTTCAGATCATTAATAATAAGATATGTTGAGTCTGAGTTATATGAAGAGGTTCATATAGTCACATGTCATGTGGTATTAATGTAAATGTGAAAATTATGTGTAGTAAAAAACATGTTACTAGAGGCTACACTTCATATAGTTTTGAAAATTAAAAATCCCAAAAACTTCATATTCTTAACATGAATTTAATAATCACATTTTCTACAAGATTTTCCCCCACTAATCATAGAATCTAACACTATCATATCCTCTATCTCACCTCATTGGGAATATTTCCAACCAAATAACATTATTCAATCTATTTTCATAAAATAATTCATTTAAATATGCCTAAAAATCATCATTTTATTACTAAAATATGCTCAAACCTTTTATTATCTAGTTTTCCTCCATTTTAGGATCATGAAACCACAATAAAATTCAAGTGAGAAGAATAGGAGAATAATACTTGAGAAGGTAGTGGTTGGATGAAATCCTAACCACCCAAGAATGGTCTCTAATTTGGGTTTTCCCAATAATGAAAGTATGAGTAGAGAATAAAGTTTATATTCATGGTGTAAAATCTCTCAATTGGAGACACTACTACAAATACGGCTTATAATAGCGCTAAAGACAGCATTTAACAGCGCTAAAAAGCGTTGTTAATCTCGGAAAAGATAAAGGGGGTCCCCTTTAACAGCGCTAAGCAAGCGCTGATAAAGGTATTATTTATCAGCGCTATTTTCAGGGCTGATAAATGTATAATATATCAGCGCTATTTTGAGCGCTGATAAAAACTACCTTTATTAGAGCTCAAAATAGCGCTGATATATTATCCATTTATCAGTGCTTAACTAGCATTGATATATTATCCATTTATCAGCGCTTAACTAGCGCTGATAAAGGCCAAAAATCCTATCCAAAACCAGAACCTGCACAGAACCTTCCCAGCACCTGCACACATTACAGCACCTGCACAGAGTCCAAACAAAACCTGCACACAGCACACACAACACCCACACACAATGAACATAAGAACAAAAATGATACATACATTTACTTTAAATCATGAATACAAAATAAAACACTTCTATATACATTTCAAACAATGTTTAATTTGGTTACAATTACATTTATCCATCAAATAGTTAAAAAACAATGATGTTCCATCTTTTTTGCATCCATCCGCTCTAAAAAATTTTCATCCATGGCGGTGGTTTCTGAACAAAGCATTCGAACTGAGGAAAAAGATTTCACCTACATAATAAAACAAATATTATGTTAGTAATACAATAATGAAATAAAGAATGGGGTTGCTAAAAGTAATTATACTAGTGAGGCACAAAACATAAAATAACCAATTAACAAAATTGGTGCATGGTTAGGGCTAATCATCTATAATAATCAAATGGCCCAATGTTTAGTAGAACATGGGATATTTAATGATTCGAGGGGGAATAGATAAACCTATAGTTTGGTTCTAAGGTTATGATGGTCTCACATTGATGGTTAATGATTTGTCAAATAATGTGATGAACTTGTGTAAGGTATGATTTTTTGGGGAAGTATCTCTATATGGATGAATAATGGATTGTAATCCACTCAATGAAACTATACGGATTAGAAGTGTGTGTATATTTATTCCCACATTGTTGGAAAATGATTTATTTTACCCTTAGGCCGAATAATTCCCCTAATTAATGAGTGGAATTAAAAAAATTTCACTATCAACCATTAAAGCGGGTTACCCTCATATATCCCTCATTCCACTCAACAAAATCCTTTACACACACTCTCCTCCTTCTCCCTTACCCCATGGGATATCTCCCTTACTTTTGAGATAAATCAAATATTATTAATTACATTAAAAGAGTGGTGAAATATCTTCAACCCTATTATCCTCCTCTATTGGATACCAATGATGGGCCTTTTTCAACGACATTAAACCTTGGCTATATACCTATAGCCACGGTTTAATACCATGGCTATATGTCCCCCCATTCCATAAAAAAAATCACCCATGCCCCCTTCCCTAGCACACCCCCTACACACTTCCCACCCCCGAGCACACCCCCTACACCTGCACACTCCCTGCCCCCTGAACACCCCCTGCCCCCTTCCCCAGCACACCCCTTCCCACTGCACTTCCCCCCCTGCCCATTGCACACCCCCCTGCCCACCCCCTACATATTTCAAAAGAACCCAGCACACCCCTACCCCTTACCCCTACCACTTTTCCCCCTTCCCCCTCCCCCAAAAAATCACCCTCCCCAGCACACCCCCTACACACTGCCCACCCCCGAGCACACCCCCTACCCCTGCACACTCCCTGCCCCCTGAACACCCCTACCCCCTTCCCCATCACACCCCTTCCCACTGAACTTCCCCCCTACCCATTGAACACCCCCTACCCACTGAACTTCCCCCCTGCCCATTGCACACCCCCCTGCCCACCCCCTACATATTTCAAAAGAACCCAGCACACCCCCTACCCCTTACCCCTACCACTTTGCCCCCTTCCCCCTCCCCCAGAAAACCACCCTTTCCCTCTCACCCTATCCCCTTCACATCATAAAGAAAATACCTTGTATGGAAATTGTTCTCAATTTACATTATACACATCATATATATCAACACATTCTCATGTAATTTAATTCAATGTAAATACACATATATAAACTCTCTACATCTCATAAGAAACCCCTCTTTAAAATTCACAAACACATTAAATCCATTTTAAAACACCCATCACATAACTTTCTCATTTCTTCAAACACATTTAAAGGACTTAAGCATGAAAATCCACAAGAAATACAATTGTATTCATTTTAAAAATAACTTTAAAGTCTATACACACCCCCAAATTCCTTTGATAACACATTTTTAACCACACAAACATTTCATATAGTACACTTAGCAAACAAATACAGCATAATAAAATCATCATATAATGTAAAAGCATGGAATCACCTACATAAAGCGTGGAATCTTCCGAAATCTGCTGGAAAACATAAAACCGCACCTCCACAATACCTTAATAAGGACTGATTAAACATTAATGTTGAATATATTAATGGAAACCCATGTTTAACTTGTGGTATTCCATGATTTTAACATCCCACAAGGATATAGAGTCATGATTTAATTTCTTACAGAGATGTAAGACCTGGGTGGATCAAAACACTTATAAAGGTGGATCAGGTAGGTACATCTCTAGGAGGGAGCACCTGGAATGTTTACCGGATAGATAGATCAAAACGCCCAATGAGGTCTGACCCAAGTGTGGTTCATCCCATAAAGGTAAGGTTTCTCATTTTGAAGACTTATTTGGATGCCACTAAGGGAAATACAAGAGGGAAAATAAGCAAAGTTGCACCTCAGTGAGGGGGTCACCACGGTTTACCATTTGTTGGGATTTAACCTTATGGAGGATTCCTACGTACCCTATTTAGAATACAAGGATCAAAACCCATATATTTAAAAGAGGTATGTTGTGGGTATTACCCATGGTTAGCTTCCCTTCACACTAGGAATACTCTTGGTTGGATGAGTATGGGTTTTGTGGGGCTTATGCATTGTCATATTCTCAAGTTCTTCCAAGAGTATTAATGGGATGAATGGGACATACGTGCTAAGATGGACCATGTGAATGGAATGATCCTTGTAAAGAGGCACAAGGCACAAAAAACATGTGGATCTGTCTGTAAACATTATTTATGGTAGCCATGGGGCTTATCAGACACCCCATACCTTCCATAAACACCTCAAAACATCACGAGGACCAGATTCTACATGATGGTTCATCACAGGGTTGATTCTTTTAATGATGTACTGGTCGTTTGAGCTTGGATTTTATCTCAACCATCCTTTCCCTTACTTGAATTATCATGGGACCCATATTTTGGTTCCAAAAAATCCCTCAACGATACTGATTATCTCATGCATCTACCTAGAAATAATTGTGCAAGTCAAACAACAACACATGTGCTCAAATACAAGTTCAAACAAACGAGATACAGAAAATGGATTTTGTTGATCCTCGGTGGTTTCTTCGTTCACCCCATACGCACTTCACACCATCATGCCTTACTTCAATATTGATTTGTTCAAAGATAAATAATATGAATCCGGGGATAGAAAACATTGAGTAATAAATTAAGATTTCAATACATTGGAGCATTCTGAATTCACCAAAGAAGGTTGGAGGATAATAAATTATCATATATAGATAACATAAGTGGTAGGAATTCACCTTCATCCTATTTGTGTACAATCTTCCATCAGGTATGTTGCACATTCGTTTCTAAACACATGTATATCATCTTCTGAATATGAGTTTTTGCGACAGTCATGGTAGTACTGAAAAAATATAAATAAACAAAGGATTAATAAATATTTTAAATGAACTCGTAATTATTTTTGAAAATACCCCATCAGGGATGCTAGTTTGTTGATGAAATATGATCTCTTTCATAAATTTACAAACATAATAACCATAGTCCTTTCCTTTGGTTTGTTTTGGACACTACAGAAACATCGACAATAATAAGTAATTTTTTTTTATATGTGTTTGGATAGTGAAATGTTATTATATATACCCGGATACTTTTCCAGTTGTAGATCTTGTAGGCGTGCTCATCCTTATGCCCTGGATTCATTCCATGCATTAGACGATATTGATGCACCACCCTATCATAACAGAATCCTCATTAAAAGATAACATAAATTATATAACTAGATGTTTAGTTTTAAGATGTTGGATCTAGTGTATTACAAATTAACAAACACCATCATGCGTGGTCGGTTTGTTGGATATCCATGCATTAAATCCAGAAAATAAATCTTTGGAGTATCCAAATTGACTACAATCAACATCCAATGCTCCCTAAAAATACAAAAAGGAATAAGTAAAGAAAGAAATGAAAATATAGTTGATATGATTAAATTTTAGATTTTTACCCCTGCATCGTTGGTATTAAAAAGAGTCAGTCATCCGTAATTTTGTTTTCAAATGATTTGAGCAGGGATGACATTATTGCAGCCTCTTTAACAGAATCTATTTCATCTTTTGAAGATGTGGTGTGAGGAATAACGAGTCCAAATTTTTGTTCATGGGGAAATCCCTTCAATTTTTTTTCATATATACATCTGCGACAAATATAAAATGTATTTAGTCAAAATTATCAGAGTATATCAGCTTTTGTAAAATCAAATCATGAAAAATTACCTCATGTATACATTTACAACGAAGGCGCCTATCTATTCATACTTGAGGAGTTCATTTACATTTTCAGCACTAATGAAATCTGATATCTCTTCTCCATACATATATTTTTCGAAAACAAATATGGGAGTGATGTCATCTTTCAACTTTGTATCCACATGAGCCTGAAATGATATTAACTGTGGATATAGAACGGGCGGGGTGAAGGTGCTCTCAGTAGACCGTTTTAATCAGTTGGTTAATCCTTGAGATAGTTTTGAGCTGATATTTCGTTTCACCCCACAGTCTTTGTCATTATGTAACAACAGTCATCGGTTCTGACCTTTTTTCATTAAATGTTAAAGGTCCATCTTGAAAAATAAATTATAAATGAATACCTTTTTGTCGACATGTTTTTTTACAAGAACTGTCGTCCATGCGATGAATGTTCCACCAGCTTGTTCAATTGTATGAATGTCGTCATCGTCATTTAGAATAGGTATCTCGGAACTCGGCTCATTAGCTACATTAATTGACACTCTAAGATGATCTTTTGGAAGCTGTCTGTTGTGTAGCATGTCGTTTTGCATATTGAACATCGTAGCCCTCGCTACAAGGCGATAGGTGGGAGTTGATAAATATAAATCACAGTCATTTTCACCCTATGTAATATTCGTACAGGAAAGATATCAGTGTCTATGTAAATCAAATTTCACAAAAACAATTATTAAAACATTTATTACCTCATCTAAGTTGGGTTTTTTAGGGGAATGGCTCACCTCAAAGCAGGTGGGGGTGGGGCGAGATCTTCACGCATGGGTTGTTGTTGAGTTGTTTCTTCTCTTTTCCTCTCCCCCATCAATTTTTCTATCATCTTTCTTTGGTATTGTAATTCTTATTGAAAAATAGATAATTGTTCTCGCATCTTTTCCATTTTTTCAGTTTGATCCTTCGCTTGTTTTTGTTTTTGATAATATGTTCGGGGTGTCACCCCAAAACCCGCACCTCTGACGTGGCCATGCTTTTCTGGATGCTTCAAGGCTGCTGAAAGTATGTCTGCATCTGGTGCGGTTGTTGTTGATTCTTTTGACTATTTCAGATAGAAAATATAGAAAAATAAGTAGTTATTGTAATGTAATAGCGATTTAAATCAACTCAAATTTATATTACGTCATACTTACACATGTTTCCCACACTTTTTGTGTATTTTCATCTATCAATATCCCCTCTTTATTTACATGAGCCTCCTTCCATAGCACATGGCATGGGATGGATATGGCTTTCGATTTCGATTCATCAATCTGCATATAAACAGATAAACATGGTTATAGTGTTGTTTTATGTCACATACTAGTAGTTGGGTAGATTTAAAAGATGTACCAATTTTTTCTCAAGATCAGTGTACCCCATCCTTGCTTTACGGTAAGGGTACGCTGGTTCTATTGCACGTTTTTTATTTTCAGCACTCAGTAGCTGCTTCATAAATAAAAAACTGTCAATCAAAGTGATGAATACAAGCAAACGTCAAACAATGTACTACCCCACACAATGTACCTGAAATGTATTCTCCCCACGATAGTTGATAAATGCATCCCACGCTCCTTGGGATATCAAGTGTGTGTAAAGAGGAGGTGGGTGCGGCTTGATTTTCCCTTCTACATCTTTAAGATGATATTTAAAAATTATGCGGAAACCTCTATGAATCCTTCCTGCAACTCTTAATACATATTACTTGTGTGAGACATCTACTATAAATGCACTCTGTAATGGATGATGAAGAGTAAGTCAATATTTTGGTATTTTATTTTATTTTAATAAATTAAAAAAATGATATCATAATGTTATCATAATCTCTTCCCACATTAGTGTCTTCAGCCCGGTGACAACATGGTTCCACGACTGTACATCAATCGACACGCATTACCAAGTGATGATTCCAATGTAGCAACTAAAGATGGCTCTGTTGGGGTTAACATGTTGGCCTCGCTTATTCCATCCCACCTTAAATTTGATGCCTTTTGCTTTTGCCTTAAGTATTTTGGCCAACACTATCAAACTACGATGCTCTTGTTTTTTTTCACTTTCAAGGTTTGATTTCCTACCATTTCCTCAGAAGTAGCATCAATATCTTCCCCCGGAGCGCTAGCATCGGCAATGGGACTAGTAGCAACAGGTTGAGAAACCTGTTGTACCTCAGCACTGGGACCAGCAACAACAGGTTGAGAAACCTGTTGTTGCTCTGCACTGGGACCACCAGCATCTAGTTGAGAAACCTGTTGTTGCTCTACAGTGGGACCACCAACTGCTGGTTGAGAGACCTTTTGTGCCTTGGGATTGGGCGCATCAGCAGGTACAGAAGTCATTATCTGCATAAGTGGTTTAATATTTAATTTAGATTACATAAAAACAGCAGTGAACATATAATAACATAACGTAACACAATGTATGTTACAATAAACAAATAACCTGATTATTGTACTCTCTTTTTTTTCTTTAAAGGCTGAAGTGATTTGACTCCTCTATCAACTATGTAAATTCATTCATTGTGGTCTCCTCTGACATACAAAACACTGTCTACATTTAGACCACTGTGAAATGATTGTGAAGTCCCTATAAAAGGGTCAACCTACGTTGAACTTTCATCTGACCCTTCAGTTGTTTTGGTCGATAATAGAACAATTGACCAATTTCGGTTTGTGGGGTCTGGAACATAAAATACTTGTACTGCCTGTGATGCCATTATAAATGGTTCGTATTTCTCCCCTTCCTTACTGAAATCAACTTTCACGAATCCTAATTCATCTATTTTAACATCACTCCTGTTATCAATCCACTTGCATTGAAAAATAGGCACTTTGAATTTCATATAATCCAACTCCCATATTCGTTTAATGATGCCAAAGTATGACATATTCGCATAAATTGGATTTTTGTCCTTAGCACCGAAAACATGCATCGCCTTAGCCACAAGTGTAACCCCACTATTCTGCATGGTATTTTCTTCATCATGTTCATTAGTATATAATGTATAATCGTTAACTGCATAAGCATTGTAAGATAATACGTACACACTTTCTCCTCCGGTCAGCCATTGAAGTCGTTCTGAAATTGAGTCTGGATTTTCATCTAACTGCTTAAAAATATGGTCTCTAAACCATCCTATAAACTGTCAATTATGTGTATCTAATATCCATTTTTCAATCCTAGAAGGATTCAAATGCCTAATAATTTCTTTGTGGGTTTGAACATATAGGTCAACTTCGAAACTGTTAGGAAAAACGTAAAGGTGGGCCTGCTCCCGATCTGTAATATTGATTGTGACAACCTCTATTCTAGAAATTCCTTCACCCTCAAGCCACTCAGTGTGACAAGATTTTGGTAGGCCAACGATTTCCACACCAGACAGGTATTCGGTACAAAATTCAACAGCTTCCTCAACAATATATTGCTCCTCAATACAACCCTCTGGCCGACTTCAGTTTTTGACATACCTTTTCAAAATCTTCATATATCGTTCAATGGGGTACATCCATCTATAATGTATAGGACCACATAGTCGAATCTCTCTCACCAAATGAACCATAAAATGAACCATCATATCGAAAAATATCGGCAGGAAGAACATTTTCAATTCACATAATATGACGGAAATTTCTCTTTCCATAGTTGGAAATTTCGTTGGGTCTATAACTTTGCTGCATATAGCTTTGAAGAATAAACAGAGCTTCGTTAATGTATGGCAGACATTCTTGGGAAAAATTCAACGTAAAGTTATAGGAATTAGATCTTGAATCAAAACATGGCAGTCATGTGATTTCAAACCCTTTAATTTTAAATCTCCCATTGACACGATGTTCTTGATATTTGATGAATACCCCTCTGGAACCTTTACGTCATTTAAGAAGTTGCAAAACTGATATCTCTCCTGCCTGGAAAGAGTGTAAGTAGCAGGAAGAAGAAATGTTCATTTTTCACCCTTCACTGGTGCCAACTCTTCTCGTATTTCCACCTCAACCATGTCCAATCTAGCCTTAATTCCATACTATGTTTTTCCGGGTGCATTTAGCAACGTGTCGATGACACTATCACATACATTTTTTTTCAACATGCATAATACCAAGAAAATGTCTGACATACAGACAATTCCAGTATGGTAATTCGAAAAAATTTGATCTCTTTTTCCAACCAGTTTTCGTAAGTTTTTTCGAAAATGATTTACCAAAAGTAGTGTCCAAATCTTTCACTTTCTAAAACAATTGATCACCGGTTAGTGGAGACGGTGTTGTACGTTCCTCTGAACTTCCGTCGAATGATGTCGTCCAAGATCGGTACTTATATCGTCAGGGTAGAAATCTTCGATGTCCTAGAAACATGGTTTTCGATGAATGTTTCAACCTAATTAACTGTGTACCTTGTTCGCAAACGGGACACCCTTGAGTTCCTTTAATGCTATATCCTGAAAAATTTCCATAAGCAGGAAAGTCATTTATCGTCCCGTACAACATGGATTTCCAAGTGAATTGTTCATTTTTGTAAGAATCATACATCGTAACACCTGAATCCTACAATATTTTCAAATCCTCGATCAATGGGGGCAAATAAACATCAATATCATTACCCGGTTGTTTTGGTCCTGATATAAGCATAGATAACATGATGTATTTTCGTTTCATGTATAACCACGGTGGTAAATTATAATTTACCAACATAACCATCCATGTACTGTGATTGCTACTTTGAAAACCAAAAGGATTCACCCCATCTGTAGATAACGTCAGACGAAGGTTTCTCGGCTCGTTCCCAAATTCAGGATACTCGTGATCAATTCTCTTCCACTGAGGAGACTCTGCATGGTGACATAGTTTCCCGTCTTTAATTCTTGTATCTTCATGCCATGTAAATTGTCCTATAATCTCCTCACTTCCATATAGGCGTCTAAACCTAGGAATGATTGGAAAGTACCATACAACTTTCGTTGGACTAGAATCATCTTTCTTGTATCGGGAATCACCACACTTTGGGTATTCTTTAAGTGATTTGTGGTCCTTGAGAAACAATATACAGTCATTCGGGCAAGCATGTATTCTTTCAGAGATCATACCCATCGATCGTAGCATTCGTTTGGCATCATATGTTCGGCTTGGGAGTTCATTATCTTCTGGGAGCATGTCATTCAGGAGAGCAAGTAGTTCTGTAAAACTGGCATCACTCCACCCGTTGCCTGCTTTCAAATTATACAGCTTCAATACGGCTGACAATGATGTATATTTAGTGCAACCAGCATACAATGGCGTTTTTTCACAACTCTTTAACTTATCAAACAATTTTGGGCAATCACGAAGTTCATCTTCAACTATCCTTGTCATTTCCTCAATACGATCTTTATCATCGTTACCATATGTAATCACACCCTTCATATGATTGTCTTCACTGCTTACGCTTCTAATCATATCAGATGATCTATAAAATGTCGTGTTCTCTGAGTCACTACCTACATTGGTTTTTTCCCTGTGTTTATTCCAACATGTATAACTTCAATCTATTCTGTGACAGATCAGGTGCTCTTCCAACTCCTCTGGACTAATTTGTCCTGAATAACAACAGCGTAAATATGGACAAAGGATTTGAGAAGGGTCACATGCATGATCTTCTGCAAACTTAATAAAATCTTTCACGCTTGTCAACTGATTGGAATTCATCCATTCTTTATTCATATTCATCGTCTTTATGGGTTCGATCTCGAGAACTTTCCTAATATTATGTTTTAATTAATCAGGTAGCATTTTTTGGGTTTTATAAAAACAAATCATGGTACAAATGCCTTTAAACACATGTGAAATCCATATACATGGTGTGTCCAGTAGGGTGAACATCGTGTATGTATAAGATACCTGATTTAATCTGACATATATCAAATTTATTCCAAGTTAGTCTTACAAAGACTGAATGATGCCTTAGAAAATACATGACATGCGAACAAGAGGAAACCAATGAGTAACAGGAGAAAACAGTAATAAATATGATGTTATCTCAATGTACTCAAGGTGATGATAAGATGTTGGTCAAGATCAACTATGGGTTGGGAGTACACTAATATTTAATTGAAAAAAACCACTAAAAACTGATCCAGAAAAGGATGAAATATCCTATTCATCAAGTCCCTTAATACAACCAATGCATTAGTTAAACCAAAAATCATCGCTAAAAAATCATACAGGCCATAACTACTCCTAAAAGCAGTCCATGGTAGGTCCATCGATGTCCAACTCATCTAATGGTATACTAATGTAAAATCTATCTTGGAGAAGATCATAGAACCTCATAGATGATCAATGTGACTATCAATGTGTGGATGAGGATACATATTCATGACTCTCATCAGGTTCAATCTCCAATATTCCAACAAAAGAATAAATACCAATCAACAGTCTATTTTAGAGAACTATAAAACCCCATGGTAAAGTACTATGCCATATGAAACCATTATATTCTATATCATCAAATTGTAATTCAAACAACTGATGCTCTTTTGGTGTTATTTTAGAAATTTTGATAGAAACTGAATTTTCTCCCAAAACTAACTAGATTATAAAGTTTATCTCTTTATTAATAAGTAAATTTTATACCTCATCAGTGAAAACATCCTAAAAATGTACTACCATTGGGGAAAAAGAATCCTACAGCATTCTAGCAACATCTACAATATGCCTGACTATTTGAGCCATTAGGGTATAGTAAATATATAATTATAACATGCTATTTAAAATGAAATGTGGAAACAGGAAATCATACAGACTCCTAATAAACCCATAATACAAAATATATCACCTAGTATATCTGTCACATATACAAATAAATTAATTAGAAAAAAACATGATACAAAGCATAAAGGTACCATTAAATACTTACATTGGTCAACTTGTTTTGGAAATTGTTTATCTTCATTCGTGCCTTGTACTTTCACCAATGAATTTGAAGGTGAGTATGCGTACACGATAGTTGACCTTCTTAGAGAAGATTTTCTGGAAAAGTTAAAGAGACGTGAAGCAATGAAGATCATTAGAGTGTTGGAGAAAATGTGGTTGTTCAAATATTGTGGCAATCGGCTTGTGCAAAGCGGCCTAAGTTACAACTTGCAGGTATTGTACTTAGGTCGTGTTGCACAAGCCGATTTCCACATTGTAACTTAGGCCGCGTTGCACAAGCCGATTGCCACATTGTTTGTAGCAACCACATTTTCTCTAACACTCTAATGATCTTCATTACTTCATGTCTCTTATACTCTTCCAAAAACTCTTCTCTAAGAAGGTAAACTATCATCTACGCATACTCACCTTCAAATTCATGGGTACAAGTACAAGGCACGTATGAAGATAAAAAATTTCTAAAACAAGTTGACCAACATGCATCATCCTCGACACTCATCACTAATTATGAATCACATCCCTAGACATAATCATAATCACATTAAGACCACACTATCTATTATGGAAATCCTTACTGGAATTAGGCTCAAGATATGGTATCATTCCTATCTCACATCTATATTCACTATTTGGTCCTCACACACACAATATATAAATAATATACCAAGGGAATACCATCCATGGAACTCACATCCCACCTTGAGAGCATGAGGAGGAGAATGAGGCGGTGGTGTTCGTGGCAGCGAGGGTGGAGGCGGCAGCGGCGGCAGAGGCAGAGGCGGCGGCGGCGGCAGAGGCGGCGGCGGTCGCGGTAGCGAGGGTGGTGGTGGCAGAGGCAGTGGCGGTCGCGGTAGCGGGATTGGGGGCGGAGGAGGCAGCGGTGGCGGAGAAGGAGGAGGACAAGGAGGACGAGGAGGAGGAAGGAGGAGGAAGAAGGAGGACGAGGAGGAGGAGGAGGAGGATGAGGTCGCGCGGCGAGGGGCCTGGTTCAGCTTCCGCGAGAGCTTGACCGCATGCAAGTGAGGATGGCCTGTTAGTGTTATTAAATAAAAACTGACAGAACCTACTCAAATGGAAAATATTAAACACATCTTGGATAGATATCAAACCAGATAGTAACTGAAAACAATAATAAATACTCCCTAGTGACCAAAAATCACTATGTTTATCCCATTACTCGGTGAAAACAGACATTGATAACCTAGCCGCTGATGTCCCAAGTGATGTGAAACTACGATAAACACCTAATCACTAACCTAAAACACTAGAAGTTTATTCCAATGGTTTGTATTGAATTTATTATAACTCTTTGTAATTATTAAATTCTTCCAGATAAACCGCACCATCCCTTTCATCTCTTGAACAACACTCGAACCAACAATGGACCACTCTCTTAAATCTTCCCAGTACTAGGGATATCTATATGGATTCCAATATAAAGAAATGTAGGGATCCTTCTTTATCACATCCTGATAACAATTTTTATAGGGTAAATCAACAAAAGGAAATTTTATTTCCCAATATCCAATGAAATATTGTGCATGATTCTGGAGAGTAACCTCTAGAACATTGACTTCCCTCTCTGTATATATATCCATCTATAGATGATAATGTGTTAATAATTTACCATGGAAAACTAGTGAAACCTATAATGATTTCTAAAACATAGATTTCAACCTCAAATCGATTTCTGAAACAATTATAGAGCGAACCTTATGAAGTCTCAAAAAATCTAAAACATATAAGTCTGTGAGTTGTTCCACTTTCATCGCCTCATTAATATGAAGGAAGTGCACATATTTTTGGAGTTGATCAACAACCACCCAAATAACAACCTTCTTGCAAGGAGTTTTTGGAAAACCAATAAAAAATTAATGAAAATATAATCCCACTTCTATACTGGAATGTTTAATGGCTAAAACAACAACACAGGTCTCTAGTGATCCTCCATAATTCTATAATATGTAATGAACCATGAATCCAAAACCGTTATCAACTATATCATCCATTGAATCTTGCAATAACACCTCATGTCAGGATTTCACATGTTAAATTCAAGCGGTAGAAAAAAAATTACCTGAGATTGAATATCAATAATGGTAGCGGCGTCGGTGGAGGCAGCACAAGAGGCGGAGGTGGAGGCGGCGGCAGAGGCGGCGGCAGCAGCAGAGGCGGCGGTGGTCACAATAGTGGCGGCAGAGGCAGCTGCGGTGGCGGTAGAGGCCGCGGCGGTTGTGGCAGCGGGGGCGGGGGCGGAAGCGGTGGCGGTGGCGGAGGAGGAGGAGGACGAGGAGGAGGAAGGACGAGGAGGAGGAGGACGAGGTCGCGACAGATGAGGGGCCTGGTTCGGCTTCCACAAAATCTTGACCGCATGAGAGCGAGGATGGCCAGTTAGGGTTATTAAACAAAAACCGATGGAACCTTTATCAGCACTCATTAAAAGCACTGATAAAGGTATGTTTTATTAGCTCTAATATAAAAGCACTGATAAAACATTCATTTATCAGCGCTTTCTGTTTAGTGCTGATAAAGGGCAGCGCTTCCCTTGCCCTATTTTGTGGTAGTGATATGAATATCCAAAAAAATGTTTTATTTATCAAAAAAATAATTTTTCATAGAAAAATGATAATTTTAAAATTCACCACCATGAATAAACTCTATTAAATAAAATAAACCAATCATGATTTCTTGAAATAAAATTCTTGAAAAATATGTAAGATTCTTCCATGTATTTATTTGCTGGTTGTAAGTAAATAATAAAATATTTTAAATTATATGATCAGGGAAGAAAATATTACTAAAGTATGAAAATATTTATTCTTGTGTTGAGAAAATAATCTAATTCAATTATTCAATTTATTATTCTTTAATTCATTACCATTTTGATTCTATAATAAATTCTTAAAAAATATGCATTGCATAAAGAATGTGTTTGGAAAAAGAAATTGATTTTAATTATTTATTCCATAATAGGAAAGGAATAGTATATTCAATTATTATTCCATTTTAATATTTAATTATTTCTTAAATATAATTCTTAATCATTTTCATCATCATTATATGTATTTTTAGAAGAATATAATCTTAGATAATGAAAGAAAAGGTGGTTTTACTAATAAAAAGTTCTACCACATTGGTGGGTTTATAGATCTTCAATACTTCCATCTTGATTTGTGTTTGGAATCACAACCACCATGAAAAACACAAAGAGTGACTCTCATTGTGAAAAGAGAGATAATGGGAGAGAGATGGATTCCTTTAACTTTTCTCTTACAATGGAAAAAATATAGGATTGGGAGAAGTCATTTTAATTTACTAAAAAATAGAAATGATGAATTTTTTGGAGATATTATTCCTTCCCATAATTCAGAATTAATTCTCCCATATTAAATCCTCTCTAAAAAAATACAAAAAATCCCTTATAATGAAAAAAATGATATCTTCTCATAATTCCCTTAACATGCCAAAAATATATAATTCTACAATATTGAAAGAAACATCATCACCACCATAGAATATTTACTTCATGACACTACTATAAAAAATATTAATATATTTTTATTTGAATATACCAGTGCTTTAAAAATAAATAATGTTATTTCTTAGTCTTGGGGTTCGAAGCCTTACCATGGGAATTATAATGTACCGGCCTAAAAGTCACTGAGTTGGTGCCCTGGTTTAGTTCAATACATTAACTCAAGCACACCTTCCTATACACTAGAGGCTTCCAACTAGCAGCAAGAACCTAATAGAACATGTTGGGAGACTATACCCTATTTACCATAGTAAACCATCGGTCAAATCAAGATAAACATCAACATGAAATAATAATAAAACATAACCAAGAATCACATAGAAAACTCCCATATCTAGGTAAGTACAACAATCCAATACAATAAATTTTAAATGTCATGAGAGTCTAATGTTCTAAAAGAAAAATAAAACAAGACAATAAAAATAATCCCTGATGTGGATCCTAAGAATAAGTTTGGTCCCCTCATCCAATATCCAACCTAGCTCCCATATCAACCATCTATATTCAGGTATTTTCCCTTATACTAACCTATAATAAAGAATTATTCTTGGGTACCCAATGGTTTCCCGAGTAGGGTGTGAGTACAGTGCAGCAGACCACCAATAATAGTATCTACAAAAATATCCAATATATTGCAGTTTATGTAGAAGTGCTTTAACAAAATACAACATTAGATAAACTAGGTTTCATTATTTTAAAATATATAAATTAAAAATAATTTTTCTTAGTTCAAAGTGATACCCATACACATCAAACCTACTTCGGCCCATTCTAGTCATATGGACCATATATTACAAAGGTAACAGGTCAGCATGCAAGGAGCCTCAGTCCAAGTATCCAACTAAGATTTAGAAAATTATGTTGGACCATTCAAACCATATATTTTAGGGGTCACAAGTCAAAAAATAAATAACTACAGTCTAAGTATCCAATCCTGATTCTGAACATCATGTCTGACCATCCCACCCATGATATTGAATACCATGTCCATACACATGGAGTCAGGATCATCAATCTATCCTCCAAAACTGTGGTGCACCAGGGCACCTAGAGAATTAGTCTGACCCATCCAAGGGATAGGATCATCCATCCAACAACCCACCAACCATTAGTCACATTTCCATAGGTCATCATTAGTGACCCTTTTACTAAACAATAACAAGGGTGTTCCTTTTCATTTTATCACAATTCCATGGTTCATTACACTCAACACATTCTCAATTCCCATAAAAAGACCATTTTAATATTTTAAGCACATTACAACCATTTTTTACCCTCTTAAAACCATTTATCCACATAGACATGCCTCTTTAATCATTGATCACATTTACCCATTTACCAACTGGTACTCATGCAACTCATTCAAGTTAAGATAAACTCCCCTTTATTCTAGGTTAACATGTTAAACACAGTTCCATTTGGTTTAATATTATAAACCCTTAAATTATTCATTTTATAATTTAATTTTCATGTTAAAGGAAGTGACACAACCCATGGGTGGTCTTAAGCCAGATATACACTTCATCAATAAATCCAATGAGGTCTGTGAAAGGTACAAAACCTCAATCAGACACTAAATTTATCATTTACAATCAATGAATCAAGTGAAAATCATAAAGTCATAATATAAAAATCACATACACGTGAATAAACATCAACAATATTGAATATAACTAGTAGACCATCTGCCTCAAGTTCATAGACAACATCTTGCTTAAACATGACCCTTGTTTCAATCCAAAACAACCCTCTATGACCAATATAAGAATCTTCCAAAAAAACAATGGTTTAGGGACTTAGAAGAAGGGAAAAAATTCCACCAAGATTCTCCCAGAAAATAGAAGAAAGAGTGGTGGTAGACTCATTCAGATCTTCTATTTACAACCAACAACACTTCAAACAACTAAGAATCGAGGGAGGATAATCCTTGGAATAAGGGAGATCTCTTGGTTTATAACCCTCGATGTTGGAGAAGTAAATGGGAGGAAAATTAAGTAAGAATTATTAAATCCCAAGGAACAAAAATGGTAAAATCCTCCACTGTTAACGAGGTTCATGGTTTGGCCTCACAATTGTCCAAATTATGTTCCAATCGTGTGGCACCCTCTATCCAAGAGGGGGGCTAGGATGCAAGGTTTGTCTAGGCCACCTACACAGTTTGAAAAACTGTACATTAGTTATGTGCCTACCTCTATCCAAGGTGGTTAAGTCACATGGTCTCCTGGTCCATGGTGCACGATTAGTACTAACTATGCTTCAACCATTTACTATGCACTAAATGGAATCTTTTCTTCATTTTTCATGTCTCAAACCCCTAGAACACCCTTGCGACCTATTATACTCTCAAGAATAATTTTATTGACCATTTAAAAGTGAATTTAACCTAATTTTTATGTAACAAACCAAGTATGAAGATCCGGATCTTATAACCTCCCCACCTTATAATAGATCATCCCTGAGCTGCACTCCCTAGCATAAATAAGCTTCAATAGTAAAATTATCGGGGCACCAAGAATAAATATATTCCTCCCTATGCCAAGTTTCCTCTTGAATTTTTTCATTCTTCCACAACATTTGGACTAAAGGCATAGTCTTACCCTAACGAGTCTTCTCGCTACGATCCACAATAGGAACTGGATGATCCTCAAAGGATGCATCAGCCTCAAGCACAATATCATCAACATCAATCACATGAGATGAGTCAAGGTGATAATATTGAAGATGTGACACATGAAAAAACTGTCCATACCATTATTCCATTGTGTAAGATCCAGTCATTATGACTCTAGTCTGATCCTCTCCAAAATCTCAAACAGCCCCACATACTTGGGTGAAAATTTTCCTTATTTTTGAATTCAATGATGATGCAATCTAGGTGAAACCCAAAGGAACACATGATCACCCACCATAAAATCAATAGGTCGATGATATAAATCATCATATGGATTCTATCTACTCTAGTTCATAGACATATACTTTTAAATCAATTGAACATGTTTTGATGTCTTCTACATGATATTTAGTCCCAAAAACTCTAATTCTCCCACTTCTATCCAACATAAAGGTGATCTTAATAGCCTACCATAGAGCTGCTCATATGGTTTAATCTAAATAGTCTCTTGATAACTAATTTTATAGGTGAATTCAATGATCAATAAGGGTTTCTCTCAATCTCTAACAAATTTTAGGAAACATTCCCTCAACATGTACTCTAACACCTGGATAGTACATTCTGATTGCTCATCTATCTATGGGTGAAAAGTTTTACTAAAAAACACCCAAGTACTCAGTGCCTTCTTCAACTCATGATAGAATAATGAAGTAAAATACATATCATGATCTCAAAAAATATTCATAGGTTACCCATGAAAATTTACTACCTCTTATACATATAAGTCACCCAATTGTTCAATGGTGAAAGTCTCCCGAATTGGAAAGAAATGCATAACATCTTCCAACCAATCAATAATCACCCAAATCAAATCATTATTTTAAGGAATACTTGGGAGATATACTACAAAATATATTGAAATATCATCCCACTTATATTCCATAATGGTAAATGGACATAATAGTCCAATAGTTCATTGATTATTGGCCTTCACCTACTGACAAGTGTAGCGTCATATCACAAAACCTAAAATATCCTTTTCCATTCATGACTGCCAACACTGTCTATGAATATCGCGTTATATTTTGTTCAAACCAAGGTGTACCTATAAATTTGAGGCATTAAAATAACACATCATCTCTTACCATATACAAATAGGTACGACCACTTGTCTAAGAATGTGAATAATCTCATCATTATCAATAATCCAATTAGAACATGAATCCAATCCTTCAAAACTATATTTTAAATCCATACATTTAGAATCCTCATACTTCCTCATCTTAACATAGTTTATAATATAGGGCTCCATAGAAAAGTAAATGAGTTTCATCAAGTCATGATCCTCTTATAAACCTATATGCATCTCAAAAAACAACGACATCATCTTCACTAAGAACTGGACTCCTAATTTTCTAGAGTCTATGTATTTTAACTCACCACATCTATAATATTTTTTCCATTCCTTGAAATATAATATAGCTCAACATCAAAATATTGAATGTACTCAACCCACCTCCACTATCAAATATTCAAATCACGTTGTGAAAATATGTACTTAAGGATATAATAATTAGTATAAATGATTATCCTCTAACCCATAATATAGTTTCACTAGAACTTTAAGGAAAAAAACCATTGTGGACAACTCAATATCATGAATATGATAGTTTCATTCATAGGGCCTCAATTATTATAATATGTACACCATGACTTGATCTACCTACATCAAAACTACCCTAATCCCGATCCCAGATGCATCACAAAACAAAGTATAATCCATACTTAGATCAGGTAAGATCAAGATTGGTGTAGTTTTAAAATGTTTATTTAATTCTTGGAAAGAATTCTCACATGCTTCATAACAGTAAAACCTTATACCATTATTGGTCAAACTCAAGTGTGGTGTTTCCAAGTAAGAAAAGTCTTTGATTAAACTTTTATAATAACCCACTAAACTCAAGAATCTTCAAATATCAAAAATGATCTTGGGTTTATTGAAAGATACAAATGCTTGAACATTTTTTGGGTCCACTAAAACACATTCCTCCAAGATTATGTGACCCAAGAAATGTACCATATCGATATAGAAATTACACTTAGATATCTTGGAATATATCCTATGCTCTCTCAGTGTACTCGAAATGGCATCAAGATTTTATTAATGGCCAACATGATTTTGGGAGTACACTAAGATGTCATCCATGAAGACAAATATAAACTAGTCCAAATGTAGGTGGAATATTTGGTTCATAAAATCCATAATCATAGTTGGTGTGTTAATTATCCCAAAAGGAATCACAATGAACTCATGCAAAACATACTTAATTCTAAAAGAATTATATAGTGAGTCATAAGGTATCACCCTCAACTGATGATATCTTGACCTCAAATATATCTTAGAGAACATTAAGGAACCCTTTAACTGGTAAAAAATGTCATCAATGTGTAGAAGATGATATTGGTTCTTAACTATCATCTGGTTCAGCATCCAATAATTGACACATAAACGTAACATTTCAGATGTATTATTTATGAACAAAACTAGTGATCCCTAAGGTGATGTACTCATATAGATAAAACATTTATCCTCCAACTCCTCTAGATTATTCCTAAGATCCTGGAGTTTTTTTGGTGTCATTCTATAAGGTGGAATAAATACTGGCTTATCCCCTACCATCATCTCAATCATGAACTCCACCTCTCTCTCAGGTGTCATCCCTGAAAACTCTTTAGGAAACACAAACTATAACTTATCCACTATAGAAGGAAATACATCATACTCCACTCTACCATTATTAAGTATAATAATTTCCACCTGATCTATGATCGAACACAACTTCCAATGAATTATGATTGTATGTCCTTTCTAGATATTCCATTCCCCATGATGAACATATGGTTCACCCTCAAGAGACATGAAACACACTCTCTTATAGTAACAATCAATTTGATATTGGAATGTAACCAACCATTACATACCTATTTTTAGGTAAAAATCCATCCTCTAAAGAACATACAAGTCTCAAAGGAGACAATACTCACAAAACTCAAGGGAACACTCTGTATATTGACGAATTACCTCCAATCACACCACCAATGGAATTCCAATTGACATAACCCCAAACATATAATCCACTCCCAAACCCAAACCTCTTACAAACTCAGTATATATGAAATAATTTAACCCTCCTATATCAAAAAAATCAATATAAAGTCTAGAATCTAAGAGAATCATACCTAAAACTGTTGATGGTCCAGCCTTGACATCGAAGGGTGTATACTGAACTACATGCATCTATCCTATCCATCTACCCTATACTCTTGTCTGAGTCCCCTAGTTCGTACTTACCTCTTGATATGGATGATCTTTTCCTAAAGTACAACTTCTACCTCCCCAGTTGATATGGCTAGTGGAACTCCAACTGCCTAACTGGTAATGGGTCACATACCCCATCCAGTGCCCTATATCGGCCTAGGTCCTCCATCACCATGTGCATATCAAGTGTTCCTAAAAAACCTATATATTTTTTCCATCCTTCCACATACTCTTAACTCCACTGGTGATTGAGTAAACTAACCATGCATGTGACTATGTCCACCACACTTACAGCATTTGGCAGAACTACCTCCCTTAGAGGAAGACCCACTTCTTTATTTACTTTATCTATCACCTCCCTGGTGAAAGTTATAAAAATTATTCTTCCTACTATAAGAAGAATTACCACCATATCACATATCTGAAATTATCTTACCACCATTATATTCCTCCTTTTGGTTCCCCATAGAAATGATAGCTTGATCTTTTGCCTCAGCAAACCTATTCAAAGAAAAATATTTACCTCGGACTTATTCTTGCATCTAAGTTCATCATAAAAATTTCAAGCCTTAGCTTTCTCATCTCATATAAACATAAAAAAAAGTATGTGAAGAGTCTAGAATAATCCATCATCGATATATTCCCTTGATTCAATAACATAAACTCTTCATATTTCCTTTTTCTCAACGTATTAGGGTAAAAGTGTTCTAGGAACTTTTCTGAGAAGTCCTTTCATGCCATGCCATCCAACTGCTCATCTCGAGCCTGAATATCCCATTAATGATTCATTGTTCCTTATAACATATAATATTTCAACTTGACCCTTTTCTATGGATGGGTCTCTAAGTGGTCTAGTATCGTATGCGTCGACTCAATACAAAACTATGTTGCCTCAGTTCCACCCTCCCCAAAAAATGTTAGTGGTTGTTACAACTGAAACTCTTTCATAAGTTAAACATACTCAATATATACTACCCTATGTATCTCTCCATAAACTTCATAAAATAGGTGAAGTTATCATGGAATTTCTCTTCCCCCTATCACTTGGAACAGATGGGTGTTCATGTACCACTACTGAAGGAGATTATCATTGATCTCCTTTGGTCACCCAATCAGTATATGTAGTCATGGTGGAATCTCTCTACAATTCCAAACACACATCTCAAAACACATAACATATAATTTCCATATTTTGTACAAAATAGATATCACTACTAGTCACAAAAATCCCACTCCACACACATTATCCCAATGGATATTAATGAATCTCTATCATTATCCTCATCATTCCTATCATGGGCCATGGATAACATGGGTAAGCCAAACCTATACAATCACAATCCTTTCATTTGACACCATTTGTAACCATTTAACTTTAAAACAACTTAAAAATTTCTCATTTAGTAACTATTTTTAACCACTTCAATATTGAACTTTTAAACTTAAATAGTTTTGTTTCAACTTCCTAATAAGGTACTATTTTCTTAAAATTGAAAGAAAACCATAAAAAAAAATTCATTTCCCATAACCCACTATAACCTTCATTTTCATGAGTTCCTAACATGATGCATGATATATAAATCATGAGGTACTAATATTATGATTATACAAACCTCATGACATGCCCGGCCATGAATAAAAATGCTAAAAACAATAATATCACACAACAAGTGTATCACCCAAGGTGAAATAACATCCAACTGTAATAAATGAACACCAAGAATAACAATACCACCCTAGATACTTGGGTTTTACCTACACATGGGTGAGCTACTCCCATACATGAGCTCATCACCAAGGCCTGACACACCCTAACATCATGTCAACCTTTACCCAAATGGTAAAACAATAGAAAAGAAACCCCCTCTAATACCACTTTTTAACATCTCATACCAAGTGTCACTGAACTAATTCCCCATGATGGTGCACTACATGACCTCAAGTGTGCCTCCCTATATTCCATACTCTACCAACTAGAAGCGAGGGTCTAATGGAACACAAGGGGATACTATACCCTCTTTACCATAGTAAACCAACAATGGAATCAAGATAAATATCAACATGAAATAATAATAATACATAAACAAGAATCACATAACCAACTACCATATACGGGTAAGTACAAAAATTCAGCACAATAAATGTGACATGTTATGAGAATATAATATACCATTGTAAAACTGAAATAAAATGCTATTGATGTTCCCCAAAGTGGGTCTTGAGAGAAATTTTGGTCCCCTTTCCCAAGCTCCAATCCAAATCCCGTATCATCCAACAAAAATATGTCATTTTCCCTTATCTTGACCTAAAACTATAAATTCATCTAGAGTCCTAATGGTGGACCAAGAAGAGTGTGAGTACAACTCAATAGGCCACCACCAACAGTGTCTATAAAAATATCTTGTCTATAACAATGTATGCAGAAGTACTGTAACTAAAGACAATAGTAGATAAACCAGGTTTAATTATTTAACAATGTATAAATTAACCATATTTGTTCTTATTTCCAAGTGATACCCATACACATCAAACCTACTTCAGCCCATGTGGATCACCTGGACCATATATCACAAAGGTCACAAGTCATCATAAAAATAGCATCAGTCCAAGTATCCAAATGAGATTCAGAGTGTTATGTCCAACCATCCCAACTATATATTTTGGCGTCATAGGTCACTAAAAAGGAATATTTATCCAATAATCCAACTTGGATTTGGAAATTCATGTCCAACCATCCCACACCTAATATGAAATGACATGTCCATGCCCTTAGAGTTAGGAGCATCAATCCATCCTCCAAAAACTATGGTGCACCAGGTTGCCTGGAGCATTAGTTTTTCATACCCAAGGGAGATAAGCATCATTCCAACATCCCATAAACCATTAGTCACATTTCCAAAGGTCATCATCAGTGACCAATTTACTAAAAAATAAAATCGACGGTTTACCTTTTCATTTTATAAAAATTTCAGGGTTCGTTATATTAAACAAGTTCTCAATTCCCATAACAATCCCATTTCACTAGTTTAAGAACATTACAACCATTTTTCACCCCCTTGAAACCATATAACAACATATACATGCCTCTTTAACCATTATCACATTTACGAATTTACCAACCATTATTCGTGTAACTCATTCAAGTTGATCCAATCACCCCTTTATTCTAGGATAACATGCTAAATACAATTCCATTTAGTTTAATATCATAAAATATTCAATTATTTATTTAGAAATTAAATTTATATGTTCAAGAAAGTTACACAACTAATGGGTTCCCTTCGGCCCGATCTACACTTCATCAAAGGATCCAATGAGGTTTTTGAAAGGTCCAATGCCTCAATTAGACACCAAATTTATCATTTCCTATCAAGGAACCAAGTGTGAAACATAACGACATAATAGAAAAACCACAAACACATGAATAAACATCAATAATATGGGATATAACAATTAGAAAACTTACTAAAAATTCAAAGACAACTGATTAGTTAAACACAACCCTTGATTAAATTAAAAACATCCCTCAATTCCCAATCTAAGAATCTACTATAAAACAATGGTTTAGGGATTTAAAATAAGGGAAAATATTCCTCTATGATTATCCCAAAAAAAAGAAATAGGAGTGGTATAATCTCTAAAAGTTTATATTCACTTTCAAAATTACTTAAAATAACTAAGAATCAAAGGAGAATGATCCTTAGAAATGGGAGAGCTCTTGGTTTGTAACCCTTGATATTGGAGAAATAAATGGGAGGAAAATCAAGTAAGAATTCTTAAAGACTAAGGGGGGAGATGGTAAAATCCACCACTTTTAATGAGGAAAATGGTTAGGCCACACAGTTGGCCAAACCATGTGCTAACCACATGACACTCTCTTTCCAAGGTTGCAAAGTTTAGCTAGGTCACCTACACAATTTGAAAAGCCCTGCAGTGGCCATGCACCAGCCTCTGTCCAAGGGGGTCTGGTCGTACAATCTCTTAGGCCATGGTACATGGTTAGTACTAACTATGTGCCAACCATGCACTATCCACTGGATAGTGCCCCTTCTTTCTTTTTTGAAACTTGAATCCTCATAACACCTTGATACCTATTATAATCATAGGAATCATTTAATTAACCATTTAAAAGGTAAATTAACCAAAATTTTAACATGACAGACCTCATATGAGGATCATAATTTTACAAAAATAATAACACTTTTTAGAAAAAATCCTCATTCGAGACTCTGAAAAATTTTGTAATTTTAATATGGGGCCATAATTTATGAGTTATTAAATTTTATCATACATGAAACTAAAAAATATATTCTATATATTATATATTTTTGAAATCTCAAAACACTAAAATTAAATGAATCAACATTGTAATCACCTCTAAAAATATAATTAAATAAATTTTAAGGTTTTTCCAACAAAAAACTTGGTTTTTATGGATACAACATATTGCGTTTATGCTATAATAACGTGTTAATCATTATTTATTTAACTTGAAAGGATAAATTTTTTATTAGATATTTTTATGAAACCATAGAGATAGATGATTGTGTCCATATATGGTCTTGACTACTTTGATTTTATTTTACCCACTAGAACTCTAAGTTAAGAGTTAAAGAGAAAAAATTAATAACTAGGTGAGAAATTTTGTTACTATATTATCTTATAATATCATTCCCATTTTTTCTCTGTATAAATCATGAAATTAGAATAAAATTATATTCTTATCACACTAAGAACTTTCATTGATAAGAAATTATTTTCTTAAGTAGATTTTAAATTTGATTTTAATATTTTCATATTTAAATATTCTTTTTTTCTAGATATACATGTAAATGATAGGTTTTTCAAAAGACTAGGTGGCATGGGGACATTATAGTTATAATTTTATATGTTTTCTAGTAAGCCCATGGTGATTTATCTAACTTTAATACCCAATATTTTCAATAAATATTTATATTTATTATATAATTTGTTTAACCACTTTGTTTGAAATTTAATCTTAGATATTTTTTAAATGTAGTATAAGATACTCATTTAATGGTGGCATACATTGTGAGTCATTAACTTTTGAAACATATAATTATTAATTTATATACCATAACCACTTATGTTAATTTTTAAAATACTAAACTAGGTAAACAGATGTTTTTTTAGTAATTTAATTATAACTCAAGCTATGTTTTTTACACAAGATTCATCTTCCACTAACGTCAAGATATAGTCCACACAAACCAAAATGTATGATTTTCACAAAAAAGGGAAAATTACCCATGAAGTCGACTTACCATATATCATAAATCACAACACTCATAATGGGTTGTTATGGAATCTCATCGTTTCAACATATGCCTCCATTTATTTTACATTGATCAAGTTCATGATAAAATCATCAATGTCTTGATGTAATGTTGGAAAATTAAAATCAATTTGTAACACTATTAACTATATGATTAATCTAATAGTTTCCTCCCATATTTACAAAATTTCAAAGATCCAAAACACTAGAAAATTCATCTTCTATAATTTATCTTCATTTAATTCCATCATCCCAACTCATCCAAATATTAATAAAATAATTTATTCAAAAAAAATCTACTCCACTCCTTTGAAAAAAAATTATTCACCGAAACTAAAGCTAAATAATACATAATATTATTATAACATGGGGTAATGATTTTGATGGAATAAATCTTCTCATCAAGAAAAAAAATTAATCATCTTAATATTAATGATACTTGTGTTCAATTCTGTGTGTGATAAATCATTAGATGTAAAATTTTGAGTACTATTTTTATCTTTAATTTCAATGTAAAATTCTATGAGTATTAAAATTCACCAGAAAAATATTTTATTGGGACTATTTTTATTCTTTATAAATAATATGGAATAGTGGTTTGTATAAAAAATAATTTTTAGAATAATAGGTATTGTGACATTCTCATCTTGGTTCACTATGAACAATAATCAGATTCGGTCACCATGAGGAATTAAGTATGCTTCTCTGACTATCAAATGTTTTAGACTAGTAATGGGGGTTTATTGAGTGATATTAAGGAGACTATACCCTCTAGTGATAATAATAATAACAATAAAACAATATAATGGATTAATCAAACATAGTGGAAGAAATTTTAAACAATAACAATAACAATCCAAAATAAAAATACTAATAATTATAAATTATCTACATGTCATGAAATTAATAAAAAGGAAGCATGATGGAATGTTGAAAGATCATAAATGTAGATGAATTAAATAACTCAAAATATCACCAACCTAGCATTAAAAAACCACCCAGCTTGTCTACCAAAAACATTCCATCAAGTATGTGCATCTTCTGCATGCCCCTTCCCACCAAGCTCCTGACATCAAACCTTTCCCCCTTCCTATACTAAAAACTATAAAGTATGCATGTGCCTTGGGGGGAATGTAGGGTGTGAGTATAAACTCAGTGTTCCACCACAATGTTTTCCCTATTTTACATCTATACATATAATAGTGTGTGTTAGAATGTGAAAAAATAGTAATCAACACATATTATATAATCTTCTCCACTCTTGCTCTACCAAACCTGAGTAAGAATTTACCTACTTCAGATAGTTTAGAAATTGAATAATACATCCATGGTATGTCATATTAGAAGATACCTTATCCTTTTGACCATTTCCATAACACACGGTGTCACACACCAACCAACACCATATACTACATGGCACCACATGTCTTCATTACCATGTAATCAACTTGATTCAACCTAACTCCCAAAAGAACACCCATAATTCATAACAAAATTCAAAAGGAATTAAACTTACTTTAACCCACCATTGGCTCAAAATCACAAAAACCAAAGACACTATGATAATCATACTTCCATTATCCCATATTAATAGCCCCAATATAAACAGAAAATCTCATACCCCCAACCGACAGTCTCAATTACCACCAACTATGTCCTTCGTTGGTGATCACCTCCTCATTACTGATAGTCAACACCATACCCAATTTTGTTTCATCTGAGGATGCCTCCACCCACACAAGTGGTCAATACCACCTCATGGGTTCTATCCTATGAATATATGGCCCCAAAAACACTATCTTCTAACCACAGTGAACAACATCACCAACAATCCTTGGAAAAACCTTCAGTGAACCTCTATCACCACCAGCAAACCACATCACCCTACCATGAAAATACCCAAAACCATACATATCATCTCGATAAACTATATTGTCTCACATTTGGTGGTCAAAATTATCCACAGTCACTTGATTCATGCCCAACACATTCTCATAGAACCAACTGAACCATAACATCATTCAAATAATTTTCATAATTTTCATCATCGTGTCTAAAAAACCATGGAACCTCATATTTCACTTTTCATGTAATACTAGGCTCAATCGTATCATTTCATACAAAATAAAACCAAACAGTATCTCCCAATAATCATAAATACTCAAAGTAGTACATACCCTATCTCACCTGAACTACCCCTCTCATTCCCATTTACCACACATCACATAACACACATATAAATTTAAGACAAATATAGAAACCACCTAACTTATTCTCATATACACCTACTCATCGAATATTGGTCATTGGTTCAAGGTAAAATGGTGAGAATCATAAAACAATATAAAAACACTAAAAATTAAGTACAACATCAATAAATTGTGAGAACTCAATAGATAGTGAATGTGATATATAAATTTTGAAGAAAAATGATAGCCTTACCCTTATCTCTCTATTACAATGATTGATAAGTAAATTCATTTACAGATGAAGAAGATATCCTCTTAAAATAAAAGAATGAGAACAAGGGTTATATAATGTTAGATCAACCAAATTGCCTCCCCCAATACTCCTCATTTTATTTTTAAACAAAATTCCATTTTAATTTAACAATAATAAAAAAAATCCATGAATGTTTCACAATGTGAACTACATGTTCTCACCATGAAATAGTCAAGGTAGGGGTCCCTCCCCTATGACTGACACTTTCACATCATTAAACCATGTTCTATAGCATGAATGGTTTTACTATGCTGCCATTTTATCTATAGAACTATTCAATTCACCTAAAACCCAAAAACTTTAAAACCAGGTAGAATACCCTAGTTTTTAGAAAACAATTACTAGGTCCACACCTTAGATGATGTCCAGGGTTTTACAACCACACCATCATATAATAGCTCATACATGAGATATTTTTACTGTATATTGAACCAAAATCTCATTCATCCCAAGAATCATGCTCTCCACTTTCCCAAACACTGAGAGGACACCAAACACATTCATCTCATTCCCAATATCTCATACTACCCCAACTACAAAAAATAATAAATTAATTTCTTTTTTGTCACTCCTTGTTATATGAATCACCTACCCAATTACTTCTTGATCAAATTTCTCAATATCTTAATGGTATCACACTAACCATCATCCTAAAACACCCATGTTCCAACTATCATACATTTTTATCACCACATCCCATCAGATACTCATTTCACAATCACATCAAACATGACACCCATAAAATTTGACATATCTCTCAATGCTTACATAAAATCCAACATCATACCTGATGCCCATATAAATTCTTCATTCCTCCTTATGCCTATATAATCCTTTCATCATACGTAAGGCTCACATAAATCCTACATCACTTCTGATTCCTAACTATTAACCACACTAGGTTAATTCACATATCCTACACAAACCTAATTCATTATCATTATTCATACAAAACCAAAAAAACATAGTCACATTCTCATGGTGTACCTTTAACTATATTTGAATCTCTATCCAACTCTATATAATTATGCTTTACCACATGCCACTAGCTTGAATCTTGATTATCTGATACTTGTCCTCCCTATGGATCTATACTCCTCTTTGGACACTTCTCCCACTATTGGTAATATCTCTCCTATCACATCCTCTATGTGCATATAAATATCGGATACCATCTCATGATCCTGGTCATGGTCCTACCCTATATCCCTGATTTTTTTCCAACCCATAACTCTCAGTTGTTAATGAGATATTTCAAATAAACATCTCCATATGCCCCATCAGGACAAACACTAGACACTAATTTGGTGTTCAATCACACTAATCCCAAAAGTGACCCATATTCCCAAACTAGAAACATGTCATGGATGATATTAACCATGGTGGAATCCTTATTTCTAAACCATTACTACCCTATTATAACTCTTTGTGGTATCACTTCCAGCAACCTGGATCTCCACTGCTTGTCTTTCTTGATAGAACTATTTGGATCAATATAGTACCATATGTCAATTTTCACTTAGATACAAGCTCTTGGTTTAGTGCCTTTGAGAATGAGGTAATCCTAAATATGTTTACGTACACCTTTATAGAATATCGTAAACCATCCTCAAACCATCACACTATGGTGATGTCATCGCTTTCCATAGTCGGTGTGAAACACAATAGGTTCATAAAAATCATTTCATAATCCATGACTAAGGTATCTCCATATTTCAAATTCATAAACATGTGGTATTGATCTACCCTATGTTTCTTAAGAAAAAATTTCTCAAAAAACATATCTTTGAAGTCCTTCCATGTTATCCCTTTTGGAATTCCTATTTGTGCTTATACATATCACCAGCACTTCATTGGTCCCCTAAGAATATATGTGGTCAACATAACCCTCCACCCCATAGGTGTATCAATTAGATCAAAAATATCTTTTAAAGACTCTATCCAATACTATATCACCTACAGTCGACCCTCTAATTTGAATAAAGAAAGGTGTTGTGACTGGAACTCCCGTATGAGATATGTCATAAATCACTTGGCTCCCTAAAATCACTAGTTAATACTTTAAATAAACCATTCCAATCTCACCCAAATCTATTAATCCTTCCATGGATCAAACTATTCTCATGAATATGGACCAAACCCCTCTACTCAGTGTGGCTGTCCTTCTTACCTCGGTGCCTCCACTTGCAACTCATGTTCACCTCCACCCTTAAGGATATCATCCCATGCATTCCCTAAAGGCATCACATACCTACATTCTATATTCTCTAATAGAGTTCGTCTAGGTGGAATCACATTAAGAACCAAATACCATGTTCAACACAAGTATAATAGTCCAAATATCACAAATAGGGAAAGTTATAATAGGACAACCCTTACACTTCCCTACCATAGTCATGTCACATATCATCCAACCTCATGAACCCATACCTACTTGTATCAAGATCATATATAATATTCACTATATACACATAGGATCACATATCCATCACATCAAGAATCACATACCTGGGTTGGCTGGGTATAATTACACTAAGAATTTATATAGGAAAACACTATATAGGTTATTGTGAAAATTTAAATAGCCCGGATCCTTTTCAATTTTAGAACCACTAACTTACCCTAGGGTAGTTGAGTAGAATCCCACCTAGATACTATATAGGGAAACACTATTTAGCCTATTTTTTACACTTTATATATCCCATAACTTTCTTCTATTTCATTTTCTAAATAATAATCACAAAAACTCATATATGTCATGTGATCCTTATGTGCCTAATATGATGCATGAGTTCCCCCTATTGACTATCAAGGCAAAAAGTATGAAATAAAATAAAATAAAATCAAATAAAAATTAATCCAAACCAAATAACACATTTATAACCACAAAAACCCAAACAAAAATCTCATTTCCCTAGTAACTTGAATTTCAACTCATGTTGATGTTGGCCAGACACACAACATAAAATTTTTCCCAATATCTCGAACATTCCTAGAACTCCTATATACTATATCCCAAGTAATGATTTTCTTTTAATAACCCAAATTTAATACCACCTTGTAACAACTAAAAAATTATATTACTTTTTGACTAACCTAATTAGATACTTCCATATAATACCCAAGATCGGATACCACTTTCTGATATCCTTGTCATGGTCCACTCTTAACAATAACTAGATTAGGTCACCACGAGACCATTAGCATGCCTCCCCAAACAAAAAATCTATCGAATAGTATTGATGGTATATTGAGTGAAAGTGGGGAGACTATATCCTCTTGTGATAATAATAACAATAACAAAAATAACATAGTGGAAGAAATTAATAAAAAAAATGGAAGAAATTTTAAAAAATGGAAATAAGGATCCAAAATACACTTGATAATAACCAAAAATTATCTATATGTCATGATAGTCATAAAAAGTAAGAAGGATCTCCCCTGGTATGATCATAAATGTACATAAACAAAATAACCCAAAAGATCACCAAATCGGTTCTGAGGAATCACAGATCTTGTTTCCTAAAAACATTCCATCAAGATTGTGCACCCTTCACACACCCATTCATACTAAGCTCCTAACATTGAGATTTTTCCCTTTTCTATACTCAAAACCATAAAGTTAGCACGTGTCTTAGGAGGTTGTTCATGGTGTGAGTACAAACTCAGTAGGTCACCACCAACAGTGTCCCTATCTTACATCCATACATATACCATTGTGTGAAAGAATTTGGATAAACAACAATCAACACATATTACATAACCTTCTCCAATCATGCTCTACCAACCCCGAGTGCAACTTTGTTTGCCTCATCTAGTGTCTAAGTGGTATGATACATCCACAGTTTGTCATTCTAGAAGAACCCTCATCCTTATAACCATTTCTATAACACATGGAATCAAATTAAAACTAGCAACACATACCACATGGAACCAAATGTCATCATCCCTAGGTAATTAATTAGAGTCAACCTAATGCCTCAAAGAACATATATAAGTCATAAGACAAGTCTCAAGGACTTACACTTCCTTTAACCAACCATTGGCTCAATAACTTGATAAACCAAGACATAATGACACTCATCCTTCCATTATCACATCCCAATAACTCCAATATAAACGGTGAGCCTCATGCCACCAATAGATAGTCTCAACTACCAAAAATTGTATCCTTTCCTAGTGAGAACCTCCTCCTTACTGATGGTCACCACCACCCCCTATATCATTTGATCTATGGAGGCCTCCACCCATACAAGTGGTCAACACCACCTCATGGGTCCTATATAGTGTAATAAAACCCAACAAATCTATCAACCAACCATGGTGAGAGGCATCACCAACAATCCTAGGCCACACCTCATGTGAACCTATATCACTACCTCTGAACCACATATTTGAACTATAAAAATGGTCAACACCATCATCCTCATCCTGAATAACCATGTTTCATAACTTCTAGTGAAAAACATCATCCATGGTCACTTGGTCCATGCCCAATGGTTTCCCATGGAACCAAATCAACCATAACAACATTATAATAATTTACATAACCAACATCATCATTCCCAACAAACTATTAAACCCAATATCACTATTTTAATTCCATACCAAGCTCAATCGTACCATTTCACACAAGATACTACCCTATGGTATCTCTCAAGAACAAAAAATATTCAAAGTATCACATATGTGATCCCACATGAACCATCCCTATCATGCCCATTTATCATGCATACCATAACACAAACATAAATTTAGGAGAAATATAGGCACCACCAACCATATGCTTAAAGAATACTACTAATCAAATACGTGTGATTTATTTGGTTTTAAATGGAATGAATTAGATAATCTAGTTACAACCCTAAAAATAGGGCATAACATCCATAAATGGTGAGAAATTTCTAGGCAGTGAAAGGGATAGAGAAAGTTTAAAGGAAAAAATGATAGTCATTCCCTTATCACTCTATCACATTGATCAGTAATAATACCCATCTACAAATGAAGTAGATATCCTCCTAAAGGAAAATAATGAGAGGGAGGGGGTGTCTGCGATTGGATCATCCAAATGGCTTCCCTCAATAACCCTAATTTTTTTTTAAAAGTCCATTTTTAATTTAACAAAAATAAAAAAAATACATTCATGTTACATGGTTTGAACTACATGTTCATGTCATGAAATAGTTAGGGTAGGGGTCCCTCCCCTCTACTTGATACTTTCACACCATAAAACCTAGTGTCATTATGTGAATGACTATAGTCTATAGCCATTTCAAATTCAAAACTTCCTAATTCACCCAAATTATCCCTATGTTTTTATTGACACTCAAAACCATTAAAATAAAGTAGAATACAGGGTATTTTAGAAAAAAAATATATACTAGGTATTAGAGTTACATTAGGACTGAGGTTTTACAGGTGTGAGAAAAATTTATAAAATAAAAAAACAAATATAAGAAACTCTTTTTCAGTTTGTTTTATAGTTGTGTTGAGCATCATTCAATGTTTTTCTAGCATAAAAAATTTAAAAATATTTTATTTTTTATCCCAAGGAAGTTCCAAATGATCAATTACTTAGATCACATGTTAATTTTAATGGTTGATTCTATCCTGGTGAAATCATTATCAAACATGATTTTAACTAGTAATAAGAAATATTCTTAACATTAAGGCCCAAAATGTAAGGTGAAATATTTTCATAATAAGTTTTTTGATAAATATTGAAATTTTCAAACAATTTTTATTGAATTCATAGTTTTTATCCACTAAATTAATAATATTTCCTAGGTATTGATTATAATTTTTTGGAACTAATTTTTTGGAATGAAAGGTTTGAAAATGGTCTTTTGTGATGTTGTTAATATTGAAAAATTCACTTTGTTTTTTAATGTTCTTAAAGTGGTGTTTGATGTGTATTTTGATTTAGTTTCTAAATTGAAACTATTTTTTCATATCCTATTATTGATAAATATTTTATGATCCTTTTATTATAATTATTTTGGTATGTTAAATAGTTAATTATTTTAATATCCCTTTTAGTGTCATTAGATAAAAATATTTCCTCTTCCAATTCCATTTTTATTTTATTTTCTTGATAATATCTCTTTTTAACCGGATTGATATGGAACCCTTACATAACCCATAGGCCTATTAGTGTATGTAGCCTCATAACCATCACCTTGACATGTTAAATTTTCTATTAGTCATTCGTTTCTTCTAGTGATTAGTCACACCATCATAGCACCCTTGATGATCTCCCCATGTCTAACTAACATATCCAATGCCCACTAATATCTTGCACTCCACTGAGTCTGGAGCTACTTCAGTATATAGCCTGAAGGTCCACAATTTCTGTCCTAGATTCCTTGTAGCCCAAAGACTTATTTTCATAGCCTGAAATCCTATTTGTGATGAATAGTAAAATTTCAATAGTAACTCTCTACAACACCTTCTATAGTTCCCACATTGATATAATGTTATAGTATTAATGTAGTGTGTATCTTATTAACACATACATTTCTAGATTCCATGAAATCTTTAATAAAATAAAGTCTAATATTTATATGCTTTAATTTACCAAGACATACTAAATTTTTGGAAAAATATAAAACCAATAAACTATCATAATAAATAGTAATAATAGAATTGTGTAGGTTGAGTTCATAAAGTAAACCCTTCAACCATAAATCCTCATTGATAAAGTTAGTTAAGGATATGTATTCAGCCACTGTTGTTAATAAAGTCACAACAGATTTCAGGTTACACTTCAAAGATATGGGACCTCCACAAGCATTAAATACATATTCAATAAGGTATTTTATTATATAAATGTTACCAGTATAGTCAGATTCTACATATCTAGAAACAAACTCATTAGCATCTAGATTTTTGTTGTAACACAATGATAAAATAGATGAATGTGATATGTATCTAATTATCCATTTCAAATAATTCTAGTGAGGATAACCTGAATTATCCATAAATCTAATAAGGGTGGAGATTGAAAATGCTAATTTAGGTTGGGTATATATCATGGAATAAATAATACCATAGACAGTATTAGAATATGGTATCTTAGACATGTATTCAACATCCACAGTAGCGGTAGGGCTTGAGTTAAAGAAAACTAAAAATTTTGATCAAATAGAACCTTATCATTCTTTAAAGACTCATTAAAATATCTTTTTAATTATTTTCATAATATAATCATTTTGTAATTGGTAAATAACTTAATTAGGTTTGTCGCTAACAATTTATATACCTAAAATTTATTTTTATACTCCTAATTATTTCATTTCAAAGGAACTTTTTGGTTGGGAGTTAACATAATTAATGAGATTCAAATTATTTCACATAATTAATAAATCATCTACATTAAGCAGTAGTTAAAGAATACTGGTCTTAACAGACTTAAAATAAATATAGGCATTATGTATAATTCTACTATAATTGTTTTAAATCATAAAAGAAAACAAATTTCATATACCATTGATGATATTTTTTATTTAAATCATGTAATGATTTGTTTAAAATTCATACTTGGTAAGGTTTTCAATTTTTAGAATAACCATTAGGAGGCTTTATGTACAACTAATCATTAAGGTCACCATGGAGAAAATTAGTTTTTAAATCCAAATGTTCAATGTGAAAATCATGGAAGGTTGAAAAAGAAATAAGTAGTTTAATTAAAGAATTCTTAAAAACATAGGAATAGATTTTTACATATTCAATTCCTTCTCTTTGAAGTAATCTCTTGGACACTAATCTAGCCTTGAACTTTATTTTATTTTTAGCTTTATTATCTATATTTCTTTTATAAACCCACTTATACCTAATGACTTTATCAACAACAGGCCAATTAATAATAGATCAAGTTTGATTTTTTTTTATGGATTTCATCTATTCATCCATGTTAAAGATTTAATGATTTAAATATATTTCATTTATGTCTTGTTTAGAAGATTTACGAGCATTTTCAATGAGATATTGAGATATATGAAATAAAAAAAATTCATATCATACTGGATAAACCAAGAAGGAGTCTTGTGGGCTCTTGTTTCTCTATCTAGAGTCATTTGGTAATATTTTTTTTATTAGGAGGATCTAAATTATAATCAAAATCTAAATCATAACTAGATTCAATTTTGGTAATAGTTTGAGGAGTATGTGTAATAGGAATGATAAGTGCTTTAAATTAGGTTAGTTATCTAGTTTAAACAACCTTAGTGTGAGGTGTATCAATGCTATCATAAATGACCACTTTAGATTTTAGAGAATAGGACTCATGGAACACAACATATCTACTGATTATACATTTTTTTTATTTTTTTTATCAACCCATAACTTTTGGACTTTAACAATATTAGGATATCCTATAAAGACACACTAAACATCCCTTAATTCTAACTTGTTAGTTTTGATATGGGAATATTTAGTTCACTTAAAAATTCCCAAATGTCAATATAAAGGAGGTTTGTTACATCATAATTATTCTGGGGATTTAATTTTTTTTGCAATTAATGGGAAAATATTAATCAGGTATACATCCATTGTGGTAGCTTCTTATCATAAATAATTGGGCAGTCTCAATCATGGAATCATGCTTCGTACCCGCTCAAAAATTATACAGTTCATGCATTTAGAAATCCCATTATTTTGTGGTGTTTCCCTAAAAGTATATTTCCTAAAACTTCTATAAAATTCATATAATTAAATAAACATAGTAGATAGGTATTTGATCTCATTATCAGTTTGAATGGTTTTAATCTTCTTCCCAATTTGGTTTTCAAAAATACTTTTCCAAGTTTTGAAAGTGTAAAATACATCAAACTTGTTTTTAAGAATATAAATCCACAATTTTCTAGAGTATTTATAAATGAAGGTGACAAAATTGGATCTTATACCTTAGGAGGTAGTCCTAGTAGGACCCCAAAGATAAAAATATATATACTCTAAAACTCAAAAAGGAATTTTAATAGGTGTGATATCACTTAACAACCCTTATTTATGAAGTTCCTCAAGACCGTTGGAGCTAACATGCCCCAATATCCTATTCCATAACAATGTGTTATCTATATTAGTAGCATATACACTACCCAATTTCTTAGAATGTGTTTTTACATTCAAAACATAAATCTCATTACCTATAGATCCATTTATAACTATCATAGATCCTTCATAGATTTTTAGGAAACTTGATTCAGACCTAAAAAAAATGTATGGTCTAGAACACCTAGTGAGATTAGGTTTCTGTGAAGTTCAGGGACCCACATAACATCTCGCAATGTGATGATAGAATGGTCATCAAGTTTTATAAAAATAGAACCTCTTCCTAAGACCTTGCATCCCTTGTGGTTTTATAATATTACTTATCCTTCTACTCTTTCATTTAACTCAAGAAATTCCTACCTCTTAGGATACATGTGAAAATAAAATCTAGAATCTATGACCCACTCATTTATGAGTACATTCCTAGACACATTTATAAATTCATTAGTATCATAACCAAAATCCACTAAAATGGACTGGTCAACTAGTTCTTTATTCTTGGGATTTTATTTTCATTTTCTACACTTAGATCTTATATTCCTAAGATAACCATAGTTGTAACAAAAAACATCAATATACTTATACTTAGACCTTAGTTTGGATTAATTGGTGTTATTATTATTATATTTATTAAAATATCTCTTTTTACCCTTATATTCTATTCTACCTCTGGTAAAAAAATTATTATCCTCACCCTTAACCATAGGTTTAGAGTGTAATTATTTAGAAAGTAGGGATGATTTGACTTCTTCAAGATTCAATGAGTCTTGACCATGCCTCATAGTTTCAACCAATATGTTCTAGGAATTATCATGATAAATTAATAGGATCATTACTTGATCCTCATCATCTACACTGACATCTATATTAAAAAGTTCATTTATGTTCTTATTTAATTCATCTAAATGTGCTCTAATAAAAATACCAAAACATGTTTTAAATGTAAAAATGATAGAATATATCTTTATGATTGGAAAATAAATATTGAAAGTAGTTGAAATTTAAATGATGATCCATACATGGAAGTTCAAAAGTCATATCATATTTTGTATGAAGTGGTATTGCTTGGATAATTGTTATAGATTCATTTTTTGGCATTGGATGTCATGATTGAGCAATTCTCCTTGTAAGTCTGATGAGTTATGAACTATTCTTCATTGATTTAAGAACATGAGATAATTTTTTCACATTGATTACACTATCATAAGAAGTTAATATAAATTATCTATTGATGATTTTGTGTGAATTTTGAAAATATAAGATGGTGGAAGACCGTGAAAATAGTTTTTTTTCATGAAGAGAAGTTTTGGAATACTATTGAGTGAAATGAAAAAATATAAAGTAAATTATACATTTTTATAAATAAAATTTTTAAGAAGGAAATGATTTGTATTGAAAAACTAATACTTAGTAATTACTAATTATTTGGGAGAGTAATAAATGGGCCAACCATTGGCTAACTAAGGATCTCCTCAAACACATATGTGGAACCCAATGAGTCAACCATATGGGATAGGGTCATCCTATCCAGCTAGAATGCCAATAGAGAGATTTGGAATTCATAGTACCCACCAAGTAGCATACAGGCTAGAATGAGTGTACATGACATGCACTAGTGTTGGGCATGTACTGTCTCAACAATACTCTATATTTTATGATGATTTTGATGTTCACAAAAACCCCTATTTTTTTCTAATAAAGTTTTGTTAAGTGAGTTTTACATGAATTTATGTTCTATTTTTTAAAGGAATTTTAGCATTACGGGAATGTTTCTAGAAGTACTATTTTCATCCATACATTACACTGAAAAGATATCATTTTCATACGGTATCAACCCTATGTTACACTAAATATTTTTTATTTGGATCGTCATCCTTACGTTCAGAAAATTGACATTCCTATGGATTAGAAACCCTACATTGGAGTCCGGATTTACTATTCGCAACCCTAAATTCAGGAATTGAATGCATGGTTAATCAATGCTACTTTCGAGATTTTATATGGATAAGGATGAATGTATGGATCATCATTCCTATGTTACTTTTTGATCCCTAAATTACATGCTGAAGAAAGTATCACAAAAGAACCCTATGCTACGCAAAGAAATTCTATGATATGCAAAGGAACCCAACATTGCACAAAGGAACCCTATGCAATGCAAAGGAACCCTGCACTACGTAAAGGAACCCTACACTACGCAACTCAACACTACGTTGTGTTCTCAATGGAGAATTTTTTCAAGCCACATTTTCAATTCGAGATTACTGAAATGATTCAGTTAGAATTAAAGATTGATTCAAGGATCATTTTGATTATATCAAATAACTGATTTTATCAGAGAAAATCATTCCTATTTCAAAGAGAAGTTACAAATCTCTAGGTTAATTGAAATTTGAATTTTGGTGATTAATCAGGCTATTATTTTGGATCTTAAATATCAAAGAAAGTTGTCTTATCTATATATTCCTGAAGAATATCACTTCAAAAATATGTGATAAGTTATTCACATACAAGACTTATTGAAAATATTTTATAGTGATATAAATAACGAACAACTTAGAAAGAGAACTACACTTTGGTGACATGCATGTTCAATCTTGTTCTATTGTAAGTCCATTACTATTCTATTTTATTGTTTTTTCTAATCAAAGATCTTTTTTCAATGAGATCGCTTCAGACTCATTCTCTCTTGAAGATTATTATTTCTGAAGAAGAAGATCCATCTAATATCAATTGTGTACCGATGCGATTTTGATGTTAAACTTGTTTCAAACAAATCAATATCTTTTGATTCATTTTGAGTTTTCAACTGCTCGTACTCAGTTGTGGTGGAGCATCATCTTATCAATCTAATATTTGGATAATCGATTCTCTGTTATAGAACTAGAAGGATTTGTAATTAATATTGTGTAAAGTTTTTAACTACCTTCACTCAGTTGTGTAATTTTTGATCTTATAATAAGAGGACCGGACTAGTGAAATTCACCAAGATCATAGAGAGAGAATTTGGTGGAGTGGACTAGGGTATCTTTGTGCTCTAGACCACTATAAAAGCTATGTTCTTTATTTCTGTTAATCCACTGCATATTTTCATATATAATAAAAACACTACAAATACACATAAATCAAAGTGGGTTTCAAAATCTATAATTGTGGAAGTTTTTTAAAAGACACAATTCACCCCCCCCCCCTATTGTGTGTTACTTTGTATATTCTAACCTAACAATTGGTATAAAATGTTGGATTTTTGTAAAATCTATAGAAAGATGAAAGTTTTAAGGTCTATACAAAGATGGAAATAGATGATCTTAGAGGAGGAATGTATATGGTTAGTTCTCCATACTTCAATGGTGAAACTTATGGGTGTTGGAAATCAAGGATGAGTATTTTTTAAAGAATCATGGATTTAGAGTCTACTCAAAGATCATTACTCCATATACAATTTCTGAGAAACCAAAAACATGTGATTCTACAATAGAAGCTAAATGAGACACGAATTCAAAAGCTATGAATGATATTATTTGTGGCCTTGTACTAGATGAGTTTAATAGTGTTTCACAATTTCCTACTACCTATGAAATGTGGAAAACTATTATAGTTTCTTGTGAAGGAATATACAATGTAAGACAAATTAGGTATGCAATAGGAAAATTGAAGTTTGACACCTTTAGAATGTTTGATGAAGAAATAATAACATAGGTGAATAGAAGGCTTACAAAAATTATCAAAAATATTAAAACCTTAGGAGAACCCAGCAAAAAATATGAAGAAGCCTTAAAAGTATTGAGAGTACTGCCTTTTAAATGGAATGGAATATCTACTTTTATATGTCAATCATCACCTATCAAAGGTCTGACAATGAAAGAATTAATTGGGACACTGATGAATTATGAAGAAGAAATGAAAGATGAAGCTGAAGATCATAAGATTATAGTATATAAAGAAAATATTGCTTTGAAGGTGACATCTCAGAAGCGAAGTAGAAAATAAAAATAGGAAGTCAAAGAAGAGAAGAATTTTGATTCATATGATTCTAAAATGGAACTGGCTCATCTTTCCATAAAGTTTAGAAAATTTTATAATAAGAAGAGAGGATTCAAAAATTCCTTTGAAATGGATGATAAAGACTTTAGAGAAGTCAAATGTTATGAAAGCAAGAGATTAGGTCATATCAGACCTGATTTTCCTCAATTCAAAGATGAAAGAAAAAGATCAGAAAATGGATATTAGAAAAATACTGATTATGAGCATAAGAGAAAACAAGAAATGAAAGCTACATGGAGTGTATTTAAGACCCCATTAAACCTTAAAAGTATTATTTAAAGAAGTAAAAATCAAATATAAAGTCCAACATGTGATTTATGGACAATAAAGAATAAGAAAAGGTACAAACTTATTATTCTTCTAATTTTAATACTATTAGTTTCTGAAATGATAAACTAGTTGTCTATTGTTTAATGTTATAAGAAAAATATGATTCTTTGATAAATAATCATAAGTCTTTAAAAATATTCATAATGATATTTTAGGTTAAAGAGATACCTTTCTTAAACAACATCAAGAGTTGATGTAAAAATTTAATTCATCCACAATAAATTGTGCTGATCATGAAAAAAAGATCAAAGAATTACAAGATGAAGTAGAAACTTATAAGAGTGGTGCTCTTTTATTACTAAAGTATAAAATATATTAAATGAAATTATTGAAAAGAATGTAATTAAAATGGACATATATAGAATATGAAGCAATTATGAGAAATCAAAATTATATAAAAACTATTTTGTGCCTAATTCTAAAAATAAAACCTATTATCATTATGGAACAAGAGGCTATATCACTAATAAATGTTATTTGAAAAATTCTCAAATAAGTTGCATTAAAATAGATTTTATTTCAAAAAGTTTATCTGAATCTAATGATATGAATTATGAGGAAAAAAAGTAGATTTGGATTCCCAGATCATTGTTAGCTATCACTGCTGGACCCAAGAAAATATGGGTACCAAAACAAATATTTTTTTAATTTTTTTGTAGGAAATAGGACATAGGAACAAAATTGCTACATGGTATATGGAAAGTGGTTGTTCTAGGCGTATGAGAGGAGATCCATCAAATTTTCAAACAAAAACAAATGGATGGAGGTCTTGTCCCTTTTTGTGATAATGCCAAAGGAAAAATAATTGGATTTGGAACTGTTAGAGATCCAAAGACTATATCAATTAATAAAGTAATATATATAGAAGGGTTAAAGCGCAATTTGATAAGTATTTCATATCTTTTTTATGATGGTTTTTATGTTTATTTTTCTAAAAATTCTTAATTTGTGTTTAAAAATAAGTTTCTTAAGTTTAGATCATCTAGAACTAATAATATTTATACTATGGATCTAAATTCCTTATGTTAACAGAAAGTGAGTTGTTTAAAGTTAAAGACAAATGAATCAATTATTTGGAATAGAAGACTTGGATATTGTAATATTTATGTTTAACATAAATTATCTAAGAAACAGTTAGTTTCTAATTTTCCTAGTATTATGTTTGATAATGGCAGATTTTGTGATGCATGCCAAATTGAAAAGCAGAACAAATCATCTTTCAAATCTATTAACAAAATTGATACATATAAACCTTTAGATTTTATCCATATGTATTTTTTTGGACCATGAAGTAAAGAATGTTTGGCCAGTAAATTATATATTTATTTTTTATTATATGATTGTACTAGATTTACATGGGTTTATTTTCTAAAACTCAAAAGTGAATTTTTCATTATTTTTGAAAGTTTTTGTAAAATTGTTCAGAATGAAAAAGGTTTTAAAATAATTTCATTAAGGAGTGATCATGGTGAAGAATTTTAGAATCAAGAATTTAATTTTTTTTCTTAAATCCAGGTATTAAACACACCGTATCTATACTAATAACACCAAAACAAAATAGAGTTATTGAAATAAGAAATTAAACTATTCAAGAAGTGGTTAGGACTATGCTGAATGAATATAGTCTTCTTACCTATTTTTGGGAAGAAGTTGTAAGTGCATCCTACTATATCATTAATAGAGTTTTAATAAGTGTTATTTTAAAAAATACACCTTATGAACTTTGGAATAATAGAAAACCTAAAGTAAAATACTTTAATGTTTTTTATGCAAGGTGTATATTTTTGAACACCAAGGATAATATTGGTATGTTTGATCCAAAATCCGATGAAGGAATATTTTTGAGATATTCTAATACCTCTAAAGCTTATAGAGTGTTTAATAAAAATTCAGGGATTATTTAAGAATCATTTCATATGAAGTTTTATAAAACTAACCCTTTCAATAAATAGAAATATCAAACTGATGAGGTCACTAACTATTTTGATAACATGAGACTTAAACCCCTTAAAAATGATTTTGAAAATAATATTGATAAAATTCAGTCCAGTTCTGAAGAACATGGAACTAAAGAACCTAAAAGTATTCTACCTACACTGTCTAGAACCTTAAAGAATCATACTTTAGAAACTGTTATAGGAGACCTAGATATAGGAATTATAACTAGAATAAATGTTGGAAACCTAGCTAAATTATATACCTTTATATATCAATTAGAACATAATACTATTGAAGAATCCTTAGAATATGAGAGATGGTTATCATCCATGTAATAAGAGCTAAACTATTTTAAAATAAATGAAGTTTGGGAATTAAGTGGGTTTTTAGGAATAAATAGAATGATTAAGGGATCATTATCAGGAATAAATCTAGATTGGTAGCTAAAGGATATAATCAGGAAGAAGTTATAGATTTTTATGAAACATTTTCCCCTGTAGCGATATTAGAATCCATTAGAATCATTTTAGATTATGAATATCATATGAATTTTAAATTATATCATATGGATGTTAAGTTTTCCTTTTTAAATAGATATTTAATAGATGAAGTTTATTTTCAACATCCCCCTAATTTTGAAAATTCTAAAAAAATAAATTCTATTTTTAAACTTACTAAATATATCTATGGCCTTAAACAGGAACCTAAATCTTGGTATGAAATATTAAGTTCTTTTATTTTGAAAAATGGATTTACTATTAGTTTGGAATATCCAATAATTTTTAAGAAAACTATTTGTTCTAATATTTTATTAGTTCAAATTTATGTTGATGACTTTATTTTTTGTTCAATTAATAAAAATATTTATCATGATTTTTAAAATTTAATACTAAAAGAATTTGAAATGAGTATGATGGGACAACTAAATTTCTTTTTTAGATTTGAAATTTACTAAAAAGATTTTTGAAATGATTTAAATAAAATGAATTACATTATAGAATTATTGAAAAAGTTTGGACTTGAGAATAGCAAGACATATACAACTCATATGTATACCAATATAAAACTTGGTTTTGATGAAGATGGAAAACTAGTTAACAAAAAGTTTTATAGATGTATGATTGATAGTTTGTTATATCTTACTACTAGCAGACCAGACATCATGTTATTTATATGTCGTTGTGCTATTTTTCAATGAAATCAAAAATAATCTCATCTTATTGTTGTTAAAATAATTTTTAGATAATTAAAAGGAACTATTTTTCAATCTCTTCTTTACCCCCAAAACTTATAATTTTAATTTAATTTCATATTCAGATTCTGACCTTGGAGGGTGTATATTAGATATAAATTTTACCTCAAGAACTTTTCTCCTTTTAAGAAAATATTTAGTTTCATGGTATAATAAGAATCAACACTTAGTTTCCCTATCAACCACTGAGGTAGAATATGTGTCTGGTGGCAGTTGTTGTGCACAAGTTTTGTGGATGAAAAACACTCTATTGGATTTTGTACTAAACTGTAATAGTATTCCTATTTTATGTGATAATACTAGTGATATTTATATTTCTAAAATTTATATAAGTCATTCTAGGACTAATCACATTGTTACAAGGCATAATTTTCTAAGATATCGTGTCCTTAAAAAGGATATATCTTTATAATTTGTCAATACCGAATATGAATTAGATTATATTTTTAATAAATCACTTCCCAGTGCTAGTTTTGATTTTATTAAGGGGGGTTAGAATTATTTGAGTTTAATTTATTTTTTATTAATTTATTTTTAATTTCTCTGATTTTGTTTTAATAAGTGTTATTTAATATGTTTTATTCAATTTCATTTTAATTTGTTTTGAAAAGAATTTCATTTAGATTTTATTTTATTCGTCTTTTTAAAATTAAAAACTTAATGAGTACATCCTTGATCATCACGAGAAAACCATTTTCCTTCTCCCTCTCTCGTACTCCTCTCCACTCAGCTTACAGAGTACCTCTCTCTTTCGATTCTTGTCTACCGAAAACCCTAAACCTTTAATCCCTTTTATCCAAAAAACTTTAGAAATGGAAATTTTTTGAAGATCTGTTGATGCTAAGTTGGATAATAGTATGTGTGCTATGGGGAAATCTCACAAGTTCTTGTAAGTAAAGGTAATAGATTTTGGATATTTAGATTCTACAAATATGTCTCTTAAAGAAGCTATGAAATTTCAAGGCCTAGTTTACGCCTTTAGAGAAGAAAATATGCCAATGGTTTATGAAATAGAAGTTAAATAATTTTGTAAAAATGATTTGTTCATTCTTGGTTTTGATAAAGATACTATTATCTCTTCAATTGATAATAATAATTTTTATTTATCATCTATTGAAATGGATGAGAAGTTGAGATGTCCCCAATAGGGGGAGTTTCAGTTTGATTTAAGGAACATTGGAAATTGAAGACATGCGTCTAAGGACATTATGTTTTCTCTATTTTGAAAAAAGGGATTTCAAGAATGTTTTTACAAGAGAACTTTCTCCTGACTGATGAGTTATGATGAATTTTATTCAATTAGGGATTTTTTATAAAACCACTAAGCTTTAGAAGTTTCTCTGTCCAGACATGTACATCATGTTTTTTCTTTTGAATAATATTAAGTTTAATTTCTATCGATTTGTGATTCTTTATCTAAATCACTACTCCCACCTAGATGCCAAGATAGGGTATTATCTCTATGGTTGGATTCTTTCTTTCTTTCTATGAAGAAAATGGAAGATTGTGAATATATTTTTTTAATATCCTATCACCACAGAAATACGTTTAATGCTAGAATGGTAAAGAAGCTTGGTTTTTTATAGAGAAAATCATGCAATATATTGCTTCCAGTTGGTGTTGAGAAACAACAGAGGTTGTTAGTATCTACTCAAAGTGGAGAAAAGGGAAATCCCTTCAGTAGGTTCTGTGAGACAGATTCCTAAAGATAAAGGAGATTCAAGGCCAAAAGTCTCTCTTGTTCGAAGAAGAAGAGTGCCTATTAAGGTTCTAGAAGTTGTTGTTGAGTCTACAATTTTAAATGTGTATTCCATTCCACCTAGTTAATAAGAATAAGATACTAGTCATGAGAACCTAGTAGATGAGAAATTTGAGTAGGAGGATAAAATTCAAAAGATCCCTGATCCTGGAACTCAGATTGTTCCTGATTTTGGTGTTTTGGGAGGATCAGATTTGTGAAACAGACCAGAAGGAGCTGGCGAGCCAAGTCTGGCTTTAATTGAAGTTGATAAAATGGGAGATAATTCTACTTAATCTTCATATTCATAGTATAATTCTGAAGTTATAAAAATTCATTTCTTGGAGGCTCAGAATTCATTTTTAAGAGAATAGTTGGGATCTGATAAGAAAACGTTTGAAGAATACAAGCTTGTTTTAGTACCAAGATCAATGTTTGAAACTAAGAAGCTTTATTTGATGGAATACAAATAAAATATCATTTCAATTAGAGATATTAATGAACTAATAAAAAATATTTCAATAGAATTTTGTGTATTTAAGGATGAATTTTTCAAGAAGATAGAGTTTGATGAATTCAAGTTAATGATTGGAAGAGAGTTGCAGTCTCTCAAGGAAAGAAACATAGCATCTACCTCTTCTCAACAAACACCCCCAGAACTACTTAGGAAGTTTGAGGTAATAAATTTTATTTTGGATGAATTTAATGACAGGATACACACTCTTTAGTTTTATAGCATTCCTTTTAATTTGTTTTTGGAGAATCAGAGGCATTTGATAAGTCATCTTACTTCAAAAGAATCCTGGTTGGGACTAGTGATTAATCAAGTTAAAGACAAGTTCATCTCTTTTATATAGTCTGAAGAAGATGTAAATGCTTTTTTAAAGATCAATTTAGATGAGATCTTGAATGTTGGAAATTATTCCAAGAATATTATTCAATATTTGACAAGAGTTTTCAAAAACCATTTACATAATATGTTGTGGAAGCTGGTTGATCTTAGAAGTGCAGTTCAAGTAATTCATCATCCAGATGAACCCTCTATCCCTGCCGAAACAAAACTCTAAACCATTAATTTTGAAGGCTCCAGTTGACTACTAATTTTAATTTAAAACATTTTAATGCCTATTTAAATTACTTTAGTTTATTCATATTTTGATTTATTTACATTTATTTAGGTTTAATACTTCACTGCCAATATTAGATTTATTTTTCTTAATCCACAATACATAATTATTAATTTATAGTTCTATGTTATATTAAACTATGGTTTATTTCATTTATTCTTTCACAACCATCTTTTTTATATCAAAAAAAGGGGGGGAAGTATTCATTTTGTATAAATACTATCTTTGGGGGATAAGGGAATAATATCTGCAACCACAACATTTCATTTTGAAATTTTTCTTTATCGAAATAGTTCTGTGAAAACGAAATTTTGAGAAAATTTTTATTTCTACTTTTTTGTTTTAAAAATTCTATATTTTATTTAATTTTTTTTAAGGATTATGTTATGGGTTTTGTTATAATAAAAAATGGGGTGATTGTTGGGCATGTATTGTCTCAAAAAAACTCTATATTTTATGATGATTTTGATGTTCACAAATGTAAGAACCCGGTTCTTATTTTTGAGGTACGGGTTTCATATTCTCTCTTTTCCTTAAGTGTTTTTAAGAAAATAAGGAAAGTGGGGGGAAATCCTAAATTTTGGGACTACACGCCGTGTACTATTCCACACGTTGTGTACTTTAGCCGTGTGGAATGAGTGCACAGGGTGTGTAGCCATGTTGGCAATCAAGGGTGTAAAAACCAACTACACACCGTGTAGTGGGTATGTACATGTCGTGTAGTCAGTTGGCAGACATACAGTAAGGCGGTGGAGGCAACCGCCAGCTGAGCATCATTATACGCCATGTACTCATGTATTACATGTCGTGTACTCATGTCGACTGATGAACAGTGTCGGGTAGCCGCAAGAGGAACAGTTAAATGAAAAGTACATGCCGTGTACTTGAGAAGTACACACCCTGTAGTTTTTTTTTCACATAAAATGGGAAGTAACCAACCATGTTCATAGTATTGGCTTAGAACTAGAGGAAGTAGTCGGAAGAGAGGGCCGGACCTTTGGAGATCCCCCGATCGAGTACCGGGAATCCATTTTCTGCACCATCAATCTCCCTGGAACCACACGGGTGAGTTCTTTCTCCTCTGTGCATAGTTCTTGCCAATTCTTTCTCTAAGGTAAGTTATTTGAGTTTGAAAGAGGTTTTCTTTTACGTCAGATCTACGTCATTCTTGGACGATTTGAGGATCGTCATTCATGTATACCGTTCAGGGGCGTTTAAGGTAGGTTGCTTGGTATTTAAATTCCAACTGTTGTGCGTTTTGTGTACCATTGTGCTATGAATCCATGTTGGGGTATTGTCTGGCTGAGGTTGTGGCTGTTTTAAATACATTTAGTTGTAAAGGTAATTAAATGTTATAATAAACTGATGTTTGGGATCGTTGCATGGATCCAGGACCACACCTGGGGTGCGTTCCTCTGTTTAGCCGTTTGGTCAGGATACCCGAGGGTATGCCATGTTTACTTTATGCATTACTTTTTCCTTGAGAGGAATTGTAAACAATTGCATGTTTATATGTTGGGCATGGCCTGGTTACTTGTTTAGCCTGAGGGCGTGGAAATATATATATATATATATATATATTATATTATCCTGAGGGTATGGATATATATATATATATATATATATATATTATATAGCCTGAGGGCGTGGATATTATATAGCCTGAGGGAGAGGCCTGAGGGTGAGATATTATATAGCCTCAGGGTGAGGCCTGAGGGAGAGATATTATATATCCTGAGGGCGAGGCCTGAGGGAGATATATTATATAGCCTGAGGGCGTGGATATTATAAAGCATGAGGGTGTGGTTTTACTATATTAGCCTAAGGGAGAGATTCTGTTTGGCCTGAGGGCTTGGCTTTGTTGAGCACAGAATGTTATTAAATTAAATGGTTAAAGGAATAATAAAATGGCAATATAACTGGTAAATTTAGTTACTTTTGAGTACTACTTAGTTTATTTCATTTTACTATTGCACACTGTTGTTGCATGTTTTCACACAGTTGGACACGGGCCTTTGGTGGGTGCCTAATGGGATTTATTTCTCATACCCTGTTTGGGGTCATGTCTTCGGCCCCAAATAGATTACATTTCTGCAGTTATGGATAAGGGAAAGGGTCCCTATACAGGTACATGATTGTTGCTGAGGAGTAGGGGAGCATGGGACCGAGCATAGGTTCATGATGCTGCTAGCTTTTCTGTTTTGTTTTGTTGTACTCTGTATTGTATTGTATTGTATTGTTGTGTAATATGTTCTGGTTGTTTTCTTAGAACTTGAGACATGTTTCATCATTATCTATATAATTGTTGGTTATCTTTTACTGAAGTTTTTTATTTTAAATGTGGATGGTTTATTACTTTCTCTATTGTTGTATGTTGTACATTTTATTCCACTGCACTACACTTTGACAAATGAGGGCATAGTTTCCCCACTATCAGATCTGGGCCCTCGCTGCTAGTCGGTAGCCTCTGGCATTTGTGGAAATGCGCTTGAGGTTATGTGACCAACCGGGTTTGGGGCACCTGTGGAGTGGCACCCGGATCCGAGATGTTACAAAGTGGTATCAGAGGTGTTCTCATCTTTGACTTACTATTTGGAGCCTTAGTCAGGGATAGGATGGGAACGGTAGTTGGTAATAAGTTGTACGCGGGCGTAGCTAACCCGTGTACAGGGGAAATCCAATCTACCTCGTATTTTTGCAATTCTTCTGATTTTGAAAATTTTACAGTTGATTTGATTTCACCATTGGGTGATGCACTTATGATTGTGCTGTTAATAAGTTATCCATGGGTTTTATTTTAGTTGCAACCCGATGAGATGAGGGTATGCCATCTCATGCATCATTTAGGCACATGCTATAAATCACATGCCATGCATAGTTCCATGCCATGTAGGTGCATTAGAAATTTCATGTTGTAGTGATAGTTGTTGTACTAGAAAAGAATGTTGTTGTGATAGCTGCTTGATAAATACATGCTATGTGATAGGGTATTTTCGTGTGAGACTGTTTATATAATGGACTCCAAAATTTGGTTTTTGGGGAGTATGGGCCCTCATTGAGTGGAATTCGGTGGATCATTAATTTTTTATCTTGTTATAACACATATAAGATTTAAAACTTTGATTCGCAGGGAGTATGGGCCCTCACGGATTGGCATTTGGAACTTAGGTGTTGTTTTCAGTGTTTTCTGGGTTCCGGGGTAGTTTTAGAGGCATACTGTCTGGAAAACCCAGTATACACGCTGTGTAGTTTCGTGGACACACGCCGTGTGTTCTTATGTTCGGGAAGAAAAATAAACTTTTTGAGTACACGTTTTGTACCCTAAGTACATGTCGTGTAGTCACTTTTTGTGTCAAGGACCGTGTTGGTGGGGACACAGGGAAGGGAAATGCTTGGGAAAAACATGTAGTGTACCAGATGTACACACCGTGTAGTGTTGACCTGGATTCCATCTGTGTAACTAACAACACGGATGGAGGGGACCTTAAGATGAACGTCGTGTCCACTGTAGAACACGCCATGTAGTCTGACCTGGGATCCGACCGTGTAACTAACAACACAGGTCGGTGTAATCTTTTTGTGTACACATCGTGTCCATCTGGAACATGTAGTGTAGTGTGATCTGTGTACCCGACCGTGTAACTAACAACACGGGCCAGCGAAGCTCACCTAGTATACGTCTTGTACCTGTGGGACACGCCGTGTAGTCTTGTTTGAGGACAGACCATGTGGATTTAGTCATGTGGCTGGGGAAATGGGGTGGTGTACACGCCGTGTTCGGGTGTAACACGCCATGTAGTTTAAGTCGAGTAGTTGGTTGTGTCATGAACGACATGGGCAGTTGAAATTTACACCATACACACCGTATAGATGTTGTACATGCCGTGTAGTCTTGTTCAATAGGAGTCGTGTGACTTATCCATGTAAGAGGACCCGGGCAGGGGAAGAAAAGTCAAGTACACGTTGTGTAGTCAGTATACACACCGTGTATACATGTTTTGGAAATCTTGAAATGCCTTCTTCCTCCTTTTCCCCTTTTGGTCCCTTCGTTTTCAGTCTTTGATAATTTTGATCTAAGGTGTGTGGTTGACCTTATAGAGTCATGCTTCCAAGACGACCACGCGTTGTTCTCCAGGAGAGTGGAAACGATTATAGTCTAGAGATGGTGGGCCATAGGCTACCAGTGGATCCTACAATAGGGCCAAATGTGGCTCCAGCAGTTATACTGGACACAGGTGAGGATGCGCAGTTCTGTGATGGATTTATGCGGTTCATGCAGAACTTTCAGGGAGCACCGCCAGCTGCCACATCTATGGCCGAGCTGACACGTATTTTACAATAGTAGCATCCGCCTACGTTTTCAGGGGATGGAGGACCACAGGCTGCGGAGTCTTGGCTGGATTCTCTATAGACTATTTTCGAGCATCTTGAGACACCTCTAGGGCGGAGGGTCAAGCTCACGACTTACATGTTGCGTGATTCCGCCAAGAGGTGGTGGGATGTTACCACTCAGACAGATCATCGCAGAGACATGGCGTGGGAATATTTTCAGACAACTTTCTATGCTTTCTTCTTCCCAGAGACGCTGAGGACAGATAGAGCTCGAGAGTTCATGAATCTGCAGCAGAGAGCTATGTTGGTGATGGATTATTCTGCTCGCTTCACCGAGATTCAGTGTTTTCCACCCATTCTGGTGGGTGTTGAGACGTTGAGGTCTAGACGCTTTGAGGATGGTCTTCGATATGACATCCAAGTACTGGTGAATTTTTTTAGGTTTCCTACTCTACGTTCTATTTTGAACCAGGTGCTGATTACAGAGAGGAACCCGCGGGAAGCTAGTGGTGTGGGCCAAGGAGGTTTAGCACCAGTTTATGGTACCATTTCTACCGGGAAGAGGAAGCGATAGATGAGTTTTTCTCACGGTGGTAGTACTAGCCAGGAGATTACTTCATGTGGCATGATCAGGTGCTTCTAGTGTGGTAAAGAGGGGCACAAGAGACCGTAGTGTCCATGTGACCCAGTGGAGTGCCGAGCTTGGGGAAAGATGGGTCATCTGCAGTGCTTTTGCTGGGCTTTACCACCAGTGTCTAGTGAGAGGGGTTTTTTACAGACTCCGCGTGTGGGAGCAGGACCGGCAGCTTCTTACCAATCGGGGAACTGGGATACATAAGGACGCATAGGCAGAAGTGGTGGTCATGGCCATGGTATCCGGACACCAGGATCTCAGAGGCAGTAGGGCGGGACAACTCAGGGTATCCAGGCTGTGTCGTAGGGCCGAGGCACTGGGCAGGCATATGCAGTGCAACAAACCCAATAGGAGTAGGATCCCGAACCTTCTACTGTCAAAGGTACTATTCTAGTAGCTTCTGTCTTATCTTCAGTACTTTTTGATATGAGTGCTACACATAGTTTCATATTTGTGTCCATTTTGGAGAGCCTTGGGCTCTGTGTTTCTTCTTCTGCTACTGTTATGATGCTAGACACTTTTTCCGGAGCTATAATGGCATGTGTATGTCAGTGCAAGGAGTTATCTCTTGAGTTAGGTGGATGTCACTTTCTATGGGACCTCAATGTCTTATAGATGACTAGCTATGATATCATTATCGGGATGGAATGGTTGGTTCTCTTTTGAGCCTTTTTGGATTTCTATCGTCACAGGGTGAGTTTCACGTCACTAGAGGGTGGAGAGTTTCTATACAAAGGTGAATGGGATGTTCAGGAAAGTCAAGCTGGACCAGAGCATCATGGGCGAGGTTGTGTGACAGCCCAGATTGCGAGATTATATCTGGATGATCAGGGAACTTTTTAGAAGGATTTCCCTCTAATGGTTGATCTTTTCAGGGATGTCTTACCGGAAAACTTTTTGGGTCTACCTCCAGAGCGTGAGGTGGAATTCTCTATTGAGCATGTGCCAGGAGTAGCACCTGTTTCCATTCCACCTTATAGGATGGCTACACCAGAGTTTCAGGATCTCAAGAGGCGATTAGAGGAGTTAAAGTCAAGGGGTTTTATCCAACCCAGTACTTCTCCTTGGGGTTCGTCTATCCTATTTTCTAAGAAGGCAGACGGTACCCTCAAACTCTGTGTGGATTATCAGAAGTTGAACCAGTTGACGGTCAAGAACCAATATCCCTTTCCAAGGATTGATGATATTTTTGATCAACTTTGTGGAGCACGAGTTTTCTCGAAGATTGAATTGAGATTAAGATATCATCAGCTACGCGTGAGACCATCAGATGTACTGCTTAAAACTTTTTGGAGTAGATATGGTTTGTACGAGTACTTGGTTATGCCATTCAGACTCACAAACACACCATAAGTTTTCATGGAATTGATGAATCTTGTGTTCCATCCGTATCTGGATTCTTTTGTGGTAGTATTCATGGACGATATCCTAGTGTACTCTCACACTTGACACGACCATTCCACCCATCTTGAGATCGTATTGAGTATACTGAGAGATCATAAGATATATCCTAAGATCTCAAAGTGCCAGTTTTGGATGGACTAGATTCACTTCCTAGGTCATATCATCTTAGAGGCAGGAGTTGTCATGGACCCTGAGAAGGTGAGAGCAGTAGTTTCATGGGAGCATCCTAAGAACATGTTTGAGATAAAAAGTTTCTTAGGGTTGGTTGGTTACTACAGGAACTTAATCTAGGACTTCTCCTTCTTGGAATCACCGTTGACAGGTTTGACTAAGAAGGGTGTGAAGTTCGTTTGGTTAGAAGCTTGTGAGACAGTCGTTCAGGAGCTGAAGGGGAAGTTGACATCAGCACCAATCTTGATACTCCCAGAGCAGGGAAAGAGCTATACTGTTTATTGTGACACATCAGGTATTGGTCTGGGAGCTGTGTTGATGCAGGGTGATCGAGTTGTTACGTACGGGTCTCGGCAGTTAATGCCACATGAGAGGAATTACCCGACGCATGACCTCAAGTTGGCTACAATTGTTCATGCGTTGCGCTGTTGGAGACATTATCTCTTGGGAGAGAATTTTTTGGTTTTCACTAACCAAAAAAGTCTAAAGTATATCTTTACTCAGTGTGACTTGAATTTAATACAGCGAAGGTGGGTGGAATACCTTCATTCCTTCTATTTTGAGCTTGCCTATACACCTGGTAAAGGTAATGCAGTAGTTGATGCACTGAGCAGGAGGAATTAGATACAGGCAGTGCAGGAGGCCAGTGGTGAGTGGAAGCTCATGGATTTGTTCTCTGAGATGCATTTAGAGGTGAATGATAGTTAGGGGAAGACCTATCTTTCATCTTTATCTATGACCTCTACCCTCCTGGATAGAGTGAGGATGAGACAGCTATCTGATTTAGAAGGCCTAGTTCTATGGGAGTCGATGGAAAGTGAGGACCCTCCTCCTAGATGGACGATAGGCGATGATGTGGTACTTCATTTCCATGAATGAGTATGGGTTCTAGGGGATATACACGAGGAGATGATTCAAGAGTTTCATGATTCAGCTTTGGAAGTTCATCCCGGAGTTACCAAGATGTACTGTGACTTGTGATGTCAGTACTGGTGGTCAGGTATGAAGAAAGAAGTAGTTGGTTTTGTTACGAGATGTTCCACCTGTTAGCAGTTGAAGGCGGAGCATCAGAGGCTAGCCAGACTATTACAGCAGTTACCCATCCCGGAGTATAAATGGGATGATGTCGTGATGGATTTCGTGACTGGGTTGCCGAGGTCACCTTGAGGCAATGATTTCGTGTGGGTTGTTGTGGAAAGACTCACAAAGGTAGCTCACTTTTTTCCGATCAAGGAGACCTTTGGTGTTAATGAGCTCGGGAAGCTGTATATCCAAGAGGTCATACGTCTTCATGGGGTTCCTTGTTCTATCGTTTCAAATAGGGATGCCCATTTTACGTCTCATTTCTGGAAAAGTTTTCAGAGGGAACTGGGTACATAGGTGCTTCTGAGCACAGATTACCACCCTAAGACCGATGGCTAGTCAGAGCGTACGTTACAGGTTCTTGAGGACATGTTGCGTGCATGCATCCTAGACTTTGTGGGCTCTTGGGAGAAGCATATACCCCTAGTCTATTTTGCCTATAATAACAGTTTCCAGGAGACTATTGAGATGGCACCTTATGAGGCTTTATATGGTAGGCCATGCCGATCACCCTTGTGCTGGTTAGAGGCGGGTGAGGCAGCTTTACTGAGACCATGTCTCGTGCAGGAGACTTCTGAGCAGGTCTAGTTGATTTAGAAGCGGATGGATACCGCACAATATCGTCAGAAATATTATGCTGATCGCCGCAGATGACCCTTGGAGTTCGTGGTTGGGGATCAGGTTTTCTTGCGTGTTTCGCCGAGGTTGGGACACAGATGGATCAGTAGACAGGGTAAACTTTCACTGAGGTATTTGGGGACATTTGAGATTCTAGAGAGAGTCGGGCTGGTTGCCTATCGGTTACAGTTACAACAGAGGTATTGGGCCATGCATGACATCTTCCATGTATCTCAGTTGTTCCACTATCATTTAGACTCGTCTCACATCTTTCAGCCTGAGGAGGTTTAACTTTAAATCGATGCGTCCTTTTAGGATTATTCGATTTGTATCTTGGATAGGAGCACGAAGGTTCTCCGAGGTCGTTCAGTTCCTCTCGTATGGGTGCTATGGCTGCATGGCTGAGTGCAGGACGAAACCTGGGAGTGGGAGACCGATGTACGTGCTCAGTGGCCAGAGCAGTTATGAGATTTATCTTTGCCACCCTTTGAAGGGAAATTTGGGGATGAATTGCTTTAAGGGGGGAAGTTTGTAAGAATCCGATTCTTATTTTTGAGGTACGGGTTTCTTCTTTTCTCTTTTCCTTAAGTGTTTTTAAGAAAATAAGGAAAGTGGGGGAAAATCCTAAATTTTGGGACTACACACCATGTACTTTGGCTATGTGGAATGAGTACAAAGGGTGTGTAGCCATGTTGGCAATGAAGGGTGTAAAAACTAACTACACACCATGTAGTGGGTATGTACATGTCGTGTAGTCAGTCGGCAGGCATACAGTAAGTCAGTGGAGGCAGCATCTAGCTGAGCATCATTACACACCGTGTACTCATGTATTACATGACGTGTACTCATGTCGACTGATGAACAGTGCCGGGTAGCCTCCATATGAATAGTTAAATGAGAAGTACAAGTCGTGTACTTGAGAAGTACACACCGTGTAGTTTGTTTTTTTGCTTAAAATGGGAAGTAGCCAACCCTGTTCACAGTATTGTCTTAGAACCGGAGGAAGGAGTCGGAAGAGAGTGACGGAACTTTGGAGATCCCCCGATCGAGTACTGGGAATCCGTTTTCTACACCGTCAATCTCCCTGGAACTACATGGATGAGATATTTCTCCTCCTTGAGTAGTTATTTCCAATTATTCCTCTAAGGGAAGTTATTTGAGTTTGAACGAGTTTTTATTTCATGTCAGATCTACGTCGTTCTTGGACGATTCGAGGATCTTCGTTCGCGTATACTGTTCAGGGGCGTTTAAGGTAGTTGGCTTGGTGTTTAAATTCCAACTGTTGTGCATTTTGTATACCGTTGTGCTACAAACCCATGTTGGGGTATCGTATGGTTGAGGACGTGGCTGTTTTGAATACCTAGAATTGTAAAGGTAATTAAATGTGATAATAAACTGTTGTTTGGGATCGCTGCATGGATCCAGGACCACCCCTGGGGTGCGTTCCTCTGTTTAGCCGTTTGGCCAGGATAGCCAAGGGTATGCCATGTTTACTTTATTCATTACATTTTCCTTGAGAGGAATTATAAACAATTTCATGTTTATATGTTGGCCATGTCCCGGTTACTTGTTTAGCCCGAGGGCGTGGAAATATATATATTATATTATCCTGAGGGTGTGGATTTATATATATATTATATAGCCTGAGGGTGTGGATATTATATAGCCCGAGGGAGAGGCCTGAGGGTGAGATATTATATAGCCTGAGGGCAAGGCCGGAGGGTGAGATATTATATATCCTTAGGGCGAGGCCTGAGGGAGAGATATTATATAGCCTAAGGGCATGGATATTATAAAGCCTGGGGAGGTGGTTTTACTATATTAGCATGAGGGTGAGATTCTGTTTGGCCTGAGGGCTTGGATCTATTGAGCACAGAATGTTATTAAATTAAATGGTTAAAGGAATAACAAAATGGAAATATAACTGGTAAAGTTAGTTACTTTTGAGTACTGCTTAGTTTATTGCATTTTACTACGGCACACTATTGTTGCATGTTTTCACACAGTTGGACACGTGCCTTTGGTGGGTTCCTACTGGGATTTATTTCTCAAACCCTGTTTGGGGTCATGTCTTCGGCCCCAAACAGATTGCATTTCTGCAAGTATGGATAAGGGCAAGGGTCCCTATACAGGTACATGATTGTTGCTGAGGAGTAGGGGAGCATGGGACCAAGTTTAGGCTCGCGATGTTGCTCGCTGTTCTGTTTTGTTTTGTTGTACTCTGTATTGTATTGTATTGTATTATTGTGTAACATGTTCTGGATATTTTCTTAAAACTTGAGACATGTTTCATCATTATCTATATAATTGTTGGTTAACTTTTACTGCAGTTGTTTATTTTAAATGTGAATGGTTTATTGCTTCCGTTGTTGTTGTATGTTGTACATTTTATTCCGCTGCGCTACACTTTGACAAATGAGGGCATAGTTTTCCTACTATCAGACCTAGGCCCTCGCTGCTAGTCGGCAGCCTCTAGCATTAGGGGAAATGCGCTTGAGGTCATGTGACCAACCGGGTTCAGGGCACCCATGGAGTGGCACCCGGATCCGGGACGTTACAACAAAAACCCCTGTTTGTTTTCTAATAAAGTTTTGTTAAGTGAATTTTACAGGAATTTATGTTCTATTTTTTAAAATAATTTTATCATTATGGGAATTATTCTAGAAATTCTATTTTCATCTCTACATTATTCTGAAATTTTGTTTTTTGTTTATGGTATCAACCCTATGTTACGCTAAAAATTTTGTGTTTGGATCATCATCTTTACATTTAGAAAATTGACATGCATATGGATCGGAAACCCTACATTAGAGTCTAGATATACTATTTTCAAACCTATATTCAGAAATTGAATGTATTATTAATCAATTCTATATTCAGGATTTTATACTAACAAGGATGAACGTATGGATAATCATCCCTACATTACTTTTTTATCGATATGTTATGTGTTGATGAAAGTATCGCAAAGGAACCCTATGTTACGCAAAGGAACCCAACTCTATACAAAGGAACCCTATGCTATGCAAAGGAACCCTACACTCTGCAAAGGAACCCTACACTATGAAAAGTAACCATATTATATGCAAAGGAACCATATGCTATGAAACTCAACCCTACACTATGTTCTCAATGGCAATGTTTTTCAAGATGCGTTTTCAATCCAATTTTACTACAATGGTCAAGTAAGAATTAAAGATCAATTCAAGGATATTTTTGATTATTTAAAAGAACTGATTTTATCAAATAAAATCATTCATATTTCTAAGGGAAGTTATGACTCTTCTGGTCAATTGAAATTTGAATTTTTGTGATCAATCAAGCTATTATTTTGGATCTAAAATATCAAATCAAGTCATATGCTCTATATATTCCTTCAAAATATATCTTCAAAAATATGTGATAAGTTATTTACATACAATAATATCTTATTGAAAATATTTTATAGTGATACGAAGAATGAATGACTCCGAAAGAGAACTACACTTTGGAGAAATTCATGTTCAATCTTGTTCTATTGTAAGTGCATTGTTGTTCTATTTTGTTTCTATTTTCAGTTGAAGATATTTTTGAAACTGGATTGCATTAGAATCGTTCTCTCTTGAAGATTATTATTTATGAATAATAATATTCTTCTACTATCAATTGCGTACTACTGTAATTATGAATTTCAACCTGTTTCAAACAAACCAATCTCTTTTGATTCATTTAGAGTTTCCAACTGCTCGTACTCAATTTTGGTGGAGTATCAGCTTCTTGATTTAAGCTGTGTATAATCGGTTCTCAATTATAGAAACAGAAGGCTTTTTATTTAGTCTTTTATAAAGGATTCAACTACCTTCACTCATTTGTGTAATTTAAGTCTTATGATAAGAGGATCATACTAGTGAAATTCACCAAGCTCGCATAGAGAGTACTTGGTGGAGTGGACTAGGTGATCTTTATGCCCCAAACAACTATAAAAGTTATGTTCTTTATTTCTATTAATCTGTTACATATTTTCATATAGAATAAAAACACTACATATTCACATAAATCAAAGTGGGTGTCAAAATCAAGAATTGTAAAAGTTTTTGAAAAGACACAATTCACCCCCCCCCCCTCTTATGTGTTACTTTGTATATTCTGACCTAACAAATAGGAATGTGCTGGTGAGGCGCAACTCTATGTGTGCATGTGTGTGAAGTGTTATAGGTGAAGAAACCTACTTCTAGATAAAGAAATTATAAGGAGAGTTTTACTTTTAAATTGGAGCTCAACAAAAGCCAATTCTGATTTGGGATATGTATAATACAGGTACTGTTCCCATTTTTTAAAAGTTATGGACATATGATTTCCATTATATATTTTTTATGTGCGCTGTCTAATCAAGTGTAAATCATATTCAACATCCCGACCCTTGATGGTTTATATTCTCCAATGACTACTATGGTGTAAGAAGTATTGACTCACTATAATCCCATATGAATCAAGATTCCCATGCCACAACTTTATTCTATTTCATGGAGAATTTTAAATTGACAGAGGAAATGATTTGGAACTATAGGGAGCTACATTTTAATCAAAAATATTTAACCCTATGAACATATTTAAATTTTAAATGGTTCTATAAAATTTAAGTGTGTTATGTTATGGAAATTTTGTCTATGTCATATTTAATTTAAAGAGAAACCACTATACCATAAATGAGTATACCACAACACAGTCAGTTGGAATTCATTTTTGTGGGGTTTCTTCTTATGTTGTAAGAACATGAGGTCATCATGGAGATTTGGTTCATGCATGATATGATTTTCTCACATGAACATGATTCTAATCATGTTAAGGATATATCCATGAAGTAGACTTGATTCTTTAATATGCATGATATCAAAGAATAAGGAAGAAATATTCATGGAGTTTAATTTGCTGAAATAATCAGTAATATTAATACTTAAACCATGACTTGGTATTTTTTGTGGATCTATAAATGATTTTCAAAACATCATAACATGTGGATATATTTCTCAAAAAGTGGAGATGGGTTGAGTGCACAATTCTAGAAATATATTAGAAACTGTGCACTACTAAGTATTCAAGAAGTTATAGACTTCATTAAAATATGAAGATTTATGAAGATTCAAATATAGAGAATCATATTCAAATATTTCGAATATTAATTGGAGAATAATGAGAATGAGAAATTATTGTTAGACACTATTTTAATAGAGAAAAATTCTTATATCAAGAGAGAGATTTGATATAACACTTAATACATATTATAATGTATTAAAACTAGATAAATTGAAGAACTAGTGGTTTATATTAGGAAGAATTAGTATCAAAGTGAGGTTACACCTATGATTGGATTATCTGATTTGAAGTTAAATGAAGATTTGAAATGCCTCTTCACAATTCAGAATGGAGTTAAAACTTAGAGGAGTTTTATCTACTATATATCAAAACTATATCTTAGAAAAGGCATTGAAAAATTAAAAAAATGAGGAAGTTAAATATTTTTTCACTATTTTAAAAAAAGAAATAAGTTACAAGTTCTCCAATTAAGGAAGGTAGATCTTTCTTAGAAAGAGAATAAATTGTGGTTCAGAATATCATAAAATATATGGACAACTTTATTATCTCAGTGGGATTAATGGATTCAAGTGATCATGATCTATGTGTTAATTTTGTATTAAATTGTCTTGAAGATGATCCAAGCACTAGTGGAAGTGATAACATGATATTTTATTTTTTAATTGATACATTATTGGATATAATGCATGGTTTTCCCATAGATCTTGATTCTAATATTTTTAGTATTTTTTAGAACATGTATAATGAAATAACTTTTCTTGGGGATGAGTATAAATAAATGGATAAGGTCTTAAAGAAAAATTTCAAACACTTGTAAAAATATCTCTACACAAGTTTTAGTCACTAGGGATGGGTATGAGGATCTTAAAGTTAGATACTCTAAAATTGAAGAATATTGGATCAATAAAATACAAGAGAGGTATAAGACCACTAAATAATTTGAAAATAATATCCTTGCATTGGAATAAAATATAATAAATAGAATTGATATCAAGAATCAACAATTTGATATTAAATCCAAGAGAATTATGGATCTTGAATTTTTATTATAAGAAAAGGTTGTATTGAATCAATTGGATGTTGAGAAGATGAGGAAGTAATATAAAGATAGAATAGAATTTAATAAAGATTAAAAAAAATCTCTCAATATGATATTCATTTTGTTTGAACTCAAATTGGTCAATCATGAAAATACCCATGTTGAGACTTCACAATCAATGAATTATAGATCTATTAAAACACAGTGTTCTTTGGAGGATTATACCTACAAAATACCTCCATTATATGGAAATAATATAATTATATCATCTAATTATTATTATCAAGTAGTTTTGAAGAAAAATGTACCATAAATATCTCAATGTAACAGTTTTTCTAAAAAAAATCAACAAAAAGTATAGGTTTAAATAAAACAATTATACCAATATGGATGAGTAGAAAGAAAGAAGATCCTACCACCAAGAAAAAGGTGGATAGAAAATGTGTATAGTTTTTTGTTCCCTAATATCACCCCAAACTATGGTGAAAATTTCTCAAAAATAGCCTAGTTATAGATCTGAAATTTCTAGATAACATGAAATGAAAAAAAGAAAAGATCAAGTTTTGTTGGGAAATTATGGTGGTGCAATAAGTTTGGTCATTATGAATTGGATTATCGATATAATATCTTAAATGATAAATCAAAAAGGAAACCTGCACCAAGGTTGAGTAAGCTGGTAAAGATGAAATAATCATAGCCTAAGAAAAATATATATACAATAAATAGATTTGGTGCACATTTGTGGACACATAAGTGATGCATGTAAATCTTGACACGTATCAAGGGAATATGGGAAGTGAATATTACAAAATATAGAATATTCAGTCTTGGGTGTAAATCTAATAAGGGATAAAAAACAAATTATTCCTAATAATTTTCATAAAAATTCATCCTTGGACACAATGCATAAGAAATATTAGAAACAGAATATGTCCAAGATTATTATCAAGAAGAATTATAAATCTAAAAATAAATATTTGAAGAAATTAACTCATGAGAATCCATGTGGAAACTTCAAACAAGCTATCAATATTCTTAAATACATATTAGTTGTTTAGCCAGTAGATTTAGAGAGAGAAATAAAATTGGAAGAATCATAAGCAAAGGCTTGTGATAAAAGGAAAAATATGATTCCACATGAAGAAGATTAATTTCATTTGAGGTTTTCTATAAATAAAAAATCATATGTTAGAAAACTTATATGTGTGAGGTGAAACATGGCTCAACACATTTCTAAATATCTTTATATATTAACTCAAGAACAAAAAGAGATCTTTAAGAAGATGAAATTTATACTAGGGGATACAAGTTCACTCAAATATATCATGAAGATAAAATTAACACAAAAATAAATTGAAGAAATGGTAAGATCCATTCTATAAAAGGATAAATTAGTTTTTATAAGAAGATGTGGAATCATGAATAATGGAACAAATTTTTTGTGAAAATCCTCTCAATCATGTTTTTTACATTGAGGAGAAAGGAAATCCACATTATTCTCATAACACTTATGCATTGTATTTGTACTTAAAATGCAAGTAATTAAAGGTAAAGTATTTTTTGAGTGGGATAACCTGAGAGAATGAATATGATGTCAATTCTTGATAGAAAATATGAATAAATCATCATTCTTGAGGATTATATGTATGTTTTCAAATCTATAAAACCCCATGAAGAATTCCATCTTGGTTTATTTTCATATCATAATATCTTTAAATAACTTTCAGGAGAGATTTTCCATTATGAATATGTTGAGGAGTGTTTCCCTTTATGGGGATTCATGTGAATAAAAAGTTCCCATAGTTATATATATCATCCAAAATTTGACATCTATTGAAGGTACTTGTTTTTAAAGTCATTAATAAGGTATGTTTGTTCATTCTCTCATCCAAATTTAAAAAAAATGAAAACTATTATGATCTTAATGGGGATAAATTAAATGAATAAATTACATGAACAAAATAATATTGAAGAAGTTCTAGGAGTGATTTATTGAACATAACCTACCAAGTATTTTTTTTAATGTTTCTAACTTGTGTATTGAAATGATAGCAGTAATTTTAGGTTTATGATTTCTTGAGAATCTTCTATCAACAAGTGGTACAATCAAATTTCTAATTTCATTGTATCAATTGGTATCAACCAATTAATTTTAACTTTCAAATAGTTGAATTGTCTATGAGTAAATATAAAAGTTATGGTATTTCATTTAGTATCATATTCTAAACTGATAATGGATAGATTTGATTTCTAAATTATACCCACTTGTTTTGTACACTAGGTTATCCCAAATATACTTATAGTGGAATGATTGATGGCACATTTCTTAAGAAAAAAATGATTCCATCTTCTCTTAGGTACTTTGTATTTTTCATTAATAATGGGGAGAGAATAAAATCATATATGAAAATTGGACAACCATATTAACATACAATTTTCTATTGGTATTGAAAAAAAATAAAAAGTAGGAGATTAAATATCCTACTTTGTGTTTGTATTTTATTTTTCTCATTGAGTTATTAAGTGATGATTCACTTAATGTGAATATGTATTGAAGGAAAATAACATATTGAAAGATGATTTTCCTCATAATGTTTTTTTAATATTGAAGTGAAGTTCCCAAGAAACTATGTAATTTAAATTGATACTTATTTTGTGAAGCTCAAATGTTGATTGAAGAATCCTTTATTTGTTTCTGGTACTTCCAAATAATATTCATAAAAGATATATTTATGATTTGAAAAGAAATATTGTAAGTTGTTGAAATTTACAAGATGATCCATACATGAAATTTCAAAGGTCATGTCATATTTTTGGTGAAGTGGTGATTCTTAGAGAATTATTATGGATTCATTTTATGATATTTGATGTTATGCTTGAGAAATTTTCCTTATAAGTTTGATGATTGATTAACTAGTCTTTAATGATTGAAGAACATGTTATAATGTGTTGAATTTTTTTTTACACCATCCTAAGAAGTTAATATAAATCAACTATTGCTGATTTCATGTGAATTTTAAAGATAAAAGAAGGTAGAAGACCATGAAAATAGTTATTTTCGTGAAGGGAGGTTTTGGAAAACTATTGAGTTCCATGAAAAATGAGAAAGTACATAATACTTTTTCATGAATAAAATTTTTGAAGAAGTAAGTGAATTAGATTATAAAACTAATACTTAGTAATTAAAAAGTATTTGGAAGAGTAAAAAATTGGGTATCCATTGGCTAACCAAACACCCCCTCAACGACATATGTGGGATAAAAGTGGTCAACCACTTGAGAGAGGATCAATATGGCCAACCATCATTATGGAAGAGAGATTGGGAATACATAGAACCCACTAAAGAGTGGACATGATAAAAATAGTGTCCATGGAATGTTCTAGGACTATGCAAGTGAGGCATGGCCCACTATGGGTGTTTGTATGAAGTGTTTCGAGTGCTGAACCCTTTTGTTGGCATGAGAAATTAGTGGTATTATTATACTTATAAATAATATATTGACCAAATCCATGTCTAATGTGGGATATGTAATGTATGGGTTCAGTATGGGCATTTCTCCCATGTTTAATAAAGTTATGAATGTATCAGATCTATCAAATATATTTAATGTGATCCATCTGATCAAGTGGAAATCATCTTCATCCTCCTAACCCTTGATGATTTATTTTCATCAATGTATGCTATGATACAAGGAGGACTGAATATATATAAGAAGGTATGTGTATTTACATATTTCATGTAATGTTTTAATATCTACTTGAAGAAGAAACATAGATCCCAATATCCTTTGGGTGTTTGAGATGCATGCATACAGAGTTTGAGCTGTGGAAGCTAGTCCACATGAAGAAATATGATACTCCAAGATTTTGGGTATTAGTGATGAGTTGTGGTATTTAAATTGATGAAATTACATGTGAACAAAAATATTCATGCATGCTTTTGGTCCATGGATACATTCACCACATGAGGAAGAGAACTCGAGTCTCTCAAGTGAATTTAAATGAGTTTCTTTACCCAATGATTTATCAAGTATTTTAAATGAGTAAATATGATACCCAACCTTTAGGTATTCATATTTAAAATGAATAATAACAAATTTTTTATTCATAAACGCATTTAAAAGAGGATTTCAATGAGGGATTTTAAATCATGGAATTAAATGATATATTATCACACACACAATTTTTTTGTGGATAAATTATTCATGTAGGTTATAAATAATTTGTGAGTATAATTGTAAGATAATTTTGAGATCTCAATACATTATTGTATCGAAGAGAGAAGGTGAGTTTCAAGACCAATGGAGTTGGTCCTTATTGGTTTCTACTAAAGATATTAAAGGATTATTGAGACCATAACTACTAATGTTCTTGAGGAAGTATGTAGGAAAGTCAGATCCAACAATATTATAGATGAAGATCAATAGATCATCATAAAGTAGATCATCGAGAAGAAGAAGGATCCTGTGACTATAGGGTATAACCAATTTTTGAAGTGTATGGAGGAGAAGAAGCTGGTTATGGGTATAAATAACTAAGGTAGAAGAGTTGGATAACTAGGGGTATAACCAAGATCAACTAGAGGGTTGATTACTAGGGTGTAAAACTAGTTGCTTCCTAAACCATTGTAATTGATAATATAATATATAATAATATTATAGTGGAGAATCCATGTTGGGTGTCTAACCAACATGGAAATTAGTAATATTTTATGCCAAAACTTGTAAATACAATGTGTTTCTCCTTCTATTGTCATTACTACACTTGAGGTGAGATTGAGAGATAATCATTGAGTGGATCAATAACTTCAAACAGTTCATGAGATTAGGTTTATAAGAAGAATAATTGGTAATATGAGGTTTACACTGATTCACCCACACTCTCAGTGTTACCTAACATGTCCCTAGATTATATAATTAGTATTAGAAAAAAGTCACCTTTAAAGATACAAGATTTTTTTAAGTTTGAATATGATAAATATTTTTATGAGATCATTTCCATTATTTCAAGAAACTACAAAAAGGGTTAAGTTAAAAATGAATACAATAGAAAGAAGAAAGTAGATTCATCATTGTCTTCCCAATTTAGAGATGATTTAAATCTTCTTTCCTTTCATGGGAAAAATAATACATCCAAGAATTTTTTCTCTTCAATCAAGGTAAAAACTGAACCTCATATTATCTCTAATTTTAACCCTTATATGGAGAAAGGATGTTAAATTTCATACTCTGTCTTGTAGCTGAAAATTAAAATTCATTCTATTAATGAAGAGGCAACAACATCAAGTTGTTATCCCAAAGGGTTCTCATGAAATGAAAATGAATATCAATGGAGAATCATGAATTAATTTTAATATTCAATGGTGAAATATTTTTCCTTGGAAATGAAAATATTGAGAAGAGAAGAAGTTTCCTTGAATATAAACATAAATAAAATGGGAACCACGATGAATGAACAAAGAGATATGATAAAATATATTTCTTAAGAGTTTCTAAAGAAAATTTACATGGAGAAGGAATTGAATATTAGAATCATTTCTCTCAATTCTAAACATAAATAAATGAGACAATTAGGTATGTACATTGCTTGAAATATAAAATTAATGGTTTCTAAATTAAAAGATAAAGATGTAAAAATAAGATACCTTGAGGAGAAGATGAATATTTCTCTAAAATGTATCTTGACTTGTGAAGCAACAAAGAGGAACCCAGATTCAAATTATGTAATTAAAGTTTTGTCCCATAGAAAATTAAAAATTATGGTCCCAAAAAAGATAAAAGAACCAAAGGGTTTTTAGTTTGGAATATTCGGGCACATCATGAGTAGATTTTTTGAATTTAAGAAGACTAGAGATGTTAAAATAACTCTAATAGTCCCAAAATCACAATAAAGGAGAGATAAAATGAGGTATAGATTTTATGGTAAATGTTACATTTTTTATATCCTTGATCATATAATAAGGAATTGAACATGGAGGAATACATGGATGAGTAAAGAAACCATACAGATACACTCCACTCCTATGACTTACAATGAAATTTATTATCCTAAAAAAGACCTATTAAGCTAGAAAATTGATTAAATGTTTTGGATAAAAACAATTATAATTCATCAAAGGGTGTATCAAGCACCAAAATTTGATCACTCGCGATAACTATTTTGAAGACAAGGAATACATGACTGGAATTAAAAACAAGATATTCTTCTAGATATGAAGAAGGTGAAAAAAAACTCCACATGAGGAATCAATTAATGGGAAGAAAATATGTGTATAAACCATAAATATTGTAAAGAAGAAAGAAATAACATCCCATGATGAGCTTAAAAAAATAATAATGCAACAATGAGGGAAAACTCTAGCCTTGAATGTTTCCTCTAAAGAAACAAGAGGTTCCTCTTTATTCCCTATTATGCATGAGGCTTTCTTCCTTATTATTTGATATCAAGTGTGGTTGATAATCATGGATTCTTTATGGATACATCCTTTACATGATTAGCCTCATGTTCAAGTGATTAAACCATCTCATGCATGAAAAAAATCTCTATGGTGCAATGCATGCCTCTGCAGCATAAGAAAAAACCCCACAAAAATGACTTTCAATTGACTGCACCATGGTATACTTATATATAGTGCAGTGATTTCTCTTTGTCTTTAATATAATATATCTAAAAACTCCTTGGAATAATACCCTTAAATTTCCTAGAACCATGGAAAAATAAAATATATTCTTACGGTGAAATATTATATATTACAGCATAGATCCCTATAGTTTTAAGTCCCTACCTATGACAATTTTGTACCCTCCATAGTGAAGAGCAAAGCTGTGACATGGGAATATCAACTTCTATGGGATTATGGTGAGTCACTACTTCTAATGGAATAAAATACATTAATGAATGGAAATCATGAAGGGTTGAGAGGTTGAAGATGATTTTCACTTTATTAGATAGCTCACATCGAATAGATCCAGCAACGCAAATATATCCATAACTTTTTAAACACTAGAAAAATACCTATGTCAAGAATATCCCACATCAAACTTGAACATAATCGAGATCCACTTTATAAGTAAAATTCTCTCACTGATTTATCAAGTCATTGGTGGGTTTTATCACCCATAAAATTATGCACACATTCCCACACTGTGTCATGCCTCACCTGTGTAGTCCCAGTGCATTCCATATGCACTCCTGCTAGCTCGTGAACTCCTTGTTGAGATTTATGGGTGCCTAATATCATTACCATCGCTACTTCAAAATCTGCCTATAGCAGCATCAACAATTATCAGAAATAAAAAAAATTATGATAAAGTCCATATTTATCAGTGCTAAAATAAGTACTGATAAAGGAATCCCTTTATCAGCACTAAAAAAGTGCGGATAAAATTTACCCTTTATCAGTGCTTCTCGTTTAGCACTGATAAAAGGTAACCTTCATCAGTGCTTTATTTTAGCACTGATAAAGGAAACCTATATAAGCACTTTATTTATAGTGCTAATAAAATGTATCCTTTATCAGCACTTTTTTAGTACTGATAAAAGTTTCCATTCATCAATACTTTTTAGTGCTGATAAAGGTCCAGAATAAAATGAAAAAATAAACAAATAAAAATAAAATGTGTAAATTAAGAAAAATATGAAACATTTTATTAATTAAAAAATTAAGGATAAAAATAAATAAATTTCATATACATATATATAGATTATAAATATTAATAAATAGTATATATAAAATATAGATATATAAAATTAATGAGTAAATATATATATATATAATGTTAATTAAAGACATGTTAATGTATTATTCATTTTTAATGTTGTTTGATTTTTAATTTAACCTATATTAAACATCGTGTGTTGCATTTATTTCACATACACACACACACACAGATATATATATATATATATATTAAGGCATTTGTAAACACAAATATATTACGCAGTGTATAGAAACACATACACCTAATATTTATATAATTTATTCAAATTTTAGTATATTTTATAATGTAATTATAACATGATACATTTAATATATATTTTATTTTAATAGGTTTATTTTATTTATTTTTTTAATATATTAAAGTTAGGGAATTAATTTTTAATGTTTTTTATTTTTTATTTTATTTTTGAATTTGATCGTTTTTTATTATTTATTTATATATAAGTATTTACTATGTTTTAGTATTTTCAATGTTTATTCATCCACTTCAATATATATATATATATATATATTTAATAACTTATATTTAATTAATAAAACTTGTTCATTTTTTTAATATTTTTAAAGTGTACTCATTTTGAATTATTCAACTTCACTCATTTTTAAAATTCATGCATTTAAAATTATATATCCATTAATAATTCTAAAAATTTATTTGTAAATAAATATTTAGAAATAAATATATCTATAAATGTATCTTTAATATATTAATAATTATTATAAATAAATAGTTATTATTTTTAAATAAGTATTTATATAATTATAAATAATTAATTATATCTGTTTAAATATGTATAAAATTATAATAAAGTTATTTAAATAATTATAATTAAAAAACTTTTAACAATTCTTTTATAGCACTGATAAATATCAATCCTTATCAGTGCTAATAAAGCATTGTTAAAAGACATATTTATCAGTGCTAAAATGTTAGTGCTGATAAATATGTCTATTATCAGGGCTTTTTTAGCGTTGAAAAAGTTAGAAATTTTTCAACTCTAAAAAAGAGATGATAAATACTCCTTTTATCAGCACTTATAAATTTATCACTGATTAAAGGGATCTTTATCGGTGATTTTTAGAAATCACTATTAAAAGTGTCCCTCGTCTATTTAAAAAAACCCTAACCACGACTCAATCGCTCGCGATTCTCTAGATCTCACATAATTCATCTATTTTCGGTGCGACTACTCTACGTTCCCTTGAATTAATCGAGTCTATAATCTATTGTATGTTATTTCCTACTTTTCCTCTATCATTTTTTGATGTTTTAGCTTCCGAGATTTTTTTTTGCATCGTTCTTAAACATGATGAACCCTACATCTCTTCTCATCGCTGCTAAAAGACAATGAGTGTGGTTATATTTATTCTTCTCCTTTCATATGTATTTGACTTTCCAGCCTATTTTTCCTAGATACAAACATAGATGGTTTACTCTACTCTTGACAATAACAAGTAGACCTCTCATCCCCCCTCAGTTTTCTCTTCATTTGAATAATATAGGGTTCTAAAATATAGGTATTTTCTCAAATTTAATTCATCTTATATACTAGATTATAGATTTTAATGGCTTAATTATGAGGGTTTTAAGGATTTGGGGATACCATGTTATGGCCCTTATTTATGGGTGATGAACATATAGGGACCAAGTTAAGTGTAAAAATCATTAAAACGTGTTTTATGGATTTTATTTATTCATTTAAATTATTAAACTATGAAATGAGTTATTTAGATTTATGATTTTGATGAATAATTTTTTATTTAATTTAAAAAAAAATATTTAATTAATTAGTCACGTTCAAAAAAATATTTTAGTGATTCATGTTGTGAGAGTTTTTTTTAATTAATTCAAGATTATTATTAAAATTTAACTAGTAATGGAATATGATTAAAGTTTCAGCATAGAATATGATTGATTTGTTGGGATACCTCTCCCTAATATTATATTTTACAACCAATATTATCATTATCATTTGTAAAGTAGGAAGTTATTAGAGGAAATTTTATATCTACTTTAAGCTAGGTATTTTAATTTTCAATGATGGGAAGTATCTATGGTTAATCTCTAAGATTTTATGGTAATATATCATAATAATAAATTTAGGATTGCATTCAATAGATTCATTTCATTTATAAGAGTAAAAAAATTCTAGATCAATACTGAGCATAAGTTGAAATTTTCACCCTTTAAATGGATGAATGTTATTGGAGGGATATTATGGTGGATTAAAAAAAATAAACAAAATTGGAAGGTGAGGAATCCTTGAGTAGATAGAAGTGATGTCCAATGTCGGTGAGGTGAGATTTATTTCTTCAAGACCATTAGAGTGGAGGTATTCTAATTCCTCTTCAATTGAGGAGACTTTTTGAGTGATTCCATTAGTGTAGGTTCCTAGGACACTTTAATCCATAGACACTTGATTGTATTCCATCTCTTGATGATGGATTGGACTCCCTATTTCAAACTAGATTTCCTACCATCATTGTAGTTCAAAAGTTCATTGATGAAATACCTCCTGAATAGTGATGGAAGGACGACTAGTTTGAAATAGGGAATGAGTAGCCTCAAATCCATCATCAAAAGATGGAAGAAAATCAAGTGTCTGATGATGGATTAAATAAAGGTATTTAAGGTTAGTTATAAAGACCCGGCCATATTACATACATAATCTTGAATTTAGTCAAGAAAACAATTCCTCTTACATTGAGGATCTTTTCAAGTTTAGTGATTTAGAGAATTGGGACATAATACATTCATAACATTAAACATTGTTATAGAGTGGATACCATAAAAATAGTTTCCATTATTTTCAAAATATAAAACATTAAAACATTAAACATGATTACTTGACAATTATTCAACATTTAACATGGATTCCTTCTTTGTATTACATATAAATTAACCTGTGAAAATAATTTAAAACTCGGGATGAGAAAAAAAACTCAGTAAGAGATATAAAAAGAAGGAAATAACACATTAGTCCATGAATACTTGTAACGTATGAAATCACTTTCAAAAGATATACTTATCACCTGTATATATATACTTAATTTGTGAAACATGAGATTTCCATAATACATAAGAACATAATTAGAATCATAAAGGTATATTGGGGAATTACTTACATAATCTTGTAACCCTCTCGGCTACCTTATAATTGGTAACCCTCACAGATACCTTACTATTTGTGTAACCATCGCAGATACACTTGGAGTAACTATACGGCCGACCACCAACTTACACATACCCAATGAATTGGAGGGAAATTTAGGTCCCACCCTTCTTCATAAAAAATGACCAATATCCATAACATAATCATAAAACATTAATATTAGCATAAAAATATTGCTTTTGAATTTTGTAAAATAGAATTTTAAAAGAGGATTTTAAAAGAAAATCCCCTTACATAATTAATATAATTGAAGAAATACATAATAGAGTTGATTTAATACGTATATACAATGTAAATACACGTGATTAAACATAATATAAACATAACCCATCACACAAACACTTTTAATACCACATAAATAATGAAGTATAATGTTAACCCAATGAATGGAAATTGGGTTAAGAATTCCCTTACAAAAATTCTACAGCCTAACGGCTATGCAACATGGTTTTAGAAAATATTAAAAAAGAGAGGGTACAAGGGTCACCCAAATAGAAATGAATCATAATACAGAATATATCAAGAATAAGAAGGAAATAAAAACATGGTATGGAAACTTGAAAGTTATACCACATAAAAGAGAACTTGAATAGAAAAAGAAAGAAATTGAGAATTTTCTTACCTTGTAGAGTAACTCCTAGAAATTGAAGGTTGGTACCTTGGGGGATTGAGGAAACCTTGGAAGGAATAATAGTGAGTTAATTAGGCCATATATTCATTGATGGTGAATTTGGAATGAATTTAATGAAGGAATGGGTTGGTATTTATAGCAAAAGTAAGGATTATTTTAATAATTTTCAAGGGACACCTCATTAGTGGTATTTTAAAAACCATGGTCTTGCCCATGGTATTTTCCAATGGTATAAGACATTTGGGATACGTCATAACCTATTTTACTATACACAAGTATACCAAATTTATTACATCATTATTACATCATTAATGATGTCACTAACACATCGAAACTCAAAACTGTATTTTTTACTATTACTGAAAAATCAATTGTTTCAGAAAAATACCCAAAATTCACCCTAACCATTTATCGACATGTAGAATTAAAAAATTAAGTCTATTTTTAAAAATAAATTTCTAAATATTTTTAATTTAATTTTTAAATAAAATTATATCTAATTTAAAAATTAATAATTTAAAAACTATAACTGTTTTTATATCACATTTAAAAATTAATCAAGATGTCATTATCTTAAATCCTTAATAAAATAAAATAATGATACAATTTACTATTTATTAGGGTCATATTACTATTCATAAGGGTATGTTACTATTCACTAAAAAACAAGTTGGTTCCAATAGACTCCAAATAACATACTGAACACAATTGTAGATGACCATTTTTCGAAATTCCAAACATAGAAGTAGTAAAATTATGTTTAAATGCTACTTATAAATATCTATATTAAAAAAAATTCAATCAGTTTAATTTATTTTTAGAAAACCTTGGGGTGTTACATTATCCCCACCTTCTGTAAATTTCATCCTCACAATTTTATTTACTTATTAAACAAGTGAGGGTACCTTTCCCACATAGCGTTTTCAGACTCCCATGTTGCTTCTTCAGCCATGTGGTTTCTGTACAAAACCTTTACCTGGTGGATTACCTTATTCCACAATACCAGTTCCCTTTGATCAAGAATCTAATCTAGTTTCTCTTCATATGTAAGGTTTTTCTCCAACTGAACAGCTTCTGGGCTCAAAACATGATTTGAATCTGGTACATTGATCGTACCACGATTCATTGTTTTATTTCACCCGTATACCAATGTATTAAACTGGTTTTGTATTAAAAATTACAAGTATAATAAAAAAATTTAACTCCATTTTTGATTAAATTATTTTGTTTTTAACACTTTTAAAAAGGGAAATGTTACTTGTTTTGATAATTATATTATGGGTGGAGGTGATTTGGAGGACCCATGATGAAGTCCAAGAAAAATGGGCCAATATGCACATGATCCAAACACACCAGTGGACTAAAACACATGCTTCTTCTACAATGTAAATTCCAATGGTCTAAAATTTTATGAAAAAGTCCTAAATTTAATGAGATACATTTCATTTTAATGAACCTAATCCCAATTCATCCATTAAGAGTCCCATACATACTGATATGTCCAATAAATTGGATCTGCATGGGGTCAAAACATTGCCTTTATATTTTGGAAATATCACTTATTATATTCCATATATGGCAGCCAAATTTGACATGGAGGTAGATAGGTTGTCAGGAAATAACTTTTTAGTTTTTTCCAAAGTGATTTATGACTTTCTGAATATCCAAAACCATGAACCAATAGGATTCGTGAAATCAAGGTTCCCAAAACAACTTCCCACTTTGCCTATAAATTGGCACCTTGGGCACCCCATTTGGTAGTTCAACCTAGAGGAAAGGTGCTGCCATTTTAGAGTCCCAAATGTGCATCCCCATAATTATTAGAAGTTTTGGAGGCTATGGTAAGTGATACTTAAACATCTTCTGTAACACCCGAGACTTTTATGTTATATAAACCATCAAAGGAATCTTTTTCTAGACAACACTTGCTTGGCTTGCTTTACACGCAATCGCGACCTTCCTCGATAGCTTGCGTCGTACGCAATACTGAGTTTCACTAAACAACAATATGCTATTAAAACTAGCCGTTATGAATAGTAATAACCACTTTTTGAAATTTTATGAATTTCTTTTTTCAAAATGGACTTCATTTTTGGACTCAGAATATCGAAATTAGCCTAGGCTGAAATTTTGGTATTTTTCTGAAAACTTTCAATTTTTGATGAATAGTGAAACCACTAAGTGGTAGGTTAAAAACTGAATTTTGCATAAAACTTAATTTTACCGCTTCTGTGAATGGAATTTCAAAAATCCGAGAGACACGGTTAATATCAAGGACTAAAATGTGGTTCAATGAGATAAAAATAATTTTTTGGTGAATAGTAACTTTTTACTATTTTTACCGCGGTTAATAGTAAATAGGGTAACTAAGGGTAAATATGATATTAATATTACCCTAACACATGTCCTAATTCTATTGGACAAGTGTAATTCGACCAAAAACAAACTTAGGAATAAAATATGACCATTTAGGCCCACTTGGATTAGATTAGGACATTTATTATTAATTTATTTAAAGAAGGGTTAAAATAGTTAAAATCAAAGTTTAATAAGTAAATCATTTTTAATATGGGGTTATACATAAGCTAAATTCGACTATAAATATTAATTAGAAAGCTAAAAAAATTTCCTACATAATGGTATTTTATTTGTAATTTTTAGACATTAAATAATTTAATTTATTTATGACACAAAGATGATGCAGTAATTATCTTATTAATGAAATATTGACATAATTGATAATATAAATACCAAAATAAATGTAATTTAATACTTTTTATGAATTCCACTAATTTTCTAGGTTACTATGATATATTAGTGTTGATTTAATCAACTTGGTTCGAACATATAATTCTTTTATGACTTTCACAAAAATCATATATCAAATAGTGTCAAAATTGACACAAAATAGTTTTTAAATCAAATATTATATTATTAATTGTTATTTTATTCCTAAAAATCTAAGGTTCGGCCAAATGACTTAGATAAGGATATATATATTAATAATAAACAATTTGGGGTTCGTTTGGCATGTTATAGTAAGTGTATTAACCATATAGTGAAAGAAAACAAAAAGACATGGTAAAAGTTAAATTATTTAACTTAGAGTTAAATCTAATTGATAAGGTTAAAATAATACCCTAAACTTGTCTAAATACTATTGGTTGATAGGATTTAGATCCCTCCCCACCTTATCTTCGAAATAAGACCCTTTGGAACCATTATAAACCGATTTTGACTTTAATATAAAATAATATTTTGAGATATTCCTAAGGTGCCCCTCTCCTCCCTTATAAAAGGGCACCTCCTCCCCCTCCTCCTCACACCAAATTGAGCACTCAAGCTCGGCCAACCCCTGCCATTTTCTCCTCTCCACTTCCCTAGAATAATCCTAGAGGTCCTGGTCTTCTCCAAAGACCAATCTTAGTTCCTTAAGTGGAGGATTCAAAGAGGCGTTCCAAAGAAGAGGTAATATCCATTACCGATCTTTTCAATTTCTTTCTTCTTCAACTTCTTCTTCTTTAGTTGTTTCATGATAAAGTAATAACATCAGTATTACTTACATAATGATATGTTATTATAAATATGAAACAACCCTAATTCACCTTCTATCCATCCTACGGAAAAATGAAATCACCGCGCGTGCGTACGTACGGAATACCGTCTCCACGCCGTGGTGTAATCTATTTTCCACCATCACCTTAAAAGGATGGGTATAATGGTGTAATGAGTAACTATATATGATTATTATGAAGTAATATTGATACTGAAATAATATATATATACTCCAATACAATTCCACGATCATAGGAACGATATCATCACTCGTGTGTACGTACGGAATACCGTCTCCACGATGTGATGCGACTCGTTCTACATGATCTTCATTTCATAATGATTATATAAATGAATTGAATGAATGAATATGGTATATAAAACACTAATACCATTCTGTAAATGAATTATCTATAACCTAAAGATAAGAATAAGAATTTATTCGACAAAACACGCATAAGAACAAAAAGTTATAAAGACCCGAGTAACAAGTAACAATGAAATATTACTAACAAGAAGCTAATAATATGACCATATATGATATCATATCAATATGTATGATTCTGGAATAAGTCAATAACATTATTTAAACCATTATACAGGAGCTTCGGACACGAACAAAGCAAATTGGACTTAAGGTAAGGGAAATATCACAATCTCATTTTTATCCGAGATTGTTTATTCGTAAGTATTTACTGGGGTGTATTTTATCATCCACATCCATGTTCCCTCAATATGTAATATTGTTTCCATCCACTTAAAATATTTTAAATCCAATTTTACCCTTTGGTGAGTTTTTAGTAAAGAATATGAAAGGAATCTTTTGTCGTTTTTTTTCGTACGAGGTACTTTTTGACTTTTCCGAAAAAAGTACGAAGAATGTTTTTTTTAAACTTATACAGCATGAATGGATTTTGAAAACATTATTTCCAAGAAGCTTCCTTTACAAGTTTTCAAGTTTATTTTTAATCAACTTCTTTTAAAATTGTATGACATGTTAAGAAAGGAAAAGTGTTTTTGAAGTAGAAAGGATATTTTCCTCAAGAATGGAGTTCAAGTGTTTTATCAAAACTATTTTCCATCTAAGATAATAAAGGGTTCTGTTTCTATCCATATTTTTACATTGATTTGACTATGTTGTGATAGAATTATGTTTATGAATTCCTTTATCTTATATGAATTGATTTATGATGTCATGATGTTTCAAGAATCCCATTTTTGTTACATGTGTTATGCGATGATGTATGTTTTATGATTATGTGGCACACATAAGAAAGGATTCATTATAAGATGGGTGGGACCTATATCTCCCTCCAATGCATTGGGTAATGATTTTATATCTCATGAGATAGACATGGCTGGAACGGAAGGTTATTTCGGTTCAGTGATACAGGACTGAAACGAGGAGTGAACTCGGTTCAGAAAGGGACTTTGTCCACTAAGATAGTCTTGGCAATGAGTCATGACTAACAAGAAATGATTTTCCATGATTATGTGTGCATGCCACAAAGTTTCAAGTTTCATGTTATGATTATGGGGATCTCATTTTCACTTCTATGATTTATCCCATGTTATGATATTATGAGCTCTTTTGCAGGTTAAGATTTCCAAAAGCTATGTTCTTATGTATATGATGTGATTGATATTTATTTTTTTTACCCTTACTGAGCATTTGAGCTCACCCTTTTATGTTTTCTTTTCCCCAGGATATAAAGAAAGGTTTTAGGTAAAAAAAAAAGGAAGATCTCTATGGGAGATGTTGAAGATCTTTCACCACGATTAGAAGATTATAGTCCGAGTTTCCAAAGACACTAAACTATTACGGTCCTTGTGTGTGTGTTTTTGTAATGTACTAAGTATTCCGCAAAAGTAATGTAAAGTCCATGTACGTCAATCTTCGGGTCTCTACAGTTGGTATCAGAGGAAAGGTTTAGTCAACCCTTGGAAACTAGGATGCGAAAACGTTAGTGAGATCCCTAGAGATATTTCTAAGGTATGTCTAGGGATGTCTCTAAGGTTAAGTATACGTATAGGTTATAGTCATAGAATTGCTCTAACGATCTTAGAATTTAACCGAAGATGTTAGATATTGAGGGTACTACCCCTTTATTATGTTGTTTTCCCTAGCATGATTTTTTCCTCTCACACTATTCTTTTGGGGTTTTAGACGATGGCTGGAACCCGAAGGAACCGTGTTGATCAATGCAATGGACAATGCAATGATTGTCCCCCTAAGCAACCAAACGATATGGGAGATGGAATGAAAAATCTTGTAGCCATGCTCACACAACTTTCTGAAGCTATGAATCATGCAGGACTTCCAAACGAGCAAAGGAAGGAGCAACATTCTGTTGAATCCTTCATGAGGCAGCGTCCGCCTTCTTTCAGTGGGTCTACTGATCCATTAGTTGCTGAACAATGGATTAGTACTACTGAAAAGATATTTTCAGTTCTTCAATGTTCTGAACATGATAAAGTCATCTTAGCAGTATATCGTTTGGAAGGTGAAGCTGATCAATGGTGGAATCTTATCAAGAATACGAGGCAAAGAGATGAAATTGATTCCATGGAATGGGACGAGTTCAAGAACTTGTTTTTCAGTAAGTACTTCCCTCGTATTCTTCGAACGAAGATGGAGAAGGAGTTTCTTGAACTAAAGCAAAAGGATGATGAATCTGTTGGTATATACGAAGCGAATTTTACAAGACTTGCAAGGTATGCATCTGGCATTATCATCCAACCTGAAAGTAAAGTTGATCGATTTTTCAGTGGCTTAAAACCAAGTCTTCGAAGGGCATTAGCTATAAGAGACTTTAGTAGCTATGAAGAAATTGTGCGTTGTGCTATCAAGGTAGAAATGGAAGTTGGTGTTACATATCCATCTCATGGTTTTGACAAGAAACGAAAGATGGAGTTCAAGGAGAAACCTCAGAATAATGGTGAAAAGAAGATGAATGTTTCCTTATGCACAAAGTGTGGAAAGAAGCATGGTGGATATTGTCTTAAAGGGACTAGAAAATGTTTTAAGTGTGGAAAAGAAGGTCATCGAGCAGCTGAGTGTCGAAGTAATGGAAAAAGGGTTTCTAATGATGTGAATAAAGCAAACACTGCAGAGAACGCACCACCAACACTTCAATGCTTCAAGTGCAAGGAAATGGGGCATTATGCCAATCAATGCCCAAATCCAAGGGTTGATGATGATGGTCGACGTCAACAAACTCTTAAGGCTAAAGACAAAGGAAAGTCACATGCAATTTCTATCAGCGATGTGGAGTACGATAACGATGTGGTGAAAGGTACACTTACCATCCACTCTAAAGTAGCAAATGTTTTATTTGATTCTGGATCCACCCACTCTTTTATTTCTGAAGACTTTTCTAAGGGTATCACCGTATTACCTCAACAATTAGATGTTGAGTTAGCTGTGACAACACCTAATGGCACATCAATCGCATCAAAAGTTTATAATTCTTCTCCGATCGAAGTTTGTGGGAAAGTGCTTCCTGCAAATCTTGTGATCCTTCCTTTAGTGGAATTTGATGTGATTCTTGGCATGGATTGGCTTTCTCTACATGGAGCTCATATCGATTGCCAAAGAAGGGAAGTCACATTTCATATTCCAGATCAATCTACGATCATATATCAATGCAAGGATGAACATAACCTTCGAGTGGAAATTTCTTCCATCTTATGGGTATTGATTCCACTAAATGAAGGTTATTTATCTCAAATGGTTGGTGAGAAACTCACGATTAATAATATGCCCATTGTACGGGAGTTTGATGATGTCTTTCCGGAGGAATTGCCGGGTCTTCCACCAAATCGTGAAGTTGAGTTTTCAATAGAACTCGTACCGGGTGCTTTGCCTATTTCAAAGACACCTTATAGAATGGCCCCAATTGAGTTGCAGGAATTGAAGAAGCAACTCCAAGAGAATCTTGATAAGGGATTCATACGCCCTAGTGCGTCACCTTGGGGAGCACCTGTTCTATTTGTTAAGAAGAAAGATGGATCAATGAGACTTTGCATTGATTATCGAGAACTTAACAAGATCACTATCAAGAACAAATATCCTCTCCCACGCATTGATGACTTATTTGACCAACTACGTGGAGCTCAATACTTTTCCAAGATTGATCTTCGTTCAGGGTATCATCAATTAAGGGTCAAAAGGGAGGATATACCAAAGACGGCTTTCCGTACAAGGTATGGACACTATGAATTTATAGTGATGCCATTTGGTCTTACTAATTCCCCTGCTATCTTCATGGATCTAATGAATAGAGTCTTTAGAGACTATCTTGATCAATTTGTGGTAGTCTTTATAGACGATATTCTTGTCTATTCAAAGAGCAAGGAAGAGCATGAAGATCACTTGAGAATTATATTGAAGACCCTGAGAAAGGAGAAGCTTTATGCCAAATTTACCAAGTGTGAATTTTGGCTTCAAAAAGTTGCATTTTTGGGTCATATAATCTCAAAAGATGGGATATCTGTGGATCCAGCAAAAACAGAGGTTATCGAAAGATGGTCAAGACCAACAACAGTAACTGAGATCCGAAGTTTTCTTGGTTTGGCTGGATATTATCGACGTTTTGTAAAAGATTTTTCACGATTATCTAATCCAATCACCAAGTTGACTCGGAAGGGAGTTAAGTTTGTCTGGACAGAGGAATGTGAAGAGAATTTCAAGGAGTTGAAAAGAAGGTTATCCAGTGCACCTGTGCTCACACTACCTTGTAGTGGAGAAAGGTTTGTGATCTACAGTGATGCATCCAAGAAGGGATTGGGGTGTGTTCTTATGCAAAATGATATGGTGATAGCTTATGCCTCACGACAGTTGAAAATCCATGAGCAAAATTACCCAACACATGATTTGGAGTTGGCTGCGGTAATCTTTGCATTAAAGATTTGGAGGCATTACCTTTATGGTGAAAGGTGTGATATTTATACTGATCATAAAAGTTTAAAGTATATTTTCACACAAAAGGAGTTGAATATGCGTCAAAGAAGATGGTTGGATCTGATTAAGGATTATGACTGCTCAATCCATTACCACCCTGGGAAAGCAAACAAGGTGGCAGATGCATTAAGTCGACAAGACCATGCTAGTTTATCCATGATGAGGATCACAAAGGATCCAATATTTATGGATTTACAAAGGATGGATTTTGGAATTATAATGGAAGGGGAAAAATCTTATCTTTCTCAAATGAATGTTCAACCATCTATACATGTGAAGATTAAAGAGGCACAGAAAGAAGATGTCGAGTTACAAAAGAAGGTGAGAAATGTTCCTGAATTCAACCTTGATTGTGATGGGATAATAAAGTTCAGGAATCGGGTTTGCGTTCCTCCCATCCCCGAATTAAAGAATGAGCTGCTGGATGAGGCTCATAGTTCATCATTCTCTATTCATCCTGGAAGCACGAAGATGTATAGGGACCTGAAAGAGTACTTCTGGTGGGATGGCATGAAAAGAGATGTTGCTGAATATGTCTCTCGATGCTTGGTTTGTCAACAAGTTAAAGCTGAGAGACAGAAGTCTAAGGGGATGTTACAACCATTACCCATACCCGAATGGAAATGGGAAAACATCACTATGGACTTTGTCACAGGACTTCCTAAAACATCCAAAGGCAATAATGCTATCTGGGTCATAGTTGATCGTCTTACAAAGTCTGCACACTTCATTGCTATTAGAGAGGATTTATCTCTAGATCAGCTTGCCAGGATATATGTAAAGGAAGTGGTAAGATTGCATGGAGTACCACTTTCTATTATATCTGATCGGGATCCGAGATTTACCTCGAAGTTCTGGCGAAGTCTTCAGCATACTCTGGATACAGAGTTGAGTTTCAGCACTGCTTATCATCCCCAGACAGATGGTCAGTCTGAGAGAACAATTCAAACCCTAGAAGATATGTTGAGAGCTTGCTCTATGGATTTCAAAGGAGGTTGGGATCAACACCTACCTTTGGTGGAATTTTCTTATAATAATAGCTTTCACTCCAGTATTCAGATGGCTCCTTATGAAGCTCTCTATGGAAAGAAATGAAGGACTCCAACTTGCTGGGATGAAGTTGGGGAAAGAAAGCTATTAGGACCTGATCTCGTTGATGAAATGGCAGAAAAGGTCAGATCTATTCAACAACACATAAGAGCAGCTCAGAGTCGACAGAAAAGCTATGCCGACAACCGAAGAAAAGACCTAGAGTTTGAAGTGGGTGATAAAGTGTTCTTACGAATATCTCCCTGGAAAAGGGTTATGAGATTTGGAAAGAAGGGGAAGTTGAGCCCTAGATATATCGGTCCTTTTGAAATACTGGATCGTGTTGGGAAGGTAGCTTACCGATTGGCGCTTCCACCGAATCTCTCTCAAGTTCACGATGTGTTCCACGTATCTCTCCTGAGAAAGTACATACCAGATCCTTCACATGTACTCAGCTCAGAAGTTGTACCGCTGGAGCAAGATCTTTCTTATGAAGAACAGCCGATAGAGATTCTGGATCGTAGCGAAAAAGTCCTACGAAACAAGACCACTCGCTTGGTGAAAGTTTTATGGAGGAACCACCAACTTGAAGAAGCTACATGGGAGCTTGAGGATATGATGAGGGAGAAGTATCCTCATTTGTTTGTTACAAAATGACGAATTTCGAGGGAGAAATTCTTTTTAAGGGGGGTAGAATGTAACACCCGAGACTTTTATGTTATATAAACCATCAAAGGAATCTTTTTCTAGACAACACTTGCTTGGCTTGCTTTACACGCAATCGCGACCTTCCTCGATAGCTTGCGTCGTACGCAATACTGAGTTTCACTAAACAACAATATGCTATTAAAACAAGCCGTTATGAATAGTAATAACCACTTTTTGAAATTTTATAAATTTCTTTTTTCAAAATGGACTTCATTTTTGGACTCAGAATATCGAAATTAGCCTAGGGTGAAATTTTGGTATTTTTCTGAAAACTTTCAATTTTTGATGAATAGTGAAACCACTAAGTGGTAGGTTAAAAACTGAATTTTGCATAAAACTTAATTTTACCGCTTCTGTGAATGGAATTTCAAAAATCCGAGAGACACGGTTAATATCAAGGACTAAAATGTGGTTCAATGAGATAAAAATAATTTTTTGGTGAATAGTAACTTTTTACTATTTTTACCGCGGTTAATAGTAAATAGGGTAACTAAGGGTAAATATGATATTAATATTACCCTAACACATGTCCTAATTCTATTGGACAAGTGTAATTCGACCAAAAACAAACTTAGGAATAAAATATGACCATTTAGGCCCACTTGGATTAGATTAGGACATTTATTATTAATTTATTTAAAGAAGGGTTAAAATAGTTAAAATCAAAGTTTAATAAGTAAATCATTTTTAATATGGGGTTATACATAAGATAAATTCGACTATAAATATTCATTAGAAAGCTAAAAAGATTTCCTACATAATGGTATTTTATTTGTAATTTTTAGACATTAAATAATTTAATTTATTTATGACACAAAGATGATGCAGTAATTATCTTATTAATGAAATATTGACATAATTGATAATATAAATACCAAAATAAATGTAATTTAATACTTTTTATGAATTACACTAATTTTCTAGGTTACTATGATATATTAGTGTTGATTTAATCAACTTGGTTCGAACATATAATTCTGTTATGACTTTCACAAAAATCATATATCAAATAGTGTCAAAATTGACACAAAATAGTTTTTAAATCAAATATTATATTATTAATTGTTATTTTATTCCTAAAAATCTAAGGTTCGGCCAAATGACTTAGATAAGGATATATATATTAATAATAAACAATTTGGGGTTCGTTTGGCATGTTATAGTAAGTTTATTAACCATATAGTGAAAGAAAACAAAAAGACATGGTAAAAGTTAAATTATTTAACTTAGAGTTAAATCTAATTGATAAGGTTAAAATAATACCCTAAACTTGTCTAAATACTATTGGTTGATAGGATTTAGATCCCTCCCCACCTTATCTTCGAAATAAGACCCTTTGGAACCATTATAAACCGATTTTGACTTTAATATAAAATAATATTTTGAGATATTCCTAAGGTGCCCCTCTCCTCCCTTATAAAAGGGAACCTCCTCCCCCTCCTCCTCACACCAAATTGAGCACTCAAGCTCGTCCAACCCCTGCCATTTTCTCCTCTCCACTTCCCTAGAATAATCCTAGAGGTCCTGGTCTTCTCCAAAGACCAATCTTAGTTCCTTAAGTGGAGGATTCAAAGAGGCGTTCCAAAGAAGAGGTAATATCCATTACCGATCTTTTCAATTTCTTTCTTCTTCAACTTCTTCTTCTTTAGTTGTTTCATGATAAAGTAATAACATCAGTATTACTTACATACTGATATGTTATTATAAATATGAAACAACCCTAATTCACCTTCTATCCATCCTACGGAAAAATGAAATCACCGCGCGTGCGTACGTACGGAATACCGTCTCCACGCCGTGGTGTAATCTATTTTCCACCATCACCTTAAAAGGATGGGTATAATGGTGTAATGAGTAACTATATATGATTATTATGAAGTAATATTGATACTGAAATAATATATATATACTCCAATACAATTCCATGATCATAGGAACGATATCATCACTCGTGCGTACGTACGGAATACCGTCTCCACGATGTGATGCGACTCGTTCTACATGATCTTCATTTCATAATGATTATATAAATGAATTGAATGAATGAATATGGTATATACAACACTAATACCATTCTGTAAATGTATTATCTATAACCTAAAGATAATAATAAGAATTTATTCGACAAAACACGCATAAGAACAAAAAGTTATAAAGACCCGAGTAACAAGTAACAATGAAATATTACTAACAAGAAGCTAATAATATGACCATATATGATATCATATCAATATGTATGATTCTGGAATAAGTCAATAACATTATTTAAACCATTATACAGGAGCTTCGGACACGAACAAAGCAAATTGGACTTAAGGTAAGGGAAATATCACAATCTCATTTTTATCCGAGATTGTTTATTCGTAAGTATTTACTGGGGTGTATTTTATCATCCACATCCATGTTCCCTCAATATGTAATATTGTTTCCATCCACTTAAAATATTTTAAATCCAATTTTACCCTTTGGTGAGTTTTTAGTAAAGAATATGAAAGGAATCTTTTGTCGTTTTTTTTCGTACGAGGTACTTTTTGACTTTTCCGAAAAAAGTACGAAGAATGTTTTTTTTAAACTTATACAGCATGAATGGATTTTGAAAACATTATTTCCAAGAAGCTTCCTTTACAAGTTTTTAAGTTTATTTTTAATCAACTTCTTTTAAAATTGTATGACATGTTAAGAAAGGAAAAGTGTTTTTGAAGTAGAAAGGATATTTTCCTCAAGAATGGAGTTCAAGTGTTTTATCAAAACTATTTTCCATCTAAGATAATAAAGGGTTCTGTTTCTATCCATATTTTTACATTGATTTGACTATGTTGTGATAGAATTATGTTTATTAATTCCTTTATCTTATATGAATTGATTTATGATGTCATGATGTTTCAAGAATCCCATTTTTGTTACATGTGTTATGCGATGATGTATGTTTTATGATTATGTGGCACACATAAGAAAGGATTCATTGTAAGATGGGTGGGACCTATATCTCCCTCCAATGCATTGGGTAATGATTTTATATCTCATGAGATAGACATGGCTGGAACGGAAGGTTATTTCGGTTCAGTGATACAGGACTGAAACGAGGAGTGAACTCGGTTCAGAAAGGGACTTTGTCCACTAAGATAGTCTTGGCAATGAGTCATGACTAACAAGAAATGATTTTCCATGATTATGTGTGCATGCCACAAAGTTTCAAGTTTCATGTTATGATTATGGGGATCTCATTTTCACTTCTATGATTTATCCCATGTTATGATATTATGAGCTCTTTTGCAGGTTAAGATTTCCAAAAGCTATGTTCTTATGTATATGATGTGATTGATATTTATTTTTTTTACCCTTACTGAGCATTTGAGCTCACCCTTTTATGTTTTCTTTTCCCCAGGATATAAAGAAAGGTTTTAGGTAAAAAAAAAGGAAGATCTTTATGGGAGATGTTGAAGATCTTTCACCACGATTAGAAGATTATAGTCCGAGTTTCCAAAGACACTAAACTATTACGGTCCTTGTGTGTGTGTTTTTGTAATGTACTAAGTATTCCGCAAAAGTAATGTAAAGTCCATGTACGTCAAGCTTCGGGTCTCTACATCTTCTTCTGCCTCCCCTCCCATGGGTTTCTAAACCCCTTGTGATCACCTGAGGAGGAACATGATGTAATCCCGAGCTTCATGTTTGTATTATTTTGAATGATCTTTTTAATTAAAGGTTTTATGTTGTTTTTCTTCATACTATATTTTAATTTAATTGAGTTATATACTATTATGTTATACTCAAACTCAAATGATCATGTTTGGGGGTACCCTTTCATGTGATGTTTCACACACAGTTCATCCCTTTTTCTTCCCTCATTCAATTGCGGTGTTTGTGTGGTTCATATTGGTAAACTGAACTCACATAAGCACTATCAATTTCATTTACATTTATTTCATGGTTTCAAAAATAAATAACATACAAACCTTGATAGCACATCAAGTTCTTCGCGTGTTGCCTTGTTGAGTTTTGGTTATGAAGTTGAACACAAATCACCCAATCATCGGTGGTGTTCGGTGAATCATTGTGTGTTTTAGACTGAACCCTAGGAGGTATCCTAGTATAAAATCAGTAACATTCTGGTTCTAGGTGTTAAAAACCAGGGATTAAAACTTCATAACCCTATATCATGAAGTGATGAAGGATGAACATTATGAGAGTACCCCGGGTTGATCACGCTTAATTAATTCTGTTAATTTTTATTTTGTTTTATCGCTTTAATTTCCTATTTTTATCTTCAATCATCAAACCCCCAAGTTTTAAAAACCTCATTCCCCTTCTACATTCAGAATATAACCCCTCTTTTTAAATTAATGATTTAAGGCTCCATCGAGAGACAACCTAGGGTTGTTGCTATACTGCAGAAATTCAAGTTAAAAATAAACATCTAATTTGACGCACTTGACAACATGATCATACATACTTCCTCAACATCGTAACATGGAAATCATTGTGTACCTGAGACAAACTCGGAGGCAAATCTACTTGGTATGAAACTGGTCCGACTTTCTCCAAGATTTCAAAAGGACAGAAGAACTACAGGCTTAGCTTTTTTTTCTTACCAAAACGCATCACACTTTTCCAAGGAGTGATTTTAAGGAAAACATGGTCACCTACCTAGAAAGATAAGTATTTCCTTCTGTTATCTACATAACTTTTCTTCCTGCTCTAATGTATCTTCATGTGTTGCTGGATCATCTTCACTTTCTCAACCACTTCCTCTACTAATTCTTGCCCCATCAACTTTGTTTCACTGACTTCATCCCAGAAAGTTGGAGTCCGACACCGCTTTCTGTACAAAGCCTCAAAAGGTTTCATCTATATATTGGAATGAAAATTTTTTTTATAAGAAAACTCAACTAAATAAATATGTTGGTCCCAACTTTCCTGTTAGTCCATTGAACAAGATCAAAGCATATCCTCCAAAGTTTGAATCGTTCATTCTAACTACCCATCTGATTGAGGATGAAAAGTTGTACTGAAATTTAATTATATGCCCAATGACTTCTGAAGTCCCTTCAAAAAATCAGAAGTTAAAATAGGATCCTGGTCAAATACAATGGAAAGAGGAACTCCATGTATCCTGACGATCTTCTTGAGGTATAATCGAGAAATCTTATCCAAAAACATTGTATCTAGAATATAAAGAAAATGTGTAGATTTTGTCAGTCGATCCACAATAACCCAAATTGCATTGTTACCTAGAGATTTCTTAAGTATTCCCACTACAAAGTCCATGGATACATTCTCCCATTTCCACTCTAGCACTGGAAAATCTTGAAGCATCCCCTTCGGTAACTGTCACTCTAATTTAACCTGTTGACATGTCAAACATTTCATGGTAAAATAAACAATATCCCTTTTCATTCCATCTCACCAGTAATAATCATGAAGGTCTCTATACATCTTAGTACTTCCAGGATTAACTAAAAATGGAGAACTATGAACTTCACACAACAAATATTTCTTTAACTTAGAATCACAAGGAACACACAACATTTTTACAAATCTTAAAACACAAACTTTATCAAGGTTAAATTATGGAATTTTACCCATTTTAACCTATTCTACCTTTTTCTGTAGCTCACGGCCTTCCTTCTGTGCTCGCTTAATTCTCTCTGACAACAAATACTACACTAAAACCTAGAAAAAAACATATGTATTCCTTACACCAATAACTTCTAATCCAAAATTCATCAAATCATTAATCAAGGGATCATGTTCCAAACGTAACATGGTTAATGATGCATGATGTTTTTGACTCAAGACATCCACTACTTTGTTTGATTTTCCAGGATGGTAATTGATCATGCAATCATAATCCTTTATCATGTCAAGACATCTTCTCTGTATTATGTTTAATTCATTCTGAGTGAATATATACTTCAAACTTTTATGGTCAGTATATATTTCACATTTGGATCCGTATCAATGATGCCTTCAAATTTTCAAATCAAAAACCACAGTTGTCAATTCCAAATCATGTGTGTAATAATTTAACTCATGAGTTATTAGTTATCTTGAAGCATAAGAAATTACCTGATCATTCTGCATCAAAACACAACCAATTCCCTTCAACGAAGCATCACTTTAGATGACGTAATCACCATTTATGGAAGGCAAGGCCAAAACTAGAGAATTTACCAACCTCTTATTCAGTTTCTAAAAACAAACATCACATTCTTCTGTCCAAATAAATTTAACCCCTTTTCGTGTAAACTTATTTATCAGGCTAGATAACCGAGAAAATTTCTCAACAAAACGTCGGTAATAATATGATAATCCAAGAAAACTACGAATCTCTGTAACATTTGTGGGTCTTGGCCATTCATCAACCAATTTTGTTTTGTCATGATCAACTATTATTTTATCCTTATCTACAATGTTCCCAAGAAAAAAAATCTTTTTCAACCAAAAATCACACTTTCTGAATTTTCCATATAGTTTCTTTTCTTTTATGGTTTGTAAAACAACCCTTAAATGTTTTTCATACTCCTCTTTATTTTTAGTAAATAACAGAATGTCATCAATAAATACAAGCAAAACTTATCCAAGAACTCATGAAATACTCTATTTATAAGACTCATGAATACAGCAGGTGCATTAGTTAACCCAAATGGCATAACAACAAATTCATAATGCCCATATCTAGTATGAAAGGTTGTTTTCAGGATGTCATCCTCCTTCACCTTCAGTTGATGGTATCCTGATCTCAATTCAATCTTCGAAAAGTATTGAACTCCCTAGAGTTGATCAAACAAGTCATCGATATGAGGCAAAGGATAATTGTTTTTAATAGTGATGTTATTAAAATCTCTATAGTCAATGCAAAGTCTCATGGAACCATCTTTCTTTTTAACAAACAAAATAGGATCTCCCCATGTTGAAGTGCTAGGATGAATGAAGCCTTTATTAAGAAAATTCTGCAACTGATTTTTCAAATCAATAAGTTCTATTTGATCCATATGATATGGGGGTTTTGAAATTGGATTATCATTAGGAACTAAGTCAAATGTGAATTCGAATTCCTGATCAGGTATGACATCATGTAACTCATAGGGAAAAACATCAAGGTATTCATTTACCACTAGCACATCATTAATCTGAACAGTTCCCTTATTTTCAACAATATGATAAAGATAACTTTCATTTACATCTTTCAATAGTTTCTCAGCTTCCTGATATGTTATCAATTTTATGGGTTCATTCTTGAATATAAACTGAAAATCTTTCTAAAAAAAACTTCTTTAGCTCTACAGTCAATCTTAGCATGATAAATATAAATCCAATCCATCACTAGAATAACATCAAACTTAACTAAGGGTAAAACAAAAAGGTTTTCAAGTAAAGTATTTCCACAGACCACAATAGAAAGATTATAATAATTCCTCTTTGCTATAATATTTCCCACTGGTGTTATAACAAAAAGTTCATGTCTCATTTGTTGAGGTGATATTTCCAATTTATCGAAAAATTTCTCAGAGATGAAGGAATGTGTAAACCCCGTATCAAACAAAACTTTAGAAAAATTTTAGTGAACAAACAAAGTACCTGATATAACTTCATTGGATGGCCCAACATCTGCTAACATAGTCACAAAGAATCTCACTACACCTTTCTTCTTATATCCTAGCTTCTTTGCGCCATTTGGATCTCTCTTTGGGCAGGCATTTTCATAATGACTCATCTCACCACATTTAAAACACATTACAGTTTTCTTATTAGGATTATTCTTAGGATAATTTTTATTGCAATCTCAGGCTATATTTCCAAACTTACCACATTTAAAACTCTTCCCAGTTTTTCTAAGACATTCCCCAGGGTGTTTCTTTCCACACTTTTTACAAACTGGAAACTAGATTTTCTTACCATCATATTTCTTTGGTTGATTCTTACCTATCACTTTCCACCATGACCTATTCTTCTCCTTATTTCCAAAATTCATGTGATCATCAGAAAACTCCATCTCTACCCTCTTAGCACATCAGACAAGTTTCTCATAATTTTTGAATCATGGGAGGCCAACACCCTTCGATACCTTGGCTTTAGTCCTATGTAAAACTGGTTTATTTTGCTATCAAGATCCAGAATGAGATTTGGATAATACCTCACCAGTCAGGTGAAGTTCACTTCATACACAGCCACTAAATCCTTCTCTTTTTTTTCAATTCAATAAATTTCTTCTCCATCCTAATTCGCACCACCTTAGGAAAATATTTTCAGAGGAAAAGACTTTTAAATTCATCCCACTCTTAGGCATCAAAATCCTCTCTACCCCTGATATTCCTTACCATTGACCACCACTGATCAGATTCACCTTAAAAATGATAAATGGAAAGACTTACCTATTAATTTTCTGAACATCCCATAACATAGAATATCTTTTCAAGGGATTTGATTCATCATTCAGTTGCTACTGGTTCAAAAGATCCATTAAAAGCAGGAGGGTGTTATCTCATAAAATTTTCCACTACTGTCATGTTCCATTATGGTACCTCTATTTTTTCTCCTGTGTGGATGCCACCACTATTTATTTCTTACTTTAGAAGATCCATTACAGTCACAAACTTCTCGGTTCCAATTCCTACCATTCTGGGTTATAGATCCGGAAGGATGTCGTTCTATTGGTACCTCTCCTCTTCAGCATCCTTATTCCTTCTGTGGAAAACCATTCTAAACAAACATATCTTAGATGAAGAAACATGGTAATATTTAAATTCTATAACATTTCAAATTAATGATAGAGTAAAAAACATTTATGGTATTCTTTTAGCATCATCCTAACCCCTAAAGTTTTCTAAACCAATCTATGATACCAACTATAAGGACTCGGCCTTATTACATACATAATCTTGAATTTAAAATTCATCTTACATTTAGGACCTTTTCAAGTTTAGAGCATTAGATTATTGGTACATAATACATTTATAACATTACACATTGTTACAAAGTGGATACCATAAAAACAGTTTCCATTTTTTTCAAAATATAAAATATTAAAACTTAAAACATGATTCCTTGACAATTTTTCAACATTTAACATGGATTACTTATTTGTATTACATATCCATTAACCTGTGAAAATAATTTTAAACTTGGTAGGAACACAAAAACTCAGTAAGGGATATAAAAATAAGGAAAGAACACATTATTCCATGAATACTTGTAACGTATGAAATCACTTTCAAAAGACATACTTATCACCTATATATATATACTTACTTTGTGAAACATGATATTTTCACAATACATAAGAACATAAGTAGAAGCATAAAGGTATCTTGGGGAATTACTTACATAATCTTGTAACCCTTTCTGCTACCTTATAATTTGTAACCCCCACAGCTACCTTATTATTTGTGTAACCATCGTAGTTACACTTGGAGTAACCATACGGCCGACAACTATCTTACACATACCCAATGAATTGGATGGAAATATAGGTCCCAAAATTCATCATAAAAAATTCCCAAGATCTAGAACATAATCATACAATGTGAATATTAGCATAAAAATATTTCTTTTCAATTTTGTAATACATAATTTTAAAAGAGTATTTTAAAAGAAAAGCCCCTTACATAATTCATATAATTGAAGAAATACATAATAGAGTGGATGTAATATGTATATACACTGTAAATACACATGATTAAACATAATATGAACATAACACATCATACAAACACTTTTAATACCACATAAATAATGAAGTAGAATGTTAACCCAATGAATGGAAATCGGGGTAAGAATTCCCTTACAAAAATTCTACAGCCTAACGGCTATGCAACATGGTTTTAGAAAATATTAAAAAAGAGAGGGTACAAGGGTAACCCATCCATAAATGAATCATAATACATAATAGATCAATAATAAGAAGGAAATAATAACATGGTATTGAAACTTGAAAGTTATACCACATAAAAGAGAACTTGAATGGAAAAAGAAAGAAATTGATAATTTTCTTAGCTTGTAGAGTAACTCCTAAAACATAAAGGTTGGGACCTTTGGGGCTTGAATAAACCTTGGGAGGACTACTAGGGAGGTAAGGAGGCTAGATCTTAGTTTATGAGGAATTTTGAATGAATTTAATGAAGGAATGAGTTGGTATTTATAGCAAAAGTGAGGGATTATTTTAATAATTTTCAAGGGACACATCATTAGTGGTATTTGCAAAACCACAGGGTTGCCCATGGTATTTTCCCATGGTATAATCCACTTGGTACACCTCATAACCTATTTTACTATACACAAGTTGACCAGATTTATTACATTATTATTACATCATTAATGATGTCATTAACACACCGAAACTCAAAACTGTATTTTTTACTATTCACTAAAAAATCAACTATTTTAGAAAAATCCCCAAAATTCACCCTAAACATTTATCAATTTGCAGAATTAAAAAACTAAGTCCATTTTTGAAAATAATTTTCTAAATATTTTTAATTTAATTTTTAAATAAAATCATACTTAATTCAAAAAATAATAATTTAAAAACTATAACTGCTTTTATATCACATTTAAAAATTAATCAAGATGTCATTATCTTAAATCCATAAGAAAATAAAATAATAATACAATTTACTATTCATTAGGGTCATATTAATATTCATATTACTATTCATAAGGGTATTTTACTATTCACCAAAAAAACAAGTTGGTTCCAATAGACTCCAAATAATAAACTGAACACAATTATATATGACCATTTTTCAAAATTCAAAACATAGAAGCAGTAAAATTATGTTTAAAGGCTACTTATAAATATCTACATTAAACAAAATTTCAATAATTTCAATTTATTTTTAGAAAACCTTGGGGTGTTACATTAGTTGTACTATAGTATTGAAGTATTATATCTTTTTTCAAGACAGTAACAATTTTCAAGTAAGATGTATGAAATTGTGGAATTTTATGCATAGAGTGTATTGTGTTGTTGTTATTCAAGAGAAATTAAATGTTTAACTACTCATGCATAAAATTTCTTCTGAACATGATGATGTTTCCAATCTCAAGCAAGAAAAAACTATTGATGATGAAACTGTGGAATTATTAGGGGATCAACAGTATGTTGGAGAAAAAAATAAAAAAACAAGAATGAAAGAGCATCACAGTTTTGAATAAAATTATCAAATAAAGTAGTCATGGTATAAAATTTGAGGTTGGTTGGAATCAACACGGCCAACCTATTGACCCCAACAAGTCAACATTCATCAGTTATCTTGGGGTCATAATGAGGATGAATGTGCCGATTGATATTGACTCATGTCACCACATCCATCCTGTAATGAAGGAAATCCTTTGGAAAGATATAATGGTAATGTTAAAATATACTTTTTTTATTTTACTGAAAAATTATATAATGAAACGTTGATTTAGTTTTCATTATTCCTTGCAAACTTAATTTATTTTAGAATATTTCTATAATAAATTTGTCTTAATGGCCACTAGAAAATACCATATAGGCTTCCGAACTCTTCTGACAAAGTTATATCTTAGGGATGTTGAGGGGAAAATAAAGCCCCACCCACCCCTTTGTTATGAACACATTATAAAGCAGGAAACATGGAATTATTGAAGAAATTTTTGCAATGAGAAATCATTTTAGGTTCATTGCAGTCGATAATATATTATTTGACATTATTTATTTTACCCAACTTGATTCAAATTTGTTAATTTATGAAATACTAAAAGAGTGCTGAAAATAAAGAGTGTAAATCAAAACTGGAATACCCCTATCACAATGAAAGTATGGGGTACACTTCATTAGAGAAGAAATTGGTATGTATTTTAAATCAAAAATAAAAGATTAATTATGTGATATGAAACAACATATATTCCTTTTTTTATATGCAGATTGATGAATCAAAATCTGAATCCACTTCCATCCCATCTCATGTGCTATGGAAGGAGGCTCGTTTAAATAAGGATGGTATATTAGTTGATGAAAACACAATATTGGTATGGGGATATGTGTAAGTATGACATAATTTTAATTAGTTATGATTTATAAAAATATTGCATAAAATAAATATGTTCATATTTTTTTATATGGTTTAGACACAAGAATCAGAAATGCCCATACCATAAGAAAATAGACTTTCAGTAGATTTGAAGCGACCTGAACAATATGGTAATGTTAGGGGATTAAGTTTTAGAGTCTCTCCTTGAACATATTTTGAGAAGATAAAACTAAATAAAGATACATATAATATAATGAGATGAATGCAGACACAAATAGACTCACTGCAAGATATTATTTTGCAGTCTGGTTTGGTAGACCAATGTATAAGAAAATATCAAAGTGAACTGGTGATGGAGAAAATATCCATACATGATCCAAATGATCTCACTAGATTTGTGTCTAGTCATTCCCTCCAAACCTTACTCAGGGTAATCAATTTTTTCATTACTCTTTTTCCTAAATGTGAATCAAACAACTTCTGATAACTTTATATTACTAAAATTATATAGGGTGTAGTTGTATATGATTTTTATCTGTCAACACCCATGTACCGCTATGTTGTGAGGGGTGCAATGTATAATATATTGGGAGACCAGCTATAAAATCAACCCCTCCCAAAAGATCCCATGTGAGTGGGGATTAAGGTAGCTTATGAGCTGATTACTGAGTTTCCCATTCCACTTGATGATCTAGATATTAACGGTCCAAGCTTCCCTAATGGCCCGAAGGACTTCATTTTTATTGATTTTGATAACACCCTTTTAAGGGATGAGAGGGAACCCTTACAAGGCCGGTATGATCAAAGATTATATGGCCCGTAGTCTTAGGAGATTACATGACCCGAAGGTCTTAGGGAATTCAACCAGACTATCTACAAGGAATTTTCCCTCCACACTATCTGCATCATGATAATAGCTCTCTACCTTTACATGGTCATCTAGCTAGGCTTTCTGTGCAATCACAATCTGGTCCCGATGGCATAGTCATACCCTCTCATTCTAACAAATCCATTTGGCTCTGCTCTGGTGATTGCACCTGCTCTGAATCCTCTTCTGAGGATGCTCCTTTTTTATAGTCTATCTGGGGAAAATTCATGTGGCCCAAAGGCCTTGAGATGGCCCAAAGGCCTTAAAGGTGGCCTGAAATCCCTACTGACCTGAAGGCCTGGGTGTCCCAAGTTGCTATTGGAGCTTTCATAGCATGGCCATCTAGTCTTATAAAGATACATGAGGTATGTCTTTAACAAATTTTTCATATTAAAACAATGTAAAAGTTGATGATAAAAGGTCTAAAGTGAGGTATGATATTATAGATGTATAAAGAGGTGGAGAAACGAAAGTTCAAAATAAGAAAATCTACTTAATCGATCAAGGAAACAAAAAAAACTTTTGAGAGTACCTTCTCTCCATCAGTTCCAAAGAAACATTTATTAACATTACAACTTCATAAAGAGATCGAATTTAAAGATAAAACTATGTCTTACATTCACTATGAAGAAGAAATATCTGGATTTTCCATTATGGGTAGAATTGGTCTTAAGACTCTAAATGAAATTCTCAATCATGGATGGTCGGGCATCTCAGTTGTGAATACACATATAAGGTACATTTTCCTAATAAATTTGTCCAAATAGTCAGCTAAATATGTTTATTAAATTTAATAACTATCCATATTTTTTATAGGTGTTTATATTACAACTATATAAAGGGAAGATCTCCCAAAGCACAATATAGATTCATTAATCCCAGTATCATTTCTACAGTAGAAATTGCTTTGGATAAAGAAGAAATAGATAAGAAACTAGATGAGTTACTCCAAGCATTTAATAAAAAAGTATCAGATGGAAGACTCTTTTTTATGCCTACAATGCAAGGGTAAAACTCAACGATCTAATCACATCAAATATATTTTTAATTTTTTCATTACTTAATTGTTTTTGTTTTTTAGGAAGCACTAGATGCTGATAGCACTCAACATAAACATCCCAGCTATTTATTTTTTGGATTCAATGCATTGACTTCCAAAAAACTGGCCACACATGATGTGTATTGTGAAAATGTAATACACTACATTTTATAGATAAACTTCAAATTATATGTCCATATTTTGTTTTAATGAGAATTTTTTTATGATAGGGAAGTCACTAAATACAGGCTAAATTGTGGCATGAGGCTGGTGTCTAAAAAGCTAAATCCTGTGGATTATTACAAATGGAAACAAATTAAGGTATATATAGAGACATTTAACTATCAAAACATTTCAAAACAAATTACTTATTTTGGTCGATGTTTCTGTGGTGTCTGAAATAAGATAATGAAATCAATTGTGGATATTATGTTTGCAGATTTATGAGAGAAATCATACATCATGAAAAATCCATCATCCCCCGACAGGTAGTTTCTAAAGGTAATTACAATTTCATTAAATATATTTCATAATCATTTGTTTGTTTATATTTTATCAGTACTATCAAGATTTTCGACAAAAGAGTTATTCAAAAGAATAAATCAATTTGTTTAGAGATAAGTGGACAGCGTATTTTTTGTCAAATTGTATACCAACAACAAATTTAGGTGATTAAATTATATTTTTGAGATCTAGTATGAGTTATGACCATCAAAAATTATTTGGTGTCTGAAGCATTTGTGTCAGAGTGCTTATATATTATTCTTCATCCATTTCTCAAGGAGAATATTAATGGATGAAATCAATTTGTTTAGAAGCGTTGAGCTATAAACAATAAAAAATTTGGAAAAATTTAGAGGTGGAGGTGGAGGCATAGAAAGAGATAGAGGTCAAGTCAGAGGCAAATTCAGAGTTGGAGACCAATATAGAGGAGGAGATAGAGGTGGAGATAGAGGTGGAGACCGAGACGGAGGAGGATAAGAAGCATTGGATTGAAAACAATAAAATTGTTGGGAAATGAAGTAGAATAAGGATCATACCATGATTTTTTTAGAAAAAATGTTTAAAAGTTCACACAACACTTGTCACTTAAGATAAGATTCATTGTGCATATTTCTAGTTTAAAATGGAATTTTAGTAAAAAACACACATGGGACACTCAAAACCAAGAAAATTCATTAATATTGTTTTGGTACTTTAGTAAAATGATCCATATGTCATTTTTGACATTAAGGGATTAGTCTCACCTCAATCTGATGCATATTGTGACCAGTATGACTCCAAGTGAATATTTTTTATTCAAAAGTGACATTCATTTTAATCAAAAAACATCCAGCATACTCAAAACAAAGAAAACACAATTTTATTGTTTTAAAAATTTAGTAAAATAGTCCATGAGTCATTTGGGATGTGTATAATTCATCCTCACCTCAATCTGATTCACGGTGTGACTGTTATGACTCTAAGTGCATCTTTTTTATTCAAAACTGGCATTAATGTTAATAAAAAAACAACTGACATACCCAAAACCAAGAAAATGCATTCATATTGTTCTCTTACTTTATAAAAATGATCCATATATCATTTTTTATATGTAGGGATCAGACACACCTCAATCTGACGCACGTTGTGACCGGTATGACTCTAAGTGCATCTTTTTTTATTCAAAAGTGACATTCATTTTAATTAAAAAAACAATTGACATACTCAAAACTGATAAAATGCATTTCGATTGTTTTTATACTTTAGGAAAATGATCCATGAGTTATTTGGGATGTGTATCATTCATCCTCACTTCAATCCAATGCATAGTGTGACTGGTATAACTTCAAGTGTGCCTTTTTTATTGAAAACTGACATTAATGTTAATTAAAAAAACAACTGACATACTCAAAACTAAGAAAACGCATTTATATTGTTTTGGTACTTTAGTAAAATGATCCATATGTCATTTTTGATGTGTAGGGATCATCCTCACCTCAATCTGATGCACGGTGTGATCGGTATGCCTCCAAGTGAATCTTTTTTATTCAAAAGTGACATTCATTTTCATAACAAAAAACAACTGACTTACTCAAAACTGAGAAAACACTTTCTAATTGTTTTTATACTTTAGTAAAATGATACATGAGTCATTTTAGATGTGTGGAATTTAGTCTCACCTCAATCGAATGCACGATGTGACTGGTATGACTCCAAGTGCGTTTTTTTATTCAAAATTGATATTAATGTTAATAAAAAAACAATCGACATACTCAAAAATAAACACATTTAGAATGTTTTTTTTACTTTAGTAAAATGGTATATATGTCATTTTTAAAATGTAGGTATCAGTTGTACCTTAATCTGAAACACGATGTGACCAGTATGACTCCAAGTGCATCTTTTTTATTCAAAAGTGACATTCATTTTAATCAAAAAAATAACTGACATACTCAAAACCAATAAAACTCATTCCGACTATTTTGATAATTTAGAAAAATGATTCATAAGTCATTTGGGATAGTATCATTCATCCACACCTCAATCTGATACACGGTGTGACCGGTATGACTCCATGTGCGTCTTTTTTATTCAAAACTGGCATTAATATTAACAAAAAACAACTAACATACTCAAAACCAATAAAACGCATTCAGATTGTTTTGGTACTTTAAGAAAATGATCCATGTGTCATTTTTGTTGTGTAGGGATTAGCCTCATCTCAATATGACGCACTGTGTGATCACTATGACTCCAAGTACATCTTTTTTATTCAAAAGTGACATTCATTTTAATAAAAAAACAACTGACATACTCAAAACTAATAAAACCCATTCCGATTATTTTGATACTTTAGGAAAGTGATCCATGGGTCATTTGGGATGTGTAAAATTTATTCGCACCTCAATCTAATGAATCGTGTGACCGTTATGACTCTAAGTGCATCTTTTTTATTCAAAACTAGCATTAATATTAATAAAAAAACTAACATACTCAAAACTGAGAAAATGAATTTATATTGTTTTGGTATTTTAGTAAAATGATCTATACATCATTTTTGATGTGTAGATATTAGTCACACCTTAATTTGACCCATGGTGTGACCGGTATGACTCCAAGTGTATCTTTTTTATTCAAAAGTGACATTCATTTTAATCAATAAAATAACTGACATAACAATACCCAATAAAAAAATCTAATTATTTAGATACTTTAGTAAAATGATCCATGATTCATTTAGGATGTGTATCATTCAGTCACACCTCAATCCAATGCACAGTGTGACCGGTATTACTCCAAGTGCATCTTTTTTATTCAAAACTGACATTAATACTAATAAAAATTTAAGTGACATATTCAAAACCAAGAAAAATATTTAGATTAATTTAATGCTTTAGGAAAATGATCCATACATAATTTTTGATGTGTAGGGAATAGTTACATATCAATTTGACATAGTGTGACCGGTATGACTCTAAGTGAGACTTTTTTATTTAAAAGTGACATTCATTTTAATCAATAAAACAACTAACATACTCTATAATAGTGTTTTATTTTTTCTTGTATTTGTGTTAGAAATTTTATTTCATTTAAATTCAGTATTTGTATCTTATTTTTGAAATTTTTTTTATTGTTTCTTCTAATGTAGTGTGTTGCAACACATTGCACCTGTTTCTAGTGATATAGTGTGCTTCTGTATCACACTAAAATTTTCACCTTTATCAGTGTTGTTAACTGCATTGATAAATCTTTCCTTTATCATTGCTTTTATAAGAAATGATAAAGGGATCCTTTATCGGTTCTTATAAGTGCGCTGATAAAGTCTATCTATATCAGCACATTCAAAAGTGCTGATAAATCATACTTTTATCAGTGCAAAAAAAGTGCTGATAAATCTCACTTTTATCAGTGCTTTTAAAGTACTAATGAAGGTTATTTTTATCAGTGCTAAATTAAAGTACTGATAAATGGGGTCTTTTATCAGTTCTTTAAAAAGGGATTATAAATAGTACCTTTATCAGTGCTTTTATATGTGCAGCTAAATCTCCCTTTTATTAGTGCTTTTTTAGCACTGATAAAATTCATGGACTTTTAACCACGCTACGGTCATCATCACTTCACTATCACTAATAAAATCCAATTCTAGCACCATTAAAATCGTTTTTTGTAGTAGTAGACCATGCTAATTGGCTGGGTTGACCCTCTCCCATGTGATTGACCCCTTGGGTCCCATATATGTGGTTGAGAAGGTCCTTGGTTGGCCAATGGATGGTCTAGTTTTTACTCTCCCAAATAATTAGTAATTACTAAGTTTTTTTTTTCAAGACAACTCACTTTCTTCTTAAAACATTTCTTCATAAAAACTATAATTTACTATCTATTTTTTCATGGAACTCAATAGTCTTACAAAACTTATCTTTATGAAAATAAATATTTTCATGGTCTTACACCTTCATATATCTTCAAAATTTATATGAAATCGTCAATAGATGATTTATCTTCACTTATTATGATAATGTAAAAAATATGAAACACATTAACCCATGTTATTAAATAAATTAAGACTATTTCATCAATAGTTATAATTACAAGGAAAATTTATCAAGCATGACATCCAATGTCATAAAATGAATCCATAACAATTCTCCAAGCATCACCACTTCATCTAAAATAATATATCACCTTTGAAATTCAATGGATGGATCATATTGTAAACTTCAAATACTTCCAATATTTCTTTTCCAAATGTAAATATATTTTCTAGGAATGTTATTTGTAAGTACCAAACCAAATCCAAGATTCATCAATCAATATTTAAGAATCAAAACAAAAGTATCAAATCAATGCATATAGTTTCATAGGAGATTCACTTAAATATTCAAAAAACATAATTTGGAACATAAACTTCCAAGTTTTTCTTCTTTTTTAATACATATTGAAATCAAGAGATTCATAACTTACTAACTAATTGAGAAAAATACAATACAAAAATAAATTAGGACCTTCAATCAAAAATCAAAAATCATGTTATCACTTCCAATACTCCTTGGATAATATTTAGGAAAGTTTAAATTATAATTAACACAAACCTCATGATCACTTAAACCCATTGATCCCACTGAGGTAATAAAGTTTTCCATATCCTTTTTGGAAAACCTAACCAAAATTTATTCTCATTCCAATCAATATATAAATTATTTACTTTGAGAACTTTTTACTTCTTCCTATTTTGATAAGAGGTATAAATTATTTATCATCAAAATTCACATGAAATCATCAATAGATTATTTATCTTCACATATTATGTTGGTGTAAATGAATTAATAAATGAAGAATCACTTGATGTAAATATGTATTGAAGAAGAATAATAGCTTGGAACTTGATTTTCCCAATCATATTTGTTAAATATTGAAGAGAATATACTAAGTAACTATGTGCATTGATTTGAGACTTTGTAAATTTCCCTATTATTTTATGTGATGTGGGATAACATGTAGGGAATTGAAGGAGGAGTTTCATTCGTTAGGTAATTCTACTTCCATGATGATGAATGACTGAATACCTTGAGAGGGAGGTTACATGAGATTTTAGGTATTCCAATCACACTCTCATCCCTATTTCTTAATTTTATTTTTTAAGGGGGGTGTTTGGTTGATGAAAAATGAGACAAAGGGGAAGTTATTCATGTGCACCTGAACTTTTTGATATGTTTGTTAAAGTTTGTATAGGATTTTTCATTTCATTGATAAATTTGACCCCTATTTTGAGAATTGATAATATATGAGCTTTTTATCACATGTGAGTATTTTTTATAGATATAACAGATAACCTTGGTTATGTATCTATTATTTTATACATAGTTTAGCCCATGTAGATTTATAATTTATTAACTAAATTTTCTCTATGTATCATGAGATATCATTCCTTCCTTTAAAAATGGTTAAATATGTTTTTGAGAGTAAAAAATGAGATGAGAAGGCCTCACTTACCCTTTGAATTTTATTTTCAATATGGGGGTAAAAATTTGGAGCACAAATATTAACTTTTATGATGTTCATAGATATTGATAAGAAAATACAAAGGGGGATATTTTTTATACTAAGTATTACATCTATTTTCAATGATGTGTCAATATGTGTTTGGTGAGATAAGATAAAGTGGTGATGATTTCAGAATTATTATGGATTCGTTTTATGGAATTAGACATCATGATTGGACAATTCTCCTTGTTAAATTTGATGATTGTTTGAACTAATCTTAAAGATTAAATAATTTTTCAAAATACATTAGATGAAGTAAAATAAATTTTAAAAAAAGTTAAATAATACCATGAAAATATTTATTTTCATAAAGATTTGAATATTTTCATGAAAAAATAAATAAATTGCATGAAGAATATGGTTTTGAATTTGGTGGTGAGTATTATAGAATGGAATTGATTAGTTGGATAACTCTTTTTTTGTACTTACTAAAATATTGGATAACTATTTAATCCAGTTGAAGGGATTCATAACCACTTCTTAGGTGGGAAGATAAATCTCCATCCAGTAATTATAGTGGCATGAGGAAGCATATATCCCACATAGAGCACATGAGGATGGGAAGAGTAGGGCCTGTAAGGATGTGCATGGGTAACACATATAAATATGGTAAGGTGGGACCATGTAACTTGTGGTTATAATGTATTGTGGGTGTAAACCCCACTAATGGATTGAGAAATTAGTGGAATGACATTACTTATTTAGCACTCCTCAACATCATGGATATCCAATGTGGGACGAAGTCACACACTATACTATTCACCTATATTAAAACACATCAACTTTTCACTATCCAATTGATGAGATCAATCTAGGCCATATGATCCACTACCGTGTTTTTCTTCAACCACCCAACACTTGTGAGTCTAGTTTCATGCTTCTATTCTACCATTTTTTAGCCACATTGATCATTCCATCAATCCAGTATGAGATCCTATGATCATGATGATATTTATACAATATATTAATGATGGATTCGATCATCATAAGCTTGATACATACATCATGGGAATTTTTTGATCTATGCCCATGTGTACTTCCATGAAGATTTATAGAAGATGGAACTGAGAAGTTCTCCAATGATAAATCCTGGATTTAATGCATTGGTGAGATCATAAAAGTCACGCATTCATATTTTCATTTCACACATGAAAATAGAATAGAATATAAATTTAAATGAGAATCCATAGGTATTTACTTATTCCATATTATGTTTTAATATGGGTGAACAATATATCACATGGCTTCATACCACATCAGATCTCCACACTGTTAAGGGGAACTTAATAAGTGATGTTTCACTATTGATTGATCAAGTTGGTAGTGAGTTTTAGCACCCACAACAAATTGTACCCACGGTCTTCATGGGTCACACCTCACCAACACTAGACCACCTTCCCATATTTATATTATCTACCCATGTGCATCCTTTTCGGCCCTATATGGTCAATCCTCATGCACTCCATGTCGGTGCTATGCTTCCTCATACCACTACCATGGATTTTTGAAGGTTTATGTGACCACCTAAGTAGTGTTTGCGGATCCCTTTGGTTGGATTAGGTAGTTGTCCATTTTTTACTAAGGATAATGAAAGAGTTATCCAATTAATCACTTTTATTCCATAATACTCACCACCAAAATAAAATCCATATTCTTCATAAAAATTCTTTATTTTTGAATGGAAATCATCAAATCCTCATGAAAATAAATATTTTCATGGTCTTTTTAAACTTATTGTAAACATTTTTCACTTAATTAAATTTATTTTTCATAGGTATTTAAGCTTTAAGATGAGTTCAAACAATCTTCACATTTAATAAGGATAATTTTTCAAGCATGACATCCAATTCCATAAAATGATTACATGATAATTATCTAATAATCACCAATTTATCTTATCACACCAAACACATATTGACACATCATCGAAAATATGTGAAACACTTGGTCACAAAAATTTAAATTATCTAAAAATTAAAATCATTATCACCATCAAACCTTTTGATTTCATACCTAGTTAAATTCATTTTTATTTGATGGATTTGATGCCAATTTTTTGAGGATAATTTTAGGAATACACCCCCAAGAAACATCCAAGATCATTGGATATATGTATTTTTTCAAATAATTATTTTAATTCAAAAGGTATTTCATGATTATAGTAATTTTGAAAACAAAAAAAGAAGTGTGAAAATTTAAGACAATTTTGGAATGTATAATTAAAACATAAGATAGTTGTGAAATAAAGAATGTATTCAAAAAATGATATAAGAAATAAGTAAATATGAAAAAATAATTAATGTGATTTTTCTCATTTTGGATTTATGTTCATAGCAAAACCACCACCCACAGACACATTTTATTAAGATCAAAATACAAGAGATGTAGAAGGAGTATAATAATATGAAAAATAATAAAATATAATCAATGTAAACTCTATTTTTGAAGCTAAATAATGAATTAACTAGAATACTTACATGGTTGGAGAGGGTATCTCTCTGGTGGTCATGTTCACTTTGAGTTGCTGGAAATAAAAACTCCAAGGTAGAAGAATACATATGTGCCTGAAAAAAAATCTAGATCTGAGTCTTTTCACTTTTTCGGAATCTTATGGATTAAAAAAGTGGACAAAAATATTCTATACTAAGTTGCATCATCAATACTCCACTATAAATATTCTATGAGAGGTAGCTAAGGAGGATGACCAAATGGAAGCTGATATCAAATAAATAAAAACTCGATAGGAAAAGTTAGAGTTCCACCACACAAAAAAATGAAGTCAAAACCAAGAGGAAGGATCAATCTATAATATCAAAGCATGGATATAGAAGGGGTGGTGTAGTTCCTATAAATAGACCAATCAATCAAAACACACCATGAATGAAGGATTTGAACCATCAAATAAACCAAGCACCCAAACGATGAACATGTGTAGGGTTGAAAATCATTGAGTAGTAAAGGGGATCAATGGATATTAGGAATACCATGAATTATTTATGATGTGGTATGATAGGGAGAGAAAGGTTCTAGGGAAATAGTAGGTAAGCCAAACACAGTGGCACAAAATAGATTCCCAACAAACCTAGTGCTCAAGAGGATCCCAAAAAAGAAATTTGAGCATAATAAAAGAAATTAAATAATTTTTTTCTAACATTCATTTAAATTAATATAAAAGGAAGAATAAATAATAGGAAATTTAAATATGAAAAGCATAAATTTATAGAGGGGTCATATATAAAGCTTTTATAATGAAGTTCAGGGCGTCACTGTAGATCTGAAATGGTGAGCTTGAATATATCACTACTATACAATATGGTTCAATGATTCTTGAAAATAATAAATGGTATGAGATTTTGGTTCTCCATAGTAAATCTAGTTCATTTAATTGGTAATAATATGATGTTGTTATGGGGAATTTTTTTCAAGATCTGATATGTCAAAGTTCATTTGGCCAATGTTGATAATGTTTGTTTCTATCGACCCCAAGCTTGATACTACTTGTTAGATTTTCATGGTTTTTCTAATATTTAATGTTATCTTTGAAAATAAAGAATCAAACTATCTTAGAAATAATTTTCATAAATAAAGGCATATATTTATTTAAACCTTTATATAATATAGATAAATTAAATTTAAATAGAGAAATAGGTGGACACTAACTTAAACATTTAATTATTATCACCTAGATTCATCCTATAGGAGTCTGTTCAAAATTTTCAGTTATTTATTTACTCGTATACACCTTTATTATCATTTTCCACTTATAATTTCATAAATATAGTAAATCTAAAGTTATAAGTTATTTGGAGTGGTCTTGTCTCTATATTCACATATGTGAATCAAAAATTGTTCTCATGTTTCAACACTTTTTTGATTTCTTTGGTTTATTAAAATTTTTAAACTCAGTCTCATTTTCTCATGGGTAAAAAACACCATTTTCCTAAGATGTAATATAATTTTTATTTTTTCTTCACATATATGATATATTTTTATACATTGAACTTACACACGTTAAGTTATCACATGTTAAGATGAGATATGATTATTGGTGAATCTTTATATAAGGACTGTAAAATCATCCTTGAGAAATTTTATACACCTAATCCCTTGAAAATACCTTTGTTAGTGGATCCATTAAATTATATCTCTATCTAAAAAAAATCTATGGCTATGATTCTATATTTTATCAACAGATTAACATAGCTATGTATAAGACCAATGTTTCTTTATTTTATATTATAAGTATTGATATATATCATATCCATCATTTGTTTACTATCACAATGTATATAAACCTTATACATTGGAATAGGGCAAAATTTTAGACCTGATAAAATATATTTAAGTCATTTTGTTTCTTTTCCAATAGATTTTCAAATAATAAACTCAGAATTCATTACATAGTTCATTATAAAAGTTTGTTTATTTGATCCCTAATAGATAAATCCACCTCAATGTGTAAAAACCCAACCACTCTTAGAATAGTGATCCTCATAATCCATATTTGAAGAATCCTTCCAATTCCCTCAGTTTACCACTATAACATATGTAGTAATCTATAGTACCCTTATGATATTTGAGTACTATTTTAATTTAATCTCCTTATTAAATACCTTAATTACTTTTTTATATGTTCAACTTTCAAATAGAATATGAAATATCAAGTCTTCTACTGGTCATAGAATACTTGAGACACCCGATAAACCTTTCATGTTCTATTTGTGTAACCACCCTACTAGGATTTGGTAGCATCTTACTCCCAAAGGCATATAACAATCAAATTATTTTAACCTATTTTAGACCTTTTAAATATAATGAGATTGAGAAAGAAAAATAAAATTATTATTTCTAATAATTTTGATTCAAAAAATGAATTTTTTTCATCTAAGTCTTTCATATCAAATTTTCAAGATAAAATAGACTTATCCTCATTTACTATATTCATATCAGTTCTAAATATTTACATGTGATCTACATATAAAAAAACAACCACATAATGGTTATTATGGAACCTACTATAAAAAAATTTATCAGTATATTTAACTATAAATCAATTTAATAAAATTACTTCATTAAATTTCTCATTCCATTATTTTGGAATTTGTTTTAAACCATATAGGGACTATACTAATTTGAAAAACTTATTTTATTTTATTAGTACTATAAATCCTTCCATTTTCTCAATATATATTTCTTTATATAATTAAGCATTTAATAATGTATTTTTAAATATATTTGTAAATTTTATAAATTACATATTGAACCTTGAGAGAGAATAATTCTAATTGAAGTTTATCTAGTTACGATAGCATAAGTATCGAAATAATCGATTTCTTCCTTTTGAGTAAACCTCTTTCCTACCAATCTAGATTTATATTTTTCAATTTCACTATCAAATTTTTATTACCTTATATATAACCAATTAAAACTTATTTTCTATGAACCCTAAGAAATATTAATTAATATCAAAGTATTTTTTTCATGTTGTAGATTCCATTTTATCATTTAAAACTTCCTTCTAGAGAGATGCATCAAAAGATGACATAATCATGGAGCTTATAAATTTATTATTTTTGTTATATAATTTAATGATGTGATCCCCACCAATATCATAATAAATGGGGGATTGCATCAGTTTCAGTTTATAAGTGTATTTTGGTATTTAATATGAAAATTGATTAATTCTTTAACTTTAAGTGATTTATTTCAATTTTGGAATTATTTGAACAAAGACTACACTAAATATGTATTTTTCATGGTTTTCATATAAGTTATAGGAGTTGGATTAATTTTAAAAGTAACAATGAATATAAAAATGAATGTGTAAAAGACATATACTCTTACATAAGAGTTATTCTAAAAATTGAAGAATATTTGGAAAGGTCTGAGATGAGGAGGATTAATTTTCGTAAGTTGTGGATTGAATTTTTTATAAAGTAAAAGACTCTTATATATGTAATCTTAAGAGTTATTTGGATGATACGAAAAGGCCCTACACATAACCACTGATAAAAAATTTCAAAGTAAAATACTCTTACATATGGATATGTAAGTGTCATTTTATGGATATGAAAGTGTCCTCCAATTGGATATATTGAAAATTTGGTGAATTCTAAATTAAAATTCATTAAGATACATGAGAGTATTTGAAAACATATATAAGAGTAATCTCATATCCCATAGTGATACATAAAGGTAATGTTCTTTATTATTGGGGAGTTGAAACTGATACATAAGATCAATTAATATAATGCATAATAATCATTTCCTTTTCTAAATTGAGGGTAAGAATGATTATGTGTAAAGGTAACCCCTCCAAAAGTTACCAAAATTCTAGAGCCAGAAGTTGATATCTGGAAGGAGTATGAGATGTTGGTAATTGGAAGATACATTGATGTTTCAATAGATTAACTCTAATTATCTTGAATTGTGGAAATTGAATCTATAAGTTAAGTATCCAAAATAAAAAAGGTTCTACATAATAGTTTAAATTTAAAAAGGTAATAAATTCCCTATTAATGTATGAGTAACTTTTCACATGCATGAGAATAACTCTAAGAAGAAGGTTTGGAGATTTGAAAAAAATTTGTGATTCCCCAATAATACATAAGAGTGAGTTTAAGGATATATAAAGGTAATTTTTCCACAACGCCGATGCGTAAAGGAAAATTAGTTAGTAAAATTCCAACCAAGATTCTCACATGAAGTTTTATACTTTGAAAAATTAGAGAAACCAAATCCTTGAGTAGTAAAGGTATTAAGTTGTCTAAGAGAGGCCTAATTTATTGAATCATGTTGTTTCCAATACCCCTTTCATACCAAAATTATTTAACATATCCTACATTAAAATATTCCCATATATTATTTTGTCCACATAGATTCATTCAAATGATAAGATGGAAATACAGAGATCACATGAGGATTTAAAGGAATAATAAAAGCGTCCAATACATGCAATGAAATCAGGGGAGGATCACTACATGCATGGAGGCTTAACCATGTAAAATTAAAATATTATTGGAATTTTCTATCTATTTAAAGTTATTTTCCCACAATTTTTTGGGGTGGGGGATAAAAATTATGACAGAACAGAGGTGAGGGTGGATTGGTTAGGTAAGAATCAAGTAGTAAAGATAAGATAGATTTTTTAGTTTTCACAGCCATGTCTAGTTAATCCCTCTATATAAGTGAGATTGTAATGACTTTCATATCCCCTTATGCGTCAAAATTATTTTTTTATATTTTTTAATTATTCTTAAATTATTTTCCTTTAATTTAAATCGGTTTTTTATTCTAGAATACAATTTTTGATATGGTTTTGTTCTGAATTTCTGTTCATTTCCATAGAAGTATGATTATTTTATGTTTAAATTTCTTAACCATGTTTTTGTTTAAGAATATATTTAATTCAATTATATTTAATTTTTTGGTGTTTATTATGTAATTAGATCATTTCTAGAGGAAAAATAACATTCATACTAAGGTTCAGTATGACTTTTAGGTAGGACTGGTTGTACTTTCTGAAGCTTTAGAGTGCCTATTGAGGGATTCAAATAGGGTAAATGTTGTCTCAATGAAGAAGGCGGAGTATAAAAGTATAAAATAGTTCACAACTATTGTCTTTAAACTATTCACACCCACTCTTGTTAATTATATCTTCTTCTATTTTCAATATTCAATAATTTCATACAAACCCTCTTTCTTCTTTAAAAAACATAAAAAAAATTAAAAATAGAAAACTTTATCTTAGTTTCAACCTCTATGTGAGATAACCTTGGAGACTGTTATTACTGCATTCTTATATGATAAAATTAAAACAAAAATTTATAAAAAATATATACCATTCCAATTTGCATAATTTTCAGGGAGGTTTATAAAGTTGTTAAATTTGTTTCCCTTCTATTCCCAGACATTATAACACTAATTTAATACCCTAAGACACGGAAATAGACATAACACATCACTATAGGGATATTAAAGAGATATTTCTAGGGAATAAAATGATCCAGTGTTTCAGATTGGTTTAGAGTATAGACCTTGTACATCCACTATTATGGTTGAAAACATGAGCTGACCAAAAAGTGAGTGTTAGGAACCTAAAAGATACATGTAAGACTATAAATATCTTAAGTAATTAGCAACATCATATAAAGATAATAAATAAAAAATGTGGAATAACTTGAGGCCCCTAATGGTTTTGAAATAAAATCAGGGTTGATTCATCAACTTCCAAAATTCCATGGACTTCCTAGAGAAGATATACACAAATACCTACATGAGTTTAGTTATCTTTGTGTGAACAATAAACCACCAAGGGTTAATTGGGACCATATAAAACTTAAATATTTTCCGTTTCTCCATGGATAGGAAAAAGAGTGGTAATACTACTCCCACTCCACTCTAATAAGGAATTAGAATAAATTGAAGAAAATTTTCCTTTAAAATTTTTTCCTTGATTCTAAGAAAACTTCCATTATTAAATAAATTTATGGGATAAGAAAAACAAAAGGTGAGATATTACATGAGTATTGAGATATATTCAAAATATTTTTTTTAGTTCCCCGTACTATAAAATCAATGAATTATTATTGATTCGTTACTTTTATGAAGTCTATTCTCTTATTAATAAAAACATGATAGATATTATTATAGGAGGATATATTTTTTCAAACTAATTTTTACAAATAATAAATTTATCTATAACTTCATCTTTGTCATATAAAATATATACATGATAAAATCAAGAATAATCATTAATGAAAGTAATAAATTATATTTTATTACCTTGTTGGGTGTATAATCAAAATCACAAACATTACTATTTATTAATTACAATAAATTAACTTTTATTTTTATATATGAAAATGGTTTCCAAACCATTTTAGTTTTCATTAAAAAGCACACATTTATGATCATTTTTATCTATTCTGGGTGGTAATTCCTTTATTGAAATTTCATGAATTTCTTGTAAAATGATTGTGCCATAAATAAAAATAATAAAGTAACCAAAAAACATTTATATTTAATTTGAATAATTAATCATATAAGTTACACTTTCCAATAAGGACCACACCCTTGGGAAGAAAAAAGTTATTTGTCTTAAACACAAGCTTGAACCCATGTTTTTCAACAAGATCCCTAAAATTAAGATCCTATGAACCTCATACACATACAAGACATCATTTAGAGTAAGGATATTTCTTGAGGTAAACTTGAAATTGACCACACCCTTCCCTTATATGTTTATTCTTATAAAGTTACCTATATAGATCAAAGTTCCATACTTTATTGATTTCATCCCCTTTAAGAGATATTTATTCTTACACAGAAGTTTTGTAGCACCAAAATCAATCCAATAAGAAGAGTTATCCTTAAGAATAATAGCTTTAAAGTTAATTCTCACAAATTTCTCCCATGAAGTGTTATTACCACCTTTATTCTTATAGAGATAATAGTACTTTTTGAAGTGTCCCACCTTGACATCGATTTAACATGACCATTTATTATTCTTGAATTCTACATTTCCTTTTGAAGGATGGTTTGGATTTTTTTCCCCTTTTAGGACCTAGATGAACCAACTACCTCTGCCATAAGGACCTTATAGTTACCATTATTAGGTTTTTTTCCCTCCTAATTATTTTTATATTCCTCCTCAATATGTTGTTATCTAAGTAACTCATTGAGGGAAATATATCCCTTATTTTTTTAGATAATGTTTAACATTCTATTCCAAGAAGGGATAAGTTTATTGATGATGGATGTGAGAACGTTGATATCATCCATGTTCATATTTTTTTTATTTATATGTTGTAATATATGTTGTATTTTATACAACCACACTATGATGGATCTAATATCTACTATTTTATATGAAATGAACTTTATTTCTAGAAATTTCATTATCATCGAATCCTTGGTGATTTAGTTTCTTCCAAAGTATCCCATATATCTATTATTATTGGGAGGTGTTGGTAAACATCAAGGAGATCATCAGTTAAGGTGTTGATTATATGTACTTGATACATGTGATCATACTTCTCTAATTTTTTCCTCATATGACTTGGTGTGTCTTGCCATAATATGTGGTAGAATTTATATTTGAGAGTATATACACCAATTTTAGAGTCATAAGTAGCAAGTTCATCCACTTTTTTTACCTCTTGAAATTGTTTCCATCAAATTTCTCTACCTTTATTTCATTATTTAACATTGATGTGCCTATGTATATTGAATATACTCTTTAGATTGTTATGGTTATTAGTATGTAATGGTATGAATTTTTCTGCATGGTAATATATGTAGCTTGCCACTGCATGTTATGATTTTAATGGTTATAAAAATATTTAAAAATTGTTTTTATTTTTTGGTTTTTAAAGGGGAGGACTTGTTGGAATCCTATATTATTAAGTTGGTTGAAGTGAGATACCCTTTATAAGGTGGGGACACTTTTATCATTATTTAAAATGATAAATTGTTGAGGGGATAATTTTGTGGGGTTTTTTGAACCACATAATCCACATATGCATACACATGCATGATCACATAATGTGGCTCTTTGATGACAAAATTTTCACTTTGTGCATTGTGTCAGTGCTTAAAGGTGACTTTATTTTTATTGATGGGTCAATGGGATGTATTGGTTTGGAACAAGTCTTGAACATGTAAGACTAGTGGATCTACTTATTCCTACTAACGATTATGATCTATATTGTTGATTAAATCAGGTTTGATATTATGGAAACATTTGTTCACTATCAGGTGTGATCTAGGACACATATTTGATTTAGTGTGATCAGATAGACAATATTGATCTAGATAATATATTCCTTTCTAGAATAGATGTCTACCTAGTTCTATGGGGTGGTATAACTTATAAAAAATGGTACTTCAATACTTATAAAAGGATGATCTATGGTATGTAAAATCAATCAATTAAAAGCAATGAAATCACCATTCCAAAATACCTCTCAAGTTGTGATTCCTCTAAAGTATTCTAAAAACATTAAAGTATCTTTCTTGGTGTGAAAAAATGATCATTCATTAATCTCCTAATTCAAAAGCCTTTTCAAGGGTTACTCTCCACTAAGTAAAAGTGTAGAGTAATGGTCCACCATTGTATCCTAAATAGGATTTACTTGAAACTCATTATACTACCGATTTAGTGGGATTGAACCTTCTCTTAAAGAGGGAGACATATTAATGTGCCTTTATGGGATCAATCTACTACAATCCAAACAAATCACAAACTATTACACACCAATATCTCTAAAATAGTTTGTATTTTTTTAAGCTGACTTAGTGTTCATAGATATTGTTCATATTGAATAAGATCATGATAGAGAAGATCTGATTTAAAGTAAAATTGCTTGAATCATTTTGAAAGAAACTTGAAGATCATGCTTAAAATGGATGTTTATGAGTTTTTCATGTCACAAACACCAATCCATTGGTTCCCCTACTAGGCCAAATATAAAGATAAAGATAACCCTCAATTCCTTCCTACAATACACTATGGGTTGGAGGCTATAATCATGGGTATAAATTGTATAAATGGGAGACATTACCCTTAAATAAATGGATCTGGGAAAATATATAAGTTCCACCAATAAAATCCATCGCATAAACAATATATAAAACATCCTAATAAAATAATGTAAGGTCATAAAAAATTAAAATAAAGTAAAATACCAAGAACATCACCTAAGAATCAACCATAAACTCCAACAACTCTTGAATAACTCCACAAGCTAGTAATGCTCAGATCGATCACCAAATAGATCCTATGGACCTGAAAATAATTTATATACATAGGGTGGGAATACATGTATACTCAGTATTATCCTCCTCAAAATCTCGTATAAAATTTTGAATGAATCCTACTAAAGCCTAATGAATAAATAGAGGAAACCAAATCATTACCTAATAAGGTAAATCTATATCCCATCCTCACCAAGGCTTGTTCATAAAGTAATTCATAGAAGTAAGAAATTATATATCAAAACATATATTTATATCAAAGGATACCCATATACACTTACCCATTGGTCTTTTTCCCTCACGCCACAATGATAAAAACCCTATGATTTAATTCTTTCTATAAGTCACCCTACCTTCCCGAACAACCATATCACTACTATATCTCATCTTGCACCTTGTGCACACATATATCATCAAATCCATAACCAAGTAGTATTTCTAAAAGTCATCACAACCTATGTATCATGAGTTATACTTAAATCCATCATAGATTGTGCATGTACAGTTGTGCTAACCAAAATAACTACAACTAGAATACATGTATATATTATAACCTTAAGTTGTTGTTTCCTGTATAGACATTTATATTGAAACTAGGATTCATCGCATCCCATATCAGAACATACCCTATACCTAAATCCATTAAAACCTAGATATACTTACATATTAAGCTATCTATAAATTGGGATAAGGAAGAGGGGTTATTTTTTCATTCAATCCCTCACCATCCTGGGTTTTAGGGAAAACATATAGAACCCAAACCATTTTGGAATTTACTTCCCAATAAACTCAAGTGGTGGAGCATATAAAATCATAAAACATAATGATAGTATATCTCAGAACCACAATATGGGAAACTAACTAAAATAATACTCAATCAATATCGATCATCCCACATGATACCCTTTTACCACCTCTAAGTTATAATAGACTAGATCTCATATAATCAAACAAGCATCAAGGTTCAACATTAACGTGATTCATTTAGTAATTAATAGTTACTGGTCATTTATTTACCCTAACATATATTTTGGTATAATAATATAATATAATAAAATAAGAGTAATTTTTATATCACAACATTTAAATTCCATATTTTCATTCCATTCTCTTAGATCATTTATCCCAAATAATTCTATGGTTTTTAATTTAGATACCATTACCTCCATCAATGATAAATCCCATAAATTAATTTTTAAATTCATTTACCATTATATAATCTAATTATTATAGGACTCAACCTAAAAATACCACAAGTAAGTTTCACTCTCTTTGTATAAGACAACTACAAGAGGCAGTTAGAAATCACAACAATCAATCATCAATCAAACTAGCCACTATATAGAAAACGTCAATCAATAAGAGAAATCCCAACTCTTAATATGTACCAATAAACCAATAAATATGCCTAACACAATAATTAGTCAATAGGAAAGACCATATCTCAACATATTCCATCCATATCAGCACCATCCATGTTGAACCACTTCCATGACCAAGGAAAAACAGCCCAAACCATTCCTAATATACCAACCATACTAGGTTCAGCGATAATTCATAACAATATATCTACCATTATAAGGCATAAACATGGAAACAAAATTTATTTTCAACATAACAAACTTAGGGGAAACTAAGGTCATCACATTAAGAAAAAAATCATATCAAACATGGAATAATAACATGATTGTTCTTATAACAACACCAAATATATTAATTTTAAAAATAAATATTTACCCACTACTATATTGAATTAGATAATTCATTATGATTAGGTTTCATAAAAAATAATCATATTCAATAGCTAACAGGGTCTATGAATCAACTATAAACATGATTCAAGCAACACTTTCAAGCTTATTAGATTTCAAGGATAAATGGTAATTAAATTCACATGCCTCATTCATTATTTATGTTATCTTAACACCTTTACATTATTTAACTATTTTCAAACATATCAATAATGATATAGAATGATGAAAATCATAACAAACTATCTATAAAATTATAGATTCATACCCCTAAACATATCATAAGCCACATACGATCACAACACCCTTCCAATTGATTCTATTTAAAAATTTAGTATCATTATCTTTTTTATCTCAATTCCACTGCTTCCTAAAGAAGATAAATCATGTTAATCCCACACTTTCAAATAGCTAAGAAAGGTTATGAATCCCCTACCTCAATAGAAATCTTTTAGTGTTCTTTGAGAAATAATGGAAGAATAAATGTAGATCTCAAATCACCTCTCCTGTGAGGAACCCATGATCTATAAGTATATCATCCCACTAAGAATTTATCATTAATAATTAGTAGAAAACCCACTAAAATTTAAGTATAAGGACAACTATAGCATGTAAAGAGATAATTGGAGAGAGGTAAATCAATGAATAAGAATAAAACTCACTTGGATCACCCAAAAATTTATATTTAATGGATGGGAGATAAATCCAAGCAAAGGGGATCAAGATTATATGAAAGTGTTCCTTTGGCTACCTATGGTTCAATTTAATATAGATGAAATAAAAGTAACTTGAGAGGTTTTAAAAAAATTTACAAGGGGTAAAAATATAAAACCACAACACAACACCCCTTACCATGAAAAAATACTTAGGTTATTCACAAAATTTATGACACATAAGTGGTGATCATTCCATAATGGTCCTAAGCAAATCCTCCTTCCATAAATCACAATAAAAATTCATTATCTCTCCTCCTTGAATTCAAACTAAAACCCTTGATCCCCATAAAACTAGGGTAAGGTCATGGTGTAACCTAAGCACTATGAAAAAGTGGTCCCCCAATTGGTGAAATCAAGGGTATCAACCCCCAAGATCCATAATGTATCCCCAAACACTATGAATTAATTACCTTTATGAAATCATTGAAAACTTATAACTACATGGAGTATCTCTAAGCCCACATCATAATGACCTTTAATATAATATAGCTAAAAAACTGACCATCCAGGACTCTAGGGTGCATCCTAGGATCTAAAATGTAGTGGTATCTAAAAGGGAAGAACTAAAAAAACCTCCCATCTATAGACTCCACATCATAGAGGAGAGGACCACCTAATATAAAAAACCCCTATTATGAGACCCAAAGTACCATACCTCAACAATAATCCCCCATTGAAGTTACAAATAAAATCACAATTCTTTTCCTACATCCCTTCTTAGACACCTCCGATCACTGAAAAACACAAAAGAAATGTTTCAAGAAAAACTAAGACCTTACATCATATGCCTATTAAACAATTTTCATCTTTAAGAATTTAAAATGAAACTCAAGAAGGAAGGAAAATGAGACCTAAAAAACCTTGTGAGATACCTCTCAAAGATCTTTCCATAAATTTGTACAACTAACTCGCTAGAGGAACAAGATATTTAAGCACACAATATCATCCATTGTCTCATGAATCAATAAAATTTTATACACATCATCTACAAAGTTATAAATCAAAGAACATTGTATATTGATCATTAATCTACAACTTATAATCCCAATTAATCTCCTCCAATCCACTTTGTTTACACCAGACATAAATCAAAGTAATAACACACTCGTACAACACTTTCTCTTGATGGTTCTAAATATCAACAAGAAATCGATTGAAGTTTTCATCATATTCAACATCCATATCTCCATATTCAATGAAATAGGAATAATCTTAAAGATACCTGTGAAGTTATGAAACATGTAATACATCATGAGTCTAACTAATCTATGGGAGAAGTGTTAACTGATACACAATAGTTCTAACACACTTCAAAACATAAAAAGGTCCAATAAATTGAGTAGAAATATTACACCCATCATTGAACCTTCACTACCCAAAATGAGATGATACATTCAATAACACATGATATCCAATATAAAACTCCATGGTATTACTTTTATGAACAAAATGGGACTTATGAATACCCTATGATACCTTCATTATCTCAAGAATCACTTTCACCTTCCCTCTCATTTTCTACACCAATTTCAGCCTGAGAATAACTGAATCTCCAACCTCATTCCAATAAAATAGAGATATTAAAGGTTGAATATATAATTCTTAGAATGAGGCTATACCAATGGTATATTTATAATTTTTATTATAAGAGAACTCCACCAAGGGTAAATGAATCACAACAAATAAATCTTCATAAATGAGCTATATCCCTTTATTTGATTGAATAAATCATAAATCCATTAAAGATGATAGTTATTCTTCACCATTACCTAGTTTAAGAAATGATAATCTATACACAAACATAGATTACCATTTATATTATTTTTAAATAAAACTATACCACCCGAAGGTGATACACTAGGCTAAATTAAACCTCACTGTAGAATATCATCAATATGAATGAACAACTCATGATGTGTTATCCTATACATGGACATTGATATCAAAGTAACAGTAAACTATAACTATATCCCAAAATTGATCTTATATTGAGGGGGTAACATCACAACCTATTTCAAAAATACATCAAGGTATTATTATACAATCCTAGGAAACACTATTGACTAATCCTCTATTGGACTCAGCATCAGCTTAATCATCAAGGAAATACAAGAACTTAACATGCATCTGACCCATACAAGGGTCATGCTCACCAAAAAACACAACATACTACCCATCAACATCGTATAATTTAACATACCTCATGAATTAATAAATAATATACTACACTGAATACAACCACTCCATGTTATGAATGATTTCATATGGTTGTATCCTTAAAAATAAAAAATCTCCCCATGAGAGAAGCTTCCCTAGAATCAACTAAAAATATCTACATACATAATATAATCTATATCAACCTCAAACTAACATTTTCTGCACCAAGGGAACTAGAAGACTCTCTACTTAAAGTCCCAAATCCTAGACTAGGGAAGGTGTAATGGAAGATTTCATAGTTTTTTAATCAAAAAAACATACACCCCAACAGAATATTAACAGATAATACCTCACATGATGTCTAGATCACCTGTTGATGAAAACTATAAAGCATGCATCTAACCACATATATCACCAAGAAATCTTTTCCCATATTTAAAACCACCTTTATAACCATGATCTACTCACTTTACCTTAGGAAGAGGGGCCATCATGGGGTTGTGCTCTGCCAACCTCACCCCCTCTCTACTGATCAAAACTAGAGTACCCTACTACTTCTACCTTAGAGAATATTATTGAAATATTTGAGCTGAAAGAGGGATTCCAACCCCATGATAACTACCAAGAAATTTTGGGCACTCAAGATTCTGATGGATATGACCTCTACATGAAAAACATAGCATGCATAATCCACTGGAAAGGATTCAAGAACTGAAAACTCTAGTGATATAGGTTAATGAAGGTTGGAACTGAATCCTTGTTTCCTGAAACTTTATTTGACTAGGAAACTAAGAACATATAACCGTATATATACTCTATAAATATTCCTAATGAATCCCTTCTCATGATTTTCTTGTTCTATATAGTACCCTCTCAATAACTTATACCTTCACCAACACCTCAAGATATGTCAAGAATGTGAACAGCGTGACCTAGAACTAGATATCTAGATGAAAATACACCTAGAAATTATTCTACATAGCCTCCTTCTTTAGAAGAAGGACTAAAGCATAATTCAAGAGGTTATTTTACCAAATATTAAACTCCCACTTTTTGGAACTCCCTTAGCAAAGAGTAAGGATCTCATATTGACAAGTGGACTTCATGGTTGTTGAAACAAACTTGTCCTGAAGTTGATCATGAAACTTATCCCATGAAATATTTTAATCCTCATGATCCCTAGGGAATAAAAACTACCACTTTAGAGTATTCCCATGTAGCGCACTAAAATCTAATGGAACCCAGCACTCCCTCTGAGCATAGATCAAACTGAAGAAATTCTCTATATTTTTTAACCAGTCCCTAGACTCTTAATTTGAAACAGATCAATTGTATTTCTATATTCTATGGTGCTGAAACTCACAAAGATACTTCCTTCAAATGTCATCATATTTGATCTCAACTTTTCAACAACATTCAATTATGTCCTGCTGAATATCATCAGCATAGACCTGACAAGGACATCAACCTGGAGTTATACCTGCAAAAGAGTAAACTATTAGGGACTCCCTAAACCTGGAATGTATAATATTTAAGGTTAATTAATATTTATCCTAGTTCCTATTGTTTACCCAACTTAATCATAAGTGATGACAATTAGGATGCATGATCCTTACCTAGGTATCTACCCTAAAAGAAACATCACTTCACTTAGTATATTCAGTAAACCTAAGTTCCTTACATCAGACCACATGGGGACCTAAAATACCATGTCATAGTCAGTCTCCCTTGATTACATATCCAATACTCTATGAGTTGGATACTATCACTAAGGGTATAAAATGCATAAATAGTAGTTATTATTATCAATAAATGAATCTAGGATAAGAGATAAGATCCACTAATCAACTTTATCACATACATAATAGATAAACCATCCTAATAAAATAATGTAATATCATATAATGTAAAAACAAAAGAAAATACCAATAGAAATTCCTAAGAAGAAACCATAAACTCCAACTACTTTTTAATAATTCCACAAGCTGGTAATGCCCAGTCTGATCACTAACCATATTCTATAGACTTGAAAAAATATTTTATATATATAGATATGGGGTGAGCATATAGTTACACTTAATGGGATCCTCCTTGAAACCTCTCAAGAAAATGTGAAATAAGTGTACTAAATCTCAACGAATAAACAAAGGAAACCAACTTGTTACCAAATCAGGTAAATGTATATCCCATCCTCACCAAGGATCTCTCACTAATTAATGTAAATAAGTAAGAAATTCAATATCAAAACATATATTTATATAAAAGGTACCCTACATTCACTTCCCCACTAATTTTTTTCTTGCATTCCCTAACACCAAACATCATATGCTTTCATCCCTTTTATAATTCATCATGAATACTCAAGATACTATATCTAATAATTTACCCCATATATAAATATCTCATCCACATCTCATCACATCCATAAAAAAGTAGTAATTCAAAAATCCATCATAGTTTGTGTATCATACAGTATACCTCAAGTCATTATGTCTCGTGCATGTAAACCTATGGTAAAGTCACTATAGCAAGAATACATGTATATACTATAACCTTAAGTTTCTATAGCCTACACATAAATGTATACTGAAATAGATATCCATCACATATCGTATTAGAACATACCATATATCCAAATCCATTATAGTATAGAAATTCCTACATATTATTCTCTAACTAAAGGGAGGGTAGGTAAGAGGGGGTAGTTTGCCATATATTTCTTCAACAACTTGGATGTTGTGAAAAACATTCAGAACCCCAAAAATTTGGTCATACGATACCCACCCAACATAAGTGGTGGAGTATATAAAATAAAAAAAAATGATAGTGCAACACATAACCAAACTATGGGAAACTACAAAACCTTTGACTCAAACTAAAATTATTGTTCCACATGATACCATACTTCCATTGATAAGGTCTAAAAAATTAGATCTCATATAAGAAAACAAGAATTAAGGTTCAACATTAACCAAATTCATTTAGTAATTAAAAATTATTGATCATTTTATTACCCTATCATAAATTATTATTTAATTATTTAATATCATCAAATCAAAATTCTTTTTATATCACATCATTTGAATTCCATATTTTTATTCTATGATCTTAGAATATTTATCCCAATAAATTCAATTGTATTCAGTTTTGATATCATTATCACCAACATCCATTCACATAATTTATTTATAAATTCATTTAACATTCTATAATTCAGGTATTCTAGGACTCATCCTAAAAATACCATAAGGAATATTCATTTATGGTGCATTGGCCAACTATAGCAGGCAGTTAGAAATCATAATGATTGATCATCAATAAAACTAGAAACTAAGTAGAAAAAATCAATCAAAATGAAAAATCCTAACACTAAACCCATATCAATCAACAACCCAAACACAACCATCTGGAAATAGGAAATTCTAGCTATCAACTTGTTCCATGAATCTCAAAACCATCCAAATTGAAACACTATTACAACCAAGGAAATATACCAACCATAAGAGGTTCCAAGATAATTCATAGTAAGAGATAAACCATTCTAAGGAATAAAAATGGAATCAAAATTTATTTTCATCACAATAGTATCAAGGGGAAACTAAGGCCATCATGAAAAGAAAACAATCAATGAAATCATGGTATAACAACACCATTGTTCTTATAGTATCACAAAAAATTTAATTTCAGAAATAAATATTTACTCATTCCCATATTGAATTAACCAATTAATTATGAGCATGTTTTAGAAACAAGAAATGAATAAATTTAGTGGTTAATAGTGGTAAGGAATAAACTATTAAAATTATTCATGAAACACTTTTACTCTTATAAAATTTTAAGGAATAACGATAATTAAATTCACATGCCTCATCCATAATTTATGTTATAATACCACATTTATATTGTTTAAACATTTTCAAGTATATAAATCATGATATGGAACATTGAAAATCACAAAAAAAAAATATCACATCATCTAGAAAATCTTATATGCATCCCCCAAACATAACATAAATATCATGTGATCACAATACCCTTCCAATTAATTTATTTATAAATTTTAGATTATTATCTTTGTTAGTTTGATTAAACCACTACCAATATAATCAAAAGAATATTAAACCCACACTTTCACATAATAAATAAAGTTAATGAATCCCTTACCTCAATATAAATATTTTAATGTTCTCCATGAAATAATAGAAAAACAAGTGTAGATATCAAATCACATATCTCTAAATAAACTTGTGATCTCTAAGGATATCATCCCACCAGGAATAAAATTTCAATCATCAATAAAAAACCCATGAAAATTTAAGGAAAATGGGTCCAAAAAAAGAATAGAGTGAACAAGAGATGTAATAACCAATGAAAAAGAATAAAACTCACCTCGCATCTTTCACATATCAATATTTAGAGGATAGGGTCTAAATCTAAGAAAAGGGGATCAAGATTCACTAAAAAATATCTTCTGGTTGTCCAGGGTTTGAAATAATATGAGGAAATAAGGTTAATTTGATAGTTTTCCTAAATTTATACAGGTTGTAAAAATATAAAACCACGATGCAACACCCTTTACCATTCCACCATACTTAGGTTTTTCTCTAAATTTATTGAGTGGAAGAGGAAGATATGTCACAATGGTCCGAGTCAAATTTGACCCTTGAAATCAAGATGAAAATCCCCTTATATTTACACCGTGAATTTTCATTCAAAACCTTGACCCCCATAAATCAAAGGTAAGGTTGTGACTTACCTAAGAATCACATTACAGCAGTCTGCTAACCAATATAACCAAGATTCTCGACCCCCAAGATCCATAGTGTATCCCCAATAACTACCCTAAAGTGAGAGTTTAGAAAGCATAGATAAGGAGACTAACCTTCGAGCTCCATGGTGTAACACAAATCCCATGACACAATAACCTATAATAAAAAAACCATTGAACCATCCACCCCGAGAAACACAGTGCAACCCGATCTCTATGACTCCAGGATATCCAAAAGGTAAGAACCACCAAAACCTATCTTCTCTAGACTCTTTGATGCAGTGGTGATAACCATGTTGCAAACCAAACCCCTATGGAACAACCTAAATAACCATGACATAATCCTAGTTTCCAACTCAAATGTAAACTCAAACTGTGCTTATACCCCACCATCCCATCCCAAATACCTTTAATCACCCAAAAACACAAAAAAAAAGTCTAGATCACATTGTTGAGCTCATAAAATTATAAGTTTTTTTAATAGAATTTATGCAGTATAACAGGAACCCTAGGTCATCTCTCGATGGAGCCTTAGATCGTTAATTTTAAAATAATTTTTTGATTATGAAAATAAAATGTAAATTAGATTTTATAAAACTTGGGTTTTTATTTAAGAATAAAATAGATTTAAATAAGTGATAAAACAAAGCATAAATTAATATATTTGATTAAACATGATCAACCTAGGGAAATATCATTATAGTCATCCTTAATCACTTCAAGAGATAGGTTTTGGATCATTTAATCCCTTGTTTTTAACACTAATAACTATAATGTTACTAATTTTATACTATGATACCTTCTAGGGTTTAGTCATAAAAATAAAATGATTCACCAGTTATCATCGATGATTGGGTGATTTTTGTTCGACTTCATAACTAAAATTCACCAAGGAAACACATAAAGAACTCATCTTGATGTATAATTTTGTATGTTATTTCAGTGTGATACCATGAAATAAAATTGTCATGTCTATGGAAGTGTTTATTTTAATTCAATCTACCAATATAAACCATAAAAACACCGTAATTAAAATGGGTAGAAGAAGTGGTGAATGGTGTGTGAAACATTACATGAATGGGTACCACAAAACATGACCATATAAATTTGAGTATGACATAATAGTACATAACTCAATTAAATAATAATATAAGATTAATAAAAATAACATATAAACCTATAATTTAATATATCATTCAAATAATACAAACACGATGCTTGAGATTTACATTACATTCCTCCTTGGGTGATCATAAGGAGTTTAGAACTCCATGGAAGGGGAGGAAGCCAAGATATTGAAGAAGAAAATACAAAATCCTCCAATCTTACCATATTTTCAAGAAATATTTTATAATTAGGGGTAGGATACATTTTATGGAAAATTGAAATAATATTTCCACAAAATAAGTCAATTTCCTAAAGGAATAGGTGACTATTCATATAAGACTTTTTCTATCTACTTCATCAAGATGGTTGGATGAATTAAACACAACATTTTGACTTTAAATTCATTATAGTGGTGATTCAATGATTATATTTCCAGTAGAGGTGGAATCATCCCAATTGGATGTCAAAATCTCAATTTATGACCCAATCACTATAGGTAGGTTCAATCTGTCACTCCCAGAATGTATTCACTTTGTGGGCCTCTTTTGGGCCTCTTTTTTTCAGATCCAAACTTTGGTTCAGTTGGATGAATTGAATCCCCATAATCATATAATCATAAAAAAAAGTAATTTCCACATTTGGATGAGTTTAGTGACCATTATGATAGAAACTGTGAACTACTATCAAATTGGTTCATTCTGTAATTACATATTTTTAAGATTATTTTCAAGAAATGAATTCAAAATATACATTGAGTGAAAAATTATTTAATAATGGGATAATAAAACCTATAAAAAAATCAACACATGAGTATAAGGGTGATAATATATGATATATAGTTGTTTTATCACACAGCCACACTTAAACCTTTGTACTCTTGGGCAATGTTTTATATCCTAATTAAGTCTCATTCCTAAATCAAAGGTCATAAAACTTATAATATTATTTTGAAATGAAATCCATCATTTATCATTTATGGAATAAAATTTTCTATCATTCTTTTTCTCTCACATTCAAATTTTTTCATTTTCATTTGTTCACCCATGCAACATTTCGCAACCTACCTCACCTAGAAATTTTCCCTCTTCACTCCAATAACATATGAAAGTGGGGTTATGATAATTCCCCAGAGTTCATGTGATCTTACCATATGCTTTCAAATATTCTAAGTTCCCTACCTATAGAAACTAGTGTTCTAAAAAATAGGACTTACAATAGGTTGTTTTGAGGTTTAATGGTGTTTAATCTCTTAGGTAAAAAGCATCTCAAAATTTAAAAAGTGTTCATAATTAATGTACTCACTCAACCCTCACTGAGTGTATCACTTACAACTCACTCTCCCCTTTGTTCCTTTTATTTGCATCGCAACTAAGCAGTGAATAATAATGACTAAACTTCCTCTTTTCTCCATTTTTTTCTTTTTTCTATATTTTTTTTTGATGTACAGAATGATTATTTTTTATATATAATTTTTTTTGTAGATAAATAGTGAAACATGTGTAACAAAATGATATAATATGATTGTGAACCACTTACCAAAAAAATTCATGAACCATTTCCATTTCATTCAACCCATACCAATGAATCTTTCCCTATAATTACAATGGAAAGCCTCTATCCCCCACACTTGTTGAAAATAAAACAAGAATGTACACAAGAGATGGGTAGGTAGGGATAAATTATCATGTAATGTGGTTACCTAACAAGAATTTCATGGTTACTAAATCTTAGGAAGGGTCAAATGTCAAGGTGGTCCAAAATAGGGGTTACTTATACAAATGGATTTTCAATTGAATGATGGCCTCTATCATGGGTGTAGCACACTAGAATCTTATGGATTCAAATAGAATCAAGGAAAGTTATATTTTCTCAACATGACTCAAGACTCTCAAGAAAGTTATTAAAAGAAATAATATGAAATAAAGGGCTTATAATGTCTCTCGGGTAATGGATATAAAATATTGGTCAGTGATAATGTGGCATAGGTTTCAAAAAACCATTAAACACCTTTTAATGATTTTAAAATAAAAATTTTAGAGAAATATTTCATATCAACATTCATTTGAAGTCATTTTTCCAAAAAAATGAATTTTCCACCCAATCAAGTCATTCTTGAAAAATGATTTGGGATATTCTTATTAAGATCACCGTTTATATAAAAACACAATACAAAGAAAAAGAAATAAAAAAAATAGACATGTTAATTTTTTTTGTTTTATTTATTTATTTATTTATTTATTTTAAAATTTAAATCCTAACTAACCTATGTAATAATCCCCCACACCCAAAAACTAAATTATCTTTAATTAAAGTGGTATAAATAAATACACAATAAAATAAAGGTAAGGATAAGGGGTATCCTGCTATGTGGTGTCATTTATGGAACCTATCAGCCGGATATACTCCACTGAATTCTTTGGAAAATACTTATAGAAATTTTTGACCTCTTCCCATTGATAATAAACCTCTTTTCAATCTTCTCATGCAATACCTGTATTGTATTAAAAGGGTAAACATTAGTAACAATATAAGGATTGATCCATCGGGAATGAAGGTTACCTGGGTGGATCTTTATCCTAGAATTATACATGAGGAACTTCTCACCAATATGAAACTTCCTATAATGAATCATCTCATCATGGATAGCATTTGTATTCTCTTCATAGATTTGGGAGTTCTCATATATATCGTGCTGAATTTATTCCAACTCCATAATCTTTAACTTTCTATGCTCACCTGCATTAGATATATTCATGTTTCATTGTTTAACATCCCAATATTCATAGTTTTTTATGTCCATAATAAGGTGAAAAGCCTTTAAAAACACAATAATATATGGATACATTCCAATTGGGGTTTTAAAAGTAGTATAGTATTCTTAAAGTGCATCATACAAGTGTAAACCCCAATCTTTCCTATTAGGTTGTACCATTTTTCCAAAATTCACTTAGCTTCTCGATTTGAAATTTTTACTTGTCTTTTAGTTTGGGGGTGATATGAAATAGATACTTTATGAAAAACCCATTAATTATAGAGAAATTTTTTCATGTTTTGATTATAAAAAATGTTAACCTTGATCACTAATGATGAATATTAGCAAACTAAACCTTCTGAAAATATAAGATCTCACAAAAGCAGCAACCACTCGAGAGTCATCATTCCTAATAGCCTTTTCTTAAACCCATTTAGGGACATAATCAATAGAAAATAATATTTATAAAAATACAAATGAATTTTTAAAAGGACCCATGATGTCAATACCCCATCCATCAAAGATCTCATAAAATAGCATGGGTTGTTGGGGAATTTCATTCTTATTAGAGATATTCCCTATAAATTGACATCATGTGCATAACTTAAAAAAATGGATGGGAATCTCTATAAAATGTTGACAGTAAATTCTAGATTCATGGACCTTTCAAGTAGTATGTTGAGAGCCAAAGTGGCCCATGTAATCCAAAGTGTGGAAGAAGATCAAAACATAGGTGAACTCATAGTTGGGGACACACTAACGAACAACCTGGTCACTATAAATTCTTCACAAGTATGGGTCATCCCAAAAGTACCATCTTGAATAATTCTTAAGACTATAGGATTATTAATTTCTAAAATAAATGCATACCCTAGATGTTGCTAAAAATTCACAATGTATGCATAATAATGGGTAAGGTCCACAACATCACAAAGGTTCTCATCATGGAAGAATTGTCCAATGGGTAGGGATGAGTCAACACGGTGGTAAAATGGTGGGTAAATACTATTAATGCGGTCAGTTAACACATTTTAAAATCCTATATTATCTCAAATATCTAGTTCAAACTCCTAGAGGAGGAGTATCCACCATATGTGGTGAGGCTTAGCTTCAGGTTTCTTAAAGAGAAATCAAAGGGCAGTGTGATCAGAAAACACAATGACTTTAGACCCAATAATATATTAGTTGAAATTTTCAAAGGCAAACACAGTATAAATGAGTTCTTTTTCAGTGGTCAGGTATTTTTACTAGGCAAGGTCAAGGGTACACAAAGTATACACAATGAAATGTGGATCTCACTGAACCCTATATGATAAAACTTCCCCAACTACAAAGTTAGAGGCATCAAACATAAGTTCAAAGGGGATATCACACCTTGGTGGTTGGATGATGAGAGATAATGTGAGACTATTTTTTAGTGAATTAAATATATCCTCATAATTTATATAAAAAATAAAATCATGATATTTTTTTAATAATGAAGATAAGGGGAGTCAAACCTTACTAAAGTATTTAATGAATCAACAGTAAAAACCAACATGAACCAAGAAATATCACACCTCGTAAACACATTTTAGATATATAAGGGAGGAAATTATTTCAATTTTTTATTTGAAAACCTGAATTCCCTTAAAATAATATTCCCAATAAATATCCCTCACCCTACCATGAAATTTAATTTCTCATAATTTAATATGATATCTTTTTCAATGCAATGATGGATGAAATAACCTAGGTGTGTCAAAAAATCATCAAATAAAGAGCCATAAACTATGAAATTTTCCATAAAAACTTCTATATAATTATAAAGGTACTCATAAAATATGTTAAACATACCATGTAGAAATGTACTAGGAGAATTACAGAGACCAAATAGAATCCTTATATATGAAAATGTATTGAATGGATCGGTAAAGGTTGTATTTTATTGATCCTTGGGAGATATATGGTTTTGAAAATAACCCAAATAGCCATCAAGAAAACAATAATGGTGCTTATTATCTAATATTTCTAACATTTGGTCAATGAAAGGTAGAGGAAAGTGGTCCTTTCATGTGGATTGATTTATTCTATGATAGTCAATACAAAATCTTCAACTGTTTTTAACATGTGATAGAACCAATTCATTATTTTCATTTTACACTACCATTATTCCAATTATTTTAAGCACAATTTGCACTGGTATAACCCATTTACTATCATATATGGGATAAATGGTCCCAATAGAAAGTAATTTACTAACATTCAATTTTATAACTTCAAGGATGGTGGGATTCAACCAGTGTTGAGATTGTCTTATGGGTTTATCCTCATCATCTAAAAGTATGTGGTGCGTGAAAATAGATGTGATAATATTGTGAATATCATCCTATGTCCATCCTATTTCCTTTTTACAGTCTCTCAAAAGGTTTATTAGTTTTTATTACAGTTATGGAGAGAGGTTATTGGAAATAATGATGGGAAATTGGTCAATACCCTCAAGATAAGTGTATTTTAAATTAGATGGAAGTCGTTTTAATTCCAACACTGGTTGTTTTTGTATTGAGGGAGGGGATTTAAGAGGAGTGAGGTCCATAAAACAATCTATTTTCTCATGTTTATTCTCTATGTAAAGAGAATCAATGGAAATGATATTTTCATAATCATCGACGGTCATGGGTGCCTTAGAATGAACACACTCATCAATTAAAGAACAAATTTAATTTTTTCCAAACCCACAAATCAATAAAAACACTAATTATAACTGAAATAATTCAAGAATGAAGAAAAGAAAAATGAATCAGATTATGGGTTGAGAAGAGAATATTGTGCGGGTCATTAGAGAGTACTTCCATTTAATAGATAGGAAGAGTAGAGTGATCTTCAATAGGGTGTTTTATAGAATCAAGGATATTGGAACTTACCTTTTCTCCACAAAAATACATGGATAGTTTATAATTTTGAATGTTAATGATTTAATTTTTTGTTTTAAGGAAGGTCCTTCCAATTATGAGTGGGATATGTCCTTGGGTCTGAGTATCTTCCATCTTAAGAACATATAATTATGTAGGGAGAATGAGATTATTTACTCTCACATAGACATCCTCAATCACTCATATTGGGTGTGGAGTGATCCTTTTGGAAAGTTTCAAAATGATTCCTATTTGTTGAAGCACTTCAACCTACAAATAAGTATACAGGAAGTGAGGCATCACATTAATCAAAGCACCTAAATCAAGCATTTCATTATAAAATAAAGTATTCCTTATTATGCAAGGTATCATAAAAGTGATAAGATCCTTGAATTTTGTTGGCATCACTATTTTTATCAAGTCTATGATATTACTTACAAGTTTGACTCTCTCATTCCCCATAAATTGTTATTTGTGGGTTCAAAGTTATTTAAGAAATCTCGCATAGCAATGAATTTGTTTAACTTCATCCAATAGAGGAATGTTAACTTATACCTTTTTAAATATATCAATGATATATTTCTCAATTTAATTATGAAAAATTTTATTGGATTTAGAGAGTATTTAGGGAAAGGGAAGGGGAATAGATTGTTTATGGAAATAATCAATGATAACTTGTTTACCCTTTTTGTTTTTTTTTTCTTCAATTAAATTTTTTTAGGGTAGAGAAAGAGATTTTTCCAAAGGGAGACATGCCTATTAGGTATAATCATTAGAAGAAGAAACTTAATTACCACTATAAAGTGTGATTTAAAATAAATTACTTTTTCCCTTAGGATTAGAAATATGTTGGGATGGTATTTTTCCAAAACCTTGTATATTAATCTCATATTTGGTATTTTACAATTATCCCACTTGAGTTTATAGGACTCGAATAGCTAATCGCATGGTCTGTTCACTAGTAGAAAAATGGTCTTTAACATAAAAATTTTAATGACTGTTCTTTCAGACCTAGATTAAAAGTATTCTATGAGGAATTTTAATGTCGGTTATTCAATAATTGACATTAAAATAACACTTTTAATATCAGTTCTAGAAAAACCTACTTTAAAAGTCCTAATGAAATACTTTTAACGTCATTTTTTCTAGGAACCGACATTAAAAGTAACTTTTGACATCAATTTTTCAAATAAATGATCTTAAAAATGATGACCAAGTTTTATTTCATTTCCCAAGAACAAATATGACTAGTTTTGGTGCTAAAAAATTCTTATGGATAAAAAATTATGGATGTCAAAATTTAAACATTAGAAGACTTTTAACATCAATTTTTTTCAAGAACTGACCATAAAAGTCAGTTTTAACATTAGTTTTAAAAAAACTTATGTTAGAAATTTTTACGAAGATTTAGATAATTTCATAAGTTTTGATTTTACTTATCTTGGATCTAAAATGGAGTTATAGATCAAAAGGTATATCCTTCTAAATTTTTACTTCTCTAATACTTATCTTAGAGAAGTTCAAAATTCAATATCCATAACTTTTTTATCTATAAGTCTGTTTGATCTCCACGACTAGTCAAATAAAATCCTAAAAAATGAGCTATAACTTGGTGATGATTTTTAACATCTGTTAATTGAGAAATATACATCAAAAGTGACTTTTAACATTGGTCCCTAAAAACTAACATTAAAAGTCTTCTATGAGGACTTTTAACATCATTTCTTCAAAAAATGACATTTAAAAAAGGATTTTAACATCAGTTACTAAATAACTGACATTGAAATTATTGTGGTGATCCTTTAAAATTGATTTATAAAAAAACTGAAATTAGAACACCAATACATGAAGGTTTTTAACTTTGGTTATATATTTAACTGATATTAAAATTTAAATTTCGAATAAATGGGATCATTATTTAAATTTTTTCACAACACGGATTTCATTTTTTATAATACCACCTAAATTTTAATACAACACAATTGAAAATATTTTCATTTACTATATATAAATCCATGTTCTCTTTATTTCAACATTTTTTACCTCTTCGATTCAATAAAATTTTCAACACATCTTCAATTGATGATTTGATCACGCTGACTATTCTTATCATGTAATTTCTTTATTATTATATTCCTTAATTTCTAAACATCTTGAAAATTTTTCTTATAATGATGAATTATTCTTAAGAATGAGTTATGAATATAAAACATCTGGATGAGATTTACCAACTGAGGTTCAAAATTCATTATCGATCACTGTTTTCATTACCACATGAGTTCTTCCCTAAAAATAAGAGAAATGATGATAAACAACATATTGATTTGAAGGTAACTCCAAAAATCATTGAAATATGTTATAATCCTTAAGTTTAGTTTTTTCATTTGGTGTATATAATTTTAATTTATGTTTATCATATTTTCTCTAAAACGATTTGTATCTATCAAAAGTTAGAGAAGAACTATTTCTGAAGGCCATAAAATTTTATCTATAACTCTGGTTTAGCTCCACATCCAGTAAAATTGAAAATTGGGAAATGATATAAAACTTTGTAAACTTTCTTAATATTAGTTATTTGAAAATCTAATGTAAAAAATGAATTTTAACATTATTTATTGAAATAAATTGACATTAAAAGGATTATATGAAGGATTTTTGCATTAGTTTTTCCTGAACTAACGTTAAAAGACTTTCATGAGGACATTTAATGTCGATGTATATCAAAAAAATAACATCAAAACCTTATGTAATCATATTTTTGATGTGGGTTTTCCAAAAAATAGATGCCAAAAGGTAAACATTTTATTTTTGATGTCAGTTTATAAAAACTGACATTGAAAGTCCCACTTTTAACATTGGTGGTTTAAACATCGGTTAAAAATGGATGTTAAAGACCATTTTTATACTAATGGTTAGAATTGGAAATTATGGGATGACATTTTCTTCACCATATCCTTCAGTATTGGTTCAAATTTGGTAGGAGGAGTATTGTTTTGAGATGGTTAAGGATAAGAAGGTTTTATACCTTGGCCTTATTGATAGTAATTCGGTTTGGGGTAGCTTGAGTTTCCTCCTTGTTGGTACTGTGGTTGTGAATTCTACTTGTAGTTAAGATTTGGTATAATGTTCTCTTTAATAAAAGGCGATTCTTGATGAAATGGATTCCAAGGAAATAATATTGCACAACACTCAAATAAATCCTAAAGTTGGGGGAAGTGATCAAATAAATGGTTGTTATCAAAACAAATACCATAATGCAATGGAATGGGAGGAGAGTGAGAATTACCTTGAGCCTAAGATAATTGACTTATAAGGGTATTAATTTCTTCAAGTTTATTATCTACCTTTCTTATAAGGATAAATGACTTACCTTATGAACTCTTTGAGTGGGTAAAATTGCTCATGTACCAATTTATTGTACATTTTGAGCCATGTTTCCCATTAAGTCACAAGTGGTGGCATGTGTTTTATACACTAGAACACCAAAATCTATAGTATCTATTATACCATGATCCATGTGGATAATTCCCCCATAGAATTATTGAATTATCAATTGTTCACTAATTTAGAAGTGGGGGAAACTTGAACAAATTCTTTTGAATCTTTCCCAATATTCATGAAGGGTCTCTCCTTGTGGTTTTCAAATGTCATAGATTTATTTTATAATTGATGAAGTTTGGAATGAAGGGGATAAAATATCTAGAAAAAGTTATTCAAGTTTATTCCAGACACCAATTGTGGTAGGTAGATAGTATAGTCAGTCTATAGAAATACCATCAAGGGAGAAAGGGAAGGTTGTAAACTTAATGAGGTCCTCAGTCACATTTTGGGGTTTTATAGTGGAGAACACTATGTGAAAATACTTGACATGATTATAAGTGTCCTCACCAAGAAGACCATGGAATTTGAGAACGATTTGGATGAGTCTTGATCTAATATCAATGTTGGATGCTTCCTTGGGATATTGAATGTAATCGGGTTGGTACTCCACATCAATGGTGGTCAGTTATTTTAAGGTTTGATTCCTTACAGCCATGTTTTCTAGGGTTTGATTTGGTTCACTCTTATATTTCTTTATGAAAATTTGAGGTTCCAAAATAGGATCTTTAGTGTTATTATTCTTTAATAATAATTATAATGTTATTCTTATTTAATTTTTTTCTACTCCCATGATATTCTTCTTCTTGAGTCGTGATTGTGACTTTATTTCTCTATTTTTCATTTAGAACTAACATTTATTGCTTCTGAGGGAGGTAACTATGTGTTATGAGCTCAATTACCTAGTTTATTTCCAATATTTTTATTATTATGATATATTATTTATAAGTTAAAATGATTTTAACTATATATTTTAGGAATTTATTTTCCATTGTTTTCTTCTAAACCTATCTATTTTTCTACTTCACTTTAGTATTGTAGTCTGGAAGATGATGGAACTTGACTGTGTTGTTATTATTTAAGGTGGTGTGAGGTGTTACAATTTAGAAGTGGTGTTTTTTCAAGCTAAGATTTAAATTGTGATTTTATTATTATCATATAATTTTAGGTGAATATAAAGTGATTTTGATTTGATCACTGAGAAAGAATACTAGGAGTGATTATATCTTTCTAGGAAAAATATTAGAATCATTGTACTCTTAAGGAAAACAGCTATTTATTTTAATTTTTCACTATGTTTCTCATTTTTCCACTATGTTTTACATTATATTCTTGTATATTTATACTACATATTTATTTTATAAAAATACCCATAGTTTTAGTATATAATAACATGTTTAATATATTTTAGATGAATAATAATAGTTCTAATATAAGAAATAGTGTCAAGTTAGTAGTTTACACATTATATTATCCCTAGGTTAGTGACATTATTGTACACACTATGGTTAAAAATAAACATTTATTATGATTAAGTGACTAAAAACCCAAATAGAAGGCATTGTTTTCAGGGAGATGATGCCTACTATACACTGTTTTTCATATTAAAAAATAATAAATTTTAGAAAAAAATTGTTCCCAAATCCATATTTTTTAATTTTTAAAATCCACTTTGAGTTTTAGTTAGAATTATGTACAATCACACCCTAAGAATAAATAGTCACACCTAAATTAAAATAAAACAAAAGGAACATCAAGATTCATCAGACCTTAAATTGGGATTATCTCACTGATATTTCCTAGATAAATACTTCATATCAATATTGAGATTGGTCGAGAGGATAATAGAGGACATGAAGTCTAATACTGATCAGTAGTAAATCATAATATAAGACATTGGATCTCAATTCCTCAAAGATAAAACCAAGTTAAAATTAAAACCATCTCTTAATATTTTCATTGATCCCCAAGGAAATATCTCTCACTCTACTTTATCTTGATCCTCAGGTGATAGCATGATAGTCTTGTTTTTCAATTAAATATAGTCTTTATGTAGTTTTTCCAAACATATAAAAGATTACCTTCATCGTTTTAGATAATTTAAAGGGGTATGATAATCTCCTTTGGTTTTTTTCTTTATAGGGCAGTCCACCTGCCATCTTAGAGCATGCATCAATTATTTTCAGTTTTATAAGTTGATCTTATGCTAAGGGATCCTCATAACCTTTAGTGTCCTCTTTTAAAGGTTCCTTAGATATAATGGATTTACTTTCCAATCAATTTTTTGTAGGACTAGAAAACTTGTAATAGTTTTTCCATCATCTAGTATGCTTCCTTGGAGTTGTTTTGTAACCTTTTGAGTCTATGATGGATTTCTTCTCTTTCTTTATACCAGCATAAAAATATTATCTTACCTCATTTTATGATGAATCATGAGTGTCTATAGTTTTTTATGTGACATTATTGATGGAATTATCAGTAAAATATTGTCAAAGATCTTTTGTTTCTTGATTAGTCTCTGAATCTACAACCTAAATAAACTTCTTTTTATTATAGCTTATACTTTTTCACCCCTCATCATCCTTTTCAGCATTGGTCTCTTACAATAGTTTAAATTGATTATGAATTCCAATTATGGTGGTGTACACATGTGTTGTAATCCAATTAACATCATTCCCTTCAATGGGTGGGATGATCAGTTGAGCAGTCATGGCTATCATTTCGCGGTCAAGACATTTCCATTTACCAAAAGATTCAAAGGTGACTGAAGCATACAATTGGGTAGTGTTAAGGAAACTAGAATTATCAGTTTATGATGGTTCATTAGCACAAAACAATCTTTTGTGTGATGTATCGATATCTTTTTGAAATCCTTCATTGACATCAACAAAACATTCTTGCTCCAAGTTCTTTCTTAACACCAGAGTCGAGTCTGATAACATCCCAGCAACTATTATTATATCCATATATTCCTCCCAAAAATAACCATCTTAATCTAGGTAACCATTATTCACTAGTGACGAATCATTATTCCTACAATAATACTCAATAGTTTCATCCATAGGAGAAATTTATAATTATTTGATCTACCATCAGGAAGATCCTCACCCCTCTAATGATGACAATTCTGGTCCAGCTACCCCTATTGAAAACAATTCTTGTGGAAATCCTTCCATGATTCATAGACAACATATTGTCTATAAAATCACTCCCCTTCAATTTAAATCTATATTAATCATATGGGGGCCTTAAAAACATCAAACTCTACACATATTCAAGGGGAAATGAGGTGGAACAGAACTTGGGTTCTTTAATTCATTTAAAGGGATCACCAAAACAAATTACCAACTATCCTAAGTATAGATATATTGTTGAATAGGAGGGGTAAACCAAAGACATGTACCCAAATAGTCAAGTAATTTGTCTCATGATTCATATGGAAATTTAACATCCACCTTAAGACCCTATTTTCTACATTGTAATCAAATTTAGGGAAAGGTAAAGGTGATGTTATAGAGGATTGAAGAAGAACTGAGAAGTGGGGGGTTTGAATCAGTTGTTTACTTTTAAAAAATTATCTTTAGTAAATTTAACCTTTGCAACATGTTAGAGTTATATCCTTATAAAATTTTATTAAACTCAAGTGCATGAAAAAAGAAAAGTAAACAAGGTACACATTATTTACAAGGTTCGTCCTCAGTGTGATAACTTACATCCTTATCACATCCCCTCACATGGATCTATGGAAATTCACTATTATGAAGAGGTGAATAAAACTTGTGTCAAATCTTGTTAGAAACCTTTTATCTCTTGATAATAATGACTATAATAACACCCATTATTTTTTTAAAAAATACACCAATTTTATCCACAAAAAAATGTAACTTGTTCAAACCACTCCACCAAAGGTCTATCTAGAATATCATTCTTATCTGCCTCTGTCAAATTCACTAGTTTCTGATGACTTTAGTTCAATAAACTCATTCCAATGGACCTATTATCAATATTTACAAATATAAACCTTTCTGATCTATGTGTATAAAAAATATTCACTTATCAAACAACTTCTCAAAAACTCATACTAAAACCCTCAATACGATTCTCTATATCTGATAAACTAAACTTTCTTTAGTCTGGTATTCTAATCAAAATACTCTATTTAGGAATTCTTATTCAATACAAAACAAATTTTGTTGACAAAACATACTTATGACACAAATTCTATAGAGTATCATCTTTTTTTCACTGGTGATCAGTGTCAAGTATCTTTTCACTTTCCACCTATAATAATAGGTACTTCAGAATTAGTAAAGGTGGGAAACTAAAATATTTTCCCACTCACCCAAATTCCAAAATCCCAAATTTCTCATTCATTTGAACTTCATTTGGACAATTTCAAATCTTCTCAACTCTTTTGAAGTCTTATCAAAACTCATCAAATCTTTATAAATCTTCTTTGAATTTCACAACATCAGTTTAGGAATTATGATTTAGAGAATAGTCATCATCTGTCTAGTCCTATTAACCCACTTAAAACAAAATCAACCATAATATCACACTTTATAAAATCACTTTCCGGGAATTTCAAGTTCGGAACATCTTATTTTGTAACTCTAATTATCATCTAAGTTATCTTGACCCAATTCAAAACCAATTAATATCTTTATCTATTAACTCACTTAAAATAAAAAAAATGAATAACTACTCTAATGATCAAATAAAAATTAAAATGGTTGACTACATTGTTTCAACTTCTAAAGACTTTAGTTTCATCCAATAACTTTAGTGGAAACTTCATTATTTCTAAAAACTTATTTTTTTGGAGCCTTTATACACTTATATGCATCTAGTCACCTATCATCTTATATTGTTAGTCTGGAGAATGAAGTATGATTGCTAACTTGATCTCCCCTATTGACTTTTCTTGGGAATGATGGATCAATGCCAAAAACTAATCTGATGAATCAGCATAAAATCCCATCTGGTGGGTTTGTGTTAATAACTCTTCACACTCAAAATCAACAACTCTAGTCCATCTAATAAACATTATATTATTTGGGTAGTATGATTTTTTTCATATGATGTAACTCTGCATATTATTCCCTATCGGTGTCAATAACTCTTTTGATTGATCGTTATCTGTATCTCATCTTGCATCAAGACTTCCATTTGTAACAACTCAACAACTTCTTCATCTGATCAACTATGGTGTTAAATTACCCAACTACATTATTCCTCCAATATTCAAATAAAATATGTTCATAATTTTTATATTTCATTTAAATTTTCAACACTAAAAAATCTCTAAAAATAGAAATCACATTCATTTCTAATGATGCATCAAATGGTCAGTCAAATGGTGCATCTGATCAAAAACTATTCTAGTCTAACAACTTCTGTATCTAATTATTCTTGATTTGGTGATATAAATCTAGAAAAACTATGACTAGAGAATTACAACTTTTCTCTTTCTTTAAAAACTTATATCATGATAGTTTTCATGATGTTGTGAACTTAAGATTAGAAAACCATCATCTTACTTCTCAGGAAAGTTCTATAAATTCCCATCAACAACTCTCAAACTTACTTCTTTTCAACAAATTCTGAATTTATTTATTTCAAAAACTTATAACTTAACAACTTCTTTGTATGATTCATTTTATCTTCATAAAAACTTAGTCTTTTAAGAAGAAATAGTATCCAAAGAACCAATTCCAATGGATCACCTGATTTCTAGCTTTACAAAAACAACTTTATTCATTTGGACATTCAACAAATTCTCATGAAACAAGTTATAAAGTTACAAAAACACATCTTTCACCTGATTTAAAAAAAATATTTACAAAAATTTAGTTTAAAACAAAAAAACTTTTAAAAATAACAAAGTATCTTCAATCTCCCCCTTTCGATTTGTTGAAAACACTCGTTAATAACTTTTTCAACTCATCATTTTTTCAGAAGTCAAACTTTTCAAAACTCTTTTTTGTAAACTCGAGATTTTTAAACTTCTATCAAAACACATCCTTTTTCAAAAGATAGTGTCCTAACACCACATTATTGTACAAAGTAAATTTTTTAAATGAATTCCATCCCTCGTTGACAAGAAAATTTGAGCCCATGTAAAGATAAACTCTCCATTACTTTTATCCTTTCCTATCACTTCACTTTCTCAACCCTAGTTTATGATAACCATGACTTCATATTCATTTAAGTAAGAAATTTACTTCCCTTTACCTTCTAGAATAAATTTGTATAAATTCTCTCCCTTTGTCAACATAATCCAAAAAATTGTGGGGGTACTTCCTTAAGTTGTTTAAGAATTATTTGGTGGAGGTTAAACATTAAGTTGAAACATCAATTCCACAAATATTTCTTTAGGCATTGGTTTTGTGAAAATATAATCAATTTGATATTTTTTTTAAATATATTCCAGCACAACATCTCTACTAGAAACATTCTCTTTTATGAAGTGAAACTTGAAATAAATATTTTTTGATCATGAATGTTGGATAAGAATTTTAAAAAGATCAGTTGCACTCTGATTATCACAAAGTATCTAAAATGGTTTTTAAACTTCAACATTCCAATATTCCAACTAAACATTAATCCACAACATTTAAGTACAAGCCTATATAGTAGCAAAATATTATGATTCCATTGTTTTCAAAGTTATAGAACTCTATTTCTTATTATTAAAACTCACACAACATTCTTTAAATAAAAATGTTCCTCTAAGGGTTTGTTTTCGGTCATTTCAATCTCCAACCCAATCAATATCAATATAACCATGAAATTTCATTTCACAACTTCTTTCTTATAATATCCCATGTGAATTTTTTCTTTATCATATCTCATAATTATCTTTTCTACCAATATTTTAGATTTTTTAAGATCACTTTTATATTTGACACAAAAATCCATAGCATAAACAATATCCAGTTTTGAAGATGTCAGATAAATAAAAATTCCAATAAAATTTGGAAAATATTTTTTATTCACTATTTTTCTGATTTCATCTTTACTCAACTCTGTGCTCACTAAAATAGAAGTTTATATAAGGACTAGGACTTAAATATTACATAATATTGAGTTTTGGTCAAGAATATACTTTCTTTCACTATAAAGATCCTTTTAGGTTTAGAGTTTTAGAGAATTAGGTCATAACTCATATATAAAAAAACATAAAATATAAAGTGGACACTTCTGATCAGTATCCATTTTTCTCATAATATAAAACATTTAAAATAAATCATGAATTATTTTCATGTAAAATCTCCATGAATTTCAACTTGACTTCTTTATTTCCCTTACTCATCCTTAAACCCTATGAAAACATTTTAAAAACTTGATATGATCCCAAGATCTTAGTAAGGGATATAAAAATAAAGGAAACTGTTAGTTCAGTAAAAACATGGAAAATCATATAACGTTTAACTTTATCTTAAAATTTATTTTAGAATATGAAATAAAAAAATTTCACATGAAAAATAAACACACATTTTACTCAAATAAAATCATTAAAACCCATAGAAAGTAATTAAAAGTCCTTTTGGTGACTCAGAGCATCATATATCTAAAAACCTTTCAAAACCCTTTCAAAACCCATTTCAATTGGAATAACCATACAGCCAACTTCTAATATTATCATTATCGAATTAATTGGAGAGATATAATGGGATCACCTGGTTTTATATGGTTCACCCCATGTTAACATGTAATGGGATTTCCCAGTGCTATCTGGCCTACCCCATGTTAAGTTATAATGGGCTTTCCCAACGCTATCTAAGACACCACATGTCAAGTTATAACAGGTTTTCTCAGCACTATCTGTGCTACCCCATATTAAGTTGTAATGGGCTTTCTAGATGTTATCTGGTCCACCCCATAATTCAATGCTTAATTAATACTTCATGAATAAAACACCTTCCTCATAAAACCATTTGAGAAACTCTTTTAAACTCATCTAAAAACTCTTTCAGATAAAAATACCATTTTTCTTTTAAAAACCAATTTTCAAAGGAAAATTCCCTTTTTCTTTTGAAAACCATTTTCAATACCAAAATATCCAAAAAAATAAAGAGGTTTTTTTATTTAAGGAAACATTAAATCCTTCAAATGAACACAAAAATAAAATAATGGCCATGGTGGTGTAAAATTCCTTGTCTTCATGTATGTTAATAATATAACATTCCTTTTATCGTTTGTCAAAACATTTCGTATAAAACTCATAGAAAGATTATTTTTGAAAAACATGTTGAATGAAATTAAAAATAGACATAAAATTTCCTTTATAATAATTTTATATAAATAAAAATATAAAATAATATCAATAATATTGACATATAAGAAAATATTTTGAAATTAAATCTTTAAACATTTAAAAATATATTTTTAAATCAGTGTCCCTTACCACTTTGAAATATTTGAATAAAAGGCCCCATGGGAGATTAAAATTTAACAAAACATAAAATAACATGAGAATAAATAAATTCATGATATTATATTTTAAATTTTTTGTATATATAACTCATAAAATAAGGTGGGTGTATAATATCAAAATATGCCTTAATAAAAGGAGATTGAGATGAAATCCATTACCTTGAGTCCAACTTGTCACATGTGTCTTTATCTTCCTGAATAATAAACTTATGTTAATTATTTACTTACTTAAGAACCTTTTTCAAGTTTATTATTACATTTATTTAACTTATTTAAATGTTTTATACAACTACTTAAACAATTAAGTTTACATCGGGTGTTTTGACCATATTTGGTTTATTGTCAAAAAAAACTTTGGGTCAACTATGGTCAAATGATTCATTATTTAAAATATATAAAGAATATTAATCATGAAATAATTATAATATATATAAATCAATTATAATTTTAAAACCAATCATTAAATATGGTTATGAAAAATGAACCAATGTTACAATCATGGAGACAGTAGGTCATACGTACACATGAGTAACATTACCATTTTCAATGATCATTATCAAAAGAAGGTAAGTAAAATTTATATTTATATAATTATCATTATATCATAAATAAAATATTATTTAATCATATATACTTATATATATAATTCTTTTGATGTAAAATAAATCACATCACTTCGAGGAGGTGGTAGTCCACATGTCCATGAACGATCTTATCACTTTTTCAGTGTATGAAAAGGTAATAAAGAAAATGATATATTATATATATAGAAAAGTAATTATGTCATGAAAATAATATATATTTAATTTATATCACATATTTTTATTAAAATCATTCTTGATACATTCCATGTAAAGTTTTAACAAATCATATCGCTTTAAGGAGCTGGAAGTCCACACATCCACAAACAAAGTTATCATATTCCCACAAAATAGAAAGCATGAAGGTATGTGTTATATAATAATTAAATAAAGATAAATAATTTATAAATATAATAAATATATATATATATGATATAAAATTAATATGTACATTATTATTCCCAAACTTTAGAGGTGTTAATGGAAGAACGAACGACATCAGTTCACGAGGCGGTAGTCCGAAGTACACACGAACGATGATTGTGTATCCCATTTTATGGAATTGTGTGAAGATATTGGTAGAACACTTAACATAACAAAATATTAGTTTATTTAATATATTTATTTTATTATATAATCGTGGAATAATAATAATTTAAGGGGTGTATAAATAAATAAAACAAAAGTTCTCATTGAAGAATTTTACCTCTTCTTCGGGTAACTCCTTTTGGTTTCCTCAAAAGGACCTCCATGGTTTTCTTTCTACCCAAGGTGAGGATTATAGGATGAGATTAGGGATTTCTAGAGCTTATTTTTTTAGAATTTTAATGATCCCAAGGGTTTGATAGGTGTGAAGAAGTGGGTAGAGTGAGTGTTTTTTTATAGTGGAGGGGGAGTGGCATTCTTGTAAATAGAAAAGGTAAACACTATTGGGAGGTCTCCCTTCATCATGTATATCCAAAATTAAAAAATACTGGATTGAAGGAAAATTACGGTTGATAAAAACTTACACCATGTAAATATAAAACCATTTGTTTCATTTTTTCCCTTAGTCTCTAAGTTTACTCACTTTTATCTTTATAGTTTTTACTAAGGTAACTTGTACCTTTATTTAACTAAGTAATTTTTCCTTCAATACTATAATTAAAAATATATTTATTAGATATTATATACCTAATTATTAGAAATATGTGTCACAACCCGTCCCTTGGGGCCCGTGTTGTGACTACCCCAAGTCCGTCTTCCATATTTCAGGGGTTAGCGACTAGCACCAGAAAGGGATATCCCTAAAAAGGGAAGGCATTGCCTCAAAAAATGAACACACACAGATAGGGAACACTACAAAAAAGTATAACACGGTAGAATAATAAAGGTACAACCATAACTAGAAACCTAAAATGAGTGTAAAATTAAGTATTGAAAGTAAAAGGGGCCAGAATACAATCCCAACTGAAATGGAAGTACAGGAAAAAAGAAAAACAGCTCCTAAGGTCACCCACTGAGGATCCTACCTAAATGGTAGGTATAAATCATCATTGTGGCTCTCCACATCAACTAATCACCTCCATACACTATCAAGTCCTAGATCCCTCAGTCTCATTTAAATTTTCCCATTGTCTGGACAAGACACAATAAGGTGCAGGTGAAGCCTGTGCAGGGGTGATTATAAAAATACTCAGTAGGGACCCCAAGACCCTTGATGGTCTCTAGGAATTCCAAAAAGTAATAACCACAATAAATTATCTAAATCACAAAGTACAAATCAAAATTCAGCTCACACCAGGTATAACTTAAGTACAGAAGTACAGATGATTAGTCGTAAACCTAGATCATCTTATTCTATCAAGAGGCTCTATTGCTGACCCACATAGGATCGGTATGCACTAACCCATACAGGATCACTGAGTGATGACCCACATAGGATTGATAGGCATTGACCAATACAGGATCGCTGAGCACTAACCCATACAGGATTTGACCCACACAAGATCGATAGGCACTAACCCACACAGGATCGTTGAGCGTTGACCCACACAGGATCTGAACTATACAGGATCAATAGGCATTGACCCACAGAGGATCGCTAAGTGCTGACCCATAGAGGATCTAACCCACACAGGATTTATAGGTACTAACACACATAGGATCACCCTTCATTCTCCACGTCACAGCCAGCCACTAGATTCCCACAATTAGTACGCTTGATTCTGGGAGGATCCACTCCTAAATCCATGAATCTTATTTCAACCAGAATTAAGTTCCATGAAGAAGAAACCCAATGAACTAACATGTCCTAAGGGTTCAAATTCAACAGACGGCGCGTCAATCGGACGTCCGGTCTAAAAGTTATAGGCATTTTAGTGCCGAGATCCCAGTTGGTTTCGGGTTCGATCCAACCCAGCTATACTCTAACTTTCTCAAAAACTCAAGTGAAATATCTCAAAAGTATTGTCGCATCCTAAAGTTTCTAGTGCTATAGATGGTTCATTAAATGGGGGTCTGGTTTAGGAGATATGCCCATTTAAGCATAATTGGGCCTAAAAGGGGTTGGGTCTGGTCCCACCCGGTCGGACCGACCTGGACCTCTAGGCCCATCTCAAAGGGGTTGGGCTCAGTCCAGTTTAGAAAGACCCAATACGGGCTGATGGGCTGTGATCTCAGCCCACTGGTCCATGAGTTCGACCCGGCCCACCCGGCTGGGTGCGGCCCGCCGGGCTACGGAACCGCCCAACCCACTGGCTGGCGCGGGGGTCTGCTCTCCTCCCGAAATAATCATCCATTCGGGGTCTTCAAAGCAGTAGAACTAGTTGGCGCTACTCCATCTATCCGGTATTTATGGACCAGTAAATAGAAGACCCACAGGTGTGGTTCTGGCCTCCTCCACGGTGCGTTGTCACCATCAACGCGGTCGGCGTCAGTCGGCCACCCTTTTCCGCCACAGCGCCTTCGAGCACTGCTTCCTCTTCACGGCCGACGAAGCTTTCGTGAGCCTCCAATGGGGCCCAGAGGTCTGTTTTCTCTTCCGACTATGCCTACGGGCCACCCGGGATGCTTCCATCACTATGTGGATCCCGGTTTAGCCTTGCCACATTGTTTCTCAGTCGCCCACGAAGAACGCAACCAAACCAAGAACAGAGGAGGGTCCAGGCCTTGTTTGGTTTGGCTCGTGCCCTCTGCGTTAGAGTTATAATAAGGTAATAGTTGAAAGAATATCAAGATAGATGAATTCATAAACTCTTATAAATAAAACAAGACAAACCCCTACCTTGAACGTGTTGTAAGACGCTGCGAATGAGGGAGATAAACTCTTACTCGAAGTTGTCCATCATCACTTGATGTTGTCCAGTTCTAATCCTCCAATAGTTTTCGAAGCTCCATTATATATTGATGGAATATGTCATTGGAACTTTAGCAGAGGTTCCTCTTGTGAGTCCCTAAAACTCATGCCCAAGATTTTTTTAAATATAAGGAATGGGAGTTTAACTCACCACATAATTAAAGTGGTTCATTAATGAATTTAATTAATGAACTTATTAATCTCCCAATGGTTCAGTTACACAACCAATTATAACTACCCATTAAATGATTTGACAACCCAGCGGACCCACCACCATCTCTCATCGGTTACAAAGAAAGAAATAAAATAACTCTGGAGTTATTTTATTATTATTTTTTGTAAAGTATAAAAATTAACTTTTTCATCTGATTTTTTTCAAACAAAGTTAAGATTCCCTTAAGCGAATCCTAGCACTATGAATTCAATGGTGCCCTCAGATTTTTAATCTGAGCACCGGTTCAAAAGATAGAAATCTCCATTCGCACGTTTACTGAACATACCTTAAAAAAAGTTCAAAATTCTATTTCGCGCTTTCAGGCCTCAGAATCATGTGCCGTTAATTTTCTCAGACTCATAATTATCCCAAATAATTTAAAATATATATATAGAGAGATATTTTATGTCTTTACATTCTCCCCACCTTATATCTTTACATCCCTGAAATCCACAACAAAACTTGGGAAACAAATTGGGGTACTGAGAACGTATATGAGCCTCCCGCTCCCATGTACTCTCCTGAAGGTTCATGTGCTATCACCAAACTCACACTAAAGAAATCAACCACCTATGAAGGACCCACTCCTATTGATCCTCCATCTCCACTAGAAACTCTGTGAACATCTCCCCATCGTCAATTTCTAGTTCGCCCCAATCGATAACGTGTGATGGATCATCCACATACCTCCTCAACTATGACACATGGAAAACATTATGCACTTGGTGCATCTATGGGAGAAGAGATAGATGGTACTCCACCTCTCCCACTCTGATGAGAATCTAGAAAGGTCCGATGAACCTCAGAGATATCTTGTCGTCCTAGCCAAATATCTGTAATCCTCATCGGGGTGAGACCCGTAGGAAGATATGGTCTCCCTCCTCAAACTCCAAGGGTCTTCATCTTCTATCGGCATAAGAATTATATCGGCTCTATGAAGTCTCCATATGCTTCTGGATGATCTTCACCTTCTCAGTGGTATCTCGTACCAACTCTAAACCCATAAGTGTTGACTTCCCTGGGTCTGTCCAGCATAGAGGTGATCTGCATGGTTGCCCATACAAAGCCTCGAATAGGGTCATGCCTATAGTGGACTGACAACTGTTGTTGTATGAAAACTCCACCTATGGAAGGAAGACCTCCCAACTGTGGCCAAAATCAAGTATGCAAGCACAAAGCATCTCCTCGAGTGTATGTATGGTCCTCTCCTTCTGATCGTCTGTCTGAGGATGAAAGGTAGTGCTCAAGCGTAGCTGAGTCCTGAATGCCTCCTGTAATCCCTTCCACAACCAAGATGTAAAACAAGTGTCGCAATATGAGACGATCATCGATGATACCCCCTGAAGCCTCACAATCTTCTGTACATAGAGTTGTCCCAAGCCCTCTACTGATTCCTTCTCTTGGATAGGTAGGAAGTGGGCCGACTTGGTGAGTCGCTCAACGATCACCCAAATAGAATCATGGACCCTGGACGTATGTGGTAGTCCTTTCATGAAGTCCATGGAGATACCATCTCACTTCCATTCTGTAACCTCAAGTGGTTGTGCTAAGCCTTCTGGAACCTGATGCTCAGCCTTCACTTGCTAACAAGTCAGGCATCATAAAACGAACTCTTCCCCTACTTTCTTCATCCCTGGACACTATTCCTAATGTTAGAGGTCCTAGTACATATTTTCCACTCCAGGATGTACCACTAAAGGTGATGTGTGGAACTCCCTCAGCACCTCCTCTTATAGAGTCATAGGTACCATGGTGGGTGCCCAAAAAAGGATGACGTGATCCCCACCTTCAGAAAATCCTTTAGGAGCATTTCCTGAGAATATCAAAGTATGTCGAGTCTCGGAGTCCACTTCCCCAAGTTGTGCCTCCCGAACTCGCTGAAGGAGTGGGGGAGTGACAGTCATAGACTAGAGGTAAGCTGCACTATAACTATCCATAAATGATATTTGCAATGCGGCTAACTACTCTATTGCCTCATTCAGCAATTTTACACTAGACCTCCTACTGAGTGCATCTGCTACTACGTTCCCCTTCCCAGAAGTGTAGACTATCTCAAAGTCATAGTCCTGGAGGAACTCCATCCATCACCATTGTCTCAGGTTCAGGTCCTTTTGTGAGAAGATATACCAGAGACTCTTGTGATCAGAGTAGATAGTAGACCATTCACCTAACTATACTCTCATATCCCGGAGGTCTGCGGGAGCCATCCGATATGAAGTTGTAGATATTAGTGTTTTCCTTAGCTACAATCCAATGTATAATTCCATCTCCCTATGTGGATTTAATCATGGAATCATCTTTTAAAAGGATGTTACCAAACTTTTTCTCTACTTTTGGGAACTGAAAAATCAAAAAATCTGCTGCCATGAGGGTAAGGTTGGCCAACTTAAGAGTGATCGGCTACACCCTCCTATACATGAGTTTATCCCGTGCTGCCTCGGTTTCCTTTTTCTCTGACCAAGTAAAACCACATTCCAACATTATAGATATACCACAACCTTTTTTCCTAAAATAGTCAATTTGAGCATGAACTATGGATGGCCAGTCCATACCCAAACTAACATCTTAAGGCCTCGACACTGCCACCAAGAGGTTCCAACTGAAACTCTCTCCTCAAGGGTCAAATCACACTGTCAGTATAAGTATGATTATCGAGTCTCCTCTAATAAGTATCTCCAGACGTAAGGGTCAATTCAACAGTTTAACCAGAAACTCTAGGTCTTGAATAAGATTTGTGACAAGAAGGAATGATTAGTACCTATTTATATTAATTACAATAGCTAGTAGTAGACACAAACCTTAACTCAAATCATTCATGGATCCCTTGGGTCACACTCCTTGACTACATGCAGCTACTCCCTTCCCCTATCCTCCAGCTCCCTAGGGACCACATTGGGGTGGTGGTTATAACATGTCAAAATATCCACCACCTCCTACTAATCTCCTAGATCCCCTTCCATGTCTGATGCCCTATAGATTCATCTGTCCCTATCACTTCCTCTTCTAGAAATATTTTACACAAGACTCTGAGACTGACGTCGGTTTCCTGCTTTCCCACTGCTGACATTCACTAGCTACATCTACTCAGCCAAATAATTTTCAACCATAAAGGTTCTCTCTAGCACACTAACATAAGTAGGAATGCATAGAGGAATAGTTTTTTTCTCGGATGTCCCTAAACACGTCTCGCTTAGAGATTCGAACCCTGAAGCACCAGTCATATCATCCTTATCAAGTACTTGTAATGGTCAGTACACCTTGATGAATACTTAATTAACAACATGTCGTCCTATCAAAACTGTATAAGATATTGGGAACACAAACCCCTTAGCATTTCATGGAAAGAGACCTCCTTCTCTAAGTAAGGTTCTCAAGCTCTATCCACGGAAAAATTCATCTCATCATAAGATAGGGGTAATCTAAACCCTTCCATCGCCATGTTGAGACACATTGAATGCTCAATGCCAAGACCACCATCTAATCTAATGGTTCCTTGGATAGATGGAAACTCAGTCACCACCTCAAGTCAGTCCTTAAGAGTCTGTGAGTCGGGATCGCCTCAGAACCTGAGGGGTATCTGTCACTGAAACTTGTGTAAGGCACTGAGCCTATATTTTTCCTCTATCGGTAGTGCCGGTAGTAACTGCTAACCAACAGGCAGTGGTATCACTGGGACACCGCCTGAAGGTACCATATCAGGCAATAGTCTTTATACTGAAGCCTCATCACATTGTTGACCATCCTCATGGTCACACATTGGAATCCTGGCTAACTACCTGTGTAGAGGAATCTTGAAAGAGAATCAAGATGAACCATAGTCAATAAGTTATACCAGGTGAGATGACTCAAAAGAGATCAAAAGAAAAACTTTTTAAAAACACACACAGTCATTGTTTTCATGTACCAAGTCGGAAAACAGAATTCAGGGTCCTGGTGTATGGATATGTTGGTCACCGCACCAACACTGGACTCCCTGGACTGAAATATAAACTCAAGACACTTAAAATTATTGCTCCATTGAAAACATAGACTCTTAGTTATTCTTGAGGAACCGACCACCCTCTGATACCACTTTTTCACAACTTGTCCCCTGGGGATTATGTCGTGACTACCCCAAGCTTTCCTTCCATAGGCCAGGTGTTGGAAATTAGCACTGAAAAGGCATATCCCTAAAAAGGGAAGGAATTGAATCAAAACCTGAACACACATAGACAGGGCACGCTACGCACAAGTATAACACAATGGAATAATAAAGGTACAAGCACAACTAAAAACCTCAACTGAGTGTAAAAGTAAGCACTGAAAGTAAAAGGGTCCATAATACAAGTCCAACTGAAATGTAAGTAAAAGAAAAAGGAAAAACAGCTCTTAAGATCGCTCGCCAAGGATCCTACTTGAAGGGTAGGTTCATCTCATCACTACGACTCTCTACATCAACTGGTCACCTTCATACACCATCAAGTCTTGGCTCCTTGAGTCTCAGTCAAAGATGTCAGTCATTTTCACAAGACACAACAAGGTGTGGGCGAAGCCCATGTAGGGGTGAGTATAACAATACTTAGTAGGGACCCTGAGACCCCCAAAGGTCTCTCAGAATTCCACAAAGTAATAACCACAAATCATGATCTCAATCACAAAGCATAAAGCAAAATACATATCACACTAGATATAAATTAAGTATAGAAGTACAGAATATTAGTTGTAAAGCTAAATCATCTTATTATGTTAGGAGGCTCTGCTGCTGACCCACACAGGATTGGTATGCGCTGACCCACATAGGATCGCTGAGCATTAACCCACACAAGATCGATAGGAACTGACCCACATAGGATCGATGAGTGCTGACCCACATAGGATCTGACCCACACAGGATTGATAGGTGTTGAACCACATAGGATCATTGAGCGTTAACCCATATAGGATCGATAGGCACTGACCCACATAGGATCGTTGAGAACTAACCCACACAGGATCTGACCCACACAGAATTGATAGGAAATGACCCACACAGGATCGCTAAGCACTAACTCACACAAGATCTTACCCACACAATATTTATAGGTACTAACCCACATATGATCACCCTTCATTCTCCACGTCATAGCCAGCCACTGGATTCCCACACTTAGCATCCTTGATCCTGAGAGGATCCCCTCCTTAATCCATAGGCTGTATTTCAACTGGAACAAAGTCCCATGAAGAATAAACCCAATTAACTTCCATGTCATAAGGGTTCCAATTCAATAGACGGTGCGTCAATTGGATGTTCGGTCTAAAAGTTATAGGAATTTTAGTACTGAGGGCCCAGTTGGTTTTGGGTTCGATCCAACCTATATGTACTCCAACATTCTCTAAAACTCAAGTGGAGTATCTCAAAAGGAATGTCTCATTCTAAGAGTTCTCTGGGCCTAAAAGGGTCCAAGTTCGGTCGGACTGACCCGACCCAGCCTGAAGGGGCTGCTCGGACCGATTCGACTGGGCCGTGGGCTCAGCCTGCTAGGCTATGAGCTCGACCCGCTGGTCGCAGGCTAGGCCCGTTGGGTCGCGGGTTTGGCCCGGCCCACCCAGCGGGGCACGGCCCGTCGCGCTTCAGAACCGCCTGACCCGCTGGTTGGCGTAGGGGTCTGCTCCCCTCCCGAACGACTCGACCATTCGGGGCCTTCAAAGTAGTGGCTCCAGTTAGCATAGGTCCACCCTCTGCCACAGATCAGATCGATATCCCTCCTCCACGGTGCGCTTCCATGGTACACCGCCACCTGGGACACAGCCATCACTATGTGGCTCCCGATTTGTCCTTTCCACCTTGTTGCTTAGTCGCCCACGAAAAATGCAACCAAACTAAAAACAGTAGAGGTTTCGGGCCTTTTTCGGTTCAGTCCGCACCCTCCACATTAGCGTTATAACAAGGGAAGATTTGAAACAATATCAAGAGAGATGAATTCATAAAATCTTAGAAATAAAACAAGACACACCCCTACCTCGAATGTGTTGGAAGATGCTATGGATAAGGGAGATGAACCTATGCTCAAAGGTGTTTGTCATCGCTTCAAGTTGTACAGTTTGAATCCTTCAACAGTCGTCAAATCTTAGTTCTATGTTGGTGGAATACATCATTGGCACTTCGGCAGAGGTTCCTCTCGTGAGTCCCTAAAACTCATGTCTAATATTTTTTTAAATAGAAGGAGTATGAGTTTAACTCATCGCACAATTAAAGTAGTTCGTTAATGAATTTAATTAATGAACCTATTAATCTTCTGACGGTGCGGTTACACAACAAAGTGTAACCAACCATTAAATGATCTGGCAACCCAACAATCCCACCACCATCACTCATCAGTTAAAAAGAAAGAAATAAAATAACTCATGGAGTTATTTTATTATTTTTTTGTAAAGTCCAAAAATTAACTTTTTCATCCGACTTTTTTCAAACAAAGTTAAGCTTCCCTTAAGAAAATCATGGCACTGTGAATTCCACGATGCCCTTAGATTTTAAATCTAAGCATCAGTTCATAATATAGAAATCTCTGCTCACACTTTTACTAAACGTACCTTAAAAAAATTTCAAAATCCTGTTTTGGGCTCTCCGGGACTCTGAATCACGTGCCGTCAATTTTCGCAGACTCATAATAATCCCAAATAATTTAAAAAAATATATGAAAATTAAAAGTATTTACAATATGAATCCCAATTCCTTAAATAAAAATCCTATGTGTGTTTAAAATTAATTTTAATACAAACACACATCATTAGCAAAACCCCGTTTTAACCTTAACTGCATTAATTAATTTTAACTATTTTCACTGATTATTATAGTCAAAAATTAAGTGTATCTTATTAGAATATAAATATTATACTTATTTACAATATTTTTAAATAATTTTCCAAATTCAATTCATAGTAGTGGAAAAATTAAATTTAAAGCTAATCCTATAGATGTGGTGAGAAAGCGGGTTTTTAAAGTGAAAATGTCCAAAAGTTTACTAAGACTTTATATCTAAATTCAACATAAAAATGATCTAAATGACCTGAATTGGATTGATATATGTACAATTGAACTAATTAAACTTTAAAACCAATTCAAAATATAAATTAACTAAATAAATAAATTAGACAAAAATGTTGTTTTCAATTTAAATGCAGTATTATTTATTATTCACTAAAAAATTAAACTTCTTAGAAAAATACCAAAAAAATCATCCAAAGTAAATTTTTATATTTTTATTTCAAAAATAAAGTTTATTTTTCAAATAAAAGTTATAAAAGTGTTTAAAATTATATTTAAAATATGTGTTCCATCAAAATGCGGTAAAAATACTTTTTAGAAAAATATGGTTTTTAAGTTTAAAAATGGATTTATTCTTATCTTATGCATATAAAATATATTAAATGAATTTAAAAACATTTTATTAAATATATAACCTATAAATTTAATTAATATATTTCAATAATAGTGATTAATTTAATTTACTAAGATAAAATTTCATTCTGGTCAAAAAAATAGTTTTTCATAAAAACACGCCCTTTATATTCAATTGAAATTTATTTTCATTTCCAATTAATTGGTAACCAATTAATTAATTTTACAAACATGTGTAAACTATAATTTAATAATTTAGTTAATCACATTCATTCCTTCCATTCCAATTTCTAGGTGATAACTATCATAAGAAGATTAATAGTATATTGTTGTCCGATAATACTCAGGCTTGTGTGTAACATAAGTCATCAAAGGAACTCGATATTGCGTGCAACGCAAGATAAAATTGGTGTTGTGTGTGATTAAATATAAACTATGTATTTTCTGTAACACAAGATATCAAATTTTTTAAATTAATTTGAAATAAAATGTTTCATAAAATCACTAGATGTTACAGTTGAAACTTCTTTGGATTATTTTATACCAAACTTCTTTAACAATTCCCTGGTATACTTTTTTTATATAAGAAAATATATTTTTCCTTTTTTTGAACTTGTAATCCAAGTAAGAGAGTTAATTATCTCAACATTTATATCTCAAAATTATTCATGATTTTCTTATAAAATTGTTCACAAAAATTTTCTTCATTCCCAGCAAAAATTATATAATCTACATAAACAATTACAATTAGGGTTAAGAGTTAACATCTTTCACATATAATTTTCTATAAACTTTTCGTTCAGAAAAATTCAACATTATCAAATAGTTTTCAAGTTCTTAATACCAATCACATGGGGATTTTTTCAAACCATACAAGGATTTATTTAATTTACAAACCTTGATTTCATCATTATCAAGTAGAAACCCACAAGTTTTCTCAATGTAAAATTTTACTTAAATCTCACCATTTAGAATATCTAACTCTACATCCATATGATAAAATTTTCAATTCCAATGTGCATCCACTACTAGAAAAATTCTAATAGTTTCTAATCTTACAATGGGTGAAAGGTTTCTTCAAAATCCACACCTCCACCAGTTCATAGCCTTTGCAAAAAAGTCTTCCTTTATTTCTTGAAACTTATACATGTTTATTCAACTTATTTCAATACACCAATTTTGTTCTAATAATATTTTTACCAATTGGTCATGGAACAAGTTTCCAAGTTTCTTTTTACAATCTGATCCAACTCTTCATACATTACATCAACTCATTTTGTGTTCAACTACTTCTCAAATTGATTTCAGTTCAATTTGTGAAATGGGTAATGTTTGATTTTCTAATCATAATATTTTTCTTGCCTGAACTAGAGATTTATGATTCCCAAAAATATTTTCGATTTCAACATGTTTCTATAAATTATGAAATTTCACATTTTATCTTCCATCTTTACTTTCCTGACCACACCACTCTTCTAAATCTTGACAAGTCTGTTTTGACTCTCTTCCACTTTTTTTAGAAATGTTCAGCTTTTATTCCTTAATATTTTCAATATTATTTGTTAATAGATTCATATTTTCAATAAATTTCACATCATATGAATCCTTCAACTTTTTTAAACACTTGTTCTAACATTTATAACTTCTTTTTCTTGATGAATAAACCAAGAAAATCCCTTCTTTTTTATTTCTCATCAAATTTTCCAAGATTTGGATTTTTGAATTTTAGAAAACATATAATTCCAAAAACTTTGAAGTACTTCAATGAAGTTTTTTGTTATACCGCATTTCATAAGAATTAAAATTGGATTCTGGACTCAAAAAAATATTTTTTACATATGAAAAGAAGCACTCACATCTTATCTCTAAGAGAACTTTGAAATTTTATATTCTTTTAACATACGTCTTCCCATTTCCACCAAACTTATATTTTTCCTTTATGCTACTCCATTTTTTTGTGGAGTGTAGAGAGCACTATACTGATTTTTGATTACATGCTTTCTCAGATAAAATTAAAAATCATGGCATGCGAATTCTTTAGAATTATATGTTCACAACTTATTTATATAAAGCCTCGTTTCTTTCTCAACATCTTTTCTGAAAAATATAAACATTTCAACAGCCTATGAATTGTGTTTCATAAACATTATATTGATCATTTGGGTGAAATTATCAAAAAAAGTGATAAATTAAAAATCTCTTTTTATTGATTGATGTCTCATCATCCCATATAAATTAGAATGGATAAATTCAAGAGGTCTGGTAAACTGGATCTTAACTTTCTTATGAATTCTATTAGTCATTTTCTATAACAACCCAAAAATTTAATTTAAATAAATTAATTTATAAGGTGATTTTATCAAAATAAAATTTTAATTATATTATTTTTTAAAATATCACCTTTATTATATAAGATGAAATATTAAATTTTTTAATTTTTTTTTTTGAAAAATGTAGTTTTCATATCATATTTTATAATATTTTTATATAAAATAATATTTTCAAGTATTATATGTTTAAATATTAAAAATGTCAAATATTTTAAGTAATATTATTTTAATATAATGTAAGTTAAAAAATCATTATTAATATTTAATTTTTATTAAATTTTTAATGTGTTATAATTTATTGAAATAAATAAATATTTAATATTCATATTAAAATTTATTATTATAAAAAACAAATATAATGTTTCTAAAAATAAATTTTTTAATAAAATAAATTTTATTTTATATGAATTCAATTTATTTTATAAAAATATTTAGTAAGAATATATCATTTTTTACTTTAAAAATAAAAAGTGATAAAAATGATGATAAATTGTTTTTAGAAAGGGGGGAAGTGTGTGGGGATGGTTCATCGAAGAAGGGGGAGGCACTGTATGTTTCACAGAAGTCTGAGGGGAGTTTTTTTTTGGCATTGGGAGAGGGATACAAGGCCGATTCAATCCATATCCATTGTGAGGGAGTCAATTCAAGCAGGGAAGAGCGGTGAGGTTCAGCCACAACTGATGTTTTTGTGCCGAATGTGAGCAGCGTCTGACCACGGACGAGGTAGAAGTCCGAACAAGTCAAAAATTCATCTTATGGTAAGGTTCTAGTTGCAGTTAGGGTTTTACATCTTCTTATAGGTAGGTTTTGTTTTGTAGGATCCCGATTTTCTATTGGATAAAGCTTGATGCTTGTCATTTTTTGTTATTTGACTCTTTGTGGTCCACATATTTCATCTTCTCCACTACAATTTCTTAACAATTTACCTAGTCCAGTTGTCAATTTTTATTCTACTTTTGGAATATAAACAGAATGGATTTATTTTGTTCTACAGATTTCTATTTCATCTATTGTTTTTATAATATGTAAAAGTTATTGTTTCTGTTTTTGGTCTTGTTACTATTCTTGTTGATTTATTTTTCTGTCATTCTTCATAAGGTTTGTTGTCTATGTGTACCCATCTTACTCTGCAAGAATATTTTTGTATATAATATAGTTTTTTTGTACATAATATAGTTTTTTTGGATATAAAAGTCTCAAAAATTCTTGTGTAAAATGAATTGGAAATTCAGTCTCCCTGTCTGGAGGGAGGGAGAGTGTGTGTCCGAAACCAAAGAGATCTTTTGCATTTTTTTCTACTGCTAAAAACATTTAAGGAATATTATCAATTTTTATCTTTAGATTATATTAGTAAGGAATTATATTTGATTTATCAAAAATTCTTTTAATTGAGAATTTTTTTGATGAAAGGAATATATATATATATATATATATACCAAAACTATGTTCTAAATTATTATTTTTCTATCAAAAATCAATTTATTTATTTAAGTATACAATGTATGTATATATGCAATAGTTTATTATTTATTTAATTATATTTGATTTTATGTTCAAATCGTTTTTATAAGGGTTCATTATATTTTTGATTTTACAAGACATGTATATATGTATGTGTGTGTATATAAAATATATATATACATTTGTATCCTTCATTCATTTTAAGAATTTTTATGAAAGTTATTTGTTTTCAAACTTATAAGAGATTTCCTATAATCCTTCAATATTATGGATTTAAGTAAGGGTTTAATTATTTTGTATCAAACTATGATGTTTTACAAAGTTATACATATATATATGTTTGTTTATATATATATATTTGTATGAATTTAAATCCATCTATATAATCTAAAATTTTACGATGATATAAGTTAAGGGTTATGTTATAAATTCTATCCTTAAACCTATATTTTGTAAGGGTCTATTTTACTTCATTAAATTATTTTAGTTTTTCAAAAATTTATAAATATATATGTGTATATACATGTATATATGTGTGTGTGTGTGTGTGTGTCCACATGAATAACTATCTATTTTCAGTATATATGTGATAAGGGTTTTGATTTAGATGATTATTTATAAAACCTATGGTTTGAAAAGATTTAATTATTTTCAATTTACAAGAATTTTATTCATATATATATATGTATATATATATATACAGACTTATACCCATATAAGTAAATGTAATTGTTTCTATCTATTTTATGAATTTATTAGAATTAAAAACATAAGGGTTTAAGTTTTATCAAATGATTTTGTTCTAAAAAGATGTACATATATATATAATAATATATGATTTACAAATATATATGTATACATGTTAAACCTTGAAAATAATGTTTCTAATTAAAAATCCACTTTTCCTATGTGATTAAAATTCCTAATGTAAAATGGAAAACAATAACAAAACCCAGTTTTTTTATTGTGTGCCTTAAAATTTTAAAAGAGATATTATTTGATATTACATATTATTTCATGTATATAAGCTATTATTTTATGTTTAAAAACTTAATTTCCAAAAATTTTCCATGAAAGGATTTAGGTTAAGAATATAATTTTATGTGAATCTTTAAATGGTAACATTTTATGTGATAATATTATCATTTCATGTGAAAAAGTGTTTCTGTTTGCCAATACATGTCATTCATAAACTAGATATGGCCATCATTTTAATTATAACAGACATACCATGAATTTTTAGATTAAGTGTGCATTTATTACATTATCCACTTTATTTATGATTTACAAATAAATACATTTATTTCAATCATGGGATTAAACTTTTATGATATTTCATTGAATGATTTATGATTAGTTTGATGTTCTATTATGATACCATTCAATTCATTACTCAGAATGGTTAGTGATTATGTTTATATATTGGGGAAAATTATTTACATTTCATATGTATATGATGTTTATGTTTAACCCCATTCACATGAGGAATGAATTGGACTTATTAAGTGATGCATCAGTAGGTCTCATGAGACAAACTAGTGTCTTGAAACAAGGCCTTGAGGGTATGATTTTGTATGGTCTTGTCACAAGGCCTTGACAGTGTAGTTATGATGTCCAGTATTATGAATCTAGTGTTTGATCTTCGATGTGATTATTTGACTAGTAGAATATCCATGGTAAAGAATCATTCTCTTGTGAACATTTTTATGGATTTATTTAATCATTTTTTATTCCTGTTATGTTATTCTCAACATTATATTTTCCAAATGTACAAGTTATAATGATTTATATTTATGTATATACTTATATGTATAATAATTCATTTATAAATAGGAATTAATATTATGTTTCAAACCTATAAAAAATGGCTAGAAATTTATTTATCATTTCATGGTTTTCATTTATGTGTTAAATGATAATTGATATCATTTTATGTGTAAACTCTGAACAAGTATTATTTTATGTGAAAATTTGTATATGCACCCCTGGTATGTCATACATAATTATGTATGGCCATTATCTAACTTATAAGTGGCATTCCATGATTTTAATTCAAGTGTGTGGATATTTTATTATTCATTTTTTTTGTAACTTTTAAATAAGTAAATCAATTTTTGAGAATGAGATTCTCCTAAAAATTATTCTAGTAACTCTCAAAAAATGATGAGACGTGTTATAAGAAAGTTATTTTCTCTTTAAAAAATTTATTTATAGTATGTATTTTATTTCAAGGAAATGTTTAAAATGATTTATTCATTACTTTTAAAACCCATTACTGGGAATTTTAAATTCTCACCCTATGTTTTAAATTCATTTTTACAGTTTTAGTAGATTTACTAGTGATGTAATTTTTTTTGTGGAGGCAGCACACTGAAGTTTATTTTTGTATAGTTTTAAGTAAATGTAATAGTTGTATCTAATTATCTAAAACCTAGACCAGTAAAGATCCTATTTTGTGTAATGTGATGTGTAATTATTTAGTTCCTTTTAGAAAAAAATTACACAACATATTTCAGCACCGGTTCCAGGCAACTGGGGTCGGGGAATTACATTTTCTCCTTCTATCAAGTTATACATACATATTATTCTCTTATTTTCAATTATATAAAATTTAAAATAGAATAAACTTTAGAAAGTTTGTTTATATTTTTATATCCAATATTCCCAAGTATTCATAGCCATAACATTTTTTCATCTTTAACACTTAAGTAATGGGAGTTGTAAAGTTCTCCTATTTAGAAGAGATTTCCACTAGTTCTTTCTCCATTAAAAACTACATTTTTATCTTCAATACTTATAATGATAAAAAAATATTTTCTGAAAACAACTTCTTTTACATAATCAAAAAGTTGACACATATAAATTAAGTTATGTTTGATCCCTTCAACAAATATAACTTCCTTGGAATTTGGTTTTTGTGGTTCTATCCCAGCTGTCCCAATTCCTATGATGGAACAACATTTTTATAAGGTAACATACACTCCATCATGGTTTTCATCATCTTTAAATATTTGTATATCTCCTATAATAGGTGAGGAAAAAAACACTATCAAGTATCCATGGTTTGTTCATTTTTCTATCTTTCAAATCTGTCTCAAAAAAAAATCTCTTTCCTCGACTTTCTTCTTTCCAATTTCTTTTTCTATTCTATTATAAGAAAATAGTTTCATTAGGATTGTCATAAATTATTCAGAAAAGTGAGTTGATTGGTCACATATTCCCCATATTTCCTGAAGGCAATCAAACTAGTTTTTTGTTGAAAATTTTCTAACAACTTGAGATTTTTCTTCCCATGTCTTAGGAAAGTTACTCATTATGATTCTGTCATTTCTTCCACTCTATTAAAACCTATTTTTGGGTAGAAACATGGTATTCAAATATTTATAAGCCTTGTGTCCAAAAATTAACACCAATATAAACCATCAAATATTGGTCTTCTGTAGAAATATGATCGTTTTATATAGAAATTTTATTTAGGTTCATAACTTCTTTCTTCTCTAACATATTCTAGTCATTTAGAAATCATCTTCTGGGAGTTATTTTCAACTGTTGTAGATGTCATAGGTTTTCCACATCCCTTATCAAACCATGATTTCCCAACATTTTTCTTCACATATGAAATTATATAAAAATTAAATGAAAATTTTATTCTAGTTGGTGTAGATTTCACCTAAGTCTTGCAGTGAGGTTTTTCTGAATCTATAGATGATTCAGATTTTATATATCAATCCTTGATTAAAATTTTATTCATATTTATTAAAATAATTTAATCTCAAGTAGTTTTTATTGAGACTTGTAAGCTTTATCTTCCTTATATATCAACTTCTTACTAATATCTTCAATCAACTTTCCATGTTCATCAATTCTCAGCTTGTAACTCAAGATCTTCTATAAGTATCCTTCTTCCTTCTTAAAAATATCTTTTCCACCTTCAAAAACTTTTTCACTATCTTTATTAATCATTCTGATTTCATTCTTGGGAGTTTTCTTTTTCTCAATACAATCAACAATTTTTTATCTGATTTTATTACCTCTCTATGATTCTTCACCTCCTTATTCTTCTTCAATATATGAGGGATATTTTGTTTTCTAAAATTTTACAATAAATATTCTGACCTTTTCTGAACTTTCATATTGAGAATAATTATTGTCAGTTGATTCTAATTCAGCTTTCTTGCTAAGAATACTTCTTTTATTTCCAGTGAACTTCTTCTTATATTTTTTGGATGCCTTTAATTTTTAAAACTATTGTTTTTCTTATTTCATCAATTTTTTAATCAAGATCATCTTTCTATTCTTCAACTTAATTCTTGGGGAAATTTATAGAAAATTTCATGATTCCACCACACTCAAAACATTTTAGAGGACATTTTCCTCCATATTTTCCTCTTCCTATTTGATAGTTTTTTGGATATAAGAGGTGTGATTTTATCATTTAACTCATCATACTCCTTATCTTCATAATCATAAGGATTAACATCTTCAACATATTGAATTTTAATCTTTATCATAGATTCAAAATGTAAAACCCCAGGTAAATAAAGAATATAACTTTTTCATATTTATCCATATTTGTGAATAAAATATTAATATGACTTTAAATTGGATGCTATGCTTGATGGCGTACCCAACACGCAACAACAAGTTTCTTGGGAATCTTACGTTGCACTCTAATAATAAAATAATATTATTTTAAATGGTAGTTAACATGTAGTCGTTGTATTGGCGGGAATGGATAGAAATAACTAAAATATGATTATATATGTTTTTAAATGTTTTTACATTTATCCAATAAAGGATAAAGGCTTAAAATACGGAAAGAATTCAATTTTAGGCGTATATGCCCTAGTTTTCACTAAAGGTTCGCTTATCGCCTTTTGATGGTGAACCGTCATTAAATATAGTTTTTTTTCACTCTTATATATTATATTGGACCAAATAAAACTCTTCTTAAGAATTGGGACATCAAAATTTACTTTGTGTAAATTTTTGGTATCTTTCCGATAAAGTTCATTTTTTAATGAATAGTGTAAAATGTTGTATTTCAATTCAAAACCTATTTTTAATATAATTTATTTATATGATTAGATTATCTTTTGAATTGGTTTTAAAGTTAAATTAGAATATATTTTTACCATTAAATCCAATAGTGGTCGTTGGAATTAATTTCACTTTGAAATCAGACTTAAACTAGTGTCAATCTTTTGATACTTATTGTTTCAGAAAAACACGTTTTTTGCTCTGACAGCGGGAATTAATTATTAAATTAATTAATGTGACTTATATTTTTTGAATTTTGTAAAATAGACTTCATTTTTGAATTCGGAATATCAAATATAGCTTAGGGTGAATTTTTGGGATTTTTCTGAAAAACTTCAATTTTTGATGAATAGTGAAACCACTAAGTGGTACTTATAAAAACTGATTTTTCCGTTTAAATGAAATTTTTCCATCTTTGTGTTTTGAATTTTAAGAATCCAACATACATGTTTTTCATTAAGAATTAAAATGTGGTTCAATGGGATAAAAATAATTTTTTGGTGAATAGTAACTTATTAAGTTTTTAATCGCGATTAGAGGTAATTAGTGTAGTTTATGGTAAGAATAATGTTTTAATAAAATTAAATGACCTAGACACATGTCCTACCCTAATTGGATGTGTCATGGCCGACCAAGAAAATCCATGGGTCAACTTGGGGACCCCATGGAGCCACTTTGGTTGGGAAATGACATAAATATCTGTTTATTTAATGTTAAAGTAAAAATTACACAAACATGAGATGTTTTACTAAAACAATTTTTACATGGGGTTATACAAGTCATATTTTTAACTATAAATAGTCATTGGAAAGATAAAACGATTTCCTACATCATAGTATTTTTTTTTTAATTTTTAGTCATTAAATAAATTAAATTATTTATGACATCATGATAATGCAGCGATGACCTCATTATTTAATGATTTAAATAAAATGGAAAGATAATGTAATATCTAAGACCTAAACATGTAAAAAACCTATTGGATGAGTTTATTTCGAACCCTTATCACCTTATCCTAGAAATAAATCAATGTGGGACCTTTAAAATCCGAAACTCTTTTGAAAATAAAGTAACATTTTGTAACTTTACAAGAGTGCCCCTCCTCTCCTCTTATAAAAGGCCCCCACCTCTACCTCCTTACCCACACTCCCAAAGCATTTGTCTCGTCCAAACCCTACCCATTTTGTCTCTCCACTTCCCAATATTACTCCTTGAAGCCTCACTTTTGGAAGAAGTCTTCCCAAGGAAGCCTTTGAGCTCAAACCAAAGGGAGTTACCCGATTTTAAGGTAATGTCTTCACTTGTGTCCTTTTGTTTTATTTTTCTTCTCCAACCCCCTAAACTCTTTTTATTTATTTATTTTGTAACAAATACAGTATCTTTAATATTCTAGGATATTGTTATAAGAAGTATTAGAGCTACACTTACACACACCTACATCTAATGGTTAAAGAACATATTGTTTCTGTGGATGGTGAATTTCTGCCTCACGAAATGATGATTGTTCAACATTATTCTAACACCTTAAAAGGTGGCCATTAAGATGACACTATAATTATATATGATATATAATATTTTTATGTTTTACTTAAGATTCTGTATTTTTCATTTATTTCATACCTTTATGGTTTCCATTATGGGTAAACGCGATATCTTCATTTAAGGAAGTTCGGACTACCGCCCCCTCAAAGTGATTTGATTCGTTATTACCATATGTGGTATGTATAAAGGGTATATTTAATGATATTATATATGATACCATACTGGAATTAAAATATTATTATGTATCATTATGTTTTAATTCTATTAAATATGAAATAGAAATGGAAGTAGCGTTCATGCGTACATACGGCTTACCGTCTCCATTAACGGTACATTTCATTTCTTATCTCAAAATGTTATGTACTATTATAAGTACATATATATAATGGATATATATGTAATATATTACATCTAAATTATTTATATCATTCTGGAATTATAACATATATATATATATCTCATTTTGTTTTAATTCCATTAATATGACAAAAAAATGAAAGTAGCGTTCATGCGTACGTACAGCCTACCGTCTCCATGAACGGTGCTTTTAATTTTTATCTCCAAATTCTAAGGAATAGTATAAAATGAATATATACTGGATATATATGATATTTAAAACATAAATACTATTCTGGATATGATGTACCTATAACTACATGGAAAATTATTTTCCAACAAGTTCAATTTTTGACTCATGTACCAAACATCGACAAAAACGTCTGATATGAACTCATATTATTAACCAATTATTATAACATTAAAATATGTGATATGAACTGAATAATAATATTTATAGGATTTCTTTAATAAATTATAAATTGACCAAAGTTTATTATTCAGGAATATAAAGAAACGAACAAGACAAGTTGGACTTGAGGTAAGGGATCCTACACCTCTCTTTCTTTTTAAGTACACTCTTTTATGTCATTCCTTTTAAGATCATATTTCTTATGATTGGGATGTTATTTTATATTAATCCTACTGTAATTATTATTTTCATATGATTAGAGACCCTATTTCCTCTCATCAATCCATTTTGGAAGTTTTGAGTGGCGCCGTTAGGCTGCCGAATTTTCGTAAGAGATCTAACCTCTCTTTTTCTTTTTAAGTCCTCTCCTTTATGTCACTTATTTTAAGCTCCTCTTTGTTATGTTGGGGGATGTTATTTTATATTCCTCTTTCTATAAACTTTATGTTAATACAATGAGAGACCCTATTTTATCTCATCAATCCATTTTTGGAAGTTTTAAGTGGCGTCGTTAGCCTACCGAGTTTTCATAAGGGATTTTTCATCTCACTTTTATTCCCGTGAGATTTATGCTACATTTTCCAAAATTTCCTTTGAGTGGTGTATGTACTGCCCATTATTTTACTCATTGTGTAATATAATTTCTTTTATGATTATTTACATCAATGTTGTATTGTCCTTCTTTCACAAGGTGTATGCTTCGAAAGATACCCATATCGGTAAGGGAACCTTTCACCCTCCTCTTTTTAAAAGACTTATTTTGTTGGGTCTTTTAATTTACATATTGTTATGTTGGGATATGTTCTCATATATCCTTATTGATGTAAATTTTATGTCCAAGTGATGAGATACCCTTTTTTTATCTCTCATTAACTCATTTTAATGTGACGCCGTTAGGCTGTCAAGGGAACTTCTTAACCCAATTTCGATTTCTTTGGGTTCAACATGTAGTTATTGAATATGTCATCCTTTGAATATGTGTAAATGACCTTTGATTATTTTACACTTAATATCCACTTATATTTGGTGTATTCGTTTGTCACACATAATTATGTAATTGATTTATCCTTAAACCAAGGATACCGTCTTTGTATGGGACTTCATCTCAATCTCCTTTCATTGAGGAATATTTTGTTTTATACACAACCTTATTTTATACGGTGTATAAACCCCTTTTACTTTTACGTTTATTCAAAAGGAATCTTTTTTATATGAAGCGTTTACTAAACGACAAAAGGGAATGTTTTTGTTGTACGTATGCGGTGACAACGACTTCTCTGCCACCATGACCATTATTTGAGTTTCGGCTTCCTCTACAAGCCAAACCTTTTTTTTAAAAAAGAAAAATAAATACCATGTTTTACTTTTCTTTTATTTTGGTATTGAAAATGGTTTTCATAATGTTTTTATATCAATGTGTTTTATTTATATCTTGTTATTGAATGGTGGAAATGTTATGTTTCCTTTATGCATGTTTTATGTGATACGATTATGTTGAGGTTCTTGGGCATTATTATGAAGATGGGTGGTTCTGTGATAAACTAAGGGTGGGTGAGCCCGATATAGCTCTCCAATGTATTGGGTAACGTGAAGGAGTGAAACGTTAAGGTTTCTCTGAAGAGATTTAGGGAATATACTGTGATGGGTATTCCAAAACGTAACCAAGAGGGTTACTCCCTACGTAAGAATGTTATGAATGCCTCAAGTTACCTTTTATGTCTTATGATTTCTATGATTTATTCATGATTTGATAAGGTATGTTAAAGTGCCTATGTTTTATGGGTAAAGTATGATTTCATTCTTATGTATATATGAACTCATGTTTCCTTTCCATATTTTTATATCCCTTACTGAGCTTTTTCTGCTCATCCCAAGTTTTTGAAATGTTTTTCACAGGTCAAGGGAAAGGTATGTGATGTGATGATAGTGTCAAGGATGTGTCAAGAAAGAATCCAAGTTTTATTTTAAATATATTTCCGTTGATGGGAAGAATGAATCCTGTCTTTTATCTAACCATTTTGTTTAAATGTGGAATGTAATGCAAGTTTTATGATCTAATTCTCTAAAACTCTAAACCTAAAAAGATCCTCAATGTGTAATCTTGTATTAACTCAATATTAAGTAAGGTTTAAGGCTGGGGCCTTATACAAAATCCATTTCATATTTTATATTCAATTTGAGCACTGGTTCTTTTCTCATTTCATAGGAAACAAGAAATTTATGCACATCATTTTGAGATAAATCTTCTTTATCTTATAACGCATAAATTTTAGAATCAAACATGTCCAAAAAAATTCACATGAGTTTATTCACCATTTTAGAATCTTCTAGTAAATCTTCAAAACTTCTGATGTTTCAAACAGCCACATTTACTCTAGTGAAGTACTCATCAATAGTTTCTTCATCTCTCATTCTTATGTCTTCAAATATGATATGCCATATTTATAGCATTTCCTATTTCACTTTATTATTCCCTTTAAAAATACTTTCAAGATTGTCCCACATACTCTTTGATATTTTGAGACCCATCACCGTCATATAATAATTTTATAACAGAGACATAAAAATAGTGTTTCTAGATTTTACATCAAATTCAATATTTATATTTTAAAAAAAACATCATGGAATCCTTCTCAATGGGTGGAAACCTAATTGTAGCATCATCAACAACTTATGGTTCAAGAGATAGGAGATATGGAATCATCCTTTTTTCCAAACTATAATAATTTTTTCTATAAAAATTTGGAATTCCTATACTTTTGATAGAATTTAAATTATCTATGATAAGGATTCAACAAGATGATCGTCCCTCTGATACCAATTAAAGTTTCAACATATTGAAAAAAATATTATAAGGAGGGTTTGAATTGGTTTTTGTCTTTTTAAAAATTTCAATTTTAGTAAATTTGACCCTTGAAACTTATTATATGGATATCCTTATCAACTATTAGTAAACTCAAGTGCATATAAAAAAATAAAAGTAAATAAGACACACATGATTTATAAGGTTCATCCATAGTTTGAGAACATACATCCTTTCCAAATCCACTCCCATAGGTCTACAGAAATTCACTATTATGAAGAGGTGAATAAAAATTTTGTTAAATCCCATTAGAAAAATTTTATATCTAGATAATAATGATTATAATAACTCCCTTAATTTTAAAAAAAAAATTCTAACGATTTGATCCACAACAAAAATGTAACTTGTTCAAACTACTTCACCAAAGGTCTAACCGGAATCTCATTCTAATCTATCTTTGTACGATTCACTAGAATCTAATGACTTTAGTCTGATAGAATCAGTCTGATGGACCAATTCTCAATCCATGCAAGTCTAAAACTTTCTGGCCTTCCTGTTTAATAAATATTTACTTCTCAAAAACTCAAATTGAAACCCTTATTCCGATTCTCTCTGTCGGTAAACTAGAATTTACTTTGTCCGGTCTTCTGATCAGAATACTCTGTCCAAAAAAATCTTCAACATGAAAAAACTTTGGTTGAAAAAACTCACTTCTAACACCAATTCTACAGAGTATCAGCTTTTTTTCACAAGTGAATAGTGTGAATTACTATTGTAGTTTTCGCCTCTATTTATAGGTGCTCCAGAAATAGTAAAGGCGGGAAACTTAAATATTTTCCCACTCAACCAAATTCCAAAATCCCAAATTTCCCATTCATTTGAACTTAATTTTTACTATTTAAACTCTTTTCAACTCTTCTAGTGTCTTCTCAAAACTTCTCAAATCTTCATAACTCTTCTTTGAATTTCACAACATCAGTTCCAAAATTATGATCCAGAAAAAACAAATCATCTATATAATTGATATGTGTATTTCATATATACATTTTATGGTATTTTAGTACATTTATTCTACTAATAATTGATTAGTCTTTCCAAAAAAGGGACTCTTTAACATTTTTTTTATTTTTGGTAAGAAACACTGAATATTTGAAAAAGGAGTAAAAGAGACAAATTTTAGACACCAAAGAAACTTTGTGCCATGAAATGATGTGGTGCAGAACAAAACAAAAAAAATTATAAAAGGATTTTCACAATATTGGTTATATATGGGATGCTCCCAGGGGTCAGAAATGAAGAACTAGAGCTAAACATGTCTTTTGACATTTTAATTTTAATATTCACATTATTTAATCATAAAATTTTGTGTAAACATTAGATGGTGTGAAAATTTTGCAGGATGTGAACACAAGATAAGGTGTGAAGTGAAAAAAAAGCACAGAAAAAGAAATTCTTGAATATTACACATCGTGAATTGATTACATGGCATGAAAATGTTTAGATGACCTTAAAACGGAAATATTCGATGCTAATTTTGATAGAGACTACTACATTATGACTTGGACCACCATTTAACACCTGAAACAACATATTCATCCTTTATGAATGTAATTATGATGACTTAAAACAACCTTGAGCATGGATTGATCCCTATAAATTGATAGTTAAGGTTCCACTCAATGATTCATTCTCGAGGAACCACTGATGGGATTAAGGACTGCTTCTATTGTGATGAGTCAAATTGTATTTTTATTTTCCTACCCCCTTGTGGATAGCATGAGGTAGTATACCTCATTCAAAGCAGTTGTAATTAAGGTGTATTGATTGTATTATGGTATTTTATTTTTGGATACAATTCATTTTGGGTCTCTTGCTACAACCCTAATTTCTTAAATCTCTTCTTTACTTTATCATTCATGACCATTGTGTGATTGGTGAGGGAGTGATTCTTTTAACACATTGACTAGAGAGAGATTCTAACCATGACCATTTAGAAGATTTTTTTGATATGTTTAAAAATGATTCTGATTTACTGATTCATTGAATACTCTAAGTAACATGACCATTGTGAAAAGGAAACATTGTTAGTTTTGGGGGTTGTCTTCCATGACCATTAGATTCAAATAATATCATTTATAACTCATATGATTTATATTCTATTATATTATTCCCTTATCGATCATGAACATGGATTTTCCATTGCCAAGAATTAATTTATATTTTCTTAAAATTTAAATCAATCATCATCTATTCTTTAAACAAATTAGTTTAGTTTTATTTCATTAAATAGTTAAGATTTATTTTATTAAATTAGTATTTTCACTAACCCAATATCTATGGGTTTGGCCTTGGACTCAAATATCATATACTACCCTATATTTTAGTGGTTTGTTTGATTTTTTGTTTTGAATTTCTAAATTCAAAAACCCTGTAAAAATTAACGATTCCCCACAGGCTATCACCAATCCTCTTAACCCAATTGAAACAAACTCAACCATTAGCTCACACTTTGTAAAAGATATGTTTGGAAATTAAAATTCCAAAAAAAATATTATCTTGTAACTCTATTTATCATTTTAGTTCTCTTGACCCAATTGAAAAATAATTCATATATTTTTATCTTGATCCATTGAAAACAAAACAAATAATTGAATGATTTCTCTAATACTCAAAACTAAATGAAATTGGCTAACTACATTATTAAAACTTCTAAATACTTCAATTTATTTCAATAAATTTAGTAGAAACATCATTATTTATGACAAATTCTTTGTCCAGATCCTTTATCCACTCATCTGTATCTGATCACTCAGCATCCGATCTATTGGAACCAAGGCTATTTTTTCTATTAATGAAGTTTTGTTTGCATTTGTTTTCAGTCCACACTAGGTTTATCGAAGAGTTTGAAAGACAATTGATCTTACATTAGAGGATAACAATAGTGTTTAAGGTATCATCATTTCCTAGTGTTTACCAAAAAGTTTGGGTAAAAAATATGGAGGAAAGGCTAGCATCATGAAAGTTAGTGTTTTGGGAATGAAACTTCATTAAAATGGTAAAGTCATGAGTTTCACAAATATTGGGTTCATGTTCACAAATATTTGGATCATCACAAATGGATATGGTGTTCTTTGTGATTATAAAAAGTGGAGCATCATGACTATGTGATGTGTTGATGGTGGTCTCCATGACTACATCGAATTTTAGTGGAGCATCTCAAAGGGAGGAGTGTCACGAAGATGTTTTTGGTAGATACAAAAAAAAACATGCTAGAGGTATTTGAGCATCAAAAACATCCAAGAAAACAAATATAAGGATACCCCTATTCATTTTTCAAGTAATTATTCAAGTAAAATTTGGAATCATTCTGATTTCATGTAGCTAGGGGAGCTCTATGAATCTGGATTTCTATGAAAGCTTGAACATCACAAAAAGACTAGTTAATTATTGAATGATTCCAATGCTTATGATTAAATGATGATTTGTGATGATGGTATATTCCCTATTGACTCATTGAGCTTTGCAAAATCAATTTATTTTGTGAAGGTAGAGTGCTTCGCAAAGGTAATGAGCTTTACGAAGGAGCTTCATGAAAGGCAATTTTGAATATCTGTTTTTCAGTGAATAGAGCTTTCAAAGTGCTTCAACTTAGGTCTATGGTGAAAGTAGAGTCTCATGCTAGATATGTACAAAGACTTTAATGCAAATATATTGAATAAACCTTCAAGTTGATAAACTGAGTTAGAAATTTTATCAAAGTAGTGAGCTAGGGGGAGTCGATGGAAGTGTTCTGAGGGATGTAGTGTGTTATCTCTAAAATCTTGTAAAGGATGTGTGTGGAATAGAGTGATTATGTATGACCTCTTTTATTCCACAAATATTTATGTTTAGTGGATTTTGGTACAACCAACACATTATCGGTGTATGCTCCTTGGACTAGCCCTTAGTGGTGAACCAAGTAAAATTGTTATGTTATATATTTGTATATGGTTCTTTATTTTCTGCACATTCCATTTAGATAGGTTTAATTGGATCCTACCAACATAGGAAGAATATCATTTACCTTTTTAAGAAATATTTGACACCTTGATTCATCCCTCCCCTCTCAGGGTGCTCTAGGGTCCTTCATGATATTGTCATTCTGGAGAATGAATTTGATTACTAACTTGATATACCACTTTGAATTTTCTCAATAATGATGTATTAGTGCCAATAAATCATATGATGAATCTATATCAAATCCCATATAGTGGATCAGTTTCAATAACTCTTCACATTCACAATTAACAACTCTGGTCTATCCGATAGACATTGTACGATTTGGGTAGTTTGATGTTCTTCATCCTATGGAATGCTGCATCTGATGCCTTATTAATGTCAAAAACTATTATGATTGAGTGGTATCTTCATCTCATCTTGGATCAATACTTCCCTTTATAACAACTCAAAAACTTTTTCATACAATCAACTACAGTTTCCAATGACACAACTTTATTATTCCACTAATATAAAACTATGATATGTCAAGCCTTTTCATATTTATTTTACACTTATAACACCAAAAAAACTCAAAAAATAGAAATCAAATTCACATCTAATAGTTCATACGAAGTTGAATTTGATGGTGCATCTAATTCGAAACTCTTCTAGTCTGAAATATTATGTATTTGGTGCTTCTTGATCTGATGATCTGCATCTATAAAACCTATAAATGGAGAAATAAAACTTCCCCCTTTATTAAGAAGCTTATATCATGAGATTTTTCATGATGTTATAATCTTAATATCAGTAAATAATTTTATTCCTGATTATGAAAGTTATATAAATTCCCATAAACAACATTAAAACTTACTTATTTTCAACAATTTCAGATTTTAATAATTTTAACAACTTCTAACTCAACAACTTCTTTGTATGATACATTTCATCTTCATAAAAACTCATAATTTTAAGAAGAAATAGTGCTTAAATAACTGAATCTAATGGATCTTCTAATTTCCAAATTTTAAAAAAAAAATTCTTTATTCGAACATTCATCAACTTCTCATGAAATGGGTTATAAATTTCCATCAACACATTTTTCACCTAATTTACAAAAACATTCTTTACACAAAATTATTTGTCAATAAAAACAAAAAATTAAAAACATCATAAAGGATATTCAAAAGGGAACCATGAAAATAAATTGTTTGGTATGTTGGAATGGAATGTGTGATTCACTTAAATAATGAAATTTAGTTCCACCTAATGATGGGTAGAAAAGGTTCTAAGGAAAAGGAATCCAGAATTTTAAACCAAAATATCCAAACTAAAACTACTAAAATACAAACATTTCCTTGTATTATTCCACCTTCCATGTCATTCCTTCCACCATATCATTACTACCATAGCTTAAAATTATGGATTTAAATTCCCAAAATTCCCTAATACAAAGTTTTTCTCATATTTTCCATTGATTTATCTTTACCTTTCCCATCAATCCAATGTTCATTTTGGTTCCAATTTTAATTCATTTTCTATATCCCTTTACCTTAAAATTGGTTATAGTATACCAAATAGTCCCTAATATATTGAATTAGAAAGAGATAAAGGATAAATGGGACTTAGACCATGAATGAACCATGTTTTATTCATCTTTCAAATGTATGAGGCAGTTTCATGAATCGAGCAGACCAAATTTCACCAGATTCTATAAAATCCAGGCTCTGTTGATAAAATTATTAAAGGCTCTAATTAGGGGGAATCATTGCCCAATTCATTCTAATAAGGAGAAATCGAGAATGTATTAAGACACTATGAACTTTTAGGGATAAATCAATAAAGACATATCTTCATGGATGAAATCTAAAACTATAGGGAAAATATAAAGTTTAGAAAAATTTGGAATCAGATTCGGTTTTAAGGGAGGGAATAAATTTCATATGATTCCAAATTGAGTTAGAGTAATATTGATTTCATTATTCCAAAATGGAATGTAGTTCAAAATTAAGTAGATATAAATATTCAAAATAATTACTTAATTTCTTACACTACACATATATTGTAATTAAAAAATGTTTTTTACTTTAAAAAATTGACATTTTTCCAAAGAAATAAACTAATTTTTTAAATAAATTAGGCAAAACAGTGTTGAAAAATCTACAGGAAAATACCATATTTGGAGAAACATTGTAACCCAAATCCAAAATAACACTGAATATGGTGCTAGGTTGGAAGGGAAATTTAATGAAAAAATGGTTTTCATCACTATTTTGATGTTAGGTTGGATATAGTCTAAGTCAGACATGGACTACTAGGTCATGAGAGAAGATGAAAATGGAATAAATTCCTAATGAAACCTCATATAGGGGCATATTGATTTCAAACACTTTGAAATTTAAAAAATTACAAGAAATCACTAATAAAGATCCACCCTTTAACAGTGTGAAAAAAGGGTTTCATCGACGCTAAAAAAAAATTATTAACAAAAAGACCCTTAAAAACCTACAGTTTTTATTAGTTCTAAAAATATCACTCATAAAATCCCCCTTTATCAGTACTAAAAAAGTGATGATAAAGGACCCCCTTAATCATCACTAAACTAGCACTCATAAAAGGCATGACACAGTAGTGTGATGCTAAAATTATATCACATTGCATCAGTAAAGATATAATTAAATTGAAATTAAATTTAAATCAAAAATACAAGAAACAAATATTGTATTATATAAATTTAAACATATTAGTTTTTATAATTAAATTGGTAACTATAATTTATCATAAACATTCAAAAAAATCAATATTAAATTTTTTAGTCCTGAATACCCTCTCAAAAGAGCATAATCATTCTACCAGTTGTCGAAAAAACCACTCTAGCTTGAGAAAAAGAGTGCACCTATATAAAAAAATTCTTATGTTAGTAATAGTGTAAATAAATAAATTAAACATAAATATGAAACACTATTAATAAAATGTTATTTTTAAACTGAAATCGCACATTTTGAGTAATACCAGTCACAACGTATATGGGATTGAGGTGTGGCTAGTTCATACATATAAAAAATGACTTATGAATCGTTTCCCTAAAGTATTAAAATAGTATGAATGATTTTGCTCGATTTTGAGTATGTGATGTGTGTTTTGAACTGAAGTGTCAATTTTAAACTAAAAACATACACATCAAGTCATATCATGCACACCATGTATTGAATTAAGGTGAGGATGATTCCTACACATCACAAATGACTTATGAATCATTGTATTAAAATATCAAAATAATTAGAATTTGTTTTCTTGGTTTTGAGTATGTGATGTGTGTTTTGAACTTTAGTGTCAATTTTAAAATAGAAAACAAACACTTTGAGTCATATCAGACACACCATGTATCAAATTGAGGTATGAATGATTCTTACACATCAAAAATGAATCAAGGATAATTTTACTAAAGTATAAAGATAATAAGAATGTGTTTTCTCAGATTTGAGTATGTCACATTTCTTTTTTACTAAAATGTCAATTTAAACTGAAAACATAAATTTTGAGTCATATTGGTCACATCGTGTGTTGGTTTAATTTGAGGCATATTTTTACACATAAAAAATTACTTATGAATTATTGTACTAAAGTATCAATAAAATATAAGTATATTTTCTTAGTTTATAGTGAGTGGCACATGTTTTGAACTAAATTTCCAATTTTAAACTGATAACATACACTTTGACTCATACTAGGAACATCGTGTATCAAATTTAGGTGTGTATGATTATTAAAATTCACAAATGAATTATGTATGTTTTTTCTAAAGTATAAAAATAATCTAAATGTTTTTATTGGTTTTGAGTATGTGATCTATGTTTTGTACTAAATTTCCAAATTTAAATAAAAAAACACATGTGGAGTCATACCAGTCACACCATACATCGGATTAACATGTGTTTAATTCCTACACATAAAAATGACTTAACAATCATTTTAATAAAGTATCAAGACAATCAAAATGTATTTTCTTGGTTTTGAGTTGTCATGTTTCTTTTTTACTAAAATGTCAATTTAAAATGAAAACACGCACTTTGAGTCATATTGGTCACATATTGTGTTGCTTTGATGTGAAAGTGATTCCTATGCATAAAAAATGACTTATGAATCATTTTCCTAAAGTATAAAGATAATATAATCATGTTTTCTTGGTTTTAAGTGAGTGACACATGTTTTGAACTAAAATGTCAATTTAAAATTGATAACATACACTTTGATTAATATTGGGAACATCATCCATAAAATTGAGGTGAAGATGATTTCTATATATCACAGCTTACTTATGGATCATTTTCCTAAAGCATAAAATAATCTAAAATTTATTTCTTGGTTTTGAGTATGTGATGTGTGTTTTGAACTAAAATATCAATTTTAAATAAAAAGACACACTTGGAGTCATACCATTCACACCATGAATCATATTAATATGAGGATGATTCCTACACATCAAAAATGACTTCAGGATTATTTTACTAAAGTATCAAGACAATCATAATGTTTTTTATTAGTTTTGAGTATGAAACGTGTCTTTTTTACTAAAATGTCAATTTAAACTGAAAACACTCACGTTGAGTCATATCGGTCACATCATGTGTTAATTTAATGTGAGAATGATCCCTACACATCACAAATGACTTATGAATCATTTTCCTAAATTATCAAGACAATATGAGCACATTTTCTCAGTTTTTACTGAGTGGGATGTGTTTTGAACTAAAATATCAATTTTAAATATATAACATACACTTTGAGTCATATCAGGTACATCTTGTATTTGATTGAGGCTTAGCTAATTCATATATATCACAAGTGACTTATAAATCATTTTTATAAAGTATCAAAAAAATTGAATGTGTTTTATTAGTTTTGATCATGTGATGTGTGTTTTGAACTAAAACATAAATTTTAAATAAAAAGACACACTTGGAGTCATACTGATCACACTGTGCATCAGATTGGGATGTGGTTGATTCTTACACATCAAAAAAGACTTAAGGATATTTTTCCTAAAGTATAAATACAATCGAAATATGTTTTATTAGTTTTGATTATGTCATATATATTTTTTACTAAAATGTAAATTTAAACTAAACACACATACTTTGAGCCATACCAGTTTCATCGTGTGTCATTTTGACATGTGACTGATTCATAAACATCATAATATCAATGTAACGGCCCAGATGATAAACGAATAGGTATTTTTCATATTTATTAATAAATATAAATTATATAGTAATTTTAAATTAAAATGTATGTTATGTTAAATATATTATATGAAACATAATAATGATATTCTTTGAAATATTTCATTTCACTCAAGACTGAGTTGTACCGAACAATAATATACTATTAATATTATTATTTAATATGGTATTTTTTCCACCTTTTATTGTATGAATTGGTTTAAAACTAAATTTTTACACTTTTATAAAAAAATTAGAAAAAATAAAGTTCATTTTTGAAATTATAATACCAAAATTTACTTTGATTTTTTTTATTTTTCTGAGAAGTTTCATTTTTTGATGAATAGTGTAAAACATTGAATTTTAATTGAAAACTAAATTTTCATATAATTTATTTATATAATTAAATTATATTTTAAATTAGTTTCAAAGTATAATTAGTTCAATAATAAATCAATAAATCTAATTTATTCCATTTAAATCAATTTCACATTGAAATTGGATATAAAAATTTTTCTAACTTCTTGACTTTTTTACTTTAAAAACCCATTGTTTCATCCCATATGTGGGATTAATTTTAAATTAATTTCTACCAATTCAGTGATTGGTATTTATAAAAATAGATTAAATATTTGGAATCGGTATAATTTATTATTTATAATAATTTAAACTTAGTTTTTGACCAAAAATATTGGTGAAATCAATTAAAATTAATTACAAGGATTAAGTTAAAAATAAGCTTACTTAATGATTAAACTTTGAAAATAATGTGTAAAAATGACCCTATATTTGTATAAAAAATATTTTTTGGACATATTTATACCATTCCACCTCTAAGGTTCTATAAAGGTTCACTTTTTACCCTTTGGTTAGAGGTAAAATGTGCAGATCACTCAAATCTTTTCAAGGATACCTAATGTGTCCTTTTCCCAACTTATAAAAGACATCCTCTCCTCCTCCTATATTCACACATATAAAGCCTTTTAGATCATCTAAACCCTACCTAAATAATCTCCCAACATCCATACTCTCATAATATAATCCTAACTTTGGGAAAAAATCAAACCTAGGAAGTCCTTTGATGTGATCCAAAAGGAGTTACCCGACGAAGAGGTAACGCTCTTCAACGAGCAGTTTTGTTTTCTTCCTTTATCAAACCCATTAATTTATTTTTATATCATGATTATATAATATAATTAGTATCCTAAATATATTTATATGTTATTTATTTTAAGTGTGTGACCTAAATCTTCACACACTTCCATCAAATGGGATACACAATCATCATTCGTTTGTACAGTGAACTACCGCCTCATGAACTGGTGTCATTCGTTCTTCCATTAATGCCTATCAAGGTTGGGAATAATGATGGAATTGATATTTTTATATTATAAATATTATATTTATGATATATTTATTCTTATATAATTTTTTTATAACACATACCATCATGATTTCCATTCTGTGGGAATAAGATAACATCATTTGTGGACGTGTCAACTATCACCTCCTCAAAATGATGTGATACATTCACACTTTACATGGAATGTATTAAGGATGGTTTTAATAAAAATATGTGATATAAATTAAATATATATTATATTCATGAAATAATTACCTTTCTATAAATATAATATATCATTTTTTTATCACCCTTTTCACACAATGAAAAAGTGATAACGTCATTCATGGACGTATGGACTATTGCCTTCTCGAAGCAATGTGATTCCTTTTAAATCATAATTATTATATATATAAGTATATATGATTAAATAATATGTTATTAATGATATAATTATCATTATATAAAGATAATTTTTGCTCACATTATTTCCATAATGATAATTGAAAAATGGGAATGTTACTCATGCGTACATACAGCCTACCGTCTCCATGATTGTAATATTGGTTCATTTTTCATAACCATTATTCATTATTAGTTTTAAAAGTATAATTTATGTATAAATATAATAATTATTTCATGATTATTATTCTGGATATGTTTTAATAATTATTCCTTTGACCATAGTTGACCTAACAAATTTTTTTTGACACATAAACCAAATATGGTCAAAACACCCAACGTAAAAATAATTGTTTAATTAGTAGTATATAATATTGTAATACATGAAATAAAATTAAATATAAAATTTAAATTTTTTATTAATCAATTAAATAATTAACATAATTTTCTTATTATGGAAGATAAATACACATGTGACAAGTCAGACTCAAGGCAAGGGACTTCATCCCAATTTCATTTCGTTAAGGAAATTCGTAATGGTATGCACCTTTATTATTTTATGATGTGTATATGCAAACCCTTTGAAATATATTATCAAGAATTTATTTATTCTCATGTTATTTAATGTTTTGATAATTTTTTTCCATCATGGGGATTGTGATTCAAATGTTTAAAGTGGTATGGGACACTTTCATTTAAAAATCTCTTTTAAAATGTTTAAAGGTTTAATTTCAAAATATTTTCCACCATGATATTATTTTATTTATTTATTTATTTAAAAGTATTATAAAGGACATACTATGTCTATTTTTAATTTTATTCAAAGGTTTTTAAAAAAATAATCTTTTTACATGTTTTATATTGAACATTATGACAAATGATAACATGAATGTTTTATTCCTAATGTACACAGCGATAATGAATTTTCCATCACCATAACCATTATTTTATTTTTGGATTCATTTAAAATATTTAATTTTTTATTAAATGAAAACCCCTCTTAATATTTTTTTGTATTTTATTATTGAAAATGGTTTTTCAAATGAAAGGTGTATTTTGTGTTAAAAATAGGATTTTGAAAGAAAATACTATTTGAATATATGAAAGTTATTTTCATAAGAGTTTAAAAGTTTTTTAAAATGGTGAAATGTTTTATTCATATTATGGATCTTGAACATTATAAATGATGGGTGTGCCTAAATAACATCGAGTAATCATGTTCTAGTTTAAACGATTGCTGCACCCGGATAGTGCTTCAATGAATTGAGTAATGATTATATTCTTCAGAGAATTATATTGGAATTTTCTTGTATGGTTATTCCAATCTATAAGATTTATATAAGGGTTTTTTAAGGGTTATATGTGATTATGTCCCAAGTTACCTACATTAGTTTTCTATGTTTTCTAATGAGTATTTTTTTTGAAATAATTTATTTTCAAAAGGTAAAATAAATGATCTTTTTTAAGGAATAATATTTTCCTTTTTGGGTAAAATTTTACGTATTTAAGAAATAGTTTTTTATGAGTTTTAATGTTTATCAATGGAATAATAGTTTCCTTGTTTTTATATCCCTTACTAATCTTTTTATGCTCATCCCATGTTTTTAAATGTTTTTTATAGGATTTAAGGATGAGTAAGGGATTGGAAGAGGATAAATTGAAATATGTGAAGAGTTTTCATACAAGAGATCATAATTTATTTTAAAATATATATATTATTGGAAAATGGATACTAATGGAAAGTGTCCACTTTTTATTTTATGTTTTTGTTGTGTATGAGTTATAGCCTAATTCTCTAAAACTCTAAACCTGAAAAAATCCTCAATGTGAAAGATAGTAATTTCTTGACTAAAACTAAAGATTATGTAATGATTAAGGTTGAGGATTTATAATAAAGATAATATAAGAATTTTTTCTCTATTTTCATTGAGTAACACATGTTTTAAATTAAAATGTAAATTTTAAACCAGTAACATACACTTTGAGTCATACCGGGCACACTGTATTTCGGATTGAGGTGAAGTGAATTCAAACACATAAAAAATGACTTATAGATTGTTATAATAATGTATCAAAACAATTTTAATGTGATTTATCTATTTTTAGTATGTTACATTTGTTTTTAAATAAAATTACAATTTAAAAAAAGACACATATGGATTCATACCAGTCACACTGTGTGTCAAATTGAGGCGAGGTCAATTCTTACATGTCAAAGTTGAATTTAGGATCATTTTCCTAAATTATCAAGATAATATGAATGTGTTTGATCAGTTTTGAGTATGTCAGGTGTCTTTTTTACTAAAATGTCAATTTAAAATGAAAACATTCACTTTTATTCATAACGGTCACATCATGTGTTGGTTTGGTATAAAACTAGTTCATACATATAAAAAATTACTTATGAATCATTTTCCTAAAGTATCAAGAAAATATGAGCATGTTTTATCAGTTTTTAGTGAGTGATAGATGTTTTGAACTTAAATGTTGATTTTAAACTGATAACATACACTTTGAGTCATATTGGTCACATCGTGTATCGGATTAAGGTACGGTCGATTACTACACATAAAAAATGACTTATAAATCATTTTACTAAAGTATCAAAAAAATAAGAATGTGTTTTTTCATTTTTTATTATGCAACTTATGTTTTTAATTGAAATTAAAATTTTATATAAAAAATACAAACTTGGAGTTATACTGGTCACAGTGTGCATCATATTGATGTGTGGTTGATTCCTAAGTGTCACAAATGACTTAAGGATAGTTTTCCTAAAGTATAAAAATAATCTGAATGAGTTTTATTGGTTTTTAGTATGTTATATGTGTTTTAATAATGAAATTAATTGAAATAAGTATCAAATAAAAATGATAAGAAAATTAACTAAAAAATAGTATATAAAATGATGATAAATTTAACTACATAATTATTAGGAAGTCACCTCTTCATGACGTATTTATATATTATAACACCATGTATTATCCCCATTCATTTATAAAAGAATCTATTTCCTCTTTTGAATATGAGGATTGTCTAAAACCCTAATAGTATTGGAAAAATATAAATAAACAATCGATTAATAAATATTTTAAATGGAATTGTAATTATCATCAAAAATACCTCTTTTAGGATTTTACTTTGTTGATGGAATATGATATCTTTTATAAATTTTCAAACATAATAACCACAATATTTTCCATTAGTTTATTTCAATATTTGCAGAAACATTGAGAAAAATAAGTAATTTGCATTGATATATGTTTTGATATTGAAATATTATCATATATACCCTAATAATTATCCAATTATAGAATTCGATTGGATTCTTGAGCTCATTGATTATTCTCATGCCATGATTTTTATGATATTTAAAAACCTCCCTATCATAATAAAATTTTCATTATAACATAATATAAAATGTATAACTTACTGTTTATTTGTAAAATAATGCATGTAGTGTACTAAAAATTGATAAATATCATCATAAGTGGTCGATTTATTGGGTATCCATGCATTGAATCCAAAAAATAAATCTTTAGAGTATCCAAATTTATTTTAATGAGTAACCAATGGTGAATAAAAAAACAAAAAGTAATAAGTAATGAAAGGAATGAAAATATATTTGATATGATTAAATTATAGAGTTTTACACCTACATTATGGGTATTAAGAAGAGTCTATCATCTGTAAGTTTACTTTCAAAAATTACATCAAATTTTTGCACTATTACCAGGAAAGTTCAGTCAGAGGAATAACCTCTAACCATTTATTAAAAGAAATAAAAAGTGCAGTAAATAAGGAGATGGATGAGGGCGAACATCTTTCCCAAACCCAATCAAAAGTCCCCACCAAACATAGTCAATTACAAACCAAACCATTACACCAAAAACCGAAATTTTCAAAAATAAAGAAACCCAAACTTCACCCGCTTTCCACTTTCCAGTCAGCGCATCAAACGCCATCATTTCGGCATGATCCACGAGCCTCCTCGAACCGCGTAGCGTGGAAAATGCTCACCCACCGCAAATCCGGCCGACGTCGAAAAAATCCACCAGTCACCATCATCATCAAGCTTCTCGGAACTACCACAGACATCAACACTTCTCACCGTCATCGCCAGAGCACCAACACCGGTATTATCTCCGACCTCACCGCCATAGAAGAAATGCATCACCATCGACGTCGTCCAGACCGCCGTCGCCGTCACCTGCCCAGTATCCCACCGGTCGCCTGAAAAGACCAATCTGACACCGTCGTCGTCGACCTTGACGGGTCCAACAGCCTCACAACCCCTCCGAAAACCATCCATGCGCAAAACCACGAAGAACCACACAAACCACACAACACCACCGCCATACAGAGGGCAGAGCACCCAATCCATTAGGGAAAAGAAAACCCTAAAACAAACTAAACAAAACCAGATCGACAAAGACAGAAAAGGATTCACCAAGCACCGAAACAAACCACGAACGAAAAACACCGCGAGCAATCCCCTGAAACCAAAGATCCCGCCGCCACCGACTAGATCGACCACATCAGACACAACAGAGTCCCCTGAACTCACCTGAGAAGAGTCGGAACCCCCAAACCGCGGACACATGATCGCAGACTTCAAACGCTGAGAGACTCACCGGGGGACAACCGCGAGCTGCAGAGAACAGAACCAGGAGCGCTCCGAAGAGTATGTCGTCGATGGAGACTGGTCTTACACCCGCAGAACTGAACCAGAAACCATCGACGTCCATAGTGCATCTCCATAGCCAGAGTGAATCCACGAATCGCACTCCATAGCAACAGGAATCTTCCTCCAACCCACCTTGCTCGAGGAGGGTCGTCGCGCCATCCGCAGCGGAGGAGCCTGCGGCGGCGAGAGAAAACCTAGAGCTTTTTGCACTATTACTTTATATTACTTTGCTTACATTTATAATTATTATGTAAAAGTGATGTGAGGAATATGAGTCCAATTTTTTGTTAATAGGGTTTTCCCTTCAAATAGTACTGATATATACACCTGAAAAAATAATGAATAGTATTTAGTAATAATTAACATGGTATATCAGATATTGGAAAAAAATTATGCAAATATACCTCATGTATACATTTTTTAATACCCTAATATTTTAAAATAACATTGTATTCAATAGCATATACGACACACAACATCGATCCAAAATGAACCCCAAAATATTATTGTTTAATTATGGTTGTTATAACATAATAATTAGATTGATGGGTATGAATAGTATTAACAAAATTATGAAATATATATAAAGGTAATACTAATGAAAATCCATTTATTAATTCTTGAGAAATAAGTACTCAATTTTCCGTAAGGTTATTTTATGTTTCAGAAATATAATTTCTTTATAAATGAATTTTTATTGATTTTTGTCAGAAAATATAATAATTAATTTATTGAAATTTTATAAATTTATTCTAATAAAAATATTATCATTTTTTAAATAAAAATATAAAAATTATCTTATGGTGTATTTTTTTGGATTTTTATGAAAAGATTGATTTTTTAGTGAATAGTGAAAAATATAGAATTTTATTGGAAACAATATTTTAGTTTCAATCATTTAAAAAGTACCAATTTGTTTTTAAAATAGTTTAAAAGTAAAAATAGTTATTTTATATTATTAATAATCCAATTGAATTTATTATAATAAATTTTATTATTTAATATTGTATAAAACATTTTTTATACTCAAATATGCATTTTTCTAAAATCTAATTTTCATTAAGTTTTATACATTTATATTAAAATTAATTTTTAACACTTATAAAATTTTAATTTGATGAAATGGAATTGTTTTTTGGATTCATAAAGTCAAATTTATCCTAGTATTATTTTTTAACATTTTTCTGAAGAATTTAAATATTCAACGAATCATAAAAAAATATTTTTTATGAAATACGGTATCTTTTATGATATTTCCAAGACATAAATGTAATATAAAAATTTATAAAATTTATGGAAAGACTAAATTATTATAAAATATTTTAAATATCATATATAATAAATTCAAAAAATATATAAATTATAATTTATTTCATGATAAATATAAAATCATTTTCACTGCTGAGAGCGAGCTTGTGCAGCACTAGAAGAGTCAAATTTGGTACACTAAAGAAAATATTTGAGATGTAATAAGTCCTTTATAAAATTGGTTATTAAATATTTTGTATTATAAATTATATTTAAGGTTAGATACAAATATTTTAGTTATATAACAAGTGTTTTATTCAAATACTTATGCAATGATTGCGTAAAGCTGGAAAAGTCAAAATAACATTTTTAATAAGTTTTCATGACATCGATATGATTTAAAATTTATATAAAACAAATATAAATGGATATTTTGAGAATAATAAACTTATTTTAATTATGGTAACTTAATTATAATTTTTAGATATTAAATAAACACCTTAAATATTTATACAATGTTGACACAATAATTATTAAATTAATGGAAAAATAAAATAAATGATATTAAAATTATTAAAAGTATTATAATTTGAGATAATTAATGTGATAAACTAATTTTATAGATTAATATGACATTTTATGGATTTATTAAAATATATTTTTTTAATTTTACTTGTTTCATTGATGTTATTAAATTCAAAGTAATGAATAATTCTAAAAATTGACATTAATGATATTTTAAAATAAATAATATTTTATTAAATGATATAAAATTCCTAAATATATTATATTCAGTTAATTTCTTATTATATAGTTTATAATATCAACCACTTTCTATTTATATGCCATTTTTTCATTTATAGTAAGTATATTAACCCTCAATGAGTAAAAACCTTATTGTCACGGTAAGTTTTAAAAGGATTAACGAAAGGTTAAAACCAAAAGATAAGGGTAAAAACATAGTAAAAAACTTGTCTAATTTTTATTGGGTGAATTTAATTTCAATATAATCACCTTAGGTTCTAAAATTAGTTATTTAATGGAAACTTCTCCATGAAAATGACTTATATATTATTTAAATCAAAGAAAGTTACAAAATGTCACTCTCTTTATTTTTAATATATCTTATGTGTTTACATAGGAACAAAAACTAATTATAAAGGAATGTTAAAAGTAATTTTTTCATAATTAAATTATTTTCATGATGGAAATTTATTTCTAATTTTTAGTAATTATTTAACTACCATAAATTCTAATTTAACACCGATGTAGTATTTCTTAAATTAATAAAAAAAATATTTAAATATTTTAAACATATTAAAATAATTAATGTATTACATGAATTTATATGTTAATATAACATATTATTATTTTTTAAAATTTATTATATTCTAATTTAAACTTTTTATTTATGCCTATTAAGTCAAATTAAGTGAATAGTGTCTAAATTGAAAATAATGATATTTTATGTGAATAATATTTTATTAAATTACTTTAAAATACTAAAAAATATTAAAATGGGACAAAGGGGATAATATATGGTCTAAAATTTCATCTCTAGTCTATTTATAGGATTTTTGTAACCATTTGTATTGAGAATAAATTTATTATAATTTAATCTTTTGTGAAATTCCAAAAGTTCCCCTCACCTCAATTATAAATGGGTGCCTTACCTCACTTATTTACACCAATTTAGTCTTTATATATCAAGAAAAATATTAAAATTTATATTAAAATTTTCTATCCACATTCTAGAGGTTTTTTTCTTTCCAAAAGACCAACCCTAGTGCCCTTTAGAGGAGATTTAAAGGAGTCATTTCCAAGAAGAGGTAATCGCTTAAACTGGTCTCTTTCTTCTATACTCTTCCTTAATGCCTTAAAATATATTTTATTTATAATAAAATAATAAATTAAGTATCTTCAATATTATTAAATTCTATTATTATTATGAAAAAACTATTATACACCATATTTTCCACCAAATGAGAAGTGAAAGTATCGCTCGTGCATATGTGTGACTTACCGTCTCCACATAATGATAAAATTCATTTCTCATAAATATTTTTTATGGATGGGAAATATGATGGTTTTAATGTTAATATATGATACTTATTAAATAATTACACATCTGTAATTATAATATAACAACTACCTTCTTTCCTTCCAAACCTTTGGAAAACGATAATGTCGTTCGTACGTACGTGTGGACTACCAACTCCACGAAGCGATGTGATTTTTTTTCATTTCCATATTACTTGGATGGTAATAAGGATATATTTCATGAATATATATGATATATATAACAATATAATGATTCTATAAAGGTGAATTAGTATTTAACTTTCTTTCATTTCATCCGTTGAAAAATGAAAATAATGTTCATGCGTACGTATGAACTACCATCTCTATGAATTGTGTAACTAAATTTTCTATATATAACTTCATGGATGAGTATAAATATATATATATATATATGATATTTATATCATGATTAATATTCTGGAGGTTATGGAACCAAGATAAATGTACAAGGACCAGAACTACTGAACTGAAATACTTATGATAAATGAAACAATTAACACCTAAAAATAAATATTTTTTGATAAAAGGGGTATTTAAATGTTATAAAGGGATTATATATGATATTATAAGTATAAAAATGAATATTATATAGAATTATAATAAATTTAAATTTATTATATAGTAGGTTAGAGTGATTTTAAAGTAAGTATGACTCAAGGAATATTCTATGATATAGGAGGTTACATATACATGTATTATAAAAAAATATAGAATATTTTTACCATAATCCTATGATTTTTTAAATTTATTTTTATCCATGTATTAATTTTTAAAAAATGGTTTGAAAAGAATCTTTTTGTTTTTTTTCAAATGAGGTACTTGTGAATTTTCCAACAAAAATATGGAAGGAAAGTTTCTTTAACTTATATATAATGAAAGTATTTTCCCACCATCATGACTAATTTTTTATTTTAATCTTCCTTTAAAATTTCTCATGGTTATTTTCAATGAAATTTTTTTCCTTTATAATTTAACATCTTTTTAAAAAGAAAGTTATTTTAAAATGGAAAGGTTATTTTCCTTAAGAATTATTCCAAGTGATCTTTCAAAATCATTTTCCATCTAATATGACATCATTTTATGTTACTTAATATTTAATAGGGATATGATCAAGTATAATATATTTATTATTTCTTTTTATGGTTTATTTCTATGATGAAAATATGTAATGTTTATGAAACCCACTTCTTTTCCATAGGTTATGCTATGATGAAATGTTGATGAAAAACATTTCTTTTAATGGATTATAATATGATGAATGTTTTATAATCTTGTGGAATACATATGTATGATTTTATTTATTTTATGGGTGGAACCTATATCTCCCTCTAATACATTAGGTGAAGATTTATATCTAATAAGATAAATAGGATTGGAATGGAGAGTGAACCTAGTTCAGTAAGATACTATGTCCACTAAGATAGTCTTGGGAGTGAACCTAGACTACTATGATGGTTTGGGGAGTGAACCCATTCTACTATGATATACTTGGAAATGATCCTTGACTACTAAAGAAATAATTTTATATACTTATGTTTATTCCACAAATTAAAGTTGTATGCCTATGTTAAGTTTTCATGGTTTCTTTTCCTTGATTCTATTATGATTCATGTCTTATGAACTACTAAGATTTATGCTATGACTTAAGATTATGATCTTTGATATTTAGGGTTTGGTTTGAAAATTTTAATATCATGTTCTTATATCCTTATTCTCGTTTTATGCTTATGTGATCATTGATATCTCCCTTGTTTACCCTTATTGAACATATGAGATCACCCTTTTCTTATATTTCCTTTCTCCATGTTATAAATAAAGGTATTAAGTATGATATATCTAAGAAGGGTTCTAGTTATGAAGAAATAAGTGGGAGATTATATAGATATTTTATGAACCAGTTGTTTATGTTTCCAAGTTTCCAAATATACTATAACTAAATTATTCTGGCATGGATCATTGTGTCATGTAAATAATAGTCATCTATTTAGATGCAATATCAATGTTTGAAAAGTATGGTTTTCTATAGTTGGTATCATATCAAGGTTTAGTTAACCTTTAGAAACTAGGATAAGAACCCTAGGTATAAGTATAAGTATTGGATAATATCCAAAAGTTTTGGTAGTGATCATGGATGACCTAGGTTAAACCTAAAGTTTCATAGATTTAAAAGGTGGTTTTATGATATAAATATCCTATAAATTAATTTTCATGATTCCTCACTATGAATATTGTTTCTCAATCTATGCCTTTTGGTTTTAGTAAATGGATGGAACTAGGAGGATTCATGTTATTACTGATGGACAATGGAAGGATTGTCCTCATGAGAAACCAAATGAAATGGGAGCTGGAATGCGAAACTTTATTATTATGCCTAATTAGTTATCATGTCATATGATTAACAATTTTAACTTTGGTGAGTTTCTTTATAGACCTAATAAGATAATTATGGAATTTTATAAAGACCATGTATGAAAGAATATCTAGCTTCCAACATGTCCAGAATGTGCGAAGAAGAACTCAAGTGAATGTCTTAGAGGAACATAAAGATGTTTTGAGTATGGAAATAAAGGACATAAAGTAAGTAATTATCTAGGGAAAATTAAAAGTTTGGTTAATGCAGTGGATGATAATAATGGTCTCCCTAAGGTATCCTTAATGTTTAAATGTTTTAAATATGGAAATTTTGGTCATTATGAAAATCAATGCCCTAGGGGGGAAGCTCGAGAAAAGAATCATCAAGGTTGTATGAGTAATGGTTATTCCAATAATTATGATGATGAGACTACAAATAACATATTAAATTTATGGGTTGTTTTAATAGTATTTTATATATTAAAAGTAAGAAGCATTATTAAATTTAGTTTGATAAATCTTAATACATGGTTCATATTTGATATTTTAGGAAATAAGTATTAGGGAATAAGATGATGAAATCTGGTTAATGGTTAAAGAAGGAAGTGGAATTATTTAAGTGTTTATATATTTGGATTCAAGAATTATGTTGTATAAGTGTTATACTAATGATATTATATTTATAAAAAGTATGAACATCTAAGGATTTTTTTCATAATAGTTTTTCTTTATGGATTTGAAAACATATTTTGAATGGTACTAATAACTAATAAAAGTAGTTTAGTTTTAAGGTGAATTTTTTAGAGAACATGTGATTAAGGGAAAATATAGACCTTAAAATGTGTATGACGTTGAGTTAATAATGTTTAGTTTGGATAAATAGATTATTGAAATTGATAGTATTGGTAACCTTGAAATTGGTTTATGATTTGATAAAAAGTGATTTAGGTTAACTTTGATGAAGTTTATTTCATTTTGGATTTATGAAAAATATTCAATAGTTGTGTCTTATTTAAAGAATATGGATTTTATTAATTTTGGAATCATATATGTTTTCATGTGAGTTTAACTTAAATGTTATGGATACCATCATGGTTTTATAACTTTAAGGTTGATCGTAAGTTCAAAGGAATCAACAACCCCTTTTAATGTTTTAAGTGATGGGATTTTGATACTTCATTAAGGTTTAAATACCCTTTAGGTTTGGTATATGATTTGATGATATGTTTATTTTGGACTATTGGATGATGGGATATAGATAATATTGATCGTTGAAAAGTTATTCATTTACAAGGTGATATTTTCATAGATATTTATGGTCAATATAAGGATTACCTTTCATGTTAGTATCTAAATTTTATTCATGATATTTTTGTGAATTTTACTATATTAAAAGATTATATAGTCATTTATCATGGGGATTAATGATATTTGGAATATGTTACAAGGGGTTAAGGTGTATGTAACCCTTGGGTTTAACAAGTGATTTAACATGAAATATTATTTGGAACAAATGCAATTAAGTTTTTTGAAGATGTAAGTTTAAGTTTATGACATAGCCTTTGAGGTTAAAAAATTCTTTAATTTTGAGTTTATTGTGCTATTTTTGGGATGTAGAGTTATTTATTTAAATGATCTAAGTGTAACCTTTGATTTTATTCTAAAAAAATTAGAGTTAAATGTATTATTTCAAGGTTTATTTATTTTGAGAATTATATTATGATATCCATTTTTTTTTAATGTATGATGATAGGAGGAATATTTTGATATACTTTTTCGATACGTTAGAAGTTTATTTTAGTGCTTGAGGCATAAAAAAAATCATCTTGAATTCTCATCATTTGGAGAAACAGATGAGATTGTGGTGAAAATTGATTTAAAGGATGGAATTATACTTGTCAAGTAAGTATATTTTCTTATTTTATTAGTCTATATAGTTAAAGAAAGCATCAACTCTACATAAAGAATATTAATATAAAAAATCATATAACCTTCAATTCTGATGAATTGATGGCCTTTTAACCCCTCACTGATTCATGGCTTTATGGTTGTTAACTTTTTTATGACAATGTTATTTATCACTCTCTATTAGTCCTTGGGCATTAGTTTTCTATTACATTTCCATATTTTCACTTTCCACTGATGTTCTCCTATTTGGAAACCCAGTTTTTTGGTGACATTCGTATTTCCCTTTCCCACTTTTTAAGGGGAAGTTTTATTAACCCTTTTTACGATGTGGGTTTTTAAAAAAGTAATTTTCAAATATCAAACCTTTTATTACCATAAAAAAGTTTAAATTTGATGGTGTAATTTATTTAAGGGGGATAATTTAACACCCTGAGATTTTAAAATAACACTATGTTTGATAGCATAGATGACACGTAACATTGAGCCTAAACGAACCCCAAAATATTATTATTTAAATATGATCATTATAACCTAGCCATTAAATTAGAGGGTATGAATAGTATTAACTAAATTCTGAAATATATATAAAGGTTATAATGAATGAAAAATCATTTATTAATTCTTAGGAAACAAGCACTCAGTTTTTAAAAAAGTTATTTTAAGTTTCAAAAATATAATTTCATTAACAATGATTTTTATTTCTTTTTGTGAAAATATATTATAATTAATTTATGGAACTTTTCTAAATTTTATTTAATAAAAATAATATAATTTTTTAAATAAATATATCTAAATTATCTTATGGTGAATTTTTGGGTTTCTTCTAAAAAAATTTATTTCTCAGCAAATAGTGAAAAATATAAAATTTTATTGAAACTTTTATTTTTGTTTCAAACATTTAAAAAGTACCACTTTTTTATTAAAATGGTTTTAAAATAAAATTAGTTCTATTATATTATTAATAATCCAATTGTGTTTTTTGAATTAATTTTATGGTTAAATTTGGCAAAAAAATGTTTTTTATACTAGCCATTTTTCTAAAATATGATTTTCATTGTGTTTTACGTATTTATATTAAAATTAATTTATATAACTTAAAGGAATTATATTTTATTAAATTTATTTTATTTTTTGATTTGTAAAGTCAAATTTTTCCTAGGATTATATTTTTACATTTTTTCTAAAGAAGTTAAATTTTTAGTTAATAGTAAAAAATACAGTTTTTATGAAATATGCTATCTTTTATGATATCTCCAAGACATAAACATAATATAAAATTTTATAAAATTTATGTAATGAATAAATTATGATAAAATACTAAAAAATATCATGCACAATAAATTCAAAAAATATATAATTTATTTCATGAAAAATATGAAACTCATTTCCAGTGTCGACGTAGTGTTTTCACAACATCGGAAAAGTCAAATTTGGTACCTCAAAGATAATATTTGAGATTAAATAAGTCCTTGATCGACTTGGTTATTAAATATTAATTATTATAGATGTTTTTTATTATTATACATGAATTTTGGAGTTATATAACAAGTAACTTATTCAAATGCTTGTGCAAGGCTGGAAAAGTAAAAATAATATATTAAATAAGTTATCATGATGTAGATATGAGTTAAAATACATATTAAATAGATATAAATGGATATTTTGATAATAATAAACTTATTTTTATAATGGTAATTTATTTATAATATTTAGGTATTAAATAAATACCTGAAATTATTATACAACGCTGACATAGTATTTATTAAATTAATTAAAAAATCAAATAAATGATATTAAAAATATAAAAAGTATAATAATTTGAGATAATTAATGTGATAAAATAATTTTATAGATTAATATTACATTTTATGGATTTATTATAATTTTTTTTTTGAATTTTAATTTTTTTCTTGATGTTGTTAAATTCAAAGTAATGAATAGTTTTAAATTTGACATTTATGATATTTTAAAATAAATAATATTTTATTAAATGAAATAAAATCAATAAAAATATTATATTTATCCAAGTTGATATGATATCATTTTTAATATCAACCATGTTCCATTTATGGTCAATATTTCCATTTATAGTAACTATATTAACCCTCAATGAGTAAAAACCTTATTGTCATGGTAAGTTTAAAAAGGGTTAATGTTAAACCCAAAATAAAAGGTTAAAAATATTTTCAAGAACTTATATAATTTTTAATGGGTGTAGGTAATTATTCCCCAATCACCTTAGTATCTAAAATTAGTTATTTAATGGGAATTTGTACATGAAAATTACTTATATATTATTTAAATCAAAGAAAGTTATAAAATGTCACCCTCTCTATTTTTAATATATTTTATGTGTTCACATAGGGAAAAAATAATAATGAATGAATATTAATATTAATTTTTTGAATAATTAAAATATTTTCATGATATACATTTATTTATAATTTTTATTAATTATTTAATTACCATAAATGCTTGTATAGTGTTGATGTCGTATTTCTTTAATTAATAAAAACATATAATAAAATATTTTAAAAATATTAAAATAGATATAATTTTAGTGAGTTAATTTATTACATGAATTTAATATGTTAATATAATATATTAGTGTTTTTTTAAGGATTTTATTCGAATTTAAACATTGTATTTATGTATTTTAAGTCAAATTAATTAAATAGTGTCTAAATTGACAATAATGATATTTATGAGAATAATATAGTATTAAACTACTTAAAAATCATAAAAATATTAAAATAGAAAAAATTGGATAACATATGGTCTAAAATTTCATCCCTTATCCATTTATATTCCATTTGGAACCATTTATATTGAGAATGAATTTATTATAATTTAATTTTTTGATAAATTCTAAAAGTGCCCCTCTCCTCAGTTACAAAAGGGAATATCCACTTTAACTTATTTACACCACTTTGATTCCTATATATATACAAATATATTTAAATTTATCTTAAAAAATTCCCCAAACACATTCTATAGGTGTTGGTATTCCCAAAATATCAACCTTAGTTTCCTTTAGAGGAGATCTTAAGGAGTCGTTTCCAAGAAGAAGTAGTCTCTTAAACTGATCTATTTATTTTATACTCTTCCTTAAATCCTCTAAATATATGGTATTTATTATAAAATAATTATTTTAGTATCCTAAAAATGATAAAATGTTATTATTATTTTGAAAACACTGTTATAAACTCTCTTTTTCACCAAATGAGAAGTGAAAGTATAGCTTGTGTGTACGTATGGCTTACTGATTCCACATAGTGATACAATTCATTTATCATCACTATATTTTATGGATGGGTATTATTATTATTTTAATTTTTATATATGATAATTATGAAATTATTACACTTCTATACTTATAATATATTATCTACCTTCTTACCTTCCAAACCTTTGGAAAACAATAATGTTATTCTTACATATGTGTGGACTGCCGCCTCCACAAAATGATATGATTCATTTTTAATTTCCATTTTACTTGGATGGTAATAATGATAAATTTAATGAATATTATATATATATATATAATTATTTTTTAAAGTCTAATTATTATTTACCTTTATTTCTTTCCATCCATCAAAAAATGAAAACAGTGTTCATTCATACATACAGTTTACCATCTCCCTGAACGATGTAATTATTTTTATATCTATAACAACATGGATGACTATATATATGTATATAATTAATATATATTATATTTATATCATTATTAATATTATATAGGTGATTTCTCCAAGATAAATTTTCAAGTACTGGAACTAATGAACTGAAATACTCATGATAAACGAAACAGTTAACGTCCGAAAATATTGATTTATTGATAAAGGGGTGTTGAAATATAATAAAGGGGTCATATATGATATTATAATTATGAATATGACTCTGATATATAATTATAATAAATTTAAATTTATTATACAAGATTTTAGAGTAATTTTAAATCAAAGAGAACTCAAGGTAATGGTTTTATTTAACAACCTCATTAATATTTTAGATTTTTTATATTCAAGTCTCCACTAGGGAATATTTTTATTACATGTAAATGTTTTCTAAAATTGTTTTAAATAAGTTTTTTTACCATACTCTAATTATTTTTTAAATACATTTTTACCCATGTTTTACATTTTATAAAACAGTTTGAAAATAATCTTCATGTCATTTTCCAAATGAGGTACTTTGTGACTTTTCTGGAAAAAATATTAAAGAAATATTTTTTTAACTTATACTGCATGAAAAGGTTTTTTTTCTTCATGAATATTTTTATTTTAATATTCCTTAACAATTTATCATGTTTTTTTCAAATAAAATGTTTTCCTTTATAATTGCGCAAATTTTTAAAAAGAATGTTATTTCAAAATGGAAAGGTTATTTTCCTCAATAATTGTTCCAAGTGATCTTTCAAAATAATTTTCTATCTAAGATGACATTAATTAATGTTACTTAATATTTACTGGTGATATTATCCATGGATACTATTTTTATTCTTTCTTTAGATTGTTTATGTTTATGATGAGAAGATGAAATGTTTATGAAACCCATTTGTTTTCTATGGGTTATGCTATGATGAAATGTTTATGAAACCCATTTATTTTCATGGGTTATGATATAATGAAAATTTTATGATCTTATAGAACACATATTTATGAGTTTCATTATGTGATGGATGGGAACTACATCTCCCTCAAATACACTGGGTAAATATTGATATATCATGAGATAAAAAATTCTAGAATGGGGAGTGAACCTGGTTCAGTAAGGAGCTATGTTTTCTATGATAGTATTGGGAGTGAACCTTGAATACTATGATAGTTTGGGGAGTGAATCCATTCCAATATGATATTCTTATCAATGATCCTTGACTACTAAGGAAATGATTTTTTTCTTATTTGTATGCCATAAATCAATGTCTTATATCTATGTTAAGATTTTATGGTTCATGTTCCTTGATTGTCTTAAGATTCATTTCTTATGAACTAATAACAATTATTCCATAACTTAAGATTATGATCTTTGATATGTAGGGTTTAGTTTGAAAATGATATGATTATGTTATTATACCCTTATTCTCATGTTATACTAATGTGATCATTGATATCTCTCCTTCTTACCCTCACTGAGAATCTGAGATCACCATTTTCTTATGTTTCCTTTACACAGGTTATGAAGAAAGGTATTAAGTATGATATGCCTAATAAGGGTGATAGTTATGAAGAAATAAGTGTGAGATGATGTAGATATTTCATGAACCAATTGTTTATATTTCTAAGTTTCCAAATATATTAGACCTAAATGATTCTAGTGTAGATCGCCATGTTATATAAAGAATATTAATCTATTTAGATGTAATATCTATGTATGAAAATTATGGTTCACCATGCATTTACAATTGAGACTTATAGAAATACATACTTGAGGATTTCATTTATATTCTCAAGACCAAGATAGTCTGTAATGTCCTCTCCATACATTTGTTATTAAAAATAAATTATGGTTATATCACAAATTTTTAACATTGTATCCGTGTGAACCTTTAATATTAGTAAATGAATAATTTGAACTGGTAGCATAAAGGAACATTTTGAAGATTATTTATATTTATTGGTTGGTACTTTATATCATTTTGATTTTATCTTTCATTTCACTCCCTTCCCTTTCTCTGTCTGTAATAACATTAATCAATTCAAAACTTTTTCATTTATTGTTAAAGATTTTTAATAAAAAATAATTTGTAATGGAATACCTTCTTATTGAAGTTTATTTTTAAAATATTAAAATACCATGATATTAAAGCTGAAAAATTGATATCTTTATTTCCTAGAAAGAGTGTAAGCAACTGAAGGAAGAAAATTCTACCTTTCACACTTCACTATCACCAACTCTTCCCATATCCCTGTGTTAATCATGTCCAGCCTAGCCTTAATTCCATCATTTATTTTTTAGTGAATTTAGTAACATTCCAATGACACTACCACATACATTTTTTTCCACATGCATAACATCAAGAAAACTCCTGATGTATAAAAAAATCCAGTATAGAAATTCAAAAAAAATGATCTCTTTTTTCAACTAATTTTCATAAGGTTTTCTAAATAATTTTTACCAAAAGCAATGTCCATATCTTTTACTTTCTAAAATATTTGATCACCTATTAGTGGATGTGATGTTGTGCCTTTTTTGAACTCTCATCAAATGATGTCGTCCAATATCAATATTTATATTGCTATGGTAGAAATCTATGATGTCCTAGAAATATAGTATTCAATGAATGTTTAAACTTAATTGAGTGTGTACCTTTTTCAAAAATGGGATACCCTTGAGTTCCTTTAATGTTATATCCTAAAAATTTTCCATAAGCAGAAAAGTTATTTATCATCTCGTACAACATGGATCTCAACATGACATCTTCATTTCTGTAAGCATCATATAACATAACACCTAAATCCCAAAATAATTTCAAATCATCGATTAATGGATCCAAATAAACATCAATATCATTACCTGGTTGTTTTGGTCCTGATATAAGTATAGATAAAATAATGTATTTTCATTTCATGCATAACCACAGTGGAAAGTTTTAATTTATCAAAATAATCATCCATGTACTTTGAGTGCTTCTTTGAAAACCAAAAGGATTCAATCCATCGGAACATAATTCAAGATGAAAGTTTCTCAGGTCATTTCCAAATTCAAGGTATTCTTGATCAATTTTATTTCACTAAGGAGAGTTTTTTTTGTGATAAAGTTTCCCATATTTATTTCTTGTATTTGTGTGTCATGTTAATTCCTTTTAATCTCCTCACTTTTATATAGGTTCCTAAACCTTGGAATAATTGGAAAGTACCATAAAACTTTAAAAGTAATTGATTCATCTTTCGGGTATTGTGATACATCACACTTTCGGAATTTTTTAATTTATTTATGGTCCTTATGAAAAGTATACAGTAATTTGGACATACATGTATTATTTCAGAGTTCATACCCATTGAACGTAGTATTCATTTAGTTTCATATGTTCATAAAGTAAGATGATTATCTTCTGGGATCATATCATTCAATAGAGAAAGTAGTTCAGTAAAATTGTTTCATGCCATCTATTGCCAGGTTTTAAATTATATAACTTCAATATGACTAACAATGTTGTATATTTAGTACAATTAGCATAAAATAGCATCCTTATACAACTATTTTACTTTTTAAATAGTTTTGGAAAATCATTAATTTCATCTTTAACTATCATTTTCATTTACTCAATATGATCTTCATCATCGTTCACACATGTAATCATATCCTCAATATAGAATTCATCATTTTTCACACTTGAGGTCATATTAGATGATCCATAAAACATAGTTTTATACCAGTCACTAGATACATTCAGTTTTTCTCCATGTTTAGTCAAAAATTTATAAATTAGATCTATTTCATGATAGGTAAAGTGTTCTTCCAACTCTTATAGACTAATTTGTCTTGAAGAACAAAATTGTAAACATGGACAAAGGATTTTAGAATGGTCATATGCATGATCATTTAAAAACTTGATGAACTCTTTCAACACATCCTTATACTCTTTTGTAATATAATTATCATCCATACATTTTAAATTCATATCCATCCTATTTGACTAAAAAATATTAATATTTAAAAAAATTAATAAATACACAAAAAGTATGATCTTAGATTCTATAAAAGGTTATTCTTAAAGAATAATTTAAGCTACATGAATCTATTATTCTATGATTATAAGAGTAAAATGATGTGTATTGAGATTTTTTTGTAGTGGTGGAAATAATTTAAGTAAGGTAATGTGTGATATCTATAAAGTTACAATGGATCTAATTAAATTTTCATTTATTAAAAAACACAGAGATCGATGACAGTTTGTGTAACTTTTCTAGGTGGTAGTAAAACAAGAGGGAGGAGTTGATGTTTATTAATTTTTTCACTTGGTATGTAGCAGGGTAGGTGCTTTTTTAGTGAAAGTATTCTTAGGGTCTAAAGTTTTTATTTTATTATATAATGAAAACGTTAATAGGGACCAATCACATGGTATTGAGAACCCAACGTTTGAAGAAACTCTTGAATTAAAATCCAATAAACCAGAAGTATAGGTTGTGGTTCTCAAGATACTAGAAAATGGAAGAACAATTTAATTAGGGTTTTAAGAATGATTCAATTTTAAAAAATTCACATGGATGATATGAAGCCTCAAAAATATCAATGAAAATTCTTTTTGGGGCCGAAAGGAACAATCAACTTCAAAACACGCAATTTTATTCTAATTTTTTTTTATGTTTTCAATAATTTATCCCCATCAAGTGGTATGATCTACCATTATCAAGGATACATGTTACTTCTACATTAATTTATTTCATATAATATTTAACACATTCTACTCTTCTTTATTTATACTTTTTACCATATTTTTATAATTTATGGGTTTATTAATATTTACTTCATATTATTGATTATAAGATAGGATATCATATTCATTTAAAATAGAAAATTGATTCTTGAATTCAAGATTATGAATTCAAACATCTAGATGAATTCTTCTTTGAGTGATAATTTTTCTTTCCATTAGTAAAATACATTAAAACCTTAAAGAACTATGTACATATTTTCATTCATATCCAGTGAGATAATAATAATATTAATGAAAGAAGTTCCTTCTTAAAAAATAAAATTTGACCTCTTTTTCATTTTTTATTTTTCACTGGAATATATATGGATTGAGTAACCAAGGATTACATAATAAAAATATTTGATTCATATTGTGTTGAACTAAAACTTTTTTTGGATAGAAGAACCTTCTTGGAATTATGTAGCTCAATATCCATCCCCATTGTAAAAATTTCATCTTTAACATTAATTTCATTCTCCTTCAAGATTCATCAAAACTCAAACAAGATTTATTTCAATATGTAATATTTTCTTCCTCTGAAATTTATAAAGTATAATTGAGGATCCTTTAATTTTTTTACTGTTACTTTTTCATTGGATGAGATTATAAATTTTATATATTTCATTATAGGAGTGGAGAGTCTTCTTTGATAATCAAGTTTTCTTCTTATCATAGTCACTTCATCCCCTAACACTTACTTCTATTCAAATTTTTTCAATATTTATGTCAATACATCAATGATTATATCATAATCTTATATTTTTAGTGTTGATTCAATAAATTTATCTGGTTTTTTAGATTTGTAGGTTTTTAGTATTTCATCCTCTTATTTTATTCCATAAATCTCCTCCTTTTATTATTTCATTTATGATTTGAAATATTGAACATCACAATTTGACTTCTTCCCATGAATTATCTATATATAAATATATTCCAAAGATAATTCTAGTATAAACCTAAATTCTACTTAATAATGATATGAAACTTTCTATTATGTATGCTTACTTTTTGTAACATTCTTACTAGAAGGCATTTTAAACTGAACATGAGGTTAGCGGTTTGTGTTCCAAAATTCCTATTGTAGATGTTCATGGAAATGAAAATATTAAAAGGATTGGGTTTTATTAACCTATTAATTGAAGAAAATGGAAAGAATTATCTGATTTTAATCCATGAGAGTAGAAAGGATACCTAAAATTTGGGGCAGATTACCATCTATACACTCAAAAAACTTTGTCTACTTACCATTTGAAATCACCACCTCACATGATAAATGGGTAGGGTTTTTGCAGTGCACAAATGGTCCTTTCATCAATGAAGGATTCTACATCTCATCCATAGCCTCATTCAGTCGGGAGCTCCATGAAATCAGAGTGATAAATTTGTAAAAAAAGATCTCATGTATGATTAATTCAAAGATATCTCATATGATTAAATAGATAGACAAGATCCATAAAAATCAGTGAGAAAATGAAATCAAAAATAAATAGTGAGGATGAGAAGAATTGAGATGAATCTATTGAACACCGATAAAGGAGAGAATACATGATGTCGACTAAATCAGAGTAGAAATAATCAAATACCTTAGATTACGAAGGGGTTGATGAATAGAAGAATTTTGAGAGGGAGCGGAGTGATAGAGGTTAGATTCCACAAGGGCTTGAACGGCATAAAATAAGTGTGATATACTAGCGTTAAATTACAAGATCGATAAGAGTTTTATCCATGCTTTAAAAAATCACTGATAAAGATGGGTTTTATAAGCATTAAAAAATAAGTGATGATAAAATCTATCTTTATCAATGCTAAAATACTACTGATGTTAAAGATATGTTTTATCATCCCTTTGTATTATAGAGCTAATAAAGCACATATTTATCAGTTCTTTTTTGAAAGCACTGATAAAATTGTTTAAAATAAAATACAAAAATATTAAACGAATATACATTAAAAATGAATAAATTATAAAAAAACATATAACATAATCATCATTATTAATGAATATATAACCTTAAATGGATCAATGTTAGAGTGAAATTGAATAATTAAAAATGAAGATACTTCAAAAATATTAAAAATGGATAGGTTTTATTAATTATAAAAATTATTGAAAAAATGGATAGATATTAAAATGAAGATGAATACATATTGAAAATATTAAAACATAGTAAATAAATATGTATAAATAAATATTATATAATCAAAAAAATATAAAAAATAATAAATACTAAAAATGAATAAATAATATTAACATAAATAATATTAAAAATGAATAAATACAATTTAATAGACAACAAAAATATTTAAAAGAATGAATTCATAAGATTAATTACATTAATTGTAAACACGTAAAAAAAATGAAGAAAATAATAAAAAAATGTATTTTAATGGATTAATTATATAGATTTCAAACATTTTAAAGTATTACAACATAATAAATTAAATTGAATGATTATTAATCATATAAATTAAAAACATACTAAGAGTATTAGAACTTAGTAAATAATTATATATAGTTTGTAAGATTAACTACATTGGTTGTAAACACATACAAAAATAAAGAAAATATTAGAAAATGAATTTAATAAATAAATTAAATAAATTTCAAACATTTTAAGAATATAACAATTTAATAAATAGAATTGAATATATATTAAGCATATAAATTAAAAACAGATTAAGAATATTAAAAATTAATAAATAATTATGTATAAATAAATATTAAAAAATGAATAAATCCCAAAAATATTAAAAATTAATAAATATTAAAAATGAATAAATAATGAAAAATGAAATAATTTTAAAAATGAATAATTAAAATTGAATAAATTACAAAAATATTTAAAAAAGTGAATTTTCAATATTAACAACATGAATTAAATACACATAAAAATTAATAAAAAATGAATAAATAGATATTATTAGTTATATAAATAACAAAATTATTAAAAATGAATTATATTCACTACAAAAATATTAAAATTAAAATACATTTATATGAATCAATTATATAAATTTCAAACATATTAAAAATATTAAAACTTAATAAATAAAAATGAATAAATATTAATCATATAAATTACAAACATATTAAAAATATTAAAAATTATTAAATAAATATGTATATATTTTAAAAAATGAATAAATTCCAAAATTAGTAAAAATTAATAAATATCAAAAATGAAATTAATAATAATAATAAATTAAATAATATTAAAAATGAATAAATAAAACTAAATAAATTAAAAAATATTAACTATTCAAATTACAAAAAATATTAAAAAAAATATTTAAATCGATTAAATGTATAAATTTCAAACATGTTTTAAATGTTAAAACTTAATAAAAAAAACTAATAAATATTATTCATATAAATTACAAACATATTGAAAATATTACATAGTGAATAAATATATGTATAAATAAATATTAGAAAATGATTAAATTCCAAAAAATATAAAAATCAATAAATATTAAAAATGAATAAATAATATTAAATGAAATGATATTAAAAATGAAGAAATAAAATTTAATAGAAAAAACTATTTTATAAAATGAATTCATATAATATTAACTACATGAATTTTAAACACGTATAAAAATAAAGAAAATATTAAAAAATGAATTTAAATAACTTAATTATATAAATTTCAAACATTTTAAAATATTAAAACTTAATAAATAAAATTGAATAAATATTAATCATATAAATTAAAAACATATTATAAATAATACTTAGTAAATAGATATGTATAAATTTTATCAAAAATGAAAAACAATATACATTAAATGTAAAATATATTAAAAATGAATAGTACATGTCATGCATACACATATACACATGTCATATATACACACATACACATATATATACATCCCATAGACACATGTATACATACACATGTATTCATATGCATATGTACACATATACATACATCTGTACATGTACAACATATATATATACACATCCACAAAAAACACACATGCACAACATAATGCATACACATATACATATATAAACATAGATATAAATATATAAATTCAAATATCACATATTAACAATACATCATTTATAATTATATAATTGTTTAAATTATTAATATATATATATATTAATATATCATATTTATATTAATTATATACAAGCATTTTGCAATTAATGTATATAATTAAACATTAATTTTTGAATATAAATATTTTAATTTTATATAAGTGTTGATAATATTTTCTCATTAAAAGTTATATAAGACTTTTACCAGCACTAAGAAAATCATTGACAAATGCCTTTATCAGCACTACTAAATGGTACCCTTTAATCAATGTTTTTTTGCACTAATAAAAGTAACCTTTATTAGCACTTTTAATTAGTGTTGATAAAGCTTATTCTTATATCACTAATTTATATTTAGTGATGATAAAATTAAACACTATATATCATGTGGTCTATGGTAGTGAATGAAACTTCAATGAAAAAAATAACATTCTATGAACTCCTCATTGTTAGAACAATTTTCCATCAATTTATAGCATTATTTCATCATTGTTGGGACATTATTTATGCCCATTAAATTTCTCAATGTCATTACATGATGTGATTATCCCTTAAATTAATAATATTTCTTGGTTATTGATTATAATTTAAGTATTCTGTGTTTTAAAATAAATAGTTTGTAAATGGCCTTTTATGATGTTGTTAATAGTGAAAAATGCACTTTGTTTGTTAATGTCATGGAAATGGTGTTTGATGTGCAATTTGATATAAATTACAAATTGAAACTATGACTTAAATTTTCTATTATTTAGATATTTTTTTGTTATTTAAAAATATATATGTTTGTATATTGTGATATATATATATATATATTGTGTTTATTTTCTTTTATTTAGAATTTTGTCCATTAATATTTGAAAGTGCAAATGTTATGTTTTTAAAAAATAAATTTTATGACATGTAAATTATCTTTTTCTTATTATATTTATGATTTTTTTATTTTCAATTATGTTTTATATTTTGAGTTAGTTTTTCAAGTATCAATTAGATTGTATTTAAATTTTATAATTTATACGCTTTCAAAGTCACCTACATAAAGCATAATAATGTTTCAAGCTGGTGGATTAGAAAGTCTATAAATAATAAATTATATATAATCTAAATAAAATTTAGTACAATTATTGAACATATAAAAAATAATTTAAAATAAAAACCATTTCATAAAAAAAATTAAATAAAAATAATTTTAGTGGCATAATATATTTTTGTTTTAAACCATTACATTTGTATTTATAATTTTTTTACATTTTTTTCATTTTCAATTATTTATTATATGTTTAGTCAAAGTTCTAAATTTCATTTCAATTTTAATTATACTATATTTTATGTGAATTTATTTTTTACTTTGTAAATATTATATTTTTAATCAATAATATTTGTTTCATGTAAATTAGCTTTTTTTATTATATTTACGAAGTTATTTTTATTTTTCAACAAAAAATTAGATGTTTAGGCTATGTTTTAAGTTTTATTTAGATTGATTTTATAGTTTATATTTTATAATATTTTAAATTTACCTATTTGAAATTTAATAAGTTTTACTATGTTTTAAGTAGTCAACTTTGAAATCTTATAAAATATAAAATGTATGTAAAATATAAATGAAAATTGAAATAGTGGATAAACATGTAAAAATGGTTGATAATAAAAATAATTTCATCATTTAAATAGAAAAATAATCATATAAAGGATAGAATACATTTTTTTCAAATACATTAAGTTAATAGCACACATATAAATAAATGAGTTCAATCATTGTATATGATGAGGTCCAGTCCCAAAATTTGGTGTGCGAATGGGATGTTTATATCGAGATCACTGACCTTTGTGTTGGGGTGGAGTATGATGAGATGGAGAGGGATCATCCTCAGGTACTGGAACCTCATATGTATGATGATATACCTATGACTCATAGGGAGGAGATTTCATCTAGATGTCATAATGTGCACTTAATCCTTCTCCCACTGCGTAAGTGGGAGGACCTATCATCATTTGTTGGGGGAACCATAAGGCCTGTGAAGGATCAGTCACGAAAGGTATAGACATAGGAAATGACCGCTAATATGGGCTCAGATTAGATATATATAGGGAAAACTATGGATATCATTAAAATATAAATAGATACCATGCCTATAAGTGCACATCATCAATTGGCTGAGGCTGAAAAACTAGAGGTGCACCCTCTACCTCTAGTATAGGTGAGGCCTCACGTGCTACATGATACAGTCTACATCATCACCATCATGGATCCTTGATAACACATAATTTTTTTGAATATTTTATTGATAATAAATGACAAAATTTCCTCACATTTTTTTAAATATGTTTTTTTATAAAATATTTGGGATTAGATCATTCATTTGAAAATTTGGTGAAAATTCTATTTTTACCCTTTAAAATTCACTATAGTATTTCAGAAATAAATATTTTGATATATATTATTTGAACTTAAAATATTTTAAATGTGTTCTTTAATTAATTATCTACAACTTTTATTCAGGACATTTGAGTTAAATCATGCACTTGGTTGTTGTAAATGGTCCATAAAGTCAAAGTTGGGCTGGACTCGCCATATTGGACATTGATTCTGTATTTAGGTCATAACTTCTTTATAAATTCTTATATTAGCTCCAAATTTTGAGAGTATATTGAGGAATAATTTTCTAATAAATAATCCTACTATAAGAACAGCTAGTTCACGCGTTTTGGTGGTCAAACAGGCAGTTAAAGTTGGATTAATTTATTTGGATGAATTTCCCCATTCACACTTGAAACCTCTTTAAAACTAGCCTCAAATACACTCTATAAATTGGTGTTTTTATCATTTGAAGGATTTGGGGTGTTTATTAGGAATTTTATGCCATAGGAGAAGTGGATCCACTCTAATTCTCCAACCATTTCAATAAGGGTATCTCTTGAATCAAGGATCCCTTTGACAAAGCCTTCTTCTTCTTTGTGTTGTAATAATTTTGTTTGCGTAAGAAAATCATTATTTATTCTTTAATTTATTCTATTTTATTCTGTTATTTTCGATTTTATTATTCTCTTAATCTTTCTCTTTGTTCTGGAATTAAATATTAGAAACAATATTGGGTTATACCCTTTCTAAACCCTTGCAAATGCAAAATGTTTCTACGATGACTACACCGCTCATGGAAGAGTAGTTCTTCTTAGTAATAAATTAACCTCTATCCTTATTCATTAATTTATTTTGAATAAATGGGCTACTGTAATTCAATTAATATGATCTATTAATTGAGTTTTAAACTAGAAGAAACTAATCAAGCAATTAAACAATTAACACAAAAACACACAAGGTCAAGAATTTGTGTAAATTGTGAGAGCGGAAACTTAATCGGTAAAACAAAACCACGTGGTATAAATTTGTAGAGTTAAAATATAATACCTAAGATAAATTAATCCTAATTTCTAGTGTGGATATGTTCTCTAATTAACCATTAACTATAATCTAACCTTATAACAGCAATCAAACCAGGGTGTTATGATTGCATGTTCCGAAGCTAGCCTAGTGTTTAAGTAGTTTCATCTTTGTGATTAAGTTAAATCATGTAGGGTTTGAGGGTTAAAAAATTAGTGGATCATAATTAATTGGAAATTAATTTAAATGATAATTATTAATAAATAAATTAATAGGTATAGTTAGATCGATTACACCTTTTAAAATATTTTCTAAAAAATATCTTCTTATTGTGTTTTATTAATCAAGTTTCATTTCAAAAACAAAAACAAAAAAATGAAATATTCTTCCAACATACTTATCCTTATTTTATAAATGTTAAAAAACCTCATAATTTTTAAGAAGTGTTTTTATTCTCTTTTATTTAATTTTTAGAATACCTTTAAGAAGTTTTTTTAATTTACTTCCTCTTTTGAGAGACGACCTTGGTCAGCCACTCTATTGCACCCAAGTACCCAAAAAAAATCACACTTCATTTGAGAGCACCCACGACAGTGACTTTCAATCCTCAACATTGTTAGCTACTGTAGGAGGTTCCTGAGTAAGAACCACTTCTCCATGGGTAATAAAAACATCTCCCCACGGTGAAAGATCAAAGATATTATCATATAGAACATGATATGCTGGCATCATCCCCTGTACTGCAACATGGTATGCTGCCTGACTAAAAACATCCCCATCCTCTGGAACAAACCTGTGGATAATATGTTGTTATTGAGTATATTTTAAAGAGATTCAAAATTAATTAAAATTTTAAAAAAACTAATGAAAATTTATAAAATTACCATATCCTTGAGCCCTCTTCCATGTAGAGTAAGATACAGTATAGACTTTAGTATATACCATGGATCATACGCTAGATACTCTTCTAGAGGTAATCTCATAGTATGGATACCATAAATATGAAATGATTCTCATATATCCCAAATTTTTAAATACTCTGCATGTCATTGGTGCCAGTCAACATCCTACATTCCTATCAGCTTCACAGAATGAAGCACTTCTAACTATCTAGGTGGAAAGGGAATGCGTTGAAAAAATCCAAACTAGCACATAACTCTATCAGTATGATTCCACTCAAAAATATGGAAGTGAATGAGAAGGAATACAACCATGACATTATGAATCCCATCAGTGTAGTGTGTAGGAATCTAGTCTAATATATCCCAATATGGAAGTCATGAAATCTAAAATTAAATGTGACATTTTTTTAAAAAAATATTACTAAACAGCAAAAAAATATAATATTATGACATTTATTAGTCATGGAAATACTATGTATACTTATCTAAGTGGGTACTAGACTGAAAAACATGAGATTATATGCACCCAAGTTGTACCTCAACATCCTAACAAAGTGGCATTCCTGGATTCACCTATAACGCACAACATAGAAAGTGATGATAATAAGAAATCAAATTTAATAACTCATAGTAGAATCATAAAATAATAAATATGAGTAATTGTATCAGCATCCATGAAAAGAAACATGAAACACATCTATATGAAGCTCCTGAACAGAAACAATAGGGATAGGGGAGGTATTTGCTCTCATTCCCACAACTGAATAAGGATGACACATCCCTCAAGATTAGTGTGATATGATCAACATGTCATGCATAATGCTCTGTAAGTGTATTCCAAGCATGAAGATCCCCAGTTGTATCTCTCGTCCTAGCCAAAATCTTCTATTATCCCTAGATACACCATGGTCACATGTATAATAGAGTGATCATTGCACTATGTCCCTCCAATTATATGTAATATATATGCACGAGTGTGGTGCATGATAGTTTACTCATTAGCATTAGTGGGTAATTGTGTAAATTGAATCTCAAAATAGCTCATAGATATCGACCCACCATCTGTAGCATCATCATATCCCATAATGTTGACACCTAGAAATCATTGTAAAAGCTTAGGCCATCCTCCATGGGTGGGCCCTATAACAATATATCCCTGGATAGGAAGACCAAGCAGAATTTCCACATCCTTAAGGGTGATGATCATCTCTCCCTCAGGAAAGTGTAATGTGTGTGTTTGAGATCTCCGTCTCTTGGTGAGAGTGGCAAGGAGGTGATGATAAACAAATATAAAATCATATACAATAATGCCATAGAATTAATCATGGAATAGTAATGGTATAATGGCAGTTAGAGGCAGAATGTGATAATAATTTTTTGCTCTATGCACCTTTATCCATCAAACCTCATGGCCCGCTAGCACGTCGTGTGAAACATGCCTATACTACTTAGTGCGTAGCATAGTATCCTACATCTTTAAGTATAAAAAATAAATAAGTATTAGGTGTAAAATGTAAATATAATGTTATGATCTGTAGAATGTTATCACTGGTATAATGTAAGACATAACATGTTTATTTCCATTGTTTTATGAAATTTTTCTTACCAAATTAAAAGGGAGTGTCTGAGATTTCCCAGCCAGGATCAATGTATCACTAAGAGGGGGAGGGGGTGAATCTATGATATCTTTTTCTTTTAAGTTTTCTTAATTTTGTTACAACCTTCGCCTCCTATTAAAGAGTTATCACTTCAATGAAAACAAAATAATCACACATCCATAGGAACACAAGAATTTACAAGGTTCACTACTCAACAAGAGTAGATACGTCCTTGTTATGGTTTGGAAACAATCCATTACCACATAATCCACTTGAAAAAATCATTTTATGTCGATAAAAAAAATTAGGATATGTACTTACACTTTTGTAGAACTATTATCAATACAATAGTGCATGTGATTAAAATATCACAAAATGATGCAATACAAATTTGTGTAATGAGTTAAGAAACTTTCACCAATTTCTTCAAAACAAGTTACTCTACCGCCTTGTCAACTTTCACAAATATAAAATTTAAAAAAAAAACTTCACATTCCTACCCAACAGTAGGTAAGAACTTCTTTAGACTGTGTAATGATACTCATCCTGATACCCAGTCTGATTTCCCGATTTGATTTCTTGGTCATGAAATATAACTCTTTCAGAATACCAAAAAAATAAAACAAAACTACTTCTATATCAGTCTAGAAATCTCAATCTTATTTCCCTATTTAATGGCCTAGTCTGATCTGAGAAACTCAAAATACAATCTTTCTTATTATTATTCTTATATCTAGAAAACTTCCTCATAAATGATCAATCCAAAAACATCTTCACTCTACAAACTTTTATCACTCTGACTTCTTTCTTCACCCATGAACAGTACAAGTGTCAGAAAATACATAGTACTCTTCTCCTTCTATAGATGTTCCAAAAATGGTTTAGGTGGGAATCTAAAAAAAATTCCCAGTTAACCAAATTTTCCAAAACTTTAATTTCCCCTTAAATCTCAGCATCATCTTTGACTTCTTCAATGATCCTCAATTTTTCTCACTTATTCCCAAACCTTCTTGAATATTCCAACTTTAGCTCACTTCATACTTTCAAAATATTCTTCAGTATGATTTTGATTTTCATTATAATTTCCTCATTATAATGAAAACATATGTACAACAGTAGATTCTTCATTATGTTGATCCACACCAATTAAAATATATGAAAATAAAGTGTATTCTCATTAAAATTCTCGAAACCAAATGAAAAAAAACTTCTCATTTTGATGCTTTGTACCAACTATTAGATATAACACATTAAAACCATTATGCCATAAACATTGTTTCTACTTCATTAGACTTTATTCACCTTTTTATTTCAATAAACATATGTAAAACTTTTAAATATTACAACACTTATCAACAAAACTTCAGCATCATCTTCAAACTTCTTTGAAAACATTTTCGCTAAACTCTTCAAACTCCAAGCTCTCTTTGAAAAAACTTTTGTAACTACTTTAAGTAGTTCTTCTTTTCTTCTTTTCATCAGACTGATGATCTTGTGTCTAATGAAGTTATTGGTGTTAATATGCATCTGATGGGTTGATCTCTTCTTCACTCTGATAATTGGTGTTAGCTCCAGTCTGATGACTCTTCACCCAATTGATAAAACACGAGATAGTTTTATCTCTTGGCCTAATTGAAAATATATTAGAGTTATTAAATTAATTAAAAAACAATTCACCCTAATTAAAATGGTTGAATATAATGTTTATTAACCTTTAATCCCATTTTTCATTGGTCCCAACAACTTATTCTTTCTTTTCATTTTCACTGGTACCAAAAAAATCCAAAAAAACAATTTTTCCTCTGATTAACTTTTGCGACCATCATTGCGTCTGATGATCATTGTCAGGATTGCTCCGATGATCGATGGCACACTGTGTCTAATGAACCAGTGTCAGTAGCTTCAGGTTTAGCAACTTCTTTACTTTATTGATTATTGTACACACCAACTTCTTTACATAAAAAATTGTGTCTTGTGTCTTATTGGTCTAACTAAAAACCAGTATCTTCATCTTCTCACATTTCAAAAAAAACTTCTCAACCTTCAACAAATATATGACCGATGATCTCACACTGATGAACTAAGATTAGAACGATTTTACTTCACAAACTTTCTTATTCTACAAAATTTGTCTTGTATAATGACATTCATAATGTTGATAACATTTAAGATCAATATAGCATCGTCATACTTTCATTAGGAAGTATTGTAACTTCCCATCATTTCAACACTTATTTCTTTCTAACCAATCCACAATATGATTGGAAGCACTTGTTCTCCCCCTTTCTTTCATACGGATAACATCACAAGTTTCTCAGACAACTTATGATTTATGAGAACTAAAAGATCAGAAAAGCACCATCATATTTTCATCAAATCCATTCAGACTATAGTATATCTTTTCATTATGATCGAAACTCCTTTTCATACCCAAGGTGAGTCTGATGAAACTTTTCTCCCCAAAAACTTCTTCTCAAACTTATGGACTTTTTTAAACATTTTTTATCTAATCAACTAATTATGATGGTGATTCCAATAATCAAAATTTATAAATTGATATGATTGAATTTTCTTTGATAATAAAAGACAATTCTTTCGGCACAACCTTCTTTCAGCTTCCAAAAAAAATCTAGCCAACTTGATCCCAACAATCTCCACCTTTGGATTTTTTTGTTAACCAAGATTTATAAATCACTAAACTTTGTAACCTCAAGTAACGGATTACTTATCAACAATTCTAATCCTATGTGAGCTAGATCATTATAGGAAATAATAATCATTGACAACAAATCCATGTTGTCTAAAAGTAGTAACTTGTGAAACTTATTCAGTTTTTCTTCACATATTTCTTCACTTCTTCCACCTTTCTATAAAAAAATATTCCTACAACCACTCTAAAAAACTATTAGAATAGTTTACACACTTACATGCTGGATTCATAGCTTATGCACAATTCCATCTACATACATACTTCCTTAATAGGTTTAGTACATATCATTGGATAGATTTATGAAACAGTTCTCTCCCTTGAAAACACTATCCAAAGACTAGATGAGATGGGGGGAAAACACATACATCAACCTTCATGAGAAAAAGTTAGACTCCCATGTTCAACCTTAGTTTGTAAAAATATTCCTTCAGTAAACATTTTGTGAAAATGTTAGCAACTTATTCCAATATAGGAACATACTCCAACTTCAATTCATTATTCTCCAAATGATCTTTGATGAATTGGTATTTTATGTCAATATGTTTTGAATGAGAAGTTTGTATCAGTTTTCTTATAAGGTTTTTAGAACATTGATTATCACAACCTAAGATAAAGGTTAACTTTACTTCAACAAATAATTATTCCAACTGTGTCTTTATCCACATAAGTTGGGTATCAGCTTGAGTGGAAACAACATACTCAACTTCATCCACGCTAAGAGCTACTGAATTTTGTTTCTTTGTATGAAAACCAACACAAATTTTTTCCAAAAATAAAAATCCACAGAATGGAGATCTTTTATCATCAACATTTCCTGCCCAATCAGTATCCGAATACCAAAATAAGTTAATACTTTTTGAGCTGTCATACCTAATTATGAAATTTTTTCTGCCTTTAATATATTTGAGAATTATTTTTTTAGCCAAAATATGTGATTATTTTAGAGAACACAGAATTTTTTCACATAAGTTAATAGCATAAATAATGTCAGGTTATGAGTCATTCAACTACAACAAACTTCTAATCAACTTATGAAACTATTTAGAGTCAACTTCCTTGACTTCTCCATCTTTAGAAAAATTAATTCCCATTGAAATCAGTGTGGAAACTGGTTTCTAATTTTCCATGTTGAACTTCTTAAGAAGTTACTTAACATACTTTTATTGGGAAATAAAAATGTGTTTCTTCTTTTTGAAGATTTGTAACCCAAGAAAGTATTTTATTTCACCCAACATGGATATCTCAAATAAATTTTTCATCTCTTCAACAAATATTTCATAGGTTCTTTCATCATTACTAGTAAAGATAATTTCATCAAGACAAACAATTATAATGAGGAAAAATCCAAAATTTATTTGATGTACATATTATTATCAACTCTTCCTTTCTTAAAACAAATATTACTTAAGAAAGAATCCAATTTGGAATACCATGACCTCAATGTCTGCTTCAGCCCATACAAGGCTTTCTTCTACTTGCACACATAACTTTAATCTTTACCAATAGAAAATCCACATGTTTTTTCAATATAAACCTCCTCATCAAGATCACCATTCAAAAATGATGATTACAGATCCATTTAAAAAAATTTGTAACTTCATTTTCCAATAATAGCAATAAAGATTCTAATTATTTATAGCCTTTCCACTGAATCAAAAGTTTTATGAAAATAAATTCCTTAAATATGTGAGTAACCTTTTCACACTAATCTTGATTTGTTTCTTATCACTCCACCATCTTCATTCATCTAATTCAGGAAAACCCACTTTGTACCAATAACATTTTTATCATTTTGTTTAGGTATGAGTTCTCAAGTATCATTCTTTTTTATCTGATCCAACTCTTTATTCATGGCTCAAAACCATTATGGATGATCAAAATCTGTATTCACATCTTTCATCTCAACTTTTGAATACAAATAAGTATGTGTAGTGTCTTCTAAAGTTCTTATTGTTTGTACCTTTTTATGTTGATCACCAATTATTTTTTGAGCTCTCACTTTCTTCCTCATCATAGGATGAGATTTTCGAGATTATTTATCATCAATAGAAATATCTGAGCTAGGTTATTCTTCTTGAGTAGGATTACCATCATTTGTATCCTTATCAGAATTTTTAATAGAAATTATTTCATCCTGTTCACCTTCCTTATCATCACAAGTTTTTTTAGCATCCTCCTCAGGATTTTCCATAACTTTCATATCAACAGATTCAACTAATTTTCCTATTTCTTTGTTGAAACATCATTATCATCTTCCTAGATAAGAAAATTTTCATCTTCACCACTCTTCTCAATCTTTCCAAGATTTATACATTTCTTCTTTATGATGTTTAGACTCCCAAAAACACTCAAATGTTTCAAACTTGGAGTTTTGTCATAAAACATTTCATAAGGAGTCATATCGAAACTTGGCCTATAGAAACATTAGTTTTTAATATAAATAGTAGTGATCTTGAATTTCCTCTAAAATTAATGAGAGAGACCATGTTCAAGTAACATAGTTTATCCCATTTCAACCAAAATTCTATTCTTATTTTTAGAAACACCATTTTTTTGAGGAGTTTGTGGTGTACTGAACTCATGTAGAATTCCATGATTCTTAAGATAACTTTCAAACTCTTCAATTTTATATTCCACACAATTGTCTTTTCTCAACTTATTTATAGAATACTCATATTCCTTATCATCTTTCCTCCTGAAACTTTTAAACATTTTTAGAGTATCTAATTTATGTTTCATATACATAACACAAGTAATAAAATTAAATTCATCAATGAAAGTAATGAAGTACTTATCTCCTTGAGTTTATTATTTTCTCATTGGCCCATGGATATAAAAATGAATATGTTCTAGGGGATGTTTTGAAAAAAAATCAACTTTATTATGCACAGAGTTTGTAATCTTTTCTTTATAAAAAAATATGCAACAAAAATCTCTTATTCTCGACATATTAGGAATTTCATATACACTGTCTCACTTTGATAAATTGGTCGTGTTTCTCTAACACATGTGCCTCAATATTTTATGCTAAAATTTATTCTATTCCATCATGTTTAAGTAACAAGAGTTTTGAACCTCACAAACTTGGAATAAGTTCCATTTTTTACATTGGCCTCTTATAACTATCTTTCCTTATTCCTATCTTTTCACAAAAAATCCATATTTTCTGGAAAAAAAACTATGTTTCTTTTATCAAAAAGTTTTGAAACACTTATCAGGTCATGTTTCAACCCATTAACAAACAAAGGATTTTAAGATTTAAACTTTTCTTATCTAATTATGGTTGATCCAACACCTTAGATTCTAAGATATTAATCACTGTCAAATTTTATTGTTCCATCTTTGAAGTCTTTCAAATTATTCAAAAAATTTAAGTCTTCTGTCAAATGAGAAGAACACCCACTATACAAGATCCAAGTTCGTTCTCTTTTTGTATCTTTGAGAGATGTTTCTATAAAAAGAGCCTTATCTTTCCCATTATCTTCCTTAATGTTCAGCTTCTGAGAGTTGTTAAAAAACTTTTGTTGTGCTAGTAAAAAAACAAGACACCCTTTTGTGATATGTTCAGGTTGTTCACATATTTCATAAATAGTTTCCAAAGGCTAGAACCTCTTTTCAAATTTTACACCACCCTTATCATATTTATTCAAAACATCCTTCTCAGGATTATTCCTTTGAGAGGATTTACTCCCCCTCAAAGTTTTAATTCTATAATTTTTGGAATAGTTATAATATTGTTGATTAAACCAACACATATTTTTCATGTTCCCAAATCCACCACAATACCAGTAGTATCCATAGAAATAATATTTTCCTCTAAAAATTCCATATTATTTAGATTTGTGAGTATATTTATTAGAAACCTTCTTATCCTATTTATTAAAAAAAATTGACCACCAAACTTTCAGTTATTAATCAGAATCTTTTTTAATTCGGTTTTCTTTTTATCCTTATTGAAACCAAAATTAATAGAAAAAAATTCATACTAAGAATTTTTAGAAACTTCTATCTTCTCCACTTTGTTGGTTTTGGCCATATACATAAATTTCCCAGATTTCTTCTTCTAGGAAACAATTTCAACTTTATTCTCAACCTTTGAAGATAACTTTTAATCCTTTTTAGGTTTATCCTTTCTAGAGATTTCACCAACTTTAGAGATAGAATTATTGAAACTTTTATCCCTAAGTTCATATTTCAAAAAGTTTTTATTAGAAAATTTCCAAGTCTTTTGCTTTTTCATCAACTTTACTTCTAGATGTTCATTTTGATTATTTTCTTTCTTAAAAGATTTATTCAATTCATAAATCTCTTCCAACATCTTAATTTTCTCATTAGGAAAAATTTTGATTATTTGTTGAATAATTTTCATTTTTCAACTTCCTGATTTCTTTTTCAAGCCTACCAATATTTATCATACATTATTTCACTTATTCTTTAAGATTAAATTCTAATTGAGTTTCCTCTTCTTCAGAAATACTACTTTTGAACTCTTTATTGTTAATTGTTTCAATGAAAGTATTCTCTATAACCTTTTCAGTATAATTTTTGGATTCAACTTCACTATCTTCTTCTTTATCATATTTAGACAAAAATATTATCCTTTTAGATTTGGTGAACTTTCTATCTTTCCATTTGGAATAAGATTTAGCCTTATCACCTTGTTTCTTACACAATCTTCCAATACTTTATTCATCTTCATCATTATTATCTTCATTATTTCTTTGGGGTCAATTTATAGCAAAGTGACCAACAGTTATACATTCAAATAATTTTAAGGGAACTCTCCCTTTATAATTTCATGTACCTGTTTTCACATTTTTACAAAACAAGGATGAAAATACATCAACATTTTACATGCCTCATTTTCGGAATCAATTTTAGTAACTCCATCCTCTTCAAGAACCTTATTAGACTATCCTTTCTTAGAATCCTTGAAGTAAATTTCTTAATAAACTTTTATTTTACCATTAATAACATTATCCCTTCTCATTTCATAAGTAATGATAGTGCTATAAAAATCATCCAGAGATATATTTTTAGGAAATCTATCCTCCAATGAGGAAACTTTGGCATCAAAATTATTAGGAAGAATTCTCAAGATCTTTTAAAAAATATTAAAGTCTTTAAAATATTCACCAAGACATCTAATCGTGCTAAAAATTTCGTTCACCCTGGTAAATAATTCACCAACAGATTCATACTCACCCATCTTGAGACCTCCATACTTCAGCCTTCAGATTTGTAACTCGGCCTTCTTCACCTTTGTATTTCCTTCATAAATGTTCTCCATCTTATCCTAGATACCTTTAGTAGTGGCAAAACCCTTTACTATTAAAAAATGACTTTCAAAAAGTGATAAGAGTAAATCATTATTAGTTCTTCCTTCATTCTCAAGATTCTTTTTATCAATGGATGTAAGAGGAAACTTTTCATCAATAGGAGGAAATTCATCTATTGTAGCTTCAAGAACATCATACCCAAGTGAAATAAGATAAGGAAACATTTTATCTATCCAAATATGATAGTTCTTATCATTGAATACTGGAATAACCTTACTGTTCACACAGTTTAGATTCTCCATCACAACTTTTCTTCAAAAACTTCAGCAAAGAGTAAATAAAGGGAACCTTCCCTCTAACACCAATTGAGATTGCCTAGCCAGGATCAATGTATCACTAAGATATGGAGGTGTGAATCAATGATATATTTTTCTTTTAAGTTTCATTTCTTTTGAAACAATATTCACCTCTTATTAAAAAGTTATCACTTCACTAAAAAATAATAATCACACATCCAAAGGAACATAATAATTTACAAGGTTCGCTACTCAAAAAGAGTAACTATATCCTTGGTTTGGTTTGTAAACAATTAAATATCACACAATCCACTAGAAAACAATATTTTTGTGTGCATATAAATAAGTATGATATTCCCTTACACTTGTGTATCACTATGATCAATACAACAATTCATGTGCTTCAAGTAGCATGAAATGATATAATATAAATTTGTGTAATAAGTTAAGAAACTTTAACCAATTAGTTACAAAAAAGTTATTGTGCTACCTTTTCAACATTCAAAAATATAAATATTAAAAAAAATCTTCACCTTCCTACCCAGAAGTAAGTAAGAACATCTATATTTCATAATGATACCCATTATGATACCCAGTCTGATTCACCGGACTGATTTCTCAGTCTGGAAATGTAGATCTATCAGAATACCGATAAAACAAAACATAACTACTAATGTCTCAATTTGGAAATCTCAACATGATTTCCCTATCTGATGGACCATTTTGATTTGAGAAACTCATAATACGGTCTTATTTTTTATTCTTATTCTTCTTTTTTCTAGAAAACTTCCTCATGAATGCTAAATCCAAAAACCTTTTCTATCTATAAACTTTCAGCGCTCTACCTTCTCTCTTAACCCATGAAGATTATAAGTGTTAGAAATTACATAGTACTCTTATCCTTTTATAGGTGTGCCAAAAATGGTTTTGGCGGGAATCTGAAAATTTTTCATGATTAAACAAATTTCCCAAAACTTTAATTTCCCCTTAAATATTAGATCCATCTTTGAATTCTTCAATGCTATTAAACTCTTCTAATTTCTTCCCAAAAATTATCAAATATTCTCAAAAATTAATCTCAATTTAAACTTTCTAAATATTCCTTAGTTTGATTCTGATTATCACTATGATTTTCTCATTATAATGAAAACATATATACAATAATAGATTCTTCATTACGTTGCTTTGAACAAATTTAAAGATATGAAAATAAAATGTCTTCTCATTATGATTCTCAGAAACAAATGAAAACAAAGTAATAATTTTGATGCTCTATACCAACTATTAGATATAACACATTGAAACCATTCTACCATAAACATTATTGATACTTAATTAAACTTCAGTTACCTTTGTTTTTTCATAAACATGGTCATAACTTCTAAATATTTTAACACTTCTCAACAACACTTCAAATTCAGCTTCAAATTTATTTGACAAACATTTTCTCTAAATTCTTTAAACTTTAAAGTCCCCTTGAAAACACTTTTATAACTTCTTCAAGTAGTTCTTATTTTGTGGTTTTCCTCAGACTGATGATCTTGTATCTGATGAAGTTAACTGTGTTATCTTGCATCTGATGGATCTGTCTCTACTTCACTCTGATAATTGGTGTTAGCTCTAGTATGATGATTCTTAACCTGGTTGATAAAAAAATGAGACAATTTTATCTCTTGGACCAACTGAATATATATCAGAGTTCTTAACTCAATTAACAAACAATTCATCCTGATGAAAATGGTTGACTATATTGTTGATTGATCTCTGATCCCATTTTTCATCGGTCCGAACAACTTATTATTTCTTTTCCTTTTCACTAGTACCAACAACATACAACAACAAAATTCTACCTCTAATTAACTTTTGTGACCATCAATGTGTCTGATGATCATTTTTAGGATTACTTCAATCATCAGTGGAACACTAAATATAATTAATCAGTTTTAGCAACTTCAACTTCAAAAACTTCTTTCCTTTCTTGATTATGGTACAAACCAACTTATTTCTCTGATGATTTGTATCTTGTAGATTATTGGTCTGACTAAAAACCAGCATCTTCATCTTCTCATGTTTGAAACAAAAATTATTATCCTTCAAAAAATATACGTCTGGTGATCTCACACTGATGAACTGAGATCGGAAATCATTGACTTCAAAAACTTTCTTCTTTTAAAAAATTCATCTTGTATCAGGACTTTCATGATTTTTAGAATGTTTAAGATTGGCATAGAATCATCTAACTTTCATTGGGAAGTATTATAACTTCCCATTCTTTTATCACTTCTTTCATTACAACCAAAACTAAATAAAATTGGTAGCACTTGCTCTCCCCCTTTCTTTAATAAGGATAGAATTATAATTTTCTCAGACAACTTATGATTTATGAGAACTCTAAAATTAGAAAGGAATCCTTAAATTTTCATCAGATCCATGAAGACTCTGATAGAGATTCTCGTTATTATTGAAACTCCTTTCCGGACAGGAGGCAAGTCTGATGAACCTTTTCTCCCAAAAAACTTATTCTTAGATTGATGAAATTTATTAAACATCTTGAATCCAATCAAATTATTATGATGGTGAGTCTAATCACCAAGATTTACAAAGTGATGTGATTTCATTTTCTTTTACAAAAAAAAAAGAAAATTCTTTTAGAACAACCTTCTTTCATCTTCCAAAAACAACTTCCATCCAACTTGGTCCCAAAAATGTCTTCATGTTTCTCAAAACATATTTATAATGTAGTTTTAGATATTTTTTACCTTGTAAAGGGTGTTCTGTTAAATTTTCCATGTTTGATTTATGAAATAGACTATTCCTATTGGCCTTTTTTGTTTACTTGATCCATGTTTGGGAATTGTTTTGGAAAACCATGTTTACTTTATAAAATAAAACCAAATGGATTTTAATGGTTTACTTGATGTTGGTTTTATATTCAAGTGGTTTAGTTTTAAATTTTTTTCTAACTATTATATCGGTTTTCATGGATAAAATACTTAAATATATTCATAGTGGTATCCTACTGGGCTTTATACCTTACACCCTACTTCAACCCTTCTTGGGAATTTGTAGATTTCATTTTCCCAATCTTAGTTTTTGAAAGAGACAGGTTTATCCTCTATTCTTATTGGAATTGAGTCGTGTTTTTAAATGGAGTTTACTTTAGAAACATATTTGTGCACACATAGGTTATATCGGTTAGACCCACCTTGTGGATTGAGGATTTCTTTGATGTCTAGCACATATACTAATAAGTTAGATCACAAATGGAATGATTTTTAATTTATGTATAATTTCTCACATGATGTTATATTTCATGATTATTTTCTCACATGCTTTCTTTATGTTGTATCCATGGATAGTTTGACTATGCTTTCATGTCACCTCACACGTACTTTTCATATTCCTTGTAATGTGAATATGAAATAGATTTTTCCTACTAGCCTCATTTTTTTACTTGATCTATGTTTGGTAATTTTTTTGGAAAACCATATTTTTTATTAAAGAAAACCAAAGGGACTTTAAAGGTTTACTTGAAGTTGGTTTATTTTCTAGTGTTTTAGTTTTGAAATTGTTTGCAAACTAGTTCATTGATTTTCATGGATAAAAGTCTTAAATATATTTATGGTGGTATCCTACTAGGCTTCATGCCTCATGCCCTACTTGGGTCCTTCTTGGTCATTTGCAGATTTCATTTTATAAATCATAGTTTTCAAAGGCGGTTGGTTTTTCCTTTGTTCTTATTAGAATAGAATCATGTTTTTAAAGGGGGTTTACTTTGAAAAAATATTTTTGCACACATAGGTTATATCAGTTGGACCCACCTTATGTATTGTGTCTTTCTTTGATGTCTAGAACATATTCCAATAAGTTAGATCTCAAATTGTTTGATTTGTAATTTATATATGATTTATCACATGATGGTATATTTCATGATTATTTTCTCACATGCTTATTTATGGTGTATCCATGGATAGTTTGATTATGATTTCATGTCACCTCACATGTACTTTCCATATTCCATGTAATATAAATATGAAATGGATCATTCCTTTTGGCCTCATTTGTTTACTTGATCCATGTTTGGTATTTTTTTATAAAACCATGTTTTCTTTATAAAAGAAAAACAAATGGATTTTAAAGGTTTACTTGAAGTTGGTTTATTTTCAAGTGGTTTAGTTTCAAAATTGTTCTCAAAATTGTTTACTGGTTTTCATGGATAAAATCCTTAAGTAGATTTATGGTGGTATCATACTGGGCTTTAGGCCTCACAACCTGCTTGGGCCCTTCTTGGGTATTTGCAGATTTCATTTTCTCAGTATCAGTTTTCAAAGGTGGTTGGTTTTTTCTATATTCTTATTGAAATAGAGTCATGTTTTTAAAGAGTTTTTACATTAAAAATAGATTTGTGAACACATAGGTTATATAGTTTGGACCCGCCTTATGTATTGAGGCTTTCTTTGATGTTCGGAAAATATACCAATAAGTAAGATCCCAAATGGTGTACTTTATAATTTATGTATGATTTCTCAGATGATGGTATATTTAATGATTATTTTCTCACATGCTTGATTTATGGAGTACCCATGGATAGTTGGATGTTTCTTTCATGTCACCTCAAATGTACTTATCATATTCCTTATAATGTGAATATGAAATAGCTTGTGACTTATGGACTCATTTTTTACTTGATCTGTGTTTGTGAATTGTTTTGGAAAACCATGTTTGTTTTATAAAAGAAAACCAAAGGGGTTTTAAATTTTTACATGAAGTTGGTTTATTTTCAAGTGGTTTAGTTTTGAAATTATTTTAAAAATAGTTTATCTATTTTCATGGATAAAATCCTTAAATATATTTATGGTGGTATCCTACTAGGCTACATGCCTCACACCCTACTTGGTCCCTTCTTGGGAATTTTCAGATTTCATTTTCTCAATCTCATTTTTCAAAGGCGGTTGGTTTTTCCTCTATTCTTTTTGGAATAGAATCATGTTTTTAAAGGAGTTTTACTTTAAAAACAAATTTTTTCACACATAGGTTAATCAGTTCGACCCACATTATGGATTGAGACTTTATTTGATGTTTATCATATATACTAATAAGTTAGATCCCAAATATTGTGTTTTGTAATTTATGTATGATTTCTCACATGATGGTATATTTCATGATTATTTTCTCACATGATTTCTTTTATGGTGTATCCATGGATATATTGATTATACTTTCATGTCACCTCACATATACTTATCATATTCCTTATAATGTGAATATGAAAGGATTGTTATTATTTGATAATAAAATTATTCAAAGATGTCAAAAAATTATAAAAAATAAAGGCTTTTATATTAACACCATGTAACTGATAATATGAAAATACCACATTAGAGGTAATACATCATTGTGGATGAGAGTGTGCACTTGATCCAGTAATGTTAGGTAATTTTTTCCTATTATGACCTTCCCAATGACATATGATGGACTTCAGTCTCCCTCATTGTTGCAACTTATTAATGTCGTGTATCAATATTGGTTGGTCTTCAGGAATCAGTAAATGTTAAAACTACCCAATATAAATCCATGGTGAAACATAGAAATTATAAATGGTGTTCAGTTGGTACACTGGATAAATATATTCTTCCCATGATATGTTCATAGAGGCACATGATGTGATGGCATGTGTGCATGGAAACCATAATGCCTAGAAGTTTCGACATTGACATTATCTCACTTCTAGTAATACCGCCAAGACTCAACTGTTGTTATTTATGATGGGGTATGGACACTCTTGAACTTCAAATCAAGAGTATTCTCAATGTAAAAGGCACACTTGATAAGCAGAATATTCTTCAATGTTATTTTCAATCTCTCATTGAAAGTGTCTTTTATACCTTATCCCTTATTGAATCATGTCTACGGTCTAATTTTATTTATCAATGAAGTACTTAAAACAATGATAAATTGTCTCCTAAACTAGCCTAGTTATAGGTTACTTGAGAGGCCCCTTTAAGATGCCATTGATGAACTCTACAATGTTTGTGGTCATGTGTTTGTACCTCTTACCCCTGTCATATGCCAGTGTCCATTTTTCTTTTGGAATCTACATTATATAATCATACACTCCCTGATTTTCCCTATATATTTCTTTAAAATGTTGTTAAAACCTTCATTGATCTGGCTCATATGCTACATAAAATTGATCATATTTCACATAAATTAATTTTATCATTACGTTGAAATAATAAAAAATAAGAAATGGATTGCATACCAAGGCTTGTGATTTCCTTCTTCATAGTTTCATCGTGAAATGTTTTTTGCACATTGCTAGAAATGTGTTTGATGTATTATCAATGATGTGAATTTGGGGTCTCCGTGTATTAGGATCCACGTTGATTTTCTCATTGATTGCCTGATGACTATCAGATATCAAATAGACACCCCGAATATGGGTGAAATGGTTATTGATACATGCTAAAAACCAACTTCATGGTCATAAGTTTCCTTATTAATGATGTAAAATGCAAGAAGAATAGGTGAATGGTTTCCATATTGGGTTTTCATAATCAAAAATACACCCATGTATTTTCCTTATAAAAAATTCTATCAATCTGTAGGAACTATTTGCATAAACGGAATGTGGAAATAAAAGGAAGGAATTCCTGGAACAACCAACAAAATTTGATATGAGATAGATCAAGTCAGTTTTCCTAAGACACATGTTTGTTTGTATCAATATGGAAGGTAACTTGGTCGTTGTGTCTTAGTATGGCTATCAATTGTAGCAACACCCGATACGAGTCATCCCAATCACCATAGACCTTGACAATTGATTTCTGTTTCACCATCCATGCCTTATTATAGGAAATATTATAACCAAAAGTTTTTTGAATCCTATATTTCACAAGGTATACAAGAATATATTGGAAGGTCCTAATCATCTCAATGATAATTGATGACACAGATTTAGTATCCAATGAAGTATGATCTTGTGTCAGGATTGGCTGAATGAAAGTATGAACTATCTCAGTCTTGGAAATTCTCTAACCTTCAAATGAAATGTTAGGAATTTACCTCAAGATGAATCTAAAATCATCCTTATATTTACCACACCATATGATTTATTTTGTACAACTTGATTCCTAGACTAAATATCTATAGTTTCTCTCAATATGAAATCTTTTTAGTATGTTTTTCATTGCATATTTACTTGGAAAATCCTTTCCAACATATAATGGTTTGTCCAACTCACTAAACCTATCCTCTAAAACTCCAAGAAACTCAATTTATGGTGTGATAACATTCTAGTTGAATTTAGAAAAACATTTCATTTCTCCCGACCAAGATACAAAGAGTGGTAAATGATCTATTATGGATCAAGGCTACTGTACAGATACTACATTTCTAGAAACTTCATCCCAAAATTCTACACATTCCTCCTCATCAACATTTTTGTCTATTTTTGTTTCATCATTAGAAAATTATTCATCATAAAATGGATTTAGATATATATCCTAGAGATCATCTAGGTTTTCTTCTTCTACATCATAGGGAATAGCCACATTTTCTTAGGATGGACCTTCTTCAACCACTCTTGTATATATACATCTTCATACAATTGGATGTTGTTCTTGTACACTAGAAACCTCAACATATAACTCCATCATGGAACCATCTTACCATTGGGAAAATAAAGTTATTTCCTAGACCCAATGCTCATCAATATCCAATGGATGATCTAGATTTCATAGTATAACCGGAAATTTCAAATGTCTATAGTTAATATTCTGGATCTCTTGATCATGTACTAAATTTAAAAAACCATAGATTCTTTCCTAAAATTCTCTTAGGGTTACAAAAACAGATGTCCTAACCATTTTTTGTTGGTTGTGTACTATAAGAATCTCCTTGCTCGGTTTGAATAACCTCCTCATAGTAGTAGACAAAGGCAATCATGATTCTCTACATGAATTTTTTAATTAGGATTATAATAGTGTAAATAATATTTACAATGAGGAATAATCATGTATCATTGACCATACAATATTTATTATACCAAAATTTTAGAATATCTTCTTATATCCTAAAAGATAAAACTAAAGTTTTGTAGTACAATTTTTAATCTCTTAAAGGTATGTTCAGTAGTTTATAAAGAAAATATGAATCATCTAAAGAATATCCCTTGAGAGTGTCAAACCAGGTGTGTAGTAAGACTCATTGTCATACACCATGTCTCTATTGAGTCTAGATCAATTTGGTGTTTTCAAGTTTTACCCTTAGGTACATCTATACTAGAGCCACATCCACTTGTAGTATCCAGATAAGGATTTCATTGCTTAGATGACCGCATAATCTTTATTATACTGAAATTTTAGAACATCTTCTTATATCCTAAAATATGACATTAATGTTTCATAGTACAATTTTTAATCTTCCTAAAGGTATTCTCGTAAAATATGAATCATCTAAAGAATATCCCCTGGGAGTTTCAAACCAGATGTGTAGCAAGACTCATTGTTATTCACCAGTTCTCAATCGAGTCTAACTCAATGCAATGTTTTTAGTTTTTACCCCTAGGTACATTTTTGTTAGAGTCACATCCACTTTTAGTATCTATATAGATATTTAATTGCTTAGATAACAACATAATCTTTATTATACCGAAATTCTAGAAAGTCTTATTATATCCTAAAATATGACACTAATGTTTCATAATACAATTTTTAATCTTCCCAAAGGTATTTTTAGTGGTTTATAAGTAGATTATGAATAATCTTAGACATATCCATCGAGAGTATCAAACCACACGTGAAATAAGTTATAAATCATCTAAATCACGGGAGTAACAAATCATGTGTGTATTTAAGTCTCGTTGTCATTGAATTGTGCATCTTTGATCATATGTTAATTCAATTTTAATCCAAAGTTAATCAATAGATAATAATTATTTTAATAATAAGTTAATCCTTGGTTATTTATTACTAATTCAGTAGTTCAGCATTAATTAATTATTATTTATTGATTAGTTATTTTAAAGTTAATTAATATATATCAAGTAATTATTAGTTAATCATATGTTATTCATTAGTTATTCATTATTTAATCATTAGTTAATCATTAGTAAATCCTATATTAATTATTCCTTAATCATTCATTAGTTACCAGTTAATCATTACTTAATTAATAGATATCAAGTAGTTACTTTATAACAAATTACTAGTTAATTAATAGTTAATCATTAAGTAATTATTATTTAATCATTCTTTTATCATGAGTCAATGATATGTTATTAGTTAGTTAATCATTAGTTAATCACTAGTTAAACACTAGTTAATCATATATTAATTATGTCTTAATCATTCATTAATCACTAGTTAATCATTACTTGATTAATATATATCAAGTACTTACTTTATAGTTAATTAATAGTTAATCATTAAGTAATTATTAATTAATCATAGGTTATTCATTAGTTATTCATTAGTTAATCATTAGTTAAGAATTAGTTAATCATATATTAATTATGCCTTAATCATTCATTAATCACTAGTTAATCATTACTTAATATATATCAAGTAGTTACTTTATAACTAATTGTTAATTGATTAATAGTTAATTATTAAGTATTTATTAGTTAATCATTCTTTACTCGTTATTTAGTCTTATACTAATTGTGTTTTAATCATTCATTAATCACTAGTTAATCATTACTTAATTAATGGATATCAAGTACTTAATTTATAACTAATTATTAATTAATTAATAATTATTCATTAAGTAAATATTAGTTAGTCATGTTTTATTCATTAGTTAGTCGTTAGCTAATAATTACTTAAGAATTAGTTAATCATATATTGATTATGCCTTAATCATTCATTAATCACTAGTTAATCATTACTTAATTAATATATATCAAATAATTACATTATAAATAATTATTAGTTAAATGATAGTTAATCATTAATTAATTATTAGTTAATCATTCTTTAATCATTAGTTAATCATATGTTATTCACTAGTTAATTATTATCTAATCATTAGTTAATCCTATATTAATTATGCTTTAATCATTCATTGATCACTGGTTAATCAATACTTAATTAATAGATATCAAATAGTTACTTTATTGAAAATTATTAGATAATTAATAGTTAATCATTAACACTAGTATAAAAATAGTCTTTAATGTCGGTTTTTTTTAATTTTAATGTCAGTTTTTAACCAATGTCTAAGACACCAATGTAAAAAATGAGATTTTTTACATTGGTTTTTATAAACCGACATCAAAAATTAAAAAAATTAACTTTCGATGTTAGTTTTTTGAAAAACCGACATCGAATGTCTGATTACATAAGGTTTTTAACATCAGCTCATGAAAAATTGACTCTAAAAACCTTCATAGAAGACTTTTAACATCGGTTTTTTTCAAGAACCAATGTTAAAAGTCATTTTTGGCATCGGTTATTTAAAAAAATGGCAAAAATGATGATCAAGTTTTAGATAATTCTGTTAGCTTTGATTTGACTAGTCGTGGAGCTAAAATGGAGTTACAAATTAGAAGTTATGACCATCATAAGTTGTAATTGTCTATGTTTAGATAGATACAAATCATTTCAAAGAAAACATGAGAAACATAAATGATAATTACAAGAACCAAATGAAAAAAATAAACACAAGTCTTCTATAGTACCCCTGATTTGAGGTATGTGGCCCTTGTTTCGGTTCGTTTGTGCTTTTTGAAGTGGTTGGTTGAAGTTCGGACAATTATGGGAAAAAAATTTTAAGTTGTGGAGGTTGTGCAGGGGTGCACAGTTGGTGCACAGTATGAACAAACTGTGCGGCCAACCCAGGAAACCGTTCACCCTTGACAGTGGGCTCCACACGAGTGCCACACGGTTTTTCAGACCATGCGGGAAAGCCATGAGAAGTCCCTGGGTGAGACAGTGGCAACCGCACGGTTGGCGCACGGTTTTCCAAACCGTGTGGGGTAACCGTGCGGCCAATTAAAGTTTGGGTTTCTAAGTCTCGGGCCACTTGGGATTTCCCATTTTTTCCTCATTCTTCCTCCCACTCATGGATCACGTGGGAGTTCCAGTTTTCAGAGGTTGGAGGAGCTCCTTAGCTCGTTTTGGAGGCAAATCGAAGGGGTTTCTTGGTGGATCAAAGGCATTTATCCTCGGGTAAGTCCCTCTTTTGGTTCTTTGAGGTTTTGGTTAGGGTTAGCCCTCTCCCTCTCTTAGTTTCCTAGATCTACAAGGGTTGCATGTAGATCTAGGGTTTTTTTTGCCTTTGTGTGTTAAAGGTTGATCTTTTTTATGTTAGGGAAGGGTTTTAAGGTGGTTTCGAGGAGGCGTTCACCTGGTTTGAAGTGTGTTTGGGCGAAGGGTAGATTTCACAAAACCCTAAGAGGTAGGTGGATTCTCTCTCAACTCCACTAGGTTTAAATGTGAAGTTCATTTACAATTAAATTGGTTGCTTTAATTTAATTGTAAGCATGTCATGTGAATTTTGTTGTAAAATCAAATGGGTGATGATATGGGGTTTTTTTCATGAAATTGGGGTTTTGTTTAAATGGGATCAATTGGTTAATTTTAAATTGGTGATTTTAAATGGTAATTATTGTGATCATGAGTATTGATTTCAATAAATGGTTGATATTGAAATGTGTTTGGCATGGAAATGGTATTTGTTGGTATTGAAAATAATGCATGATTATTGTTGTGGCTTGTGTGGAAATGGGTGATATCATTGGGTGGATGATGTTGGGATGTGGTGGAGTGGACGAGGAAGTGCCACTATAAAAAGGGGATGGATAGTGGACGGAAGGTCCACCATCAATAACAAGTGGGCAGGAAGTACCACTTGAGTGGATTGGTAATGAATGGTTTGGACAGGAAGTGCCACCATGGATTGTTGTGTGCTTTGTTTGTGATACTTATAGATGGGGCTTGTTAGTGAAATATGAAAACGGTATTTGGATTGTGGAATGATTGAATTGGATTCCTTGCATGGCATGGTTGATTTGGCTTCCTTGTGTGGCATGTTTGGCTTATGGCATTTTTGGATTATAAACAATTGGTAGCTTGGTTTTTCTTTATATAAAATGTTTTATATAAATGTGCTAATGGTTTTATCCTAGTGGTGTGTATAGGGAAGTCAGTTGGGTAAATCCTACTAAGTAGTTGTACTCACCCCCTGCTTTGGCACTTTGGTGTCTTTGCAAATGTCGTGTACTGTGACATGGGCAAAGGTAAGGCATCACCCTCCTTTAGTGGTGCATTGTGATGTTTTGGTGGATCTTGGAGCTTAGAGATTGGTGTGTAGCTATGGTGGGTGTCATGTCTCATGGTGTTTTGTTGTTTAGTTTCCACTTTGTACTCTGATGTTTTGTGGACATGTCTAGTTGAATGGTTTTGGGGTTTGTGATGGAATTGTTAGTATCACATGGTTGGGTTTGAAAGTGTATGCATATTTAGTTGTTGGTTGGTTGAGTTGGGTTATCTTATTAAGGTAAAATCGTTCCCCACTATTCCTTGAAGCCCTCTACATTTATTTCTAGCCTTTGGCGCCTTGGGAACGTTGCTTAAGGCTAAGTAACCCTCACTGCATCCTTAATCCAATGAGGTAGGGGTGGGGTGTTACAAGTGGTATCAACTTGTTCGGTCCTTTGGAGTTTATTATCTAATTTGGAGTTGACATTCGTTGTGTTATATTTTTTGAGTCAAGATGGTAGCAAGGCATAGGAATGTCATAACTTGGAATGTATAGCATAAAAGGACGTAGCTAACCCTTTTATATTGAACTTCAAGTTACCAGGGAGTTGGGTACATAAGTGTTTTGGAGACACTTATAGGAATTAGAAATCTCATTGTCGTGGGTGTAGCCAATGAGATGTGCATGTCATATATGGTAGAAATGAATTCCCTTTAGGATGAATATTTCATTGGGAATAATGATTTATGGGCTGAATTGAGAAGTGGTTTTTCAAATGTGTGAAATTGTATTGTGAATAAATTTGGTATTTTGGAAATGGTTTGGTTTTCAAAAATGTAGAAACATGGAAAATGTGGAAAGGTGGAAAGCCTCATTGTGATAGTGTTGTGTAATGTGATTTGAAATGGGAATTATTGATGTCTACAAAAGTGATACTCATGATTGTTTGTTTTCTGTTTATAGAAATGGCATCGGGTAGGGATCGTAGAGACCAACTGGAAGTGGCCGATGAGAACGTGGTTGCACCTGAGCCCCAGGTGAACCAACAGTTAATCCAGAGCATAGTGCAAGATTTCCAAGCTGTGGGAAGTGTGAATAGAGCAGAAGAGGCAAAGCATGTTGATTATGTGGCTCAGTTTCAAAAGCAGGATCCACCCGTCTTTAGGGGTGATTCGGACCCAAAAAGGGCATAGGTGTGGCTGTCTAGAATGAACAGAATTTTCGAATTCTTGGGGATGTTGATAGAGATGAAAGTAAAGCTAGCAACGTATAAGCTATAGGATCTTACTCTTCATTGGTGGGAGTTGGTAGTCCAAGCGGGAATGGACTTGGGTATGATGTGGGAAGTCTTTGAGGAATTGTTTAATAAACAATTCTACCCACATACGTTCAGAATTCAGTGCACAGCTGATTTCTTCAGTCTGAAGAAAGAGCATATGTCTGTGACGGAGTATGCAGCTAAGTTTATGAGCTTAGTGCGGTTTGCACCCGAGGTGGTAGGTAGCACGTTTTTGAAGGCAAGGATATTTAAATAAAGGTTAAGGCAAGAGATCCGTTCAAAAATAGTAGTGTTGTGTATCGGTGATTACACAGAGATGGTGAATCGAGCATCAGTGGCTGAGCGGAATCTGTTGGGAGCTCCGACTGGAGGAAGCATGGTGGTACCCATGGTGAATAGTGGGAACTCTGATGCTAGGTTCAAGGGGAGGAGGGTCACTTATTCCCAGGGTGGGAGTATTACACATAATCCTATGGCAGGATTGGTAAATCTTCCTCCGAATCCCCATAGAAAACTAGGATGTTTCCAGTGTGGATCTATGGCACACATCAAGCGGGACTGTGCGCCACAACCTCAAGCATGTCACAATTACAAGCAGATGGTGCATCTTCAGTTCTATTATAGGAATGCTCCGAGGTCGGGTGCGTGTGACACTCCTCAGGGATCACAGACGTCATATGCTTTGACAGGATGGGGACAGCAGCATACCCCTCGTCAGAAGAGCAAAAGTTAGTCATGGTGATTCTTAGAACACCACAACTCCTCAATAGGGAGATAAAGAGAAGAGTTTGGCAACCAAGGCGTTTTTTGGAGCCAAGCAGGTTGTGGTGGATGATCATTTGGGACCATCCACGGTGTGAGGTACTATTATTTTAAATTCTACCTTGATGCAAGTGTTGTTTGATATGGGTGCTTCATACTCTTTTATTATTACACATATGGTTGAGTTGTTGGGTTTAATGGTATAAATGATGCCTTCGGTTTTGAAACTTCAAAATACTCTAGGTCGAAGAGAGTGTTGAGCCTTCTTGTATAGAGCATGTTGTATCGTTGTAGGCGAGGTTGAGCTAATGTGAAATTTCTCAGTGCTTGAGATGGATGGGTATGATGTAATCCTGGGAATGGATTAGCTGGTGGATTTTAAGGCCCACATTTACTGTAATGTGCGAACAGTGGCTTTTACGACACATGATGGTGTTAGACATCTCTTTAGAGGAGAGAGGTATGAAAGGCAAGGTGAAACGGTTTTGTTGGCACCAGCAGTGGGCATGTTATCATATCAATTGGAAGTGTTGTCATTGAAATTGGTAGAGGGTGTTGAGCAGAGTGTTCTTCCAGCAGTGGTGGATCAGTTCATGTATGTTTTTCCTGAAGAATTCTCTGGGTTACCTCCCGTAAGAGAAGTGAAGTTTATGATTGATCTCCTTCTAAGAACCAGTCCTATCTCACTTTTGTTTTACTGAATGGAACCTACTGAATTTATGGAATTTAAATTCCAGTTGGAAGAGTTAGCAAATAAAGGATTTATCCGGCCTAGCACGTCTCTATGGGAAGCGTTTATGTTGTTTGTGAAAAAAGAAGATGTAACTTTGAGGCTTTGTGTTCATTGTCGTAGACTTAACCAAGTTATGATAAAGAATAGACATCCACTTTAATGAATTGATGATTTGTTTGACCAGTTGAGGGGAGGCCAGTGGTTATCCAAGATTGACCTGTGGTTGGGATATCATCAATTTCAGGTGAGGAAGGATGATATTCCTAAAACAGATTTCAGAAGTAGATATAGCCATTATGAATATGTGGTTATTCCCTTTGGTCTAACGAATGCGCTAGCAGTGTTCATGGAATTGATGAATCGGATATTTTAGAGATATCTGGATTCATTTGTGGTGGTGTTTGTAGATGATATTCTGGTGTATTCAAAGACAAGGGTGAAGTATGAGAATCAATTGGTGAAAGTGATGGGGATATTGAGGGATCGTCGGTTGTATGCCAAATTTTCAAAGTATGACTCTTGGATATAGGAAGTCTGTTTTCTTGGCCATGTGATTTCTAAAAGGGGTGTTTCAGTAGATCTGGAAAAGATAAAGGTTGTTATCTCATGGAAACCACCAAAGAATGTGTTTGAGGTACGGATTTTCCTCAGTCTAGCTGGGTATTATCAGCGTTTTGTTCGTGATTTTTCACGTTTGGCTTCACCGATGATAGCTTTGACAAGAAAGAATGTTCCATTCTAGTGGAATGAATAGTGTCATTAGTGTTTCGAATAGCTAAATTGTCGGCTTACATCAGCACCAATCTTGGTTTTTCCAAAACTAGGAAAAGGGTACGTGGTGTATTGTGATGCATCAAGATCAGTATTGGGGTGCATTCTCATGAAATGGAATCATGTGGTTGCGTATGGCTCATGGCAGTTGAGGGTGCATGAGAAGAACTACCCAACTCATGATTTAGAATTGGCAGCAGTGGTCCATGATTTGAAAGTGTGGCGTCATTATCTCTTCGATGAGAAATTCATGGTATATACAGATCATAAGAGCTTGAAGCACATTTTCTCATAAAGGAATTTGATCTTGAGGAAAAGGATATGGATGGAATATCTCCAGATTTTTTATTTTGACTTAATGTACGCACCAGGTAAGGGAAATTCGGTGGCAGATTCATTAAGTAGAAAATCATATGCTCAGGTGGTGAAACAGGAATCGGACTAGTGGCAGTTGATATCGGTTATAGCTGACATGCGGTTGGAATGTGAGGACCAGGGCAATAGAGCGGTCTTCTTTCCATTTTTGTTGATTACTGGCTTGGTTGGCCTGGTTAAAGAGGCATAGATATTTGATTTTGAGTGTGTGACCATGAGGTCAAACTCAATGGTGGGGAGACCATTGAGGGTTGGAAACTGAATGGAGATTCAATTTTGTGTTTTTGGAATCGTATGGTTGCACTAGTTGCTTGTTAGGAGGATCTTCTCAGGGCGTATCATCATTCCAGGTGGTCTGTTCATCCTAGAATTCATAAAATGTATAAAGCATTAGAAGCACAGTTCTAGTGGGTTGGTATGAAAAGAAGAGTGGCTGAGTTTTTTTCGAGATTCCTGACTTTCCAGCAGGTCAAGGTGGAGTATCAGAGGCCAGCGGAAATGTTGTAGTCTTTACCAATCCCTTTTTAGAAGTGGGAGAAAATAGTGATGGATTTTTTCATAGGTCTCCCAAGAATGGTCAAAAATCACAATGCCATTTGGGTGATAGTGGATCAGCTAACGAAGTCGGACCATTTCATTCAAATTTTTGAATCTCATACGGTGGAGGATCTGTCCAAAATCTATATTCGGGAGATGGTAAAGAGGCATGGTGTTCTAGTTTCGATCGTATCTGATCGAGATCTTAGGTTTATATCTCATTTTTGGTAATCCTTACAGAAAACCCTTGGAACTAAGTTGACCTTGAGTACGGCGTATCACCCTCAGACGAATGGTCAATCCGAGAGGAAGATACAAACTTTGGAGGATATGTTGTGGGCTTGTGTTATGTATTTTGGTGGCTCGTGGGAGGATCACTTGTCGTTGGTTGAGTTCTCGTACAGTAACAGTTATCAGGAATCCATACATATGGATCCATTTGAAGCATTGTATGGGTGGTCGTGTCGTTCTCCACTATACTGGGTGGAAACGGGTGAGTCCTCGATGGTTGGACCGAGCCTTGTCTAGGAGACTATGGAGAAGATCAAGTTAATCAAGAAGAGAATGTAGATGGCTTAGAGTCGTCAGAAATTGTATGTGAATCATCATCGACGGTTGTTGTCATTTGAGGTGAGTGATCATGTTTTCTTGAGGATCTCTCCTAAGTTGGGACATCGTCGGTTTGGGAAGCAGAGAAAGTTATCTCCAAGGTATATTGGACCTTTTGAGATTCTTGAGCGGGTTGGTGCGGTGGCTTATCGTTTGGATTTACCACCTAGGTTCAGTGCGGTGCACAATGTGTTTCATGTTTCGTAGTTGAAAAAGTATTAGTCGTATCTGATCCATGTTATTCGATGGGATCATGTTGATCTAGAGCCAAATGATTCGTTGGTGCACGTTCCAATGTGATTTTTGGATAGGAAAGAGAAAGTCTTATGGGGTAAAAGCATCGGTCTGGTTCGAGTTTTGTGGCAGCATGGCCATATCCAAGAGGAGACTTGGGAACGGGAGAAAGAGATGGTCGAGCAATGGCCTGAGATCTTTCGGTAAAGGGTGGGTTCACTACTTTCTGAGGACAGAAATTCCAATGGCGGGGAGAATGTAGTACCCCTGGTTTGAGTTATGTGACCCTTTTTTAGTTCGTTTGTGCTTTTTGAAGTGGTTGATTGAAGTTCAGACAATTCTGGGAAAAACTTTTAAAGTTGTGGAGGTTGTGTAGGGGCGCACGATTGGCACACGGTCTGAACAAACCGTGCATCCAGCCCAAGAAACCGTGCACCCTTGATAGTGGGATCCACATGGGCGGCGCACAGTTTGTCAGACTGTGCGGGAAAGCTGTGTGAAGTCCCTAGGTGAGACAGTGGCAACCGCACGGTTGGTGCACGGTTTGCCAAACCGTGAGGCCACTTAAAGTTTGAGTTTTTTAAGTCCCGAGCTACTCGAGATTTCCCATTTTCCCTCATCCTTCCTCCCACTCATGGATCACGTGGGAGTTCTGGCTTTCAGAGGTTGGGGGAGCTCCTTAGATCATTTTGGAGGCAAATCGAAGGGGTTTCTTGGTATATTAAAGGTGGTTCTCCTCGGGTAAGTCCCTCTTTTGGTTCTTTGAGGTTTTGGTTAGGGTTAGCCCTCTCCCTCTATTAGTTTCCTAGATCTATAAGGGTTGCATGTAGATCTAGGTTTGTGTTGCCTTTGTGTGTTAAAGGTTGAGCTTGTTGGTGTTAGGGAAGGGTTTTTGTGGCGGTTTTGAGGAGGTGTTCACCCAGTTTGGAGTGTGTTTGGGAGAAGGGTCGATTTTTCCAAACTCTAAGAGGTAGGTGGCTTCTCTCTCAACTCCACTAGGTTGAAATGTGAATTTCATTTATAATTAAATTGGTTGCTTTAATTTAATTGTAAGCATGTCATGTGAATTTTGTTGGAAAATCAAATGGGTTATGATTTGGGGGTTTTGGCATGAAATTGGGGTTTTGTTGAAATGGGCTCAATTGGTTAATTTTAAATTGGTGATTTTAAAATGGTAATGATTGTGAGAATGAGTATTGATGTAAAGACCCGTAAATTTCAAGGAAAATTATTTTTTTCTTAAATTCTTTGGGATTTTACTAGTACGCAGTTTCTGACGGCACCTGATTCCAAGGCATGGTGTGCCCGAAATCAATTTCTGAAGTTTAGCTCGGGTACGTTCATTGAACGAACGAGCGGGTTTTTCCATCTTTTGAACCGGTGCTCAGAATTGAAATCTGAGGGCACCGATGGAACCGCAGCACCAATAATTTCTTAAGAGGACCTTTATTGAAGATGCGTCTGCTCGGGAGGAGTTGTTAAAAAATGTGGATTAAATGAAAAGTAAAATAAAATTATGTTACAATTTTATTTCTTTTTCTAAGTGGTTATATCCTAGGTGTGGGAGTTGGGGTGGGACCCACTAGTTACTAACTACCCTTGAGAGGATAAAGGTGAGGTGGGGACCACATGATCCCCAACTCTTTACATTCCCTAACTCCTTAACTCCCCCCCCCTTTATTTTGAGTAACTCCCCTCTCTCCCTCTTTAATAATGCCAACTCACATTAATTTAATTAATTGAACCTCTTCAATTAATTGGATTAAGTTTTGAATTTTTAGTTTTTGAAATGCATGTCAAGGTAAAATAAAATAAGGGAAAGCTTATTTTATTTTGGGGTTAGCTTTTTGTGTTGGGAATTGGGGGGAGAGCTTTAGATTTGTTGGAAGAACTTCATCCTTCTGCGAAGAACGACACCCTTCGATGAAGAACGTCGTCACCACAAGGAGAGATGACGTGCCATTCCTTCTTCTCTCTTCAGCTAGTGTGATACTTTGTCCCCTCATTGGACGCATGCCAACGTCGTCCTTGAAACCTCACCCCGCGACACCATCTTCCGCGTCGCCGGAAAACGACATCGTTTATCGAGGTAGGGGTTATCTTCGTTCAAGTTTAATTTAACATTCTTCATTGATTAATTTGGCCGCTTGTTATCATTATAACGGGAGGAGATCGGACCGCACAAACACGGCCGATCCTCCTCCCCTTTTCTTGTTGATCCTCATTGATCTTTGCGGCGAAGGCGGCGCAGTGTCTTTGAACTGCGCGGGAACGAAGAGGACCGCGTCCAGAGCGGGCCGTGGCGGTGGTGCGTGGCGTCGTTGCGCCACGCCGGTCGGATAGGAGCTGCGGCCTAAGGTCGCGGCGGTCTTCAGCAGGGGCGGCCGGGCTCGGTCGGCCACCGGCGTTCCAGGAGGTGGGACCCTCGTGGGTCCCGCGGCGGCTCAACCAGTCAGCCATTATGGCTGGCCGTTTTCAAAGAAACCGGGGGGGCGTAACCCCCCGGACCTGCCTAGGGTGGACCCCACCAGGGGGGGCTTCCATTTCCGAAACAAAGGGGGTCGTGCCCCCTTCGCACCCCGCTCGGCCGCGAGATGAGCCGCGGCCGGCTTCCGAGCCGGGCCGCAGGCCGCGCCTAGTTGGATCGGGTCGTGCCAGCTGGGCCGAACCCGGACCCGGGTCGGGTCGACCCGGGGGGTATTGGGCCGAGTCGGACCAGGCCCAAACCCCCTATTTTCGGACCCTCTTCAGTTAAATGTCCATATCTTGGGCTACGAACCTCCGATATATGCATCGTGAGTTGCGTAGGGATCCTTGGATCGAGAAGGTCGTTTAGGTATATCACACTCAAGGTTTCAGCAAACTTTGGGTATGTGCAGGTTGGTTCGAACACGAAACCAACCGAGCCCTCGGAGCAGAAACGCTTATAACTTAAGGACCGGACGTCCGATTGACGTGCCGTCAATTACGTTGAATTCCTCTTAGTGATACAGTTCTTTTGGATTACTCCACTCAAGGTTTATATGTAGATGGAGTACGTTCGAGTTGGTTTTAGCTTAAAAACCAACCGGGCCCCTAGGACGGAAAAGCCAATATCTCTTAGATAGGGTGTCTGATTGACGCGTCGTCTGTCGCGTTGAGTTCCTATTGACGAGACGGAACTTGGTGATACATCAACTCTGGACTTCGTGACAGTTGATGTATCGACCCTCTTGGCTCGTGGAGCGGACCCTCCCAGAATCGAGCATGCTGTGTGCGGGAACCCTAGAGCTGGCTGCGACTGTGACGACGATGACGACTGTACTTGGATCCTATGTGGGTTCGACAGCGAGGAAGACTATACTTGGATCCTACGTGGGTTCGACAGTGATGGTTACTGTACTAGGATCCTACGTGGGTTCGGCAGTGACGACTTCTGTACTTGGATCCTATGTGGGTTCGGCAGAGGAGATGATTCAGAGGCTACATCTATCATCTCCACCCATCTTCGTGAGTAGTATACATGTGTGAGCTCAGTCTTGAATTTCAATCATTATCACTCGATAATATTGACGTGCTTTCCTGTGTGGATTGGGTTGTGCTTTCCTGTGTGGACTGGGTTGTACTTTCCTGTATGGACTGGGTTGTACTTGGGCTTGTGAGTTAGAGTCAAATAGTAATTGATGACTTAGGTATGTGTATAGGCATATATCTAAGTAGAGTTGGTTGATAATTCATGTTTGTATCTTTCCTTTGTGGTTTATCCTTTGTGGATTCTAGGAGGCCTTCGGGAGTCTCGGGGTCCCTACTGAGTATCGTATACTCACCCCTGCAAGGGCTATGCCCGCACTACGTTGTGTTGGTTGCAGACGACGGACAGTGCTGAGTGTGGTTGAGGCTTGTGGAGCGGAACAGTATCCAGAGGTGGACTATTAGGTGGGACGTACTCAGAGTGGACGTCCGGACCCGAGGAGCTGAGAAGACCATCTGTACCCACCCTTCGGGTGGGATAGCCGGAGGACGACTCAGTGGTTACTGATTTACTTTACTGCTGTTGTACTTTCTTTTCAGTTGTACTGTACTTTCAGTTGGGTTTGTATTCTGGATCATTTACTTTTCAGTACTTACTTTTGTACTCAGTTTACTTAGTGTTTACTTCAGCTTGCGTACTCTATTGTGTTTCTTTACTTATATAAAGGCAATGTCTTCCCATTTATCAGGATTTACGCCTTTGGTGCTAGTCGTCATCCCATGGCCTATGGAAGGCGGGCTTGGGGTAGTCACGGCACGGGCCCCGATGACGGGTCGTGACAATTGACTTCAATAAATGGGTGATATTGAAATGTTTTTGGCATGAAAATGGTATTTATTGGTATTGACAATAATGCATGAATATTGTTCTGGCTTGTGTGGAAATGGGTGATATCATTGGGTAGATGATGTTGGGATGTGGTGGAGTGGACGAGGAAGTGCCACTATAAAAAGTGGGTGGATAGTGGACGGAAGGGCCACCATCAATAGCAAGTGGGCGGGAAGTACCACTTGAGTGGATTGGTAATGAATGGGTTGGAAGAGAAGTGCAACCATGGTTTTTTGTGTACTTTGTTGGTGATGTTTATATATGGGTCTTGTGAGTGAAATATGAAAATGGTATTCAGCTTGTGGCATGGTTGAATTGGATTCCTTACGTGGCATGGTTGTTTGGCTTCCTTGTGTGGCATGTTTGGCTTATGGCATGTTTGGATTATAAACAATTGGTAGCTTGGTTTTTCTTTATATAAAATGTTTTATATAAATGTGATAGTGGTTTTATCCTAGTGGTGTGTGTAGGGAAGTCGGTTGGGAAAATACTACTGAGTAGTTGTACTCACCCCCTGCTTTGTCACTTTGGTGTCTTTGCAGATGTCGTGTACCATGACGTGGGAAATGTTAAGGCATCCTCATCCTTTATTGGTTCATTATGATGTTTTGGTGGATCTTGGAGCTTGGATCTTGGTGTGGAGTTGTGGTGGGTGTCATGGATCGCGGTGTTTTGTTGTTTAGTTTTCGCTTTGTACTCTAATGTTTTGTGGACATGTCTAGTTGAATGGTTTTGGGGTTTGTGATGGAATTGTTAGTATCACATGGTTGGGTTTGAAAGTGCATGCATCTTTAGTTGTTGGTTGGTTGAGTTAGGTTATCTTTTTAAGGTAAAATCGTTCCCCACTGTTCCTTGAAGCCCTCAGTATTTATTGTCAGTCTTTGGCACCTTGGGAACGTCGCTTAAGGCCAAGTAATCCTCACCGCCTCCTCAAGCCAATGAGGTAGGGGTAGGGTGTTACATCTTCGAACAAATTTCAATTATTTTAGAAGTTTCCATTAAATTGATATGTTTTTTATCATCATTTCTCTTGTTTTTAGGGTAGAACTCATGTGACAACGAAACCGGTGATCGATAATGAATATTACATCTTGGTTGGTAAATCTAATCTGTATGTTTTATATTCGTAACTCAATGTTAAGAATAATGAATCATTATAAGTAAAATTATCACACTTTTTATAAATGAATGAAAATAATAATAAAGAAATTACATTATTAGAATACATATTGTGTTCAAATCATCGATAAAAGACACTTTGAAAAATTGATTGAATCGAATAGGTTGAAAATGATGAATGAAAGAGAATACCGATTTATATATAGTAAATGGAAATATTTTAAAAGGCTTCATATTAAAATTTAGGTGTGATTTTGAAAAATTAAATGCGTGTTGTGAAAAAAATTGAAATACTTATCCTGCGTATTTGAAATTTTAGTTTTAACGTCAGTTTTTATGAAAATCGATGCAAAAAAAAATTATAAAACTAGTTTTTGGTGTCAGTTTTTATAAAAAACCGATGTCAAAAAGTATTTCCAAGTTATATATTGTCTTATAAGATTTTATTTGAGTGGTAATTTAGATCAAAAGGAGTTATAGATCAAAAGTTATGACCTTTGAAAGTTGGACTTCTCTAAGACTTCTCTTAGAGAAGTTCAACTTCCGACATCCATAACTTTTGATCTGTAAGACCATTTTTAATCCAAATCTAGTTGATTCAAATCTTAGTAAAAATAATAATTCTTGGTAACCATATTTGATGTTGGGTTTTGGATAAAACCGACGCCAAAAGCAAGGTTTTGTTAACTTTTGGCGTCGGTTTTTACTAAAACGGATGCCAAAAGTTAAGAAAACTAGCTTTTGGACTCTGTTTTTTCAAAAAACTGACATCAAAAAAAATCAACATGTATCTTGTCTTCTAATATTTGATTTGAGTGGTCATTTAGATCAAACAGAGTTATAGATCAAAAGTTATGACCTTTTAAAGTTGGACTTCTCTAAGGATTATCTTAGAGAATTTCAACTTCTTACATCCATAACTTTTGATCTGTAAGACCGTTTTTGCTCCAATACCCATCAATTTGAATCTTAGGAAAAATACTAAATCTTGGTAATCATATTTGATGTCAGTTTTTTTTTAAAACTGATGCCAAAAGCTAGGTTTTGTTAACTTTTGGTGGAGATTTTTACTAAAATTGGTGCCAAAAGATAAGAAAACTAGCTTATGGTGTCTGTTTTTTCAAAAAACCAATATCAAAGAGGACTTTCAACTTGTATATTGTCTTCTAAGATTTTATTTGAGCAATCATTTAGATCAAAAAAAGTTATAGATCAAAAGTTATGACCTTTTAAAGTTGGACTTCTCTGTGACTTCTCTTAGAGAAGTTCAACTTCCGACATTTATAACTTTTGATCTGTAAGACCATTTTTGCTCCAATACCAGTTAATTAAAAAATTAGGAAGAATAATAAATATTGTTAATCATACTTAACATCAGTTTTTTGAGAAAAAAACAACGCCAAAAGCTAATAAAACTAGCTCATGGTGTCGTTGTTTTCAAAAAACTGACGTCAAAAGGGATTTCCAACTTGTAGTTTGTCTTATAAGCTTTTATTTGAGTGTTCATTTAGATCAAATGGAGTTATAGATTAAAAGTTATGTCCTTTTAAAGTTGAACTTCTCTAAGACTTCTCTTAAAAATGTTCAACTTCTGACATCCGTAACTTTTGACCCGTAAGACCATTTTTGCTCAAATACCAGTCAATTCGAAGCTTAGGAAGAATACTAAATCTTAGTAATCATATTTGATGTCAATTTTTGGGAAAAAAACGATGCTAAAAGCTATGTTTTGTGAACATTTGGTGTCGTTTTTTATGAAAACCGACGCAAAAAATCAACGGTCAAAATGATTCAGTGTCGGTTTTATAAAAAACCGATGCCAAAATTCCTAATGGAATACTTTTAATGCCGGTCTTTAAGAAATGACGTTAAAACGCCGACGTTAAAGACTGTTTTTCTACTAGTGTAAGTATTAGTCAATCATTTTTACACATTAGTTAATCATATGTTATTCATTAGTTAAATATTATCTAATCATTAGTTACGTATTAGTTAATTCTATATTAATCATGCCTTAATCATTCATTAATCACTCACTAATCATTACGTAATTATTAAATATTAAATAGTTACTTTATAGTTAATTATCAGTTAATTACTAGTTGATCATTAACTACTTATTAGTTAATCAATCTTTAATAATTAGTTATTAATTAGTTATTTATTAACTAGTCATTAGTTAAGCATTACTTATTCATTAATTAATTATGTCTTACTCATTATGTCACTAATATTTATTCATCATCTAGTTAATATTAATTCTTAATTATGTCACTAATATTTAAAAACTACTACGTTATACTAAATAATAATCTTATTATAATAATAAATCTATCTCTAAGACTAATTATAATTTGTTTACTCAAAACACTACCACAAAACCGGGTTTTCGCAGCGCCACCCTTTATCAGCGCTAAAAAAAACACTGATAAAGGGGGGATTTATCAGCGCTAAAAAAAGCACTGATAAAGGGGCACTTTTAACAACGATTTTTTTAGTGCTGTTAAAAGTGCCCATTTATCAGCGTTTTTTTAGCGCTATTAAAGGGGACCACTTTATCAGCGTTTTTTTAATAGCGCTAATAAAGGTGGGCTTTATCAGCGCTTTTTCCTAGCGCTAATAAATTTTATGTTTCAAAAAAATCATGAAAAAAATATATTGTTATATGAGTATATTTATATTGATATAAATATAATATATATTTTTTTAAATATGTTTTAGATAAGTATAAATAAACTATTAAATTTAATATATAATAAATTTAGTGAAAATGGCTTTAAAATATTTTAAAAAATATTATTAATTAATAATTTGATAATTATCATCGATTAATAATCATTTAATAACAATTGGAAGACACACAAAAATAAAAATAATAATAATAAAAGATCTAAAATAAGTTGAAAATGTAACTCAAACTTCAAACGGTCGTAACTTTTGATCTGAGTGTCCGTTTAAGTTCTACAACATATCAAATCGAAGTTTGCGACGAGATATACGCGTTAAAAATTTAAGGGAACCTTCTGTCATGTTTTTCGAGGCCAAAAAAGGCCGAGAAGACCTCCAAAACTGAGTTTTTAGTCAGGATACCCAATTTGTTAACATTCAAACAGGTATAACTTCTGATCCAGATGTCCGTTAGGCCTGTACCACATATCATATCGAATATTGTTTCATTTTCTTCGATTTGACTGGTTGTGGAGTTGAAATGGGCTTCTGGATTAGAAGTTATGGTCATTTTAACATTTTATGGATTTTCAAACACACATATATATGTATTTATTCGTAAATATATATGTGTGTGTCTGTGTGTCGTGTGTGTGTGTGTGTCAGGGCCGGCCCTAGGGCAAGCCCAGAGAGCCCCCGGGCTAGGGCAACAGACAATCAAAGAAAAAAAAATACAAAACCAAGGGCAAAAAATTCACCATTTCACTGTAGCTCTTAATACATTTTAGGGCAAAATTTCATAGGTAGTCTTGGGCAACAAAATTTACCGGGCCGGTCCTGGTGTGTGTTGTATATATGTATGTATGTAATTATTTATTTATTTATAAACACACATAAAAAACATATTTTATAAATATATTTAAAATTAATCTTATAAATATATATTAATATACAAATAAATATACAAATAAAAAATTATAACTAAATATATAACTATATATATATATATATAGTAATATAAGAATGAATATTATATATATATATATACACACACTAATATATGAATAAATATATATGTATTAATATAACTAAACATATTTATATTAATATGAATCTATATTAATATACGAATAAATATAACTATATATATATATATATATGAATAAATATATATGTATTAATATAACTAAATGTATTTATATTAATATGAATCTATATTAATATACGAATAAATATAACTATATATATAAATAAATAAATATATCATTAAATAGAGAAAAAACGAAATGACTTAGTGGTAAAGGTGCAGACGCGCAAGGGGGAGGTCGCGGGTTCGAGTTCGAGTGGAAGTAAGGAGGTGTCTGCGTGTGGGGGATGCGCGAGATAGGCAGCGCGTGGGAGAGTGAGGCTGGGGGTCCGCCCAACGCTGATAAAGGGGGGGGGGGTCCAGCGCTGTTAAAGCTCCCCCCGCATTATATAATTCTTTTAGTTTTTTTTTTATTTTTTTTGACTTTTATCAGCGCTTTTTTTAGCGCTGATAAATGGTGTATTTATCAGTGCTTTTCTGAGCATTGATAAAAGGGACCCCTTTTATCTTCGCCTCGATTAACAACATTTTTTAGCGTTGTTAATACACTTTTCTAGCGCTGATAAATGTCATATTTGCAGTAATGAAAGTCATAAATAAATAATAATATTTTATTTACGTACATTAACTATTATTTCTAAACTATATCTAATTAACTAAACAACTAAGTAAATAACACGTTAAAAACTAACTAAAAACGAAACAATTAAATAAATAAATTACTTTAAAATAAATAAGAAAAATATCTCCAAATGATGCTTCGCAAGATTTGACACTTCTTTTAAGCCATCAAAATTACCACACACAAAGGAGGGCAAAGTCTAGAGAGAGAGTGTGTGGATTTAGAGGGGAGTGGGTGAAATAAGTGAGGAGAAGTGGGTGGGGCGAATGACCTTTTATAAGGGTTTGACGCAAAGGCGGCATCATCAACATCGTTTTTGCCATGTAATCAATCGGGGTTGATGAAAGTCAAAGACGACATCATTCTTGCCACCTTTTAAGATAATTCAAAGATGACATTGACGATGTCGCTTTTTTGCATTACTTAATTTTTTTTAACTTTGTATTATTTTACAAATTATTTTTATTAAAAAAAGTAATAATAATAACAATAATAATAAAAAAAAACGCTGGGTAGATTTAAGCGGGCCTACATGAGCCAATAGAAACGGCTCATCGTCCCAGATCTTCTACTTCAACTTCGAGACAATAAACCGAATTGAAACATGTGGCTTTCAGCTCCATTGACAAATCCTAGAACGCCCGGATCTGGCACGCCTTCAAACCCAGCTTCGCCACAAGACAAACTCCAGCCTTAGCTCGCTGTAGCACAGCCTGAACCAGCTCAAGCTCCCAAGCTTCCTGATCGACAGCGGCGTGCCCCAAATCAGCTAGGGTTCACCCACCATGAGTTCCGCTGGACCTATAAAATGGAAGATCGACAAACGGATGATATGAAAACAGGCCAACCCGACTTCAAATCCACGGCCTTTCACCTGTAGGCCCGCTTAAATCTACCCAGCGTTTTTTTATTATTATTTTTATTATTATTACTTTTTTTAATAAAAATAATTTGTAAAATAATACAAAGTTAAAAAAAATTAAGTAATGCGAAAAAGCGACACTGTCGATGTCATCTTTGAATTATCTTAAAAGGTGACAAGGATGATGTCGTCTTTGACTTTCATCAACCCCGATTGATTACATGGCAAAAACGACGACGGTGTCGCTTTTTCGCATTACTTAATTTTTTTTAACTTTGTATTATTTTACAAATTATTTTTATTAAAAAAAGTAATAATAATAACAATAATAATAATAAAAAACGCTGGGTAGATTTAAGCGGGCCTACAGGTGAAAGGCCATGGATTTGAAGTCGGGTTGGCCTGTTTTCATATCATCCGTTTGTCGATCTTCCATTTTATAGGTCCAGCGGAACTCATGGTGGGTGAACCCTAGCTGATTTGGGGCACGCCGCTGTCGATCAGGAAGCTTGGGAGCTTGAGCTGGTTCAGGCTGTGCTACAGCGAGATAAGGCTGGAGTTTGTCTTGTGGCGAAGCTGGGTTTGAAGGCGTGCCAGATCCGGGCGTTCTAGGATTTGTCAATGGAGCTGAAAGCCACATGTTTCAATTCGGTTTATTGTCTCGAAGTTGAAGTAGAAGATCTGGGACGATGAGCCGTTTCTATTGGCTCGTGTTGGTCTGGCTACTCGTGCGGTGCGATGCTGGAGTATTGTTCGAGGGTTCTTTGCCCAGTTTTGGAAGTTTATTCACAGCCTGGTTAATTACCTCACTGCGGCTTCGCTGCATCAATTGAGGTTCAAGGCTGGCAGAGGACAACTGGGGCGCTGCTTTGGTAGGCTGATTCAGTGAAAGACAGATTCGAGGGTTCGTTCAGGCAAGCTGCTAAGCATTTGCTTCATATTGCAAAACTTTATTCACGTATCCGAGTGACTTAACAATACATACCACCTCTTCCAAAAAAACTATCACATCTACTTTATGGATCTTCCATTTGTCATAGGGTGCCCTTTGAGATCAATAATCTGATCATTTCCATCCTTACAACAGGTGAAAAAACTTCACCATAGTCAATGACTTCATTTTGTTTAGAGCCTTTAGCTACAAGTCTTGCTTTGAACCTTTGGACTTCACTTTGAGCGTTCTTGGTTTTGAATACCCACTTGACACCAATTATTTTGCGCCCATCTAAGAGGTGTGTTAAGTCCCATGTCTTGTTCTTATCGATTGAATGAATTTCTTCATCTATCGCTTTCCTCGATCTTTTATCGGATTTAGTTTCCTCAAAGCTAACAGGATCAAAAGCCGTGAAGAGGCAATAGAAGTTCACATACTCTATTGGTTTCTTGCTTTCATAGATTTATGTAAGACTTCAAATATTTCGAGGTCATATATGAGAAAGTTGATGTTCAATACCTTCTGAAGCAGAAACATGTGGTTATGACGTCATTGGTTCTTCAACTCCCTGTTCCTCTATTGATATTTTTTCAACATTTTGTTCTTCTTCTAAAGTGAGTCGTACCTCTTGATTCCATTTCCATGACTCATTTTCTTTGAAAATAACATCTTTGCTAAATATAATCTTCTTAGCAATAAGATTATACAAGTGATATCTCATTGCTCGATCTCTATATCTCATAAGGACACATTTCACTCATTTGTCATCGAGCTTTGTTCGTTTTGCTTTCGGGATCCTGACATAAGCAATAGAACCAAAAAACTCTTAGATCAATTACATTGAGCTTGTGAGTACTCTATGCTTCATGCGACTTATTTACTTCAAGATTTTTTTTATTGGGAATCTATTGAGTAGATACATCACACACAAAGTCGCTTCAGTCCAGAAATTCTTAGACACTTCTCTGTCTTTTAACATGTTTCTTGTCATGTTGAGAACAATTCGATTTTTTCTTTCGGTTACTCTATCGAGTTGAGGTGTGTAAATCGACGTCAACTGGTGTTGAATTCCATGTTGCTTGAGGTAAACTTGAAAAGTATAGGAGGTGTAATCCCCATCTCGATTAGATCACAATTTTTTTATTCGATATGTTCTTTAATTTTCCACAAGTGCCTTGAATTCTTTGAAGATGTAAAAAACTTTTAACTCCATTTTGAGAAGGTATATCCATGTGTTCCTGTTATAATCATCAATAAATGTTAGAATGCACTTTCTTTTTTCCATTTGATTTCAGATTCAATGGACCACACACATCGTAGTGGACTAACACAAGTGGCACAACAATTTTCTAATTTGCCTTCTTTCTAAAGTTGTTTCTATGTTGTTTACTTAAAACACAATTTTCATATATTTGATTCAGATGTCTAATGTTAGTAAACCCATTCACCATCTTCTTGTTTCCTAATAATCTAAACTTTCAAAGTTTAAATGTCTGAACTTGAGATGCCATAACCAGTCTTTATCATCAAGTATCGTCGTTGAACATTGTGGTACGACCAAGTGGATCGTAAGCGAAAACATGTGGTTCTTCATCATGCACACTTTTGTCACCAACCTTTGCCACCAACAATTTCTATTGTTTATTTTATAGGCTTATGTGAAATCCTTTTTCCACCAATTACCCGTGACTTAAGATGTTGGTCTTTATGTCGGGTACATAGTAGACATTGGAAATGAATGCATGATTTCCATCACTTTGCTTGATCATAATATCTCCTCGTCGTTGGATATATATTATTGTGGGATCGCCAAATAAAATCCCTTCTCGAACCTTCTCATCCAGGTTCATAAACAAGTTCTTTTGGATTGTCATGTGGTTGCTAGCTCAAGAGTCAAGATACCACTTACCATGATTTTGTGTTGATGTTTGTGCCATCAACATAAGAGATTCTCCAATAACATCCCCTGCTCCAACAATAGTGACATTCTCTAAGGGTTTCTTACTCCAACATTCACTCCTATAGCACCCATATTTGTGACAATTATAACATTGAATGTTTCTTTTGTTTGTTAGTTGTCAATTGTTGAATCCTCCCCTGCTTCATTGTCCTTATCTTCATGGAGTAAAATTTTGATATCCATGACCTTTTCAATTTGGGCTTCCTCCACCCCATCCTCTTATTTTTTGAGTTATTTTATTGTCCACGAAATCCGTGCCACGACCTTTTCAAAACGCCTCATTGCTCATTTTTAGAGTTGTTGAGAGGCAAATTTGATTGTAGAGCATACTTCATCCCATTTATATTACTTCATCGATTCACCTTCAATTTGCGGGCTTATAGAGATCCCACTAGTTCTTCAATAGAAATTGGCTTAAAGTCTTTGGTTTCTTCTAGGGCAACGACTATGTAATCATGTTTTGGATCTAATGATTGCAAATTTTTCTCACATACCTGCATGTCATCAAGATTTTCTCTATTTCTTCATAGTTGGTTTACCACTACCATTACATGAGTATGTTACATAGCAATGGTTTCAGAAGATTTCATAGAAAGAGATTTGAACTTACCTTATAGAGATTGATGTCACATTCGCTTCACTTTATCGACACCTTTGAATGTTTTGTGAAGGTTTTTCCATATCACCTTTGATGTTTTTGATAAAGCGATTATCTTAGACATGACTTCATCAAGACCTTCATAGATGATAGATATGGTCTTGCAGTCTCTCTTCCGTTCTACCAGAAGAGTTGTCTTTTGAACATCTGGAAGAGCAGACTCTGTTAACTTAGATTCTGGCTCGGTGTATCCATCCTTCATGATGTCCATGACATATTGAGTTTCAAGGAGTGCTTGAATTTGGACGCACCAATTATCATAATTATCATTCATCAATTTGGGAATCAAAGTTTGAGTAGTCCCATCCGCTATAGAGGTTGCGTATTTTTTTTTGTCAAAGATGAGGAAGGGGCAGAGGAAGACAATGACGATCAGAGGACTTTCACTGTTGCAATTGATGGATCTTTGGCAGATCTCACAAACCTCTTTAGTCGCAGTAAATCACCTTCAAATGATTTGATACCACTGAAGGATAGATTTTCAAAAAAATAAAATAAAAGAATGTAGATCATTGGTGGTGATTGCAGGAGAAAAAAATACAGTGGACTCGAACAATTTTTTTTTCTCTTGTATAAATTATTTGAAGGATGCAAGTTACAATTCATTAGGGAAAAAACATCTCAATTTATAGAAAAAAACTAAAAGGAAAGGGTTGTTTTCTTGAATCTGTCCATCATTATTGGGTGTGTCTAAATTCAATATTGTAAAATTAATTTGTGATTCCTTGAATATGTCCGTCATTTGGTTGCGTATAAATTCATTGTTGATAAATTAATTTCTCCAGTCAACAAATTATTTCTCATGCAATAAACTCCCCAGATTTGGGAGTGACCATTACATCATCACATCAACAATGTGGACCCCTTCTAGATTTAAAAAATAACTTTTTTTCCATAGTTGCTATTTGTTCAAGCTGGGTTAGTGTTTATATTCGATGTCTAGATTGAATTAGGATGAGATGGGGATGAACCATATTATAGTAAAACAGGTTGAACCGGTGTGAATGTGACTAGAATTTGGTGCTTTCAACTGAATTTCATTGGTTGTTCAAGTGGATCTTGAGGTCTGAATCGAGGCAAAAAGATGTATAGATGGTTGATGAGCTGTTGTCAACTGGAATCATGCGCAAGCGATTAATCTATTTGGAGAATCTAATTAGAGTCACTCACTAGTGACTAAAGTGTTAGGAAATGCAGGTTGTTTCATGTTTTGACTAAATCTATTGGAAAGAGTCACTAAAAGATACATCAACCTTTATGTTTGGATACTGACAATAAATGAACTGTAACGGAAATGGCAGTTCAATCGGAGGATTATACCTTCTGATGAGTGAATGGTGTGGTCTAATGGTGGTTTATCAGATGAAAAAATTGAGTCATTGACAACTATAGGGAATCAGAGGTTTTCAATGTTGTGGGGGGGGGGTCACAAACTTTAGATGACAGTGCAAACTCCTTCAACCAACCGAAAACTTCTATAAAAGTGTGATGGTGCATTGTTTTATATCTTGTAAAGTCTTTTTGATATCGGTTATTACCGATTGAAGAAGTGAAATCCTTGTATATTCTATGTAATAAACTTTGGCACTGTTCTCCTATAGATGTAGCACTAGAATTTCGAATCACATAATCTTTGCGTATCCTCTTTACCTTCACATCGGCACTACGGGAAAAAATGGTTTTTGCGACGGGAATAAATCCAGTCGTAAATAGTCCGTCGAAGAGGTTATTTGTGACGAGAGAATCAACCCGTCACAAAAAGTTACACGCGGTTTGGTGCGGTTTGTGCGCCAAACTGCACAGAAGGGTATTTGCGACGAGGAGACATCTCCCGTCGCAAATACCGGGAGGTGGTAAATACTATTTGCGACGAGGCTCGTCGCAAATACCGGGCGACGATAAATACTATTTGCGACGGGATGTTGTTCCGTCGCAAAAAGTTTGTCGGTGCGACGAGACCCGTCGCAAATACCCTTTTAACCGCCGACAGTAATTAATGCGGCTGAAGGTATTTGCGACAGATCTCGTTCCAAAAAATACTATTTGCGACGGGTATCCCGTCGCAAATATTCTCGTCGCAACTAATCTAACCTATATATACCCTCATTCGTTTTTTCCTTCCCCTCAATTTCCACTTTCTCTCTCTCTAAACTCTAATTTTAGAGTGAAAATTTTTCAGAGTTAGTTTTTTTAAGAAGTTGTGAAACCGTTTACAATTATTGGAGATCAAGTTTAAAAGTATTTATGTTTTATTTAATTTAGTATTTATTTCATTTTTTTATATTAATTTTAATTATTGTTGATTAGTCGTAATTAAATTAGATTTAAATTGTTTTGTCATTATTATTTATTTGTAATAATAAATTGAAATTATTAGTACTAATTCTTAATAATTAGTAATAATTAATAATTATTAACGATAATTAGTAATGTATATAAATAATTAGCGGTAATTAGTAATTAGTAGCTGCAATTTGCAGTAATTAATAGTAATTAACGCTAATTAGAAATAATTAGAAAAAATAGTAATAATTAGGAAAAAATAGTAATAATCAGGAAAAAATAGTAATAAATATTTACAATTAGTAATAAATACTAATAATTAGCAATAAATACTAATAATTAGTAATAAATAGTAATAAATAGTAATAAATAGTAATAAATAGTAATAATGAGTAATAATGAGGAATAATCAGGAATAATCAGGAATAATCATGAATAATCAGGAATAATCAGGAATAATCAGGAATAATCAGGAATAATCAGGAATAATCAGGAATAATCAGGAATAATCAGGAATAATCAGGAATAATCAGGAATAATCAGAAATAATCAGAAATAATCAGAAATAATTAGGAATAATTAAGAATAATTCAGAATAATTGGGAATAATTAGGAATAAAATCAATTGTAATAAATTGTAATAACTTGTCACAACTTCTAGTGGATTGGCGACACTCCTTTTGCTCGATGACTCTTCTCCTTTCAACTCTCACCGACTCAAAACATTATGAAAAATCTGCTTCTACGTATGCATATCCAATCTCGTATGCACGAGTTTGGATATGCATTCGTAGGACCACATTTTTCGTAATGTGTTTAGGCGGGTGACAGTTGCAATAAGATGATTCATCGACGAAAATGTGGCTCTTTTGTCTGATGACTCATTTACTTGCATCTTTCCCACACTGAAATCACAATGAAGAATATGTTCGGAGGTACGCTTATACATTCTCGTATGCACGAGAATGGATATGCGTACCTCCGAACAGATTCTTCATTGTGATTTCAGTGTGAGAAAATTGCAAGTAAATGAGCCGTCTAACAAAAGAGTAGCCGTCAATCCACTGGAAATTGTGTCGCCCGTAATTAATGATAATTATTAATAAGTAGTTGTAATTATTTATCTTCCTTTTTTGGATAGTGTTTTTTTTAATTTCAAATTATTCAAAAAACAGTAATGATTTTATATTTTGTAGAAAAATATGGAACAAGAAAGTCAACAACAGTCATTATTAGATGACCGCGTTTGGATAAATCAGCGCAGAAATCCAAACGGTTTTGGTTTAAATCTTGTATATATTGAGGGTGTTGAACCTTTTTTATCATTTGCATCATCAAAACCAGAATTTGTTTCAGAAGGCACAATTAAGTGTCCTTGTAAAAAATGTGATCTGAGAACATTTGACACATTTGACAAGGTTGGGGGACATCTCTTGCGTTTTGGTGTTCAACCAGATTATGTTTTTTGGTATCAACACGGTGAACGCAGTTCCAGAGAAGATACTAATAATTTGATTCTAGATCCATCACAGTTTCAAAATTTAGTACATGATGTTACTGGTCCATCCGTTCAACAAATTGAAACTCAGGATGATATTGATTTAACTCCTGAGTTGACACCATCCGAATTTTATGAGTTGTTGAGGTCTTTTAAGAATGTATTATATCATGACTGCAAGATAAGCAAATTAGAAGCGGTTGCAAAATTATTCCTATTAAATTAGATAATGCAATGTCAAACAACTATTTTGATCAGATATTTTCTTTAGTTAAAACATTGTTACCTGAAGGAAATATGTTACCTACAAATTACTATGAGAGCAAGAGGCTGGTTCGTAATATGAGTCTTAGTTATCGGAAGATTTATGCATGTGTAAATGATTGCATCTTATATTCTGGTGAAAATGAGTCGTTAGATATTTGTCCCACATGTGGACAATCGAGGTATAAAGAAGCTCAACCGATGAAGTCTGAATCGATTCCTGTAAAACAACTGAGATATTTCCCGCTTACATCCAGGTTGCAACATTTATTTATGTCTTAAAACACAACGTCAATGATGTCATGACACAAAACCAAGATTTTAACCGGTAAAAGCTTGAATCATCCATCTGATGGTGATTCATGGAAACATTTTGACCGACTGCATCCGTCTTTTGTTTTAGAAGCCCGGAACATGCAATTGGGTCTTTCTACTGACAGTTTCTGTTTGTTTGGTTATTATGGTAGTCAGTATTCATGTTGGTCTGTCTTTATAACTTCGTATAATTTATCTCCATGGATGTTGATGAAAGAGCCCTATATCTTTTTGACCTTATTAATCATAAGACACCAAAAAAATATTGATGTTTATTTGAAACTATTGATTGATGAGTTAAATTCATTGTAGAGTAATGGTGTTAGTACATATGATGTTGCTGCGAAACAAAATTTCATATTAAAAGCTGCATTGATGTGGACAATTAGTGACTTCTCGACATATGACATGTTATCTGGTTGGAGTCCGAAATCATGTCCTTACTGTATGAAAGACAACAAAACATTTATGTCCGTAAATGGAAAAAAATCTTGCTATTTTGACTGTCATCACAGATTTCTTCCAACCGATCATCCTTTTCGGAGGAACAAATTTCATTTCAGAAAAGACACAATTGAAAGAGATGAACCTCCAAAAATGATCTCAGGTACATAGTTAAAATCAGTTGTATTTTTATTACCCTCATCACATTTGAGCCAACAGTAAACCAACAAAAAATTAATGGCTTTGGGAAATAACACAATTGGATAAAACAGAATATTTTTTGGGATCTGTCATATTGGTCTGATTTTTTGGTCCACCACATGTTGGATGTCATGCATATTGAGAAGAATTGTTTTGATAATTTATTTCATACAGTTTTGGATACACCGAGTAAGACCGAAGATAATGTAAAGACACGATTAGATTTTGCCCAAATTTGCAGGCGACCATAACTTGAACTGTTTTAAAATGTCAGATCACAGAGGTTAATGAAGCCAAAAACAACTTATACACTGTTCAAAGAGTCACTTGTTATTTTGTCAGTGGATTGCAGATTTGAAACTCCCAGATGGTTAAGCTTCCAATTTGGGCAGATGTGTTAAGAATGATCATATTATCAGATTAAAAAGCCATTATTTTCATGTTATAATAGAAAGACTTATGCCGATTGGATTCAGAGGTTTGTTGAATTCTATGATTTGAGATTCGATAACAGACATCATATTTTTTTGAGACATTTGTGTGGCGACAACAGACTACAATGCACTAAGAAAACTGGAAAAGATGTTGTAATTATATGTAAACTGGAAAAATTTTTCCTGTCGGCTTTCTTTGACTCAATGGAACATCTGATATTACATTTGACACATGAAGCTAAATGTGGAGGTCCGATACAGTTTTGATAGATGTACCCATTCGAGAGATGCATGCAGAAATTGAAGAAAAAAGTACGTAACAAAGCATCAGTTGAAGACCCAATTGCTGGAACTTATTTGCAAGAGAAAATTGTTTTTTCTGCTCTCATTATTTTGAATCTGAATATCCCTCAAAACAAAACCGCATGTGACGGAACGAGAGGAATGTTGATGATGAAATGAACAATAAATTATCATTTTTTAATCAACCAGAGCTTGGCTTCGGTGAAGTTCATGAACGATAACTTTCAGATGATGAACATCACAAAGCTCATACATATGTTCTGCTCAACTGTGAAGAAATGACATCATTTGTACTGTGAGTGCTTCTATCACTTATTCTATAATTTATGTTACATTAAGTAAACTTATTTTATTTGTAGGTTATATGATAATCATATTAAGAAACAGCTTCCACAAATTAAAACAACTGCTTTTGAAGAACGCCGACAAATTTTTTTTTCTCAATGGTTTCAAAAACAGGTAACATAAATTATTGATGGTTTAACATATCAATTTAGTTTATTATTTATTATATTGATAATTTTTTTACAATTTTTTTGGCGTCTCAACATACTGATAAAATTGATAAGTGACTGTGTATATTGAGTAACCCACCATCCAAAATGGTTAAATCTTATAATGCACATGTGGTGAATGATTTTCGATTTTATACACGTGCATATGAGGAATAAAAAAACAATGAACAATGGAGTTGTCTTGAGAGGATCGCATCATAGAGAAACTGAAGTTGACTTTTAGGGCATACTGGATGAAATCATTGAACTGTGTTATCTAGGGAAAAATTACACAATAATGTTTAAATGTCAGTGGTTGGATACTGAGAGAGGCTTGCGTGTTCATCCGATTCATGGAATCGTCGATATTAAATATAAGTTTTCTTGCAATAAATGAACCATTTTAATGTCTCAATAGGCACATCAAATATATTACGCGGAGTACTGTGCTACTTCAAGAGACCTGAGTGATTGGTGGAGCATAATAAAAATGAAATCTCGGGAAAATCAGTTTACTCAAACTGAATGTGGTTCCGCTGAAGTGCAAGGAATTGAAATTTTTTAAAAGATTACTCAAAATCCTTCTTTTTTACAAAGAGACATGAATATCGACAATAACACCCCACAATTAAGGGTTGATGGTGACGATGATGTTAATGATGTTACAAATGAATTTGAAATGACAAGAGATGATAAAACTGAAACTCATATGGGTATTGATGATGCCGAGGATGAATATGAAAACATTGACATCGTTAAATATAAAGATGACGATGAAGGTGAACATTGACACAATTAAATGGTGGTTATAATCACAACTAATATATATCTATATGTAATAGTTATTTTGAACTATCTGTTAACAACAATTATTTTGTGTTTCAAATGGACCCTGATATACTTTGTGAGTTGAAGAGGCTGAGCTACCTTTGGATGAGGAGGATTTGGGATCATCCGACCCTCAGCCCACTGGCGGTTTAGGGGGTACGCGGAGGGGGTGCGGTCTTGCACGACTGATGATTTCTGACCCTATCCCCGAGCGATGTCCACGTCTTGGCTTCGATCCACGCACACAGAGGTATGGTAACCTGTGTATTTTAGTTAGCTTTCATTAATTTATTTATATACTAATTGTTTGATTATTTATTCTTTTTTCACAGTATTGCGCATGTAGCTGTTGGACAGGGGAGCACTATCTTGCGCAATTATTTTTCTCAGCCATGGATCACATGAGAACAAATTCTTGTTGATGTGCAGCTTGACGTGTTCAATCATTTGGCTGGTACGTAAATAAATAATATTTATTTTGAAATTTATTTCATTAATAACTTGACATTATAAATTATTTTTAGGGTTTATGATATATCATCGATGATAGCATGTGTGACGCTATCCACGCGACATGGGAGGTGTCTATGTGTGTCCGTTTCCGTTAGTTTTTGCACAATTTGAGAAGGACGACTATTAAGAAAGCAGGAGTGTCAGTATTTGATGAGTCGTGTAGAGCCCACCAACCAGAGTACATTTCATCTCACGTTTGGGATGGATTATGTTCACACTGGTTGAGTGGTGGATTTCAGAGGAGATTTCCATTGGGCCGACAGAATCAGGGGAGACAGGAGGTGACACATCGAGCCGGTAGGCTGTACATTCAGTACGCATAGAGAGCATCTGGTAAGTATTTTTTTAAATATTTTATATAACATTAAATATAAACAATTTATTTTATATTCATATAGACTGTTGAGCAGCCCGATATTACTGAGTACGACGTTTATCAGATGATGTACAATGATCAAGCCACTGGAGAGATTAGAGGTGATCACCAACGTCAGATTGTGGTCAGCATTATTTCTTTTTCAGTTTGAAAATTAATTGCATATAATATTTTCACTATTTTAATTTCAAATTGGAATTGAAAGAGTCATATGAGGTCGTGACCTCTCAGACACAGGCTTAGAGTCAGGCCGAGACGACTGATCAGACTAGTGCCCACTATTTCGATGAGGCGACATGGATGCAGGCGACCCAGTATGCCTTCGAGAAGGTTTGAGTAGTTGGTATCGACTCTCATTTGACTCCCGAGACTTATTATGGTACTGCTGCGATGTCGACGTCCAGCTCGAGGGGAGCTCGTGGAGAGGCATCATCTTCTGGCTCACAATATCAGAAGCAGCTGAAAAAGATGCGTCAGCAGCAGCAACAACGGCAGTACGAGGAGAATATGCGTCGATGACAGCAGCAACCACAACAACACGAGGAGAAGATGCATTGATGGCAGCAACAACACAACGAGCAGATGAAGTACATACGCCGTCTGACTCGTAGTTTAGGGATAAAGTTTCATCTACCATCTCCTCCAGCTCCTCCACCACCTCCACCTCCTCCAGAAGACTACCCCCAATGATTTTTTTATTATGTTAAAAACATTTGAACTCAAAATTTGTTGTAATATGAACTATTTACAACATAATTTTTTTTTTTATTATTATTTATTATTAGTATTATATTTTTTAATGTTTGTTTATTTTACTACTACTACTAATAATAATATTTTATGATTTTTATATTTGTTTTGCGAATATTGAGAATTTTAATATTTATTATTTTTTATTATTTTAATAATATTAATATTATTTTTTTCATTAATCATAATTTTATTAAATATATATATATATATATTATTTTATTCAGTATTTGCGACGAGACCTTTTGCGACGGGACTCCGTCGCAAATAGTTTATATATATATTTTTAAAAAATGTATTTGCGACAATAAAAGGACCCGTCATAAATACTTTTTTGCGACAAGCCCGTCACAAAAGGTTTAAGGATATATAACATATATAAACGGAGAACTATTTGCGATGGGACGACGGACCCGTCGCAAATACTTTTTGCGATGAGCCCGTCACAACAAGTTTTTATATATATAATGTATATAATCAGAGATCTATTTACGATGGGTCTGTCACAAAAAATACTATTTGCGACGCCATTTTCTGCAATGGGACTCCGTCGCAAAAAGATCACTTGCGACGGGATCCCATCGCAAATAGCCTGTTGCAAATACCTCAAATTCTAGTAGTGTGATTCCCTTTCTTGAATGTTGATGTGTGAGTTGTTCAGAGGAGTGTGTGTAAATTGAGGCTTAGTTTGGTGAGTCGGGTGCAACGACTTCCCATCTTCTAGTACACTAAGCTCAAAGGATGGAAAGCTATTACAAAGGTTCATGTTCCACTACATATAACTTTCAGTATGGTGTGATCTTTCAGTGGATTGAAGATCCGTGTTTTGATAATTATGCAAATGGTCATTTCCCAACAAGTGGTATCAGAGTTTGATTGTTTACACACGTCAACTCAGGTAACATTCTCTTGCTTGTCTTGATATTATATAGATTTCAATTAGTGTTATTTTCATCAAAAGATATGACATTAGGAGAAGGCATGGTTCAAATCTACAAATTCGATGGAACCGATAATGGCTTCTGGAGGATGCAGATAAAAGATTATCTCATCTAAAAGGACCTGGAACTTTCGATGGCTGGGGCCAAACTGTAAGTTATGAATAAGTGTGAATGAGAAAATTTTTATAATTGTGAAGCTGCTTCAAGGCTCCAAATTCATTTCACTAGGGTACAGTGTAACGACTTTAGTTTTGCCAGTTTAGTCGTTTGAATATTTCTATATATATCTATGGATTTTCCCTCAGATTCGATGTTGTGTTTGGGTGTCATGGGACCACAAAATTAATATTTTAAAAATATTAATATATATTAAATCACACACACATATCTTTTTGGTATAAATGGTTTTCCCGTTGATCAAAAAATTAGATGAGAAATCTGAGACCATGGTTGATTCTGGAACACGAGATCTGCCCTAAGCACGACATAAAGTTGGTTAGCATTGGGTTTCCTATTGACGATGACCAATGGTAGGTGCATTACATAAATTAAATATTTAATTTAATTAATAACTTAAAAATCTAATCCTCTCTATAAAAATACACTGTTATGGAAAATCTCAAGGGTTAACCGCATAACCCTGGGAGATTAGAGAGGAGGGAGAATTCTTCGTTGGCGTTGACAAATCGGGAACATAGATCGACGATGTGGATTGAGGAGAATCACACAGTGGACAGAGAACACAACGAGATCATCGTCTTCATCGCTAGCAGACATGTTCTTCATTAGAGATCGATCCAAACATGAGATAAGACACATTATTTCATAGATTTATGCCCTTATTTTATTTATTGAAGCATGAATTTTTACTAACTTTTGTTTTCGATGATTGTCGCTCTTCACGTGAGCCTAAATAATTAATTTAACTGTTGTGCCCCTGATTTCACCCTAGTATCTGCATTATGGAATCTTTGTACAGGATTGCATCGACCATTGTTATCGTTCACTTCGTTCTTATGCTTTCCCCCACCATTCTTTCCGTACTTCACCGTTGACCCACGAGGTCACAGTTCAACATTGATGGGTCGGATTCGAGTGCGATCGAACCCCCAAATTTATGGAGGATGTGTGCACGACATACAAATTAGTGTTTGGTGAATAGATCATGGTGATATGCGGGATATAGGTGTTGGAAACATGGATTAGAGGCCAGATTATGGATTTTCATCCATGGGAGATATGACACGGCAAAACGGTGCAATGAGAATGGTCCGCGCGTTGTACGGGTGGTCGGAATCTGGCCACTGGTGACAGATCGTGCACAGTCGACCCCAGATCCGGGATCTATGACATGATTCACGATAGAATTGGTGGTGATGGTGCAAGCAAGACACGTTGAATGAGCAACACTTTTTGGAAAATCCTGACATACACACCGTATAATCCAGGAACACACTTTGTGTTGTCCCTTGGCAACAACAGTTAGGGTTTTGGGTGGGAGATAAATACCACACGTCATGTATGACCCATACGCACCTTGTGACCCAGTGCTAGTTACTCGGCATATACCCTAGGAGTACACTGGCACATACAAATCCAGACACACGAGTGCAATTATAGTACATAGGCATGCCCACGTACTTTAACACGAATAGACACACGATCACGACCAGAGTACACAAGCATGGCCATGTACTCAACCACAAATAGGATACTGAGACACGACCAGTGCACATGAGCACATGCTGAGGTATACATGCACAAGCCGGAAGACACGGGCATGTGAACTCCATGTACACACCATGTAGTCCCACATGTCTAACCTAGTTGTGTGCAGGAGAGGACATGCCCAGGTGTCTAGGCGAGGTCACACGCCATGTGACCCTAAGTTACACGCCACGTACTTTCCTCAGGGAATTCCACTTTGCACATCTCCTTCTTCGGGACTCGGATTTGGGTCCACAATTAGCCTATCCTGAGTGTTTTTTCACATAGGATGTGATGTTGGACTTCTTTCTGGAATCAATGATATGACACGAGGTGTTACGAGCATGATGCTTCTTTCAACGACACTTATATGGTGATAGTGATTGGTTGTGATCATTGAAGTGTTACTGGGGTTGGCAACCCCCCTATCGCACCAGGGCATGAGTCCCCCTTGTTGGATTGGTGTAGCCCGATCCGGTTTGGATGATGTTTGGGCCGAATGCTTGTGGCTTGTACCGCACACCAGGCTGCAAATTTCGCAGGTCGAGTTCCGCGGTGAGCTCGTTGGGGGTTGTAGGGGGAAATGCACCCCTGCTCCAGGGGTCCAGGGGCCGAAGGTCCCCGACCCAAATTTTGGGAAATGTAGCAACTCTGACCATTATAGCAGAGCTGACCGACCGACACCGACAGATCACTGTAGTAAGTCGGACTTTGGATTCAATAGTACTATAGCGATGCGGACTTCTAGACGCCAGCTTCCAGCCACTGTAGCACTTTAGACTTGTGTGGCCACGACACTGTAGTGATGCAGACTTCCAGCCGAATTTCCCTGTAGCACAACAGACTTCCTGTGCGGTTGGTGGAATAATGATCCATTTTCTTTAGCAACTCAATTCGGGCTAGGGTTTCTGTATTGTGTGAATCTATGATACTCCCTGTAAATTTGTGCTTCCGATTATAGTGATTTCTGCCTCTTTGTGGATGTAGGGATAATTTTCCGAACCACGTAAATCTTTGTGTCCAAGATCTTCTTCTTCTTCTATTTTTTCCCTTTTACTCTTCTGTGAATCATTTCATTTTATCGCCATGACTCCCAACATTTTATCATCACCCCATACTCTTTACATAGGTAGAGTTGGAAACCCACCATACCATATAGGGCGCATGTCCTCTATTTACAGAGCGACACCCCCATCTCCGAGCTCCTACAAGGAGTGGGTCCTCTACTAGAGATTGTGCCCCCTCAGTTGTGGAGCATAGTGGCGAAGTGCAGGCCCTCCATATTGATTTCTTATGCGGTTGTGCATGATGCTGGGGATCAGAGATGGATCTTTGGAGCTGTAGTCATACTTATCATTCTTTGCTGGCTTGTGGAGATGGAGATCCCCTCTCTCTCGCTTGGGTTTCTTTCGATCATACATGTTGGGTTTTGTTTCCCTCTTGCTTATGGGTTGAGCTAACTGCTGTATCATTCTATTTCTCTCCTTGGTTTTTGGGGCATTCTACTGGGTATGTATATACTCACCCTTACACGTGCTTTGCCCGCACATGTTGTGTCTTATGTAGACGACATATAGAATGATGACAACCTTAGTGGACCAGGTTTCAGAGAAGTATAACTTTACCTAGTGGAGCTGACAGTGATCGGTGGTTGGCCTTAGAGATTGTGAGCTGATCTCTCTATGGTCTCCCTTATTCCAGTTGTTGTCAGGTTGGGATTACATTTATGGTTGGACGTGTATTTTACCCCTTTATACTTTTATACTACGCTTCTGTACTTTGATGCTTTCCTAGAGGTTGTTGTATGCATGGTTTACGCTTTAGATGTTTAGTCTTTTATTATACCTCTGCACTATTGCATGGTGTTGGTTTTGTGCATGCGTACAAGTATTTAGGCTAAGACCTCTCATTTTAGTATTTCTTACTCGGTGCTTGTTTTTAGTTCTTAGCATATTAGAGGAGGGATTAGGGTATCTCACTCGGTTTATCGCAGGCTAGGTGGGCCATGGTGGGTCGGGTCGTGACAGAGTGGTATCAATGTTGGTCTTTCTCTAGGTTGGTATTTAGAGTTGAACTTATTGTGAGGATTAGTTTGGTAATTTAGGGAAATGGTGTCAGAGTGTCTCGAGCTTGACTATCAGATTAGGGGACCCAGTGTTGGTGCAGTGACTGATCTATCCATACATCAGAATTTTGACTACCCACATATCAACTCGGCATACCGAGGCATCAACTATAGGAAAAAAATGGTACATGCATTATATAGGATTGGGTCTTTTGACTTTCATGTATTTCTTGAGTTAGCTCCCCATATATGCTCATCTAATTGTGACACATCTTGATAAATTTCAGGATGCCTCCGTGACGAAAACCAGCTAGGATGCCGATACCGGATTATGATGAAGATCGGTTGAGTGATGATGCCTCAGTTCAGGGACATACTCTTGAGGTGTTTCCTTAGTGGCCCAAGCGGATGATCGACTGTGTGTTGGATAACCGATAGCTTCAGTAGGTCAGGATGATGATACGTGCATGCTTAGAACGTTACGCGAGTTCCAGTGACAGAGACTGTTGAGGTTTTGTGGCAAGCCTGACCCACTGGGAGCATAGGATTGACTCGAGGTGGTGATTTGAGTTTTCAGTCTTGTTTGGACTTTGATCAATCAGATGATTGCACTTACGACCATCCTTCATGGAGCATAGAGGTACTAGTGGAGTCTGATCATACAGACTCATGATGAGATGACACTCTCATGGTCAGACTTTCAACAGTTTTTTCGTGACGAGTATTACTCTTTATGATTGCGCTTTGAGTGGATTCATGAGCTTCTCGATCAACAGCAGGTTGATATGTTGGTTGATGAGTACGCCACAAGGTTTACCAACCTCATGAATTAATCCCTCGATATGATATGAGATGGATTTTTCTTGGTGTGGAAATTTAAGTAGGTCCTTCACAGAGACATACGTTCCAGTGTAGTCTCCTTATGCATTACTAATTATGATGGAGTGCTAGAGCGAGTTTTGGTTACATAGAGCTTCTCAGTAGAGGGACGCTGAGTGGTTGGAGCTGGATGTGGTCATCATGGGTCTGAGTTGTCTACGATATATAGAAGGCGTCAGATGTTAGGGTCTCAGCGCAAGAGAACTCCTCATGCCCGGACTCAAATAGGTGGATTTGTGGCCCAGAGTTCGCATAGAGGATCCAGTCAGCCATGAGAGGGGCGATGCTATACTTTTGATGGGAGAGGTTATATAACTCATGACTTCTTGAACCAATATGCCGAGGAGGGTATGGAAACAGTGGATGAACCACCATGGTAAAGGTAATGCCGTGATCAAGGATCTCCCATGCATGGTCAGGGCGGCCCCCAGTGAGGCAGTGCTAACAGAGGAGCAGTTGGATCTCTAGAGGGAGGAGCTGCTGGTGGAGGATGACACTACGAGCCACTTCCACCACCACCACCAGGTGCCTCATGCTAGGCTTAGAGGCCTGACGATCGTGTGCGAGGTCAGTTGCAAGCTATAGAGGGATATGATCAGGCTGCTCATGAGATGATTTGAGGTATGATATGTGTATTTTCTACTCTATATCCAACACTTATAGACACAAACATGAGTCATTCTTTCATCTCTATATCCCTTATGCAAGATCTATAGCCATCAATTAAGTTTTTAGCCCAACAACAATGACCAAAGGTTCCCACAGGGAGCAGTTCTTCTATATCGCACATTTGCTGACAATGCAAGTTGGCATTTGGTGGAGAGAGTTTCTCATGGTACCTCTTGGTCATCATGATGAAACCTTATGACTTCATTTTGGGTATGGATTGGTTGTCTTCGATGCATGCCCAGATAGATTGTCATCATGGGAGAGTTAGATGTCTTCGTTTGGATGGGATGGGATTCTCTTTTATGGGCGAGAAGGATCTTATGGGTGAGCGAGTGGGCCTCATGAGCAGGAAACTGCAACCCATCACCCATCAGTTTGTGAGTTTATCCCTTGGTTTAATAGTCTCTTCAGGTATCTGACTTCCAGTGGTAGTAAAGGATTATATGGACATCTTCCCCAAAGATATTTTGGAATTACCTCCATGATGGGAGATAGACTTCTACATCGATTGGCACCCCGAGACCACACCAATATCTTCTATAACATATCGTATGATCCCTACTATGCTCTGGGAGCTAAGTGTGCAATTAGAAGACTATAAAGAGAAAGGTTTTATCATACTCAGTATGTCTCCTTGGATAGCTCATGTTTTGTTTTTGAAAAAGGATGATGAGATTTTGAGACTTTGTATTGATTACCATCGCTTGAATAAGGTAAGATAAAGAACAAGTACCCCTTGTCGAGGATTAATAACCTTTTCGACTAGTTGAAAGGCGTGAGTTGGTTCTCAAAAATCGATTTCAGCTCTGACTACCATTATTTGAGAGTTCGCGAGGATGATGTTTCTGGTGATGCCTTTCAGTGTGACTAATGCCTCCACTAAGTTCATAGCTCTTATGGAATGGATCTTCCAGCCATACTTGGGATGATTCATAGTTGTCTTCATCAATGAAATACTAATTTACTCCACGTTAGGGGAGGAGTATGCAGAGCATTTGAGGATAGTCCTAGACTTACTAGGGGAGAACTAGCGTTATGGTAAGCTCTCGAAGTGTCAATTTTGGATCCAAGAGGTTTGCTTTCCGGGGCATGTCAGCTTTGAGCATAGTTTATCCATATATCCAATGAAGACTGATGCAGTGCTTGCTTGGGAGCCACCCAAAAGTTTTTTAGAGGTGCGAAGTTTTCTTGGTTCGACGGAGTACTACAAGGGTTTCGTGACAGACTTTTCCAGGATATAAGCCCCTTTGACTGCATTGACACGGAAAGAGAAGCCATTTACCCAGACTGAATAGTTTTAGAGAGCTTTTATGGAGTTAATGGTGAGGTTGAACAGTGCTCATATGTTGAGACTTCTAGGGGATGGAGTTGATTATGTGGGGTATTTTGTGATGCCTCTAAAGCTGGGCTCGGGTGTGTGTTGATGCTGAGGTTGACCATGATCACTTATGGGCCAAGGCAATTGAGACCCCATGAGTAGAATTACATGACTTGCAACTTAGAGTTGACAACAATAGTCTTCTCTCTAAAGATGTGGAAACATCATCTTCTGGGCGATCGTTTCATTGTTTACTCAGACCATCAGAGTTTCAGGTACATCTTCTATCATAGAGAACTCAACCTAAGACAAAAGTGTTGGTTGAATTTTCTGTAGGACTATGACTTTGAGATAATCTATATTTTTGGGAAGGACAACATGGTAGCATATTCCCTTAGCAGGAAGTCCCTTTCTTGCTTGGTGGAGGAGGCATCTGAGCAGTTGGATTTTTTGCAGCTGACCCTGGTGGAGGAGGGGGTGCAGCTTATCTTCAGTCGATGATGGTGACTCCACTGCCTCTTTAACATGTGAGAGAGGCTCAATTGGGATACATCAATTGTGTGGTTATATGTAACCAGATATCCTCAGGAGATGTGCCGGGTGTATTTTCTGGATGGGACTATGTTATCCTTTTTTAGGGACAAACAATGGTTTTGGTCATGTTGAATGAGGAGGTTATGAGGGATTTTCACACTTCTCCCTTGAATGTACACCCTCATGTGGCAAAGATGTACAAGGACCTTTAGTGGTAGTTTTGGTGGACCAGCATGAGGTGGAGCGTCGCCGAGTTCATCTCTCATTGTCTCACATGTTAACAGGTAAAGCCTGAATATTGGATTCTAATAGGTTTAACTCAACCCCTTGAGATCCCGTAATGGAAGTGGGATGACATATCGATGGATTTTGTGATGGGGATTCCATGGATAGTGAGAATACATGATGCTATCTGGGTGATTGTTAACCAACTTACCAAGTCGGCACACTTTCTTGCCATCAGGAAGTAGAGTTCAATCAAGGGTTTGGGGCAGTTGTTTGTACGGGAGATCGTCTGACTTCATGGGGTACCCTTGAAGATCATCTCTAACCATGATACTCAATTCACATCACGACTGTGGAGGGGTCTGCAGGGGAATTTTGGGACCTAGTTATGGATGAGTACAACATTTCACCTCCAGACGGGCAGACCAAGTGGACTATCCAGGTGTTGGAGGATATGCTGAGAGCCTATGTGTTGTACTTCAGTTGGAGTTGGGAGGATCGCTTGGAATTGGTAGATCTTGCTTATAATAATAGCCATTACTTTACTATTGATATGACACCTTTCAAGATCTTGTACGGGAGACCCTGCAGGTCACCCTTGTGCTGGACTGAGAGTGGCGAGACATCTCTTATTGGGCCAAAGATAGAGCAAGAAACAACAAAGAATGTTTATATGATCCAAGAGTGTATGAGGAAAACCCAGAGTCGACATAAATATTATGCAAATCAATGTCATAGGCCTTTGAAGTTCGAGCAGAGAGACCATGTTTTTCTGAGATTCATCCCGCGATGAGGATTGCAGATATTTTTTCTGAGAAAGTAAGCTATCCTTGAGGTTCATCGGAGCATTCCATATCCTGAGGTGGGTTGATGAGGTTACTCACCGCTTGACCTTACCCCCACAGTTGGATTGAGTGCATGATGTCTTTTATGTGTCGCAACAGAGGATATACGTGCACAACCCTACACACATTATTGACTAAGGCAAGATGAACATCAAGGATGGAGCCGCCATCACAGAGTACCCGGTGGTGATCGAGGACCAACATGAGAGGGTCCTATATAGACAGACTATTCCTTTGGTTCAAGTTATTTAACAGTATGAGAGCGTGTAGAGGAGCTCTAGGGAGCATGAGAGTCAGATGCAGATTTAGTACCCCTACCTTTTTGTGTAGCTTGTGTTTTTTGGGGTGAAAAGCCTCAAAAGAGTGGAGAATGTAACAACTCTGATTTTCCAGTTTAGTTCTTTGAATATTTCTATATATATATATATATCTTTAGATTTCTCCTCAGAGTTGACATAGTGTTTGGGTGTCGTGGGACCCTGAAATTAATATATTAAAAATATTAATATATATTAAAGCACGTGTGCGCATCTTTTTAGTATACATGTTTTCCCCATTGATCGTAACCTTAGATGAGAAATTTGAGACCACGATTGATTCTGGAACGTGAGGTCTATCCTAGGTGTGACATAAAGTTGGTCGGTGTTGGGTTTCCGAATAAGGATGACCGTTGGTGGGTGCACTAAATAAAATAAATGTTTAATTTATTTAATAACCTACAAACCCAATCCTCTCTATAAATACACTATTATGGAAATTATTCATGTTCAACCACAAAACCCTAAGAGATTAGAGAGGAGGAATGACCATTTCTTCGTTGGCATTGGCAAACTAGGAACTTGGATTGATGACAATGATAGAGGAGAATCGTATGATAGAAACCAAATGCAGTTGGATCATCACCTTCATTGCTAACAGACACATTCTTTGTCTGTAATCAGTCTAAACATGAGATATGGAACGTTATTTCATGGATTTCTGCCCGCATTGTATTTGTTAAAGCATGGATTTCTGTCTACCTTTGTTTTCGGTGATTGATGTTCTTCACATGATCCCAGATAATTAATTTAATTGTTGCGCCCTTGATTTCACCATGGTATCCACATCATGGAATTGTTGTATGGAATCGCATTGACCAATGATATCATTCACTTTGTTCCTATTATTTTCTCCCATTGTTCTTTGTGTTCTTCTTTGTTAGGCCATGGGGTCGTGATTCGACATTGCTAGGTCGGATTCGAGCATGATCAAACCCCCAGATTAATGTCAGATGTGTGCACGACGTATAGATAGGTGTTTGGTGGATGAATTGTGGTGCAATATAGGATGCATGTCTTGGAAACATAGACCGGAGGTCGGATTGTGGATTTTTGTTCACGGGAGAGATGACACGGTGTTGCGGTGCGACGAGAATGGTCTGCACGTGGTATGAGTGATCAAAATCTGGCCACTTGTGATGGATTGGGCATGGTTATCCCCAGATATGGGATTTATGGCCTAGTTCATTACAGAATTGTCGGCAGTTGATCACACCGTGATTCACTGTTTTATTTCACCCTTATACCACTGTGCTAAACAATTTTAATATTGAAAATTCTACATTTTATATCAAATTGTAATTCAAATTTGGTTCGATTAGATTATTCTTATCACTGTTAAAATGAAATTTTTGACTTTAGAATATTTTGTTGTAGGAGGAGGTGATTTGGAGGATCCAGAATGAAGTTAAAGGAAAATGGGCCAAACTGTGAAGGAATCCAAGCACACATGTGGACTCAACCGCATAGCTAATCCGTGCATCCAATTGGTTTTAAATTTTGTGGGATGATCTAAAATCCAGTGGGCTACAACTCTTTTGAAGAAACCTAAGCCCAATTTATCCATTAAGGAGCCAAAAGAACCAATCTGTCCAAGAAAAAGAATTTTCTTGAAGTTAAAAGTTTGGTTCTTTATTTTGGAAATATATTCCATTTTATACATTATTTGGTCGCAAAATTTGACATGGAGATATCCAAGATGTTGGCTAACAATTTTTGTCTTTTGTCCAAGGTGAGATAAGACATCCCAAAATCATGGACAGTGGTATCTCAAAATCTGGGTGCCCAAACCACCTACCATTTTGGCTATAAAAGGGCAATTTGGACACTTCATTTGTAAGTTAGACCAAGGAGTGAAATGCTTCCATTTTTGAGTTCTAGAGGAGTCCTCTCATCCCCTCAGAGGTATTGGAGCTCCCTATCCTCATGGGGAGAGTTGAAATGAAGAATGAAATTCACCCGAGCTTCCTCCTCTCGATGACGGGCTAAACGGTGGGCGTTCGTTGTGAGGGAGCTACACATCTTGTAAAGGGAGTTCCGACACCTGTATTGCTACCGATTTGATGTATTTTGGGTGTGAAAATATTTTATTCATAAGTATCTCACTTTGATTCATATTTGAATGCTTTGTTTTATTTAACCAAATGGAATGCTCTTTACTTTTAACCGATCAGTGTGAAGTTTTGAGTGTGTGACTTGTGTTGTTCTGATTGGACAACACAAGAATCCCTTTTCTTCCCCACTTATTAGAGATTTCAATTTTCTTTGGAAGTTATTATACCATGCATAAGAGCTGGACCTTAGATATACGATTGTTATGTCAAGGTTTGGTTCAACATGCATTGATATAAAATCTTGGAAAGTAATCGGGATTCTGATTAATTTCAACCAAAGTCTTATTCAAACCTAAATTAATCTATAAGAACGATGAACTTTAAATGTGTGTAGTGAACTCACAACAAACCATTTTTCTCATATTTTTCAAAATCCACTTGTTTTTCAACTACTAAATTCTTTAAATTAATTCATTTTATTTTTAAAACTGTTTTCAAAATCACCATCTCTTTTAGTACTTTTTATTAAAAATACACACTATAAACCACTAATGCTACTTGAGAGACTATCTATGGTCTGCCCTATGCCAAAATCACATTTAAAAACATAATCAATTTGACATGTCATGGCAATGTGGTCAAATTTTGGCGCCGTTGTCAAATAACGCTTTGTTTTTTAGTGTGTGTTTTTATAATAACTTTGTGTATTTTGTAAGTATTTGTTTATTTCTCTATTTTACTTTTGTATATAAATGGTGTTATAACATCTTGTTTGTAGGTGATGTGCATGACGCGTTCTACTCTGAGTGAACTACCACCTTTCGAACCCAAACCGGAGAGGATCCTACATCAATGACATCGAGACACACCGAAAAATCCTTTGAAGGAGGACACACCACACCTTAAGACTCCTCTAGACCCCTCTTCTTCTGGAACTAAAATATAAACTGAAATTAACATGTATAACATGGCTAAAAATAACCAAACACTAAAAGAACTCACTTCGCCAACGAACCCGTACCCGAGTGGTAAGGGCTCCTGCTTGGCATCCAAGAGACCCAGGTTCAAAACCGGGTGGAGGTGAATTTTTGGGGGTACTGTAGTAGTACTATAGCAGGCACTGTAGTAGTTAATGTTCGGTACTGTAGCAACATGAAACAATTCACTCGATTTGGGCCTTCGGGCCACTGGTTTGGGCCTACGGGTCTCAAGGGCCTTCGGGTCATCAAAGGCCTTCAAGCCACAGGGCTTTTGGGCCATTGAGACCATGAAGTAGCCTAATTCACACAGAGCAGGCCCCCGAAGAGGATCAGAGAAAAAATAATAGCAGTCACCAGAAACAGAGCTAACCGAATTGAAAGAATGAGAGGGTATGACAACCTCCATCGGGACCAGGCACCGTGCAGCTTTGTACGGGGCAATGCTAGCCGATCAGCAATGCAAGGTGCGGAGCTAGGCAATCAATGATGCAGAAGCTGGAGAGGGGCAGTTCTAGTAGGTTGGGCCTACGAGTCATGTATTGAGCATGATATGCCTCTGGGCCTTCAGGTCATGTATTGCAAGTCATGTCGGGCCTTGTGCCTTAGGCCTACGGGTCATGTACGAGTTCCCCTTCAACCCTTAAAAGGAGGATTATCCATAATAAAATAAAAAGAAGCCCTTCGGGCCATTCAGGCAAAAGAACTCACTTCACCTGATGTTGATATGCAACCTACATATATTCAAGCACAAGGAGAAGCACCAAACTTCAAACTAAAATCTAGTTTAATTCACTTATTACCAAAATTTCATGGAATGGCTGGAGAAGACCCACATAAACACTACTGTCTGTTCAATGCCAAAACCTACTAATGTGGATGAAGAATTGGTTAAACTTAGGGAATTTCCATTCTCTTTAAAAGATACTGGAAAAGAATGGTTATACTATGTTAACTACCCAATTAGAGGTTGGGCTGACATGAAACTTCTTTTTCTCAAAAAATAATTCCCATCCTCTCAAACCGCAACTATAAGGAAATAAATTCATGGAATAAGAAAATTTGTTGGGGGAAACACTTCATGAATACTGGGAACAATTTAAAAGGTTATGTTCAAGTTGTACACACCATCAAATAAATGAGAAAATTTTAATGCAATACTTTTATGAAGTTTTAATTCCAATCGATCGTAACATGATTGATGCTATTGCAGGTGGTGCCCTAAAGGACAAAACCCCAATCGTTGCAAGGACCCTCATTGAGAACATGGCACAAAACACTCAATAGTTTGGTACAAGGTCCAGTGTACCTATCAGAGGTGTCCATGAGGTGCAAAGTTATGAATTCGAGAAGAATGTGTACACAAAGTTGAAAGAGGTAAGTATCCTACTTCGACAACTTTTTATTTCCCAAGGTAAATCCCAACCTCCTCCTCCAATTCATTATGGTAGTTGTGCCACTGATAGCCATTATTCTAACCAATGCCCTCAACTAAGAGAACCTTATGAGAATTGTGAGACAATCTTCCTAGGTTTCCCTTATAACTAACCTGTTAGGCAAGAACCATAATATCCATCCAACTATGGGTGGAAGGATAACCAAGCCTACTGTAGGGGGGGTATTATAACCAACCTCAACAATCCTGGAACTAGTTAGGGCAGAGTAGTCATCCTCCTCCACCACCCAGAAATCCACAACCACCACAAATGCCTTTCTAACAACCCCCCAAAACACGAGTCTAGCCTTGAGGATATGATGAAACAAATGACTATAAATAACCTCCAATTCCAACAAACCACCCAACCAACCATACAATACCTACAAACTCAACTAGGTCAACTTGCCAACCTAGTGAGTGAAATCCAAAGTCAAGGGTCTAGATAACTACCATCCCCAACCTGTTTCCAATCCCAAGGACAAAGGTAATGTATGTGCTATCACACTTTATAGTGGTAAAGAACTTTCTCCATCCAACGATTCTACAAATTAGGTATTTCGTCCTCCTGAAAACTCTATTTCTCTACCCTCAAAAGACTCAAGTAAAGAAAAACAAAACAAAAAGGGTAAAAAAGTTATAAATGAAGATTACCCTGAACAAACCATTCCTCTTCCCTTTCTCCAAAGACTCTAAATCCAAGAAATTTTTTGATAATGAAATTGATAAGGAGATCATGTATGCATTTAAAAAGGTATAAGTTAACATTTCTCTCTTGGATATAGTTAAAAAAATTTCTCACTATGCTAAATTTCTTAAAGAACTTTCCACCCATAAGCGGAGACTAAAGGGGAATGAGAGTCAACCTAGGAAGGAATGTCTCGTCCTTGATACAACCAACAATGCTAATCAAATGCAAGGATCTGAGAACTTTTACGATATCTTGCACCATAGGGGAGAATTTATTTTCTGATGCAATGCTTGATCTATGTGCTTTTATTAATTTGATGCCTCACTCTTTGTATACTTCTTTACAAGTTGGAGAGCTTCAACCAACTGACATTTGTTATGAAACTTGCCAACCGTATCCCCACACACCCAACAAGAGTGATCTAGGACATCCTTGTGCCAGTAAAGAATCTCATTTTCCCTGTAGATTTCTACGTTCTTGAGATGGAAGATACCTGAGCCCAAGGACATGATCCTCTCATACTTAGACAAACTTTCCTTAAAACAATAAAGACAATAATCAAAATTCATAATGGTATGCTGCCCATTGAGTTTGGGGGAGAAAAGGCGAGTTTCAATATCCTTGATACTATGAAACACCCTGTTGAAGAGCACTCCACTCTTCCTATCTATTTGATGGAAGTACTCTTCGACAACACACAAAAACAACATTCTCTCCTCGACCCATACTTTGACGTGTTTTCCTCTTCTCCACTCTTTGATGATTTGGGTTGTGATTCAACTTTTGAGTGTTGTGTCAGTTTTGAAAAGTATAAATATTGTGTTTTAATTGATGATTTCTTGAGCATTGAGGATCTTATGACCATCAATGATACTTCTCAACTTGTGAAAGATTATTCCTCATATGGGGATGTTACCATTTAACAGTTAGATGAGATCATTGACCTCTCACTTTCACATTCAATCCCATTAATCCATAATCCCCCTGACTTGGAACTTAAACCACTACCTCAAAACTTGAAGTATTCATATCTTGAGAATGAAAACAAGTTGTCTGTCATCATTACTAGTTCACTCCCTCTAGAGTATGAATTACACTTGCTTGAACTTTTGAGGGGGGGGGGATAAACAAGGATTGGGATGAACACTTGGTGACATTCTCTGTATTAGCCCATCAATTTGCATGCATCATATATTGTTAAATGACGAGGCTAAACCGGTGAGACATACACAACACTGAATGAACCCAAACATCCTTGATGTTGTTAAAAATGAGGTAACCAAATTATTGGCTGTTGTAATCATTTACCCCATCTTTGATAGCCAACAGACCATTCCAATGCAGATATTTCCTAAGAAAACTAGTCTTACAATAATCAAAAATAAAAATAATGAATTGGTTCCAACTCAGGTGCAAAATAGATGACATGTCTGTATAGACTATCATTGACTAAACCAACACACTAGGAATGATCATTTACCATTACCATTCATTGACCAAATGCTAGAGAGGCTAGAAGGGAAATCTCACTATTTATTTCTTGATGAGTATTCTGGATACTTTCAGATCCATTTTTCCCAGAGGATTAGGAAAAGATAACCTGCGTATAGGAGGATTCCATTTGGCCTGTGCAATGCTCTAGGTATTTTCCAGCGATGCATGGTTAGTATTCTTTCATATTACCTAGAGAATTTCATGAAAGTTTTCATGGATGATTTTACTATTTATAGATCCTCTTTTGATGAGTGTTTGAGTAGTCTTGGTTCCATCCTACGTCGTTATATTGAAAATAATATTGTATTAAATTATGATAAATGTCATTTTATGGTGTGACAAGGTATAGTACTTGGACATTTCATTTTCGAAGATGGTATTCAAGTAGATAAATCAAAAGTAGTCATCATTTCTTCCTTACCATTACCAAAAAACATGTGGGATGTGCTGTCTTTGATTATCCACTAAATGATGCTAATATTCATTGTTAATATATATAATATTCATGTGCTTTATTATTCATAAACACCATTTTAGTGCATTTTACACTTTGAATATCATTTCACATTATGATTGTAATTCTTACTTAAAATGCACTATTATGTGGTACATTTTTGAACATCATTTAAAGTACCCAATGATTCATCTGATTTTAAGGAGTCTAATTATACATATTTTAATTTGATATTTTGGGAAATTGATCTACACTTCAATATGAACATTTTTTCAGGGATCATTGGAGGATTCATGGAAGAAGATGATGATATTTTGTGATGAAAGGAAACAATTATGAAGAAGTCAGATTGGACACCATCCCACTGATGAGAATGTGGGACCCACATTACAAACCCAATGAAGCCCAAATTTGGTGGGAGGCTAGAAGACATATATAGTAACAAATCATTCTTCAAGATCCAGTGCTAATTTGGCCTCCTTTGTGGTTATTTAGGAGTCCCAAGTTAGAGATAAAATTATGGGCCAGATTCTGTGGCCCAGAAAAAGATCCCACTAATCTAATAATATATCCGAATCTACAACTCCAAATGGGCCCAAATTTTACAGGTGGTTAGAAGACATCCGGGGCTCCATTTTCTTTTTCTATGGCCCACTCTGATTCGGATATCTATAAGGTCTTCCAAGCGCGTCTGTTCGGTGGATGAAAGCTGGCTGCCACCTCGGGTCAAATGTGGAAAAGTCCACGTTCCACAAGCTTTCCACCACCCTAGGCCTACCATAATCAAGTGGGATGCTTTGTGCTATTAGAGGATCGACCCAAGGCTTCCAAAATGTCTATTTAAGGCAGTGGTGATGGAGTAGTTAGAGGATCTTTTGAGCTTTCTTTCATTGTAATGTTATGCTGCGATTTTGTTGTCTCAAGTTTGCCTTTCACATGTAAGTTGTTCAATTCACTTTAGTTTCTTAATAAAAGTTCTTCTTCTCTTCTTATTTTGTTGTTCTTCATATCACTTTGATACCGTTGGTTCAAGGTGTGAATTTATTCACACTAAACCTTGTGAAATTATCACACAACGGTGGAATGATCGTTATTTTATTGTGTTTTTTTTACTTCTCCATTTCCTCCCTCATGAGTCTACTTTCCACCTCCATTGAAACCATAGAATCAATGGAGGGCTAACCCAATTATGGGTTGATCCAAGGGAGTAGCAAGAGACTGGATTGGATGTTATTTATCACCTCATTAATGTCTAATCACTTTCTTTAATTGAAATTTTTATTTGATGATTTTAAACTCCATCGTCCTTATTGAATTTAAGGCCACACACTTCAAGTGCTAATACAAAACTTTACCTTGAAGTTCTCAAAACTTTGATCCTTCAAGTGTATAAGTGATTAGTATTAAAGGGTGTAGGTATTAAACCAGTAAGTGATGATGTTGTTTTATCTTCTTAAATGAAATCAACTCAAATATACGAAATTGAAATAATTGAAAAGGGGATACGTCCAATCCACCCCAAGTGATAACCTAGGATAAAATCATTATTTTAAATTGAATTCACTTAAGTGTCTTATAGTTACTATAAACCCATCTAAAATCAACCCAAGTTGGCCACTTCATAGTCAGAAACACTCCATAGAATGTACGTGTTTATAGGTTTCTTCTTAGGTCTCTGAGGATTCGATAACCCAAGCTAAACTACAAGGATCGTTCTACCTTCATCTCTTGGGTAAATTTGAGCGTGAATCAAATTTTGGCACCGTTGCCATGGACCCAAGTAAGTCATCTAAACACCCATTCTATTCTCCCATATTTCTTCTTTTCTCATCCATATTCTCTTATCTTGTCCCTTTATCATTTTTTTCTTTTGGTTCATGTCCGCCTACACCCACGATCAATCAAACCGTCTAGTTAGGGTGGATATTCCTGGGGTTGGGGAGTCAAGTACACCAAGGGAACTCTTTAAATTAGATTCGAATCTTACTAATACTCCAGAGTCCAAAATTGAGCCCATTTCAATGGAAGGTATTCAAAGAAACCAACTCATAAACTCGGGTGGGAACCAAAATGGAAACCCAAATGAGGCAGCCCCAAACTTGGGGAATGAAATTGATCAAACCATGAATGACTACCTCACACCTTCCTGGACCAATTCCCCCTCATGCATTAGACACAATTCCCTAGGAGATGTCAACTACATATTTAAACCCCATGTCCTAAACCACCTTCCCACATTCCATGGAATGGAGTTCGAGATGCCATACCTTCACATTAAGGAGTTCAATGACAATGTAGAAACCATGTGCCCCCACATCAACTAGAATCAGCTAAGATGAGACTATTTCCTTTTTCTTTAAAGGATCAAGATAAAAATTGGCTAAACAATTTGAGACCATCATCCATAAACTCTTGGGACCAACTACAAAGAGAATTCTACAAAAAATACTTTCCCCACCACAAAACAATTGCACTTAAAAAGAGTATCCAAAACTTTTTTGAAAAAGAGGGAGTCATTCTATGAAACATGAGAGAGGTTCAAAGACACCCTAAGCATGGTTCCACACCATGGTTTTTCTATTCCTGAACAAGTGAGAATTTTCTATAGAGTTGGGTCCGGGGAACAAACAATTCATTGACATGATGTGTAATAGAACCTTTAAAAACAAAGCCCCAAATGATGCTTACGAGTATCTAGAAAGCCTTTCTGAACAAAACCAAACATGAGGAACTTCACCTTATTCTGAAAAGACACAAAGAACTACTGGAATTCATACACTTAGAGAAGAGGAAAGCCTTAGGGCTAAACTCGCAGCACTCTCTAGGAAGGTTGAAGAGATAGACCTTAGGAAAGTCCATGAAATCCAAACTGTTGACCCTGTTTGCACAATTTGTGACAAACATGACCATAAGACAGACAATTTCCCAACCATTCTATCCATTAAGGATGTTCTTTTAGGAGTACTCCCAGCGGAAGTAAATGATTTGAAATTTCAAAAGCCTCAATACCAAAACAACTTCAACCCAAGGTATAATGACCACCCAGGCTTCCGCTGGAAAGATAACCAACAACCTAGCCAGCCACAGGGACAAAATCCTTATCCCCATCAGAACTACCAAACCCATAACTAGTTCCAAACCTAACCTATCCAATACCAACAACCACCGGTCCATTTTAAACAAACCATCCCACCTCTAAAATATCCCTCTGGGATAAACCAATCTTCTCAAGCACCAACCCAAACTATTCCACAAAGCCTATTAGAACAAATGTGCAAACAAATGGAAAGGATGAACTCGGAAGTCTCTTCCCTTAAACAAGAACTTCAAACCATCAAAATTGGAAATACACCCATGCCTACTCAGGCGGTGCCATCCTCAACTTCAAGGGGAGAGTCAAGTTGTTCTCAAACAACTCATGAACAACTAAAGGCTGTGACTGTTTTAAGAAGTGGGAAATCAATTGAGAAACCTGAACAACTAATTCAGAACCCATCCGAAGATTCAAACTTAGATGAAAATTCAAATGAACCACAAGATCAAACTGAGGAAACAGATAACATTGTCAAAGAAACAACTCTTCAACAACCAACCCCACAACATGCACCATTTCCTCAACACATGAGGGGGAAAACCAAGCCTGAATTGAGTGAAACATTGAGGGAAATCTTCTCACAAGTCAAGTTGAACATTCCCCTTCTCGATGCCATCCAAACCATACCTTCCTACTCAAAGTACCTTAAGGACTTGTTCACTTTTAAAAGAAAATTTTCAAATAAAAACCAAGTTCTTTTGGTTGCTAATGTGAGTACCACCTTTCAAGGGACCATTCCTCCTAAGTTGAAAGACCCGAGTTGCCCTTACATCAATGTTGAATTAGGAGAGAGAAAAGTTGTCAAGGGCTTGTGTGACCTAGGTGCTAGTGTCAATCTCATTCCCTATACTGTGTACTACCAGTTAGGCCTAGAAGAACTCCAACCCACATATGTCACACTTCAACTTGCTGATCATAGAATTAGGGTTCCAAAGGGTATTTTAAAGGATGTTCTGGTAAAGGTTGAAAACTTCATCTACCCTGCTGACTTCATTGTCCTTGAAAATCATCCAATCTTAGGAAATAAGTAATAAACCCCAATCATCCTTGGTCGTCCCTTTCTTGCAACAATCAACTTTGTTATCCGAGTCCGAAATGGGAACATGACCATCACCTTTGGGAACATGAGTCTAGACTTGAACATATATAATGAAAGCTCACAAATAGGTGATGAAGAGGACATTCATGAAGTAAACATGATAGGAAGCATTGATAATGAATCCATAGAACATCAAGGAATATTTGATGAATGTTTAAGTCAGGATGAGATTGATTTCCTTTGTTCATATGAAGGAAGTTTATCTCCTTGGATTGAATCATTTTAAAATTTCTCTTATGATGAAGTCTTAGGTCCAACAATCAGTGAAACCTTTCAAGAAACCACTTTCCTGGAGACCACTCCAACTTCCTCCCCTAAATCTGATCAAGCCAATCTAGTAGCTGAAACTTCTACATGTGGGGAATCAATCTTATCCGAAACTCTAAAAAAATAAATTGAACTTGATCCAATGTCCCAATCTTCTGCTGAAATTCCGAACCAACCTAATCTTGAATTAAAGGAACTTCCCGCTGCACTCAAGTATTCTTTCCTAGGGGAAAATTAAACTCATCCTATTGTCATTTCTTCTTATCTTGAATCCAATCATGAGAGGATGCTTCTAGATGTCCTTAGGAAACATAAGAAAGCCATTGGTTGGATCCTGTCTGATATTACCAGGATTAGCCCACTTATTGTGACTCATAGGATTTTTCTGGAATTTGATTCAAAGCCATGTCGTCAACCTCAATGGTGACTCAATCCTAATCTCATGGAGGTAGTAAGGAAAGAACTTCTAAAATTGTTAAAATCTGGTATCATATATCCCATAGCTGAGAGTGAATGGGTGAGCCCAATCCAATTGGTTCCAAAAAAGGCTGGAATCACAGTGATAACCAATGAGGATGAAGAGATTCTTCCAACAAGGGTGAGTAGTGGATGGAGGGTCTGCATTGACTATAAGAAGATAAACTCATTCACCAAGAAGGACCATTTCCCCTTACCATTCATTGACCAAGTCCTTGAGAGAGTGAGAAGTCATGCCTTCTACTGTTTCTTAGATGGGTACTCAGGGTATAATCAAATTGAGGTCTCCCTAGAGGATCAAGGGAAGACTACATTCACCTGTCCATTCGACACCTTTTCCTTCAAACGCATGCCCTTTGGTTTATTCAATGCCCCTGGAACCTTCTAGCGGTGCATGATGGGAATATTCTCAGACATGGTAGGAGATTTTCTAGAGGTCTTCATGGATGACTTCTCTGTGTTTGGGGATACATTTGAGGGATGTCTCCAGAATGTGGAGAGAGTCTTGTCAAGATGTGAAGAAAAAAATCTGGTCCTAAACTGGGAAAAATGCCATTTCATGGTTAAAGAGGGACTAGTTCTAGGCCATTTGGTCTCAGGTAGGGGGATTGAAGTTGATAAAGCCAAGGTTGACATCATTCGTCACCTTCCATCACCCAAAACTGTCAAGGAAGTGAGGTCTTTCTTAGGACATGCTGGTTTCTATAAAAGATTCATCAAGGACTTTAGTTCAATCTCTCATCCCCTTTGTGCTCTCTTAGTAAAGGATGCTCCATTTGTTTGGACAGAAAGCTGTGAGGGATCATTCTCAACCCTCAAATCCTCTCTCACCTCTCCTCCCATTATGAAATCTCCAAATTGGAACCTTCCTTTCGAACTTATGTGTGATGCCAGTGACTTTGCTATAGGAGCTGTGTTCGAACAACATTGCGATAAAACTCCTTATGTCATTTTGAAAGGCGCTGTCGTGGGCACTTTCAAATGATATTGTTTCTTTACTAAGTGAAACACAGTGGCTGACCTAGGTCATTCTCTTGAGGAGGAATTAGTTTAACAACCCTTAGAAGGCTCGAAGAAACCAAAAAAAAGAAACAAAATGATAAAATATGGGGGTGGTTTGATTGAAAGAATTTTAGAACACGAAACAAAACAATCAAGGCAATCAAGGAGTAAAAGACAATCACGAACACTGTTTCTTTAAAAGCACTACTATGAGAAGTCGTAGCCAATCTAATCTACCCCTTCACCATTCTTTAATCATTATCCCATATGATTATAATTCATTAAAATGTGACCCCCTAACCTTGTCAACCCCCGAACCCTACGGAATTTGACACAACCACATGTATTTGAAGAAATGAGCACTAGGTTGTCTTTGAGACTTCCAATCGTAGTACCCTACTTTGATTGTGGTCCAAATCCAACTTATGATCAATGGTAAATTAGGGAAGAACCTCCTCTCTAGAGTTGAGAATTAATTAAGTTTAGGGATGAGAGTTGAACCCTACAATTCTATCCCAAGTTGATTAGATTTTATAATTGAAGTTTGTCTCTCTCGATTCACACAGGACCGACCTCGTGGTCATATGCAAGTCGAGTGAGTTCCTTACAACTTAAATCTCAATTAATTGATCACAAATTATGAATTACAGTATGCTCATGGATTCAAATTGAATAAATGAATGGGGTAGGGATTATATCGACTATGAACGAAACTACTCTTCCATGGTTGGAATTTTCATTGTGGAGACGTTTTGCATAAGCAACGGATTGAAAGAGAAATACCCAATCTTGTCTCCACTCTAAGATTCCAGAACCAAGAATCAAAAAAAAAAAGAAGATAGTAAAAGAATAACAAATAAGATTTATTGAAGAAAAGGACAAGTTACAAGCATGAAAACAATGAAACACAAGTGAAGGTGGGAGAGGAGAGCCTTCTTGGAAGAGATCCTTTCACAAAGCCTCACTTCTTCCAAGGGGTTAAAGGAGTTCCTAGGAAACCAACTCTCGGATACACCTTGCCCAAGCTCCGAACCAGCCTCCCAAAGAGTGAAAATTTCCTTTAAATAGAGTTGGGGAGGGCTAGGGTTACAAATGGTTTCAAGTGTGAATGTGGAAATTCGGGAAAATATTTTAATCCAAGTTATACCGCCTGTTTGACCTACAAAACGCGCGATCCAGCTGCTCTTTCAGAAGAATGATTTGCGCGAATTTTTGTCTTCTAGATTCTCTCCAAATTTGGGCCACATCCAAGCACGGATAAGAAAGTTATGACCCAAATACAGAAGCACTATCCAGGACAGCGAGTCCAGTCCATCTTTGTCTTCATGGCCTATTTACTCCAAGTAAACCCACGATCTAGCTCCAATGGCCTGAATGAAAGTTGTAGGAACTTTAGTGAGGCATTCGGTCACAAAATATTAAGTTCCAATTCGGGAAATAAAAATATTTATTCATAATATACCACAGTGCACTTTAAAAGGGTAAAACTGGAATTTTCATCAAATTTTCAATTGAGTGATCTAATCCCAAATATTTCATAATTGATCATATATAACACAATGTGAGGAAAGTTTGTCATTTATTATCAATAAAATATTCAATAAAAATTCCTTTTATCAACTCCCCCACACTTACCCTTTTGCACTCCTGGGAAAAACCTCAAACTATGAAAAGATATGCATGTTTATAAATCCATTGTAGCAATATAAGAAAAGTAAGAATCACATCAAGAGTCAATCTTCAATATGAAATTCATGGTCTCATAAGTTGTATCAAAAAAAAATCTAGTGAGATTAAGGGCAAAAATCATGTTGAAATATGTTATGGGTCTACCATGCCATCAATTTCCCACGTGTGTGTGTGTCAACCATTTCAAGCTCATATCTCCACCCTTTATTCAGCATATTCAAGTCAAGTAAAACAACTCTTCTTACTTGGTTTAATCCACCGAACATGTTCTACATTCCTTTGCAATCTTGTTTCAAGACCCACTCACTTAAGCATTCCCGAAAGTCAAACCTTAAGCTCCCGACCTAGATATCTCCATATGTTGTATTCCCCTATTTATTTTTTTTCTCGAAAGTTGCACTTGAGAAAAATCTCACACTCAACTCCCAACCCTTGTTTGATCTCCTCACGACACTAATTGTAATAGTTATAACGAGATTAAAGGCTGGGGAAGAGTGGTTTTTGACCTACCCAAGACCCAACCCATTTTTTTGTTCTTTTTTTTTTGTATTATATTTTTTTGAGGGTCTCCAACAGTCAGATAATAGGTCCACACGCATAGGTCAATTTGGTACAGTAATGAAACTGATCATAAGAGAAACGAACGTGTGGATCAACCATTGAATTTTTTTTTACATAACATGTCTATACCTTCAATTGAGTATGAAATATTTCACAAGGAATGGTTGTGTGGACAATTTTGTGGAGAATTCAATGACACAATATAACCATGAACAAACATCACAATGACTGGTGTCAAAATCTAAGAGGTTTTATAATGATACAACCACTCATATCATCGACATAAGTTTTTAGAAAAATCAACCCTTGATGATAAATTCTTTCTCGTGCTTACCATGCTACTGATGAAATTTTAAAACAGACTTTTTTCATTTGTTCCCCTTGTAAATGATTTGGCAACTTGATTTTTTTTTATTGTAAATTTTATTAAAAACACACAAAACACACAATTAAAAATCCTAAATAACTACCCTAAATTGTTGTCCCCCCCCACACTTAAAATATTGCATTGTCCTCAATGTGAACCTATGAGATGATATATGCACATTAAATGTATAATTAGATAGGACAAAGTATATAAAAGTGAAAGGGTTAGGAACAACCTGATATGCTCAAGTGATGATGGCCTCATGCAGTGTGATGGAATCAACTGCATGTGTGGGGAATCCCTCAATGTATTGCTTCAAGCGATGCCCATTGACTATAAAGATCCTTCCAGTGTCCTCTTGATTGATCTCCACTGCACCATAAGGAAAAACATTAGATACAACATAAGGACCTAACCATCTGGAACACAACTTACCGGGCATCAGCTTCAGCCGTGAACTATAGAGAAGGACTTTGTCTCCCACATGAAACTCCCTCTTTTTGATCATCCTGTCATGGAATGATTTTGATCTTTCCTTATAGAGCCTTGAGTTCTCATATGATGTCAATCGAATATCTTCAAGCTCTTGAATTTGTAGCTTCCTTTGAATTCCAGCTTGGGCCAAATCCATGTTGCATTTCTTTATAGCCCAATATGCCCGATGCTCGACCTCCACAGGAAGATGACATGCTTTCCCAAAAACAATCCGAAATGGGGACATACTGATTGGAGTCTTGTATGCAGTCCTATAAGACCAAGGCGCATCATCCAAGCGCTTGCTCTAATCCTTTCTATTTGGCTGCACGGTCTTCTCCAAAATTTGTTTCAACTCCCTGTTTGAAACCTCGGCCTGACCATTTGTTTGGGGGTGGTATGGTGTTGATGTCTTATGTGTCACCCCATATTTCCGAAGGAGGGAAGCCAAATTACGATTGCAGAAGTGTGTCCCCTGATCACTGATGATAGCCTTTGGTACTCCAAACCTGCAGAAAATCTGTGATTTCACAAAGTCCACAACAACATGAGAATCATCAGTCCTGGTGGCCTTAGCCTCCACCCATTTTCTAACATAATCAACAACAACCAAAATATACAAAAACCCAAAGGAACTAGGAAAAGGACCCATAAAATCGATGCCCCATACATCAAAAATCTCACAAAATAGTATGGGTTGTTGGGGCATCTCATGTCTCCTAGAAATGTTCCCAGTGTGTTGGCAACGAGAGCATAACTTACAAAACACATGGGCATCATGGAATAAACTAGGCCAATACAATCCAGAGTCTAAGACTTTCCTAGCTGTCCGTTGGGGTCCAAAGTGTCTACCACAGGCAAGTGTATGATAGAAATGTAGGACAGACTCAAACTCATGATCAGGAACACACCTCCTAATTACTTGGTCACTGCACATGCGCCAGAGGTAAGGATCATCCCAAACATAAAACCTAGACTCACTTTTCAGTTTTTGGACTTGATGTTTCTTTAAATTTGCAGGGATTTCGGATGAAACAAGGTAGTTTACTAAATCAGCATACCAAGGATGCATACCTGAGATGGAATAAAGATGCTCATTAGGGAAAGTGTCCCGAAGTGGTACCTGGTCCAAGGTGTCATCCTCTAGTGTGTGAGTAAGCCTACTCATGTGGTATGCCACCAAATTCTCTGAACCCTTCTTGTCCTTTATCTCAATATCAAATTCATGAAGAAGGAGCATCCATCAAATCAGCATGGGCTTTGCATCTGGCTTCTTTAGGAGGTACCTCAAAGCTGCATGGTCAGAAAAAACAACTACTTTAGAGCCCAATAAATATGAACGGAATTTATCTAAAGAAAATATGACTGCAAGAAACTCCTTTTCTGTGGTAGTGTAGTTTGATTAGGATGAATCTAGTGTCCTAGATGCATAGGCGATCACATGTGAATGTCCCTCCACCCTCTGAGATAAGACCGCTCAAACCGCGAAGTTAGAGGCATCACACATAAGCTCAAAAGGAAGGTCCCACCGCGGGGGCTGTATGATTGGTGGAGTGGTCAGACACTTCTTCAGCTCATCAAATGATACCCTGCATGAATCATCAAAAACAAAATCAGAATCCTTTTGAAGTAATCGTGACATAGGAAGAGCAATCTTACTAAAGTCTTTGATGAAGCACCGATAAAATCCTGCATGCCCTAGGAAAGATCTAACATCATGCACACATGTAGGATATGGCAATGATGAAATGATGTCTACCTTAGATCTATCAACTTCAATGCCATGCTTTGACACTACATGTCATAAGACAATGCCATGATCTACCATGAAATGACACTTTTCAAAGTTTAAGACCAGATTCTTCTCAATACAACGATTCAAAACCTTTTCCAAACTACATAGACATTCATCAAATGAGGAACCATACACTATAAAATAATCCATAAATACCTCCATGCAGGTCTCAATGAAATCTGAAAAAATACTCACCATGCATCTCTGGAAGGTACCTGGGGCATTGCAAAGTCCAAATGGCATCCTCCTGTAGGCAAATGTGCCGAAGGGGCATGTGAAAGTCGTCTTCTCCTGGTCCTCTGCTGCAATGGGAACCTGAAAATAACTCGAGAAACCATCCAAGAAGCAATAATGTGTCCTACCTGCAAGTCTCTCAAGCATCTGGTCAATGAATGGGAGGGGGAAATAGTCTTTACGAGTGGTTTGATTTAGTTTTCTATAATCAATACACACTCTCCAACTGTTTTTTACTCCCACAGGAACTAACTCATCATTTTCATTTTTTATAACACTGAAACCGGTTTTCTTTGGTACAACTTGGACTGGGCTAACCCACTGTGAGTCAGAAATGGGGTAAATGATACCCACCTCAAGTAATTTTTCAACTTCTTTCTTAACAACCTCTAAAAGTGTTGGATTAAGTCTCCTTTGTGGCTGCCTAATCGGTTTAGCCCCATCCTCCAGGAGAATCCTATGCATAAAAATGGAGGGGCTAATACCTGATATGTCAGCCAATGTCCACCCAATTGCCATAATGTTCTCCTTTAAAAGATTCAAAAGTTTTTCTTCATATTCAAAAGGGAGATCATTAGCAATGATAACAGGTAATCTCTCACCACTCATCAAATATGCATATTTAAGATTTGGGGGCAATGACTTGAGTTCCAATGTAGGGGGGTGATGTATGGATGGAGAAATTGATGCAAAAGATATATCTGCACAATTAACATTAGTATTAGAATCAAAATCAGAGAATATTGCATCAAATCCATCAGCATACTCAATAGACATTTCATAATCAGAGTTCACATGATCAAAGTCATAATATTCATCCACATCAAAATCAAATCCAAGAGAGATTTTTCCATCAAAAATAGGTGTGGAAGTGCTCTTAGACATCAAATGAGAACCAATACTCATAATCTTTCTAAGCATATGACAATCAAATTCCATTGGGGTTTTATTTACAGGCTCAAAATGGGAGATGACAAAAGCAGAATGGTCCTCTGAGGGATACTTCATGGATTCCCTAACATTAAAGACTACAACTTCATCCCCAAACTCCATGGAAAGTGTACCCTCATGTACATTTATGATAGTTTTTGTAGTTTTGAGGAAGGGCATGCCTAATATGATGGGAGCACAAGAACTTACTTGATCATCCTCTATTCTGAGCATATAGAAGTCTGCTGGAAAGATCATGTCTCTTACCCGGACAAGCACATCCTCAAGGACTCCCACTGGATATGTTGTAGCTCTATTCTCCAATTGCACCACTACTCTTGTCGGCTTCAATTCACCAACCTGTAAAGAAGAGAATACGGAGTGAGGCATCACATTTATTGAAGCTCCTAAATCACAAAGAGCATCAGAGAAGTGCAACTCCCCTATGGTACATGGGATGGTGAATGTCTCGGTAGCCTTGCACTTTGTTGGCATTGCTAGAGTTGGTGTAATGAGTGCTGATACATTCCTTCCAAGGTTGATCCGCTCATTTCCCTTTAGCCCTCTTCTATTTGTACACATTTCTTTTAAGAATTTCGCATACCTTGGTATTTGCTTGATGGCTTCAAGTAGAGGGATGTTGATCTCGACACGCTTGAATATATCCAAACCTCTATTTGCATTGCCTCTTCAGTCATCTTCTTAGTTTGTACAACTCTATTTGGGAATGGAAGGGGTTGAGGAGAAAGATCATCAACATTTTTCTTACATTTATCTTTCTCCTTGGGTTTCTCATCATTTGGTATGGGATGGGGCTTCTCCGGAGTTGAGGTGAATCCCGGTGGTATTGTAGGTGCAGATGTATCAACTGTTTTCTTCCCACTTCTCAATGTGATGGCACTGACATTCCCCTTGGGATTGGGAGTAGGTTGGGAAGGAAGGGATCCAGAGTTCTTACTTACCAGTTCGTGGAGGGCGGTGGCAATCTGGCTCATTTATGTCTTCAACTCCCTCAACTCAGAACCTTGACTCTTCAGATCATTCTGTTGATTAAGAACAATTTGTTTCAAAAGATCATCAGTATTAGAATCTACCTTTGGTTGAGAACTCCCATGTTGCTGACTTGTTGATGCTTGGGACTCAAATCTCCTTTGGGTTTGTTGGAAACCTTGTTGGTAAGGTGGAGGCTACTGGAAGTTTTGTTGAAAGGGGGGCCTTTGCTGATGTCCAGAGCCATACCTCATGTCCGGTTGATCTTTTCACCCTTGGTTGTATGTTGGAGCAAATGAATCAAACTTCTTTTGGGGATATGGTTGTTGTTGCTGCTGAAATGGTCTCCCTGGGAATACTGCTGCACAATCCTCTGTCTCTTGTAGTTGTGAGAAACAGTCAGTTGGGTGGCTTGTCTCAGTGAAAATGCCACAAGACCTTGAAGGTGGGGGTAGAGATGTCTTTTGTGCCAAAACAATTTGCCTCACCATAGTTGTCAATTCTTCTAACTTGGTATCAATCAAATGACTCTCAAGATAAGAAGGACTTACCTGATGTAATCCCCTGATATGTGGTGTACCTCGATCACCAAATTGTTGGGAGTTTTGGGCTATCTTGTCGATCAATGCACGTGCGGCTGTTGGTGTCTTGTCCACCAATGCTCCTCCAGCTGCAGCATCCACCATGCTCCTCTCCATAGGTGTGAGGCCTTCGTAGAAGTATTGGATGAGGAGTTGCTCACTGATTTGGTGATGCAGACAACTTGCACATAACTTCTTGAAGCACTCCCAGTACTCATACATCGACTCCCCTTGTGCCTGCTTGATCCCTGATATCTCCTTTCGAATGGATGTAGTCCTTGATGCTGGAAAGAACCTCTGCAAGAAAAGACGTTTCAAATCATTCCAACATGTTACGTCTTCAGGTTGTAAATAGTACATCCAATCCTTTGTAGCTCCGTCAAGTGAGAATGAGAATGCTCTTAATTTAATTTGATCTTCAGAGACATTTCTTGGTTTAAGAGTCGAGCAGACCACATTAAATTCCTTTAAATGTTTGTTTGGGTCCTCACCAGATAATCCATGAAAATTTGGAAGAAGGTGAATTAGTCCAGATTTAAGTTCAAATTCTGATTCAAGAGTTGGGTATGCAATGCAATTTGGTAGATAGTTAATATCTGGTGCGGCCAATTCTCGAATGGTTCTATTAAGTTCATTTCCATTATTCTCAGCCATTGGATCTTGTTTTAGTTTGGATTTAGATGTGTTTCCAATTTCAGTGTTTCCAAAATGGAGGAGTTCTCCTGTTGGGTAAATGTCGACACTTCCCGTGGATCAAGATTGCCTGATTCGAGCCCTAAGCCTGCGTTCAATCTCGGGGTCCAGATCAAAGAGATCTTCAGGTTGGGACCGTGTCATAAATTATATAAAAATAGAGAAATGAAGAAGAAGAATAGAAAAATGAACCAACATTGAGAAAGGTGAAAGAAGAAAGTGAGAAGAGGAAGAAGAGAATGAAATGAAAAACAAATACCTCTAATTGATTGAGAAAACTATTTCCTCCCCGGCAACAACGCCAAATTTGAAAGGCGCTATCATGGGCGCTTTCAAATGATATTGTTTCTTTACTAAGTGCAGCACAGTGGCTGACCTAGGTCATTCTCTTGAGGAGGAATTAGTTTAACAACCCTTATAAGGCTCGAAGAAACCAAAAAAAGAAACAAAATGATAAAAGATGGGGGTGGTTTGATTGAAAGAATTTTAGAACACAAAACAAAACAATCAAGGCAATCAAGGAGTAAAAGACAATCACGAACACTGTTTCTTTAAAAGCACTACTATGAGAAGTCGTAGCCAATCTAATCTACCCCTTCACCATTCTTTAATCATTATCCCATATGATTATAATTCATTAAAATGTGACCCCCTAACCTTGTCAACCCCCGAACCCTACGGAATTTGACACAACCACATGTATTTGAAGAAATGAGCACTAGGTTGTCTTTGAGACTTCCAATCGCAGTACCCTACTTTGATTGTGGTCCAAATCCAACTTATTATAAATGGTAAATTAGGGTAGAACCTCTTCTCTAGAGTTGATAATTAATTAAGTTTAGGGATGAGAGTTGAACCCTACAATTCTATCCCAAGTTGATTAGATTTTACAATTGAAGTTTGTCTCTCTCGATTCACACAGGACCGACCTCGTGGTCATATGCAAGTCGAGTGAGTTCCTTAAAACTTAAATCTCAATTAATTGATCACAAATTATGAATTACAGTATGCTCATGGATTCAAAATGAATAAATGAAGGGGGTAGGGATTAGATCGACTATGAACAAAACTACTCTTCCATGGTTGGAATTTTCATTGTGGAGACGTTTTTCATAAGCAACGGATTGAAAGGGAAATATCCAATCTTGTCTCCACTCTAAGATTCCCGAGCCAAGAAGCAAAAAAAAGAAGATAGTAAAAGAATAACAAAGAAGATTTATTGAAGAAAAGGACAAGTTACAAGCATGAAAACAATGAAACACAAGTGGAGGTGGGAGAGGAGAGCCTTCTTGGAAGAGATCCTTGCACAAAGTCTCACTTCTTCCAAGGGGTTAGAGGAGTTCCTAGGAAACCAACTCTCGTCTAAACCTTTCCCAAGCTCCGAACCAGCCTCACAAAGAGTGAAAATGTCCTTTAAATAGAGTTGGGAAGGGCTAGGGTTACAAATGGTTTCAAGTGTGAATGTGAAAATTCGTGAAAATATTTTAATCCAAGTTTCACTGCCTGTTTGACCTACAAAACGCGCGATCCAGCTGCTCTTCCATAAGAATGATTTGTGCGAATTTTTGTCTTCTAGATTCTCTCCAAATTTGGGCCACATCTAAGAACGGATAAGAAAGTTATGTCCCAAATACAGAAGCACTATCCAGCCCAGCGAGTCCAGTCCAGCTTTGTCTTCATGGCCCATTTACTCCAAGTAAACCCACGATCTAGCTCCAATGTCCTGAATGAAAGTTGTAGAAAATTTAGTGAGGCATTCGGTCCCAAAATATTAAGTTCCAATTCAGGAAATAAAAATATTTATTCATAATATACCACAGTGCACTTTAAAAGGGTAAAACTGGAATTTTCATCAAATTTTCAATTGAGTGATCTAATCCCAAATATTCCATAATTGATCATATATAACACAATGTGAGGAAAGTTTGTTATTTATTATCAATAAAATATTCAATAAAAATTCCTTTTATCACATTTCTTATGCAAGAAAATCCTTAAATGATGCCCAAATCAACTACACCACAACTAAAAAGGAGTTACTTGATATTGTGTTTGCTTTAGAAAAGTTTAGGTCCTAACTCTTAGGATCCCCCATCACTGTGTTCATTGACCATTCTACACTAAAATACCTCTTCCAAAAACAAGATGCTAAGTCTAGATTGATTATGTGGGTCCTTCTCTTACAAGAATTTGACCTCATAATCAAGGATAAAAAGGGCAGTGAAAATGTTGTAACTGATCACCTCTCTAGGATGGAATTCAAAGACAACTCAAATCACCTTTCTATGTCTGATTCATTTCCTGATGAACACCTATACTCTGTGAGTGACTGCCCTTGGTATGCCGACATAGCCAATTTCTTAGTTACAAGAGTCATTCCAAAATTCTTATGGACTCAAGCTCGAAGGAAATTCCTTTCTGATGTTAGACACTATGTGTTTGATGATCCATACCTCTATAAGTTCTGCCCTGACCAAGTCATTAGGAGGTGTGTCCCAGAATCTGAACAAGATTCCATCCTTAAATTCTATCATAATGAGGCATGTGGAGGTCACTTTTCCTCTATGAAAACATTTGATAAGATTCTTCAATGTGGTCTCTTCTGGCCCACCCTCTCAAGGGACTCCTACACATTTTTCAAAGTTATCCTAGGTGTCAACAAGTAGGGTCCATCACAAAAAGGAATCAAATGCCACTCACTCCCATCTTAGTGGTTGAAATCTTTGACTGTTGGGGAATTTATTTCATGGGTCCCTTCCCAAAATCTAGGGGATATCCTTACATTCTCTTAGCTATCGATTATGTCTCTAAATGGGTTGAGTCCATTCCTACAAAATCCAATGATCATCAAACTGTGATTAGATTTCTCAAGGAAAACATCTTCTCTAGATTTGGAATTCCTAGGGATATCATTAGTGATCGTGGAACTCATTTTTGCAATCGTCCATTCTCATCACTCATGGAAAAATATGGAATTTCTCACAAAGTGTCCACTGCTTACCACCCACAGACCAATGGTCAAGCTGAGTTAGCCAATTGTGAAATCAAACAAATTCTTGAGAAAACTGTCAATCCTTCTAGGAAATATTGGTCCGAGAAACTCTTTTATTCTCTTTGGGCATATTGTACAACATACAAAACCATCCTAGGAATGTCACCATATAGGTTGGTTTATGAAAAAACATGCCATTTACCTGTTGAAATTGAGTATAAGGCCTTTTGGGCAATTAAGAAAATGGATTATGACCTCTCATTGGCCAGAACAAAAAGGAAATTAGATCTCAATGAACTGGAGGAATTAAGGATGGAGGTTTATGAAAATTCAAGGATCAATAAAGCTAGAGTTCAAGCCTACCAATCTAGGAATATCAAGGTCAAACATTTTGAACCGGGAAAACTTGTGCTCTTGTATAGTTCAAAACTTCATTTACACCCGGGAAAGTTATGGTCTAGATGGTCAGGTCCTTTCGTAGTGCATCATGTATACCCCCATGGGGCAGTAGAGATTCAAGATCCCAGAAGTGGTTACATTTTCAAGTTCAATGGTCAAAGGTTAAAACCATTCATTAAATCATTCAATAAACATGAAATAGAGGTTGAGTTAACTGAGCCAACCTATGAACCAGTAAAAAATTGATAGATTTAGGATCCATGTTGGGCTAGTGACATTAAACAAAGAGCTTCATGGGAGGCAACCCATGGTTTTCAAGTTTCCTATCATTTTGTTGTTTTAATAAAATTTATATTTTAAATAGGATTAATTAATAATTTTTATATTTAAAAAAAATAGACTGTTGACCTGTTCTTCTATTATGAGTATGGATGGGTATGAAAGGGGAGCACCATATTCATCCGTGTCACGTGGTGTGATCCTTGAGTAATGTCTTACCCAAAAATTTAAAAAGAAGACAATGTATCATTAGTTTATTTTATTTTAATGTTTTTGTAGGTTAAAATAAAAATACAAAAAATAAATAAATAAAAATTTAATAATAATAATAAAAAGGGACACGTCGTGGGTCGTGGGTCAAACCCCGTCACAATCGGTGAAGCTGCGGGGATTCGAACTCGGGACCAAAGGGAGACAGGGGCGCACGCTTACCACTGACCTACGGTTTTTTGTGATTCCTTATTCTATAATTTTTATATATATACTTATATTTTACTTTCTTTATTATATATATATATATTATTTTGTTTAGTTTTGTTTGTTTTGTTTTTCCTTTTTCTACTAGGAAACTCTACAAGTGACATGGATTTCAAAGGATTAAAAGGGAGCAGCAAGAATTTCAACTTCAACCACCAGGTGACTTCATTCCATGATCCTCATTTTCAATTTTCTTTTTGAACTTTCATTCTCTACCTCTACCCCCTTCTAAATTTTCTTTTCTTTAAACACTGGGGACAATATTATTTTAAGTTGGGGGGGGGAGATAAAATAAAAAATGCTTTTGTGTCAAAAAAATGAATGATTTTAAAAAAAAGTGTAAATAGTAGGAAAAATTATTTTAACTTTGAACATGGTAATATACATTGCACACTTTTAAACTGAATATCAAATAATTTTGCATGTCCTGATTCTGATTTTAATCCTTGTATAATTTCATGAGCATAGATTTTGGAAAGTGTGGCTGTCCAATGTGATATTTCATCGTTTATATTTTCATCCAAATAAAAAAAAAGATCACAATGCACATCCTTTGGATAGTGAGATATTAGTTTGAGTTCATGGGGTCCCCCAAATAAATAGCATAGGTTTGGTGATCATTTTAGTTTTAATATGAGTATTCAATAAATAATAATAATAATAATAATAATAAATTTGCGCGTAGAGTAATGAAATGACCTAATGTGTGGCTTTTGACACTTGGGGATCATGACTCCATAGTTTTCTGTCCCAGAGTTAGTAATTTTATCTCTATTTTTGGTAATTTGAATTTGTTTTTGACTATGTTAACTCGAGATGATGCCTGAGTATGTGGGATTTAGTTGGTGCCCTTAGGTATTTGAGCCTGAGAGTCATCGGCAATGTCTCGCTACAGGGGTTGACTCTTTTGAGTGCAATTTCAATTACCATGGCAAAATTGCAAAAAAAACAAAACAAAACAAAAAAATACGATACAAAAAAAAATTGAATACTCATCTTAATATTGAAATGTGATTCCACCTAGAGCTTCCGTCATTTCCCCCTTGAATAAAGATGAACCCCCATGTCTATTGTGATGCACAACACATCCTCATACTTAATTGATATTGGATGAAATATGACAATGAATTTGAACAAAGGAATGAGTTTGGGATTGAGATATGCTTATGAAACAATCTTGTATTAAAATATTTTTATGGGTTTCATGATTGTTTGGTATAAGGGTTTTTTTGATCATTGTGTATTAAAATGTTTTTGGAAAAGGGAATTCGAATTTCATATTGTTGATATATTTTGCTCGGGACTAGCAAAACTCAAGTTGGGGGGTGTGATTAGCCACTAAATGAGGCTAATATTAATTGTTAATATATATAATATTCATGTTCTTTATTATTCATAAACACCATTTTAGTGCATTTTACACTTTGAACATCATTTCACATTATGATTGTAATTCTTACTTAAAATGCACTATTATGTGGTACATTTTTGAACATCATTCAAAGTACCCAATGATTCATCTGATTTTAAGGAATCTAATTTACATATTTTAATTTTATATTTTGGGAAATTTATCTACACTTCAATATGAATATTTTTTCAGGGATCAATGTAGAATTCATGGAAGAAGATGGGGATATTTTGTGATGAAAGGAAACAATTCTGAAGAAGTCAGATTGGACACCATCCCACTGATGAGAATGTGGGACCAAAATTACAAACCCAATGAAGCCCAAATTTGGTGGAAAGCTAGAAGACATATATAGGAACAAATCATTTTTCATGATCCAATGCTAATTCGGCCTCCATTGTGGTCATTTAGGATGCCCAATTTAGAGATAAAATTCTGGGCTCGATTCTACGGCCCAGAAAAACATCACACTAATCTAATTATATCTCAGAATCTAAAACTCCAAATGGGCCCAAATTTTACAGGTGGTTATAAGACATCTGGGGATCCATTTTCTTTTTCTATGGCCCACTCTGATTCGGATATCTATAAGGTCTTCCAAGCGTGTCTGTTTGGTGGATGAAAGCTGGCTGCCACCTCGGGTTAAATGTGGAAAAGTCCAAGTTCCACAAGCTTTCCACCACCCTAGGCCTTCCATAATCAAGTGGGATGCTTTTTACTATTGGAGTATCGACCCAAGGCTTCCAAAATGCCTATTTAAGGCAGTGGTTATGGAGTAGTTAGAGGATCCTTTGAGCTTTATTTTATTGTAATGTTATGCTGCGATTTTGTTGTCTCAAGTTTTCCTTTCACATGTAAGTTGTTCAATTCACTTTAGTTTCTTAATAAAAGTTCTTATTATCTTCTTATTTTGTTGTTCTTCATATTACTTTGATACCGTTGGTTCAAGGTGTGAATTTATTCACACTAAACCTTGTGAAATTATCACACAACGGTGGAGTGATCGTTATTTTATTGTGTTTTTTTACTTCTCCATTTCCTCCCTCATGAGTCTACTTTCCACCTCCATTGAAACCATAGAATCAATGGAGAGATAACCCAATTATGGGTTGATCAAAGGGAGTATCAAGGGGCTGGATTGGATGTTATTTATCACCTCATTAATGTCTAATCACTTTCTTTAATTGAAATTTTTATTTGATGATTTTAAACTCCATCGTCCTTATTGAATTTAAGGCCACACACTTCAAGTGCTAATACAAACCTTTACCTTGAAGTGCTCAAAATTTTGATCCTTCAAGTGTATAGGTGATTAGTATTAAAGGGTGTAGGTATTAAACCAGTAAGTGATGATGTTGTTTTATCTTCTTAAATGAAATCAACTCAAATATAAGAAATTGAAATAATTGAAAAGGGAATACGTCCAATCCACCCCAAGTGATAACCTAGGATAAAATCATTATTTTAAATTGAATTCACTTAAGTATCTTAGAGTTACTATAAACCCATCTAAAATCAACCCAATTTGGCCACTTCATAGCCAGAAACAATCCATAGAATGTACGTGTTTATAGGTTTCTTCTTAGGTCTATGAGGATTCGATAACCTAAGATAAACTACAAGGATCGTTCTACCTTCATCTCTTGGGTAAATTTGAGCGTGAATCAGTATTTCTTAGGTCATGTTGGATTTTATCTTCATTTCATTCATAACTTTAGTAATATTGCACTCCCCCTCTCTCACTTACTCCAAAAAGAAAAAGAATTTATTTTTGATAAAAACCGTGAGAAAGCTTTTAAGAAATTAAAATAGAGTCTAACATCACCCCCAGTAATCCAACCACCTTAGTTAGATTACCATTTGAGATCATGTGTGATGCCTCTAACTATACAGTTGGGGCAGTCTTATCACAACAGGTCGATCGAGCTCTACATTTCATTGCCTATTCCCCCCACACACTATACATTTCCCAAGAAAACTACACCACAACTGAGAAGGAATTCGTTTCCATTGTGTTTTCATTGGATAAATTAAGGTCATACCTTTTAAAGTCCAAGGTAATTATGTTTTCAAACCATGAAACCCTATGATATCTTCTTAAGAAACCAGAATTTAAACCACATCTCATTCACTGGATGCTCCTACTTCAGGAATTTAATTTAGAAATTAGGGATAAAAAGGACTAGAGAATGTGGCAACTGATCACATCAGTAATATTTTCCCACTATCGGACCACCATGTTGACTCATACCTCCCCATTGGAGAATGTTTCCCTGATGAGAACCTTGTGATATAGTGGACCTTACCCCTTAGTATGCATACATTGTGAATTATTTGGAAGTATCTAGGGTCCCCATGGATTTTAGCACTTTACAATCCCAAAGACTGAAGCATGAGTCATGATGATACATTTGGGATGATCCATACTTCTGGAGAATTTGTAGTGAACATGTTGTTCATCAGTGTGTCCCTGACCATGAGTTCACCTTTGTTTTGAGCTTTTTCCACACTTTGGATTGTGGGGTCCACTTTTTATCTCAATGTACAGTTCAAAAGGTCCTTGACTTTGGATTTTATTGGACAACATTGTATAGATATTTCCATCGGTTTTTTAAGTCATGCACACGATGTCAATTCACTGTGAATATCTCCAAGAGGAATGAAATGCCCCAAAAACCTATGTTATTTTGTGAGATCTTCTATGCATGGGGCATCAACTTCATGTAACCTTTTCCAAATTCATTTGGCTTTGTGTACATTTTATTGTCTATTGACTGTGTCTCTAAATGGGTGGAAGCAAAGGCCACACAAAATGACAAATCTTCAGTGGTTTTTGATTTTGTGAGATCTCAAATCTTCAGTAGGTTTGGTTTGTCAAGATCCATCATTAGAGATAAGGGTTCACATTTTTATAATCAAAACATGAAAAACTTTCTCTGTAAGTATGAGGTTGTCTATAATGTCTCTACTTCATATTACCCCAAACTAATGGACAAACATAAATTTTAAACCAGGAAGTTAAGACAATCTTGGAGAAAACAGTACAACCAAATAAGAAAGATTGAAGTTTACACTTGGATGATGTACTTTGAAAGTACCACACAACTTTTAAAATCTCAATCAGAATGTCACCATATCAGATTGTGTTTGGAAAGGCCTGTCACCTCCCTGTGGAGGTAGAACACCATGCATATTGGGATGTTAAACAATGTAATATGAACATATTAGATGCCAATGAGAATAAGAAGATGTAGATTTAGGAGCCAAAGGAAATTCTAAGAGACTCATATGAGAACTCTCATATCTATAAGGAGCGAACCAAGGCTTCCCATGATTTCCTTATCCTTTATCAACAATTCCACATTGTGCAGAAGGTCCTCTATAATGCAAGGCTGAAGTTACATCTAGGTAAGCTTAGTTTATGTTGGTTTAGACCATACACCATTACTAATGTTTATCCATTTGGTGTTATATAGGTTCAAAATGAAAAAACCAAACAAACATTCACTGTTAATGGACAACCGTTGAATCACTTTCATGAGACCATTCTAGAGTCCCCTATAGATGAACTCCACATTCAAGAAATAACATACCAGTGACACCTACTAGGTTGTATCTATCCTCCCCACATTCTCTTTTCTTACAGTGAGGACACTACACACTCTAGGTGTGGGGGTGGATACATTCTTGGGTTAGATATGATTTTTCATCATCCTTATTCTTTTTCTCTTTTTCGCTTGCTGCATAGTATTTTTACTTTTCCTCACTTTCCTAAGTTAGTTAAGATTTTTCATTATCTTTCTACTTTTTGTATTTATCGTTTTCTACATATTATTTTTACCTTCCACCCCCTTTCTTGTGTCAGAATATTGATTTTTATGCCCAATTAATCATGAAAATTATTGAAAATGCATGATGAATTTCTCTATTTCAATTTGTTTTAACATTTTTAAAAAAATTTGTTTCATGGATGGAATGTGTGTTTTAGTATGAATTTAACATTGAAGTGTGATTTTTTTAGGAAATTGGTTGTTTATTGATGATATAAATGGCTGTTGATGTGAGCGTTTTTGTGTCGTAAAAACCTCAATCAATATTTTCCCTTTTAATGTAGCATAGTGGTGACCACAGGGTTGTCTCTCGAGGAGGTTGCAGACCAAGTTGCAAAATTGCCACTTTCGTTATTTTTTTGCAGAAATGAAAATGGGAATTTGATTAACAATATGAAAATAAAATTTGAATTAAATAATAAAGTGAAATAATTTTAAAGGAAATATAAAGTGGGTTTGAAACCAGGATTAAAAACAGCGGTCGCAGACAAGCTTTACCCTCTCGGACACTCCCCTCTTCCTTGTATATAAAAAAATATCTCTTAATTTAAATTCCTAAATGTACCCCCAAGGAACCCCAGGTGTACACTCAAATTTGAATAGAAATCATATTAAGACTTCAATATGACTGTGGTCTCACCTATAGAAGTGACTCAATTACTTAAAGACCTCCAAGTAATTGAACCTAATTGAATTCGCTATGCTCAATGGCAAGACCTCACCAAAGAATTTTAAATAGCAGAATCAATTGTTATAATTTATAGATGGAACAATGATCAAAAAAATTTGTTGAAAATATATTTAATAAAGAAATCAACCAGATTCATTAAAAAATATAGTTTTAATAGAAATTAAAAAATATATTACACATTAAAATCAAAACTTATAAGAGAGTGTCCGTCGGGTGTCGCCGTTCGCAACCACTTGCCGCTTAGACTTGCATCACTTGAGAAGCCTTCATCTTCTCTATTGAATCTTCAAAGGATGGAATATTCTTAAGGTTCTAAATATCCACCTTCCCCTTTGATCTCTCAATCCAACTCCCTTTGTGACGGATGATGTGGTGATGAATGGAATGTGATTTAGTGGTAGGAGCTCCTCTCCTTTTATAGGCAGATTTCATCTTCCAAAAGTTGTCGCATCTTTGAACCATTAATTGACCGATTCACACATGGAACCCTTTATAAATGTCATTCATAAATTTTTTATCCGTACACCCTCCAAATTTCAGATTCATTGGATGCGCCTATAATGAGTTATGATTTTTTTATTGTTGATGACGTTTTCTGGATGAAGCTTCCAGGCAGCTTCCTTCAAAATGATGTCATTCAATGGCCGCCATAATGGATTCCAAACGGTATGAAATTAAATTTATGAACGAGAATTGGAGTCCTAGTCCATATAAAAGTAGAATCCTATCATTTTTATGTGTTTAGACCGATTTATGTTTCCTCTACTGAGGCGGGGTCCACGCAGTCCACCCGGAAAAATTGTCAACTTCATTGATTTTTTTGGGCCTCAAGATGCATGAATCTGACCCTAGTCCTGAATAAAAAGATGATGGAGAAAAATAAGGGTTCAAACAAAATTCGAATCACAAAATTTGGAAATATATTTTATGCGAAATGACCAAAATACCCCTGTGATAAAAATCTGTTAAAAATCCAGAATTATGCAATTTAAACTTTTTATCCCAAAACACACTCTAAATTCAAAATTGTTACAAATAAGATCAAATTGGTAAATTGGTGAGGTTTAAATCATTTAAATAGACATTAAAAATAGTGGAAATATTAGCTCTATCAATTCCCCCACACTTGGCTCCTGGACTCTTGGATAGGTGAGCACGGAATCAAGAAAAATAAAACACATACCAATGGAGTTTAGCAATTTACCACAAAGAATTAAAAAGATATCATGCCTCATTAAAGAAAAATATTTAAAATTCTAAATTCAAATCATTTAATCCATTTCCACTTCTTTTGTCTTCTCATGCACACAACACACTTACCTCGCATTTATTTTCTCTCAGCACACAATATAGATTTGTAACAAGGTTTTTGTCATCCAACTCATGCAAGAATTACCATAGTTTTGATAAATTTTTACATCTCCACCCGATGTGATCCAAGAAAATATGATTATAATGAGGACTTTACAAGGTTTTTATGTTGTTTGGGGTTGGTAGGATTTAAATGTGAAAAATTATGTGGCTGAATAAGGAGGGTTTGACTCTTTTTGAAGCAGAAATGCATGATTCTAATTTTCACTCAAGTGTGGTCTCCTCCGTATTATCCTATGAAAAATAATCAGTTCCTATCATCTCTTCCATCAATATTTCAACAGCAAATATGACATTTTTTTAAAAGCTCTAGATAGGGCAAAACTTATTTCCATTACGAGCTCCAGACAGACACAACTCCATTTCATTTGAGAGCTCCAGATAGGCACAACTCCATTTCATTTGAAAGCTCCAAATGGGCATAGCTCTCAGGAAAATATATCCCATCATCACAAATATGTCTTGAATGTTTGAATTTCCTCCCAAATCAACACCAAATGAGGCAGCACATCACAAGTCTTCTTCCCCCCACACTTAAGTTCAACTAGATCATGCATTTATACTTCGAGAGCTGGTTGGAAAGGTAAATTTGGCTTATAATGTGGCTAATCTAATAAGCAATACATGGATACTAAGGGCTCAAGAGATATCAAATGTTCAGGGAAGGCCGAAATAAAAAGGATAATCATGAAAAAGGGGGATTCAATATCCAAACAAATGCTTCAATCATTTTAATCACAAGCATCTCAGCCCTCAAGTTTTGATAGAAATAAATCAAGTTCTGGTTAAAAAAAAACGAATTGATTCTCTCAAGAAAGAGTTGAATGTGAAGAAAATGTAAAAATGGGTCCAGAGGCATCATAGGAATGGGAATTTTAATTACAACGTCTGTGATATGTGACATGAGATTTAAAAATCAGTGGTCATTTCAAGAATTTTCCAAATTTTTGAACTTGAAACAATTCCATTTTCAGCATTCATTTATGTTCAGTTTCAAAGGATCAATTGGTTCACTCCTTGGAATGATTTTCAAAAGAAATTCAAGAAATTCCAATTTTTTTTTAAATAAGAAAAATTTGAAAAGAAAATACATACAATTTGAAAAAGAAACACGCCAAAAATGGAAAGAAAATTTGATAAGAAGGAAAAAAATTATTTCAAACAAAAGCTCATAAAAACCTAATCTACCTAGAATTTTGCCTCACCCCCACACTTATTCTATGCAATTTACTCATTGTGAAGCAAATTTATATGAGCATGAAATTTAGGAAATTAAAGACATAACAAGAATAAATGAGAAGGAAAGACACAACCTGTCATTAATTGTATTCTGCATCATGAAGTTGAATCTCCTCCCCTGGATGATCTTGAAAATTCTCTCTAAACAGCTTCATCCTATTCCCATTGACACTGAATGATGTCTCTTTGTTTGGATCTTTAATCTGTATTTCACCAAAAGAAAAAACATGAGTAACGATGAATGGGCCAGACCATTTGGAACGAAATTTACCTGGGAAGAGTTTCAATCTAGCATCAAACAGTAGAACTTTGTCTCCCTCCTTGAAGTTTTTGTTGAGAATCCTCTCATCATGAAAGGCTTTGCTTCTCTCTTTGTATAACTTGTAGCTTTCTTATGCATTATTTATGATCTCCTACAGCTCTTGCAAACAATATTTTCTTTCTTTCCTAGTAGAATATAGGTTCATGTTACATGTTTTTATAGCCCAAAAGGATTTTTGTTCTAACTCAACTGGTATATGACAAGATTTTCCAAAGAATAATCTAAATGGTGACATTCCAATTGGGGTTTTGAAAGCAGTTCTGTGGGCCCAAAGAGCATCATCATGTCTCAAACTTTAATCCTTTCTATTTGGGTTCACTATTTTTTCTAGGATTTGTTTGATCTCCCTATTGGAAAAATCATCCATTCCGTTTGTTTGAGGATGATAGGGCGTAGAGACCCTATGATTAACACTATATTTATTCAAAAGATATTCCAAAGTCCTATTAAAAAAATGGGTACCTTGATCTATAATTAGAAACTTTGGAAATCCAAACCTTGAAAACAAATTTCCTTTCAAAAATTTGGACACAATCTTTGCATCATCAGTTCAGGTGGGGATATCCTATACCCATTTGGACACATAATCAAAAGCCAACAAGATGTATATATATCCAAAATAATTTGGAAAAGGCCCCATAAAATACATTCCCCATATAAAAAAACATCACAAAACAAAAGTGGTTTTTGTGGAATCTCATTCCACTTGGAAATGTTTCCTTGGAATTGAAAATTTTTACAGGTTCTGCAGAATTCAAAAGAATCTTTAAAAATGGTGGGCCAATACAATCTAGAATCAAGAACTTTTCTTGCTGTTTTCTGTGGTCCAAAGTGTCCTCCATAGTTTAATGTGTTGCAGAAATGTAGGATGGATTGAAATTCAGAGTTCAGAATGCATCTTCGTATCATTTGATCACTACCAATGTGACATAAATAAGGATCATCCCAAATTCATTTCTTTGAATCGCTCACAATTTTATCAAATTTTTGTTTGGAATACTAGTGGAGATGTTCATCAGAAGAAAAATAGTTCACAAGATTATCAAACCATGGCATTTCACTTTGAGCAGCAAATAAATCCTCATCTGGAAAGGTTTTCTTAATTGGTGGACACATATGAAGTTTTCTATTCTCAATAGATGGTATCCTGCTCAAATGATCACCAAAAAGGTTCTCACATACTTTTTTATCTTTTATTTCAACATCAAACTCCTGTAAAAGTAAAATCTATCTTAGAAGTATTAGTTTTGCATAATGTTTCTTCATCAAGAATCTGATTGCAGAATGATCGGTGAAAACAATCACCTTAGAGCCCAGCAGATAACTTCTAATTTTTTCTAGAGAAAAGAAAACATCCAGAAATTATTTATCAGTTATTGTGTAGTTTTATTGGGATTGATCTAGAGTTCTGGAGGCATATTCAATCACATGAGATTCCTTTTCTGTCCTTTGAATCAATATTTCCCTAAGAGAAAAGTCATATGCATCGGTCATGATTTCAAAGGGAATGTCCCATTTAGAAGGTTGAACAATGGGAGGGGTTATCAGTCTTTGTTTCAGCTCATGAAATGAATTTATGCAATTATCATCAAAGACAAATGGGACATCTTTTTGGAGTAATCTGGACAATGGAAGTGTAATCATATTGAAATCTTTAATAAATATCCTATAAAATCCAGCATGCCCAAAGAAGGATCTCACATCTCTCACAGTTTTTGGGTATAGTAATGAAGAAATGACCTCAACTTTGGATTGATCAACTTGAATTCCATCATGGGACACAACATGTCCAAGAACGATCCCTTTATCAACCATAAAATGGCATTTTTCATAATTTAGAACAAGGTTCTTTTTAATGCATGTTTCAAGGATACGTTCCAAGCTTTTCAAAAAACTTTCAAAAGATGATCCATACACAGTGAAATCGTCCATAAAAACTTCCATGAAAGTTTCCAAAAATTCATAGAAGATTCTTATCATACACCTTTGAAAAGTTCCCGGGGCATTACATAAACCGAATGACATCCTTCTATATGAAAAAGTTCTAAAGGGGAATGTGAAGGTGGTTCTATCTTGATCCTCTAGTAAAATGTGAATTTGAAAATATTCAGAGAATCCATCAAGAAAACAATAGTGGGTTTTCCCAGCTAGTCTTTCAAGACTTGATCAAGGAATGGTAATGGGAAGCGGTCTTTCCTTGTAACCAAATTGAGTTTCCTGTAATCAATGCACATTCTCCATTTATTTGGAAGCCTTATGGGGACAAGATCACTAAATTCATTCCTTGAGATTGTAAAGCCACCTTTTTAGGAACAACATGGACTAGACTTACCCATTGACTATCAGATATGGGAAAAATAATTCCAGCTGGCAGTAGGGTGATTACTTCTTTCTTCACAACCTCCAGAAGTGTTGGGTTCAGTCTTCTTTGAAATTGTCTTACCGGTCTAGCATTCTCCTCCAGTAAAATTTTGTGCATGAAAACTGAGGGACTGATTCCTGTTAGATCAGAGAGAGTCCATCATATGGATTCCTTGTGGGACTTGAGAACTTCCAACAATTGGTTTTCCTAGACTTCTGACAAATATTTTGAGATTATTACAGGTAATTGTTCATTATAACCTATGAAGGCATACTTGAGGTTATCTGGAAGGGGTTTCAATTCTACCTCAGGTGGGTTGGTTTCATTGATAACAGGGAATAGTTCAGCAGTTAGATTATTTAGTGAATCTCCATGTTCATCATGGTGATCTCTTTCCATGATCTCAAAACTTTTTTCATGTGAAAAATTGGAAACCTCTCATGGGATACCACTAACAGGTTCAATGGTTTCTAGAAATTCATCTTCATCAATGCTCAGATTTTCAGTCTCAACATCCCAAGACTCTTCACAGTCTCCAATTTCATCCTCATTTTAATCTGATTCAGTATCATACAAATTTACATCCTTTCCACATCAGTTGGTATTTCATCACAGAAAAAATCAGTTAACATGCCAAAGGAAAACCAATCAATCATGTTTATATGGGGAGTTTAATGATCCTCAACTGGGTGTTTCATTGAATGAAAAATGTTGAAATGAACAACATCTCCTCCAAATTCCAGTAAAAGTGTTCCCTTGTGAATATTGATGATTGCTTTGGCCATTTTTAGAAATGGTCTTCCCAGGATGAGGGGAGAATGTGTGCTGAACCAATCATCTTCCATATCCAAAACATAGAAGTCAATAGGAAAAATAATGTCTCTCACTTGAATGAGAAAATCCTCTATAACTCCAGCAGGTTTGGTGGTACTTCGGTTGGAAAGTTTAATGATAATTCCAGAGGGTTTCAAGTCTCCAACCTGAAGAGATGAGTAGATAGAATGTAGAATGACATTGATGGAGGCCCCTAGATCAAACATCACATTTTTGAATTCACATTTCCCAATGGTACATGGAATGGTAAATGTCCTAGGGTATTTACACTTGATAGGAAGGGCATGTTGAATCATGGATGAAACATTCCTTCCTAAGTTTACTTTTTCACCTCCTTTGAACTTCCTCTTGTTGGTACACATGTCTTTAAGAAACTTATTATACCTTGGAATTTTTTTCACAACATCAAGAAAAGAAATATTGACTTGGAATTTCTTTAATGTTTTCAAAACCTTCTTATCCAATTCTTTTTCAGCACTTGACTTCGGCAGTGGTTCACACCTTGGATAAGGCAGTGGATATTTGAATGTTTCTGGGGTATTCTGAGTATGTTTTGAAAAAAAATAAGGACTATACATCCTCTTCCAATCATTATTTTTTCATTAAAACAAGATTTAATCCTTTGACTTTGTGGTTCTATCAATTTTAGATTCATCAACATTTTTATCAAGGGTAGTATTTTTATCAATAGTGTCGGCAGTAGGCTTGATGTTCTCGATTTGAGGGTTGTTCAATTTTGTGCCACTACTGAGTTCAATTTCACTCACATTTTCCTTCCCATTATTCCTTGGATTTACTTGTGGTTGTGAGGGTAAAAAACCACTCATTTGATTTGTTATACAATTAATACCAGAGGCAAGTTGACCCACTTGAGTCATCAAGGTATTCATTTTGTTATATTTTTGTTTTGAGAATTCTTTTAGTTCCCTTATTTCCTATTGTTGTTTCATCATTGCTTCTCCAAGGTTCCTATCAGAGTTTTGAGTGGGAGGGGTAGGCTGGAATTTGCTTCTAGAATGAGCATTGGCTTGCTCATTGAAATATATTGGTTGAGCATTACTTTATTGTCCTTGGAAGAATCCTCTTGGCTGTTCAGGCTGACGAAAATTTTCATTTGAGTTGTTGTTCCATCCCTGATTAAAATTTTGGTTGTTTTGAAATGGTCTTTGTTGGTTTGATTGAAATGATCTTCCAGGAAAAACTGCATTGCAGTTCTCAGGAGGCTCTTGCATTTGTGGGCATTGGTCACTAAACTGTTCATTCGAAGAACAAATCCCACAGTGGACATGTAGTTCGAAAGCTGATTCAGGTTTGGATTGGGTTAGTGGGGTGTTAGAAAACAACATTAACCTTACCATGATGGTAAGATCAGATTGGTTGACTTGCAATTGTGTTGTTTTCGGGACTAGTAGTAGGGAATTATTGTGCAGCTTTGACATGAAGAAGGCCTCTTGTTCCAAATTTTTGTGCATTCTAGGCCATATTTTCAATTAGAATCCTAGCAGCAGCTAGTGTCTTATCAACTAAATCTCCTCCTATAGCAACATCGATCATACTTTTATCAGTGAAACACAATCCTTCATAAAAGTATTGAATGAGAAGCTGGTCACTGATTTGATGATGGGGGCAACTAAAACAAATATGTTTGAACCTTTCCCAGTATTCATGAAGTGTTTCTCCTTGTGTCTGCCTAATTCCACAAATCTCCTTTCGAATAGAGGCAGTTCTAGATGCAGGGGAAATTTTTTTAAGGAAAATATTTTTTAATTCATTCCAATTTCAAATTAAGGTTGAGTGAGAATAGAAAAACCATTCCTTAGCAACTCCATCTAGAGAAAAAGGAAATGACCTTAGCTTTATTTGATCGGCATCGACTCCATGAGGTTTCATGTGGACATATAAGTAGATGAATTCTTGTAGGTGTTTGTGTGGGTCTTCACCGGGAAACCCATTGAATTTGGGAAGCTGGTGGATGAAACCGAACTTGATTTAAAATCTAGAAGGGGCATCAGGGTACTCTACAAGATTCTCTTGATTTTCGTCGTAGGAAGAAGCCAATTCTTTCAAAGTTCTATTTTCAGCCATTTGGATTATTGTTTAAACTAAGTCCCTCCTAGGTGTGTTAGTTGATGATTCACAACTTTCAACTTGGGGATTAGTAGCTCTAACCCTAGTGTGAAAAGTTCTATCAATTTCAGGATCCAAAGGTAACAAGTTAGGGTCAGAAGTTCGGGTCATGTAAAAAAATAAAATAAAATAAAATAAAATAAAATAAAATAAACTCTAGAAACCTCCCCAGAAACATCTCTAGTTGATGTGAGAATTTTTGTGTCATAAAAACCTCAATCAATAGTTTCCCTTTTAATGTAGCACAGTGGTGACCACAAGGTTATCTCTCGAGGAGGTTGCAGATCGAGCTGCAAAACTGTCACTTTTGTTATTTTTTGCAGAAATGAAAATGGGGATTTGATTAACAAAATGAAAATAAAATTTGAATTAGATAATAAAGTGAAATAATTTTAAAGGAAAGATAATGTGGGTTTGAAATCAGGATTAAAAACAGCGGTCGCAGACAAGCTTCACCCTCTCAGATACTCCCCTCTTCCTTGTATATAAAAAAATATCTCTTAATTTAAATTCCTAAATTTACCCCAAGGACCCCCAGATGTACACTTAAATTTGAATAGACATAATATTAAGACTTAAATATGATTGTGTTCCCACCTATATAAGTGTCTCAATTACTTAAAGACCTCCAAGTAATTGAACCTAATTGAATTTGCTATGCTCAATGGAAAGACCTCACCAAAAAAATTTAAATAGCGAAATCAATTATTCTACTTTATAGATGGAACAACAATCAAAAAAATTTATTCAAAATATATTTAAGAAATAAATAAACCAGGTTCATTAAAAAATATAGGTTCAAGAGAAATTCAAAAAGAGATTACACATTAAAATCAAAACTCAGAAGAGAGTGTCTGTCGGGTGTCGCCGTCTGCAACCACTTGCCGCTTAGCCTTGTATCACTTGAGAAGCCTTCACCTTCTCTATTTAATCCTCAAAGGATGGAATATTCTTAAGGTTCTCAATATTAAACTTCCACTTTGATCTCTCAATCCAACTCCCTTTGTGACGGATGATGTGGTGATGAATGGAATGTGATTTAGAGGAAGGAGCTCCTCTCCTTTTATAGGCAGATTTCATCTTCAAAAAGTTGTCGCATTTTTGACCCATTAATTGGCTGATTCACACGTGGACCCCTTACCAAATGTTGTTCATAAATATTTTTTCCGTCCACCCTCAAAATTTCAGATTCATTAGACGCGCCTATAATGAGTTATGATTTTTTTATTGTTGATGACGTTTTCTGGATGAAGCTTCCAGGCAGCTTCCTTCAAAATGATGTCATTCAATGGCTGCCATAATGGATTCCAAATGGTATGAAATTAAATTTGTGAATGATAATTGGAGTCCTCGTCCATTTCCAAGTATAATACTATCATTTGGAGGTGTTTAGGCCGATTTATGTTTCCGCTACTGAGGAAGGGTCCACGTAGTCCGTCCGAAAAAATTGTCAACGTCATTGATTTTTTTGGGCCTCAAGATGCATGAATCTGACCCTGGTCCTGAAGAAAAATATGGTGAAAAAATTAAGGGTTCAAACACAATTCGAATCACAAAATTTGGAAATATATTTTATGCGAAATGACCAAAATACCCCTGTGATAAAAATCTGTTAAAAATCCAGAATTATGAAATTTAAACTTCTTATCCCAAAACACACTCTAAATCCAAAATTGTTACAGATAAGATCAAATTGGTAAATTGGTGAGGTTTAAATCATTTAAATAGACATTAAAAATAGTGGAAATATTAGCTCTATTAGCTGTATCACTTTGAAACATTTGAGAAGATTTATACCTTTTGTGTGAGTAGTTTATGGGAAAATTGTGTCCCTTAATATCTCCACATATCTTTGCACCCAACCATGAAGCACAAATATTTCTTACTCAATAGAAGGCAACTATAAGTTAGGTTAATATTTATTAATTTTCCAAAATGTTTTTTTATATGTTCATTCATTATATGATCTTTTTCATTATTGTACTAGATTGACCTATGCGTGTGTACCTGTTATCTGACTATTGTACTCCCTAAAAAAAAGAAAAAAAAAGAAAATAAATAAATAAAGACACAAAAATATGGATTTTTTCTTGGGCTGGTCAAAAACCACTCATCCTTAAACTTTGATCTTGTTATAACTATTATAATTAGTGTCATGAGGTGATCAAACATGGGTTGAGAGATGAGAGTGGGATTTGTTCTAAGTGCAACTTTTGAAAAAAACAAAAATAACAAATGAGGAGAGTGATGAAATGTAAAACATATGAGGATATCTAGTTTGGGAGCTTAAGTTTTTACTTTTGGGAATGCGTAAGTGAGTGGGTCTTGAAATTTGATTGCAAAGGATACAGGGTAGGTTCGGTGGACATAATCATGTAGGCTGTTTTTTTTTAAAATAACCTATATTTACTGGATATAAAGTGGAAAGAATAGCATGAAATGGTTTCCACACACAAACATGGAGAGTTAGTGACATTGTTGACTTTTGAATTATTTTCTCAAATTGGTATCATTCATCTCCTTGAATTTTGTTCTGATGCAATTTATGAGACATATTTTTCCATGACCATTGAGAAGAACTCCTTGGTGTAATTTTTTATTTGATCAAATTTCTATAACAAATTAAATTTTATTTGAATGTTAAATATTCTTGAAGTTGAGAATATATTCATGCATCTTCTTTGGAAATATGACTTCATAGGAGTGAAAATTTTTAGGTGTGGGGGTGTGATAGCACCATGATTCACTGTTTTATTTCACCCTTATACCATTGTGCTAAACAATTTTCATATTGAAAATTCCATATTTTATATAAAATTTGACTTCACATTAGGTTAAATTAGATTATTCTTATCACTGTTAAAATAGTCAGTTTTACTTGTTTAGAATATTTTGTTGTAGGAGGTGATTTGAAGGATCCAAATTGAAGTTGAAGGAAAATGGGTCAAACTATGCAGGAATCCAAGCACACATGCAGGCTCAGCTAATTCGTGCAGCCAATTGGGTTGAAATTTTGTAGAGTGATCTAAAATTCAATGGGTTACAACTCTTCTGAAGACACTAAATCCAAATTCGTTCATTAATGGGCCCAAAAGAATTGACCTATTCAAGAAAAAGAATCTTCTAGAAGCCAAAATCTTGGTTACGTATTTTGAAAATATCTCGCATTTTATTTATTATCTAGCCCCCAAATTTTACATAGAGATAACTAGGATGTTTACCAACAATATTTTTCTTTTATCCAAGTCGATATAAGGTAGTTTACTATCCCAAAACCATGGACAAAGTGGTATCTCGAAATCTGGGTGCCTAAAACTATAACACCCCAAGGTTTTCTAAAAATAAATAGAAATGCATGAAAATTTATTTTAATTAGATATTTATAACTAGCATTTAAAAATAATTTTTCCACTTCAATGTTTTGAATTTCTAAAAACGGTCATCTACAATTGTGTTCAGTATGTTATTTGGAGCCTAATGGAGCCAACTTGATTTTTGGTGAATAATAACATACCCTTATGAATAGTAATATGAATATTAATATTAACCTAATGAATAGTAAATTATATTAATATTTTATTTTCTTAAGGCTTTAAGATAATGACATCTTGGTTAATTTTTCAATGTGATATAAAAGTAGTTATAGAATTAAAATTGTTAATTTTTTTAATTAAGTATGATTTTATTTACAAATTAAATTAATAATATTTAGAAAATTATTTTCAAAAAATGGATTTCATTTTTGAATTCTACACATCAAAAAATAGTAAGGTTGAATTTATGGGAATTTTCTTAAATTCAAGAATTTTTATGAATAGTAAAATATGATAAAATATGATAAATGCTAAATACTTGATTTACTACATCATAGGTGATGAAATGATGTTGTAATACCACTTAGTTCGAACTCACATGCCATTATTACTATTTGGGGTCACATTAATTATGATTATCCATAGTCTTGAGGAAAAATATTATAATAATGATTAAAATAATGAACAATACCCCCGCTCCTCCACTATAAATACCACCATCATTTTCCTCTTTCTCCCACACCTCTCAAGCCTTGAGCCTTACCTAAGTTCTGCCCAAAAACCATCCCAAGGCTCTTCCCCATGTCTTAGAGCTACTGGTCTCATAAAAAGGCCAAAACCAAATGCCTTAAGAAGGATCTCAAGGAGAAGAGATCAAGAGATAAACAACCTCTTTTGTTTTATTTCTTTTCTTTCATTTTATGTTATCCTTTTTAATTTTCTTTGGATTATTTTGGGATATTTCATTCCATATCCCCCTTACTTCCCATATTTGGTAAGAGTGATGATATACCTCATTTCTATCATCAAACTATTTTATGAAATTTTAAGTGACGTCGTTAGGCTGCCGAATTTTCGTGAGAAATGTCTCAATTTTTATTTTGAGTTTCTTTATTTTCTTTTTATTTCCTCACCTCCTCTTATCCAAGAGGCATGAAATCTCCAGAATCATGTATATTTTGTATTTTCTCATGTTCATGGAAAATTCATCATCATTTTTATTCTCCTCTCCCACTTACTCAAGTAATTAAAAACATTGTCCGTGATGTGTTGAATTACCGACATCATGGACGATGTGATTTCAATTTATTTGAATTTCTTCAAGGATGGTAATGAAACCATTTTTATGGTTGAACTAGGTTATAATATATTTATTATGTCTCATATATGGTTCTGGAATCATTTTATACACATTTTATTAATTTATGAAACAAAATGAGTTCTTTATGGTCGAAGAATCACTAAAATGAATTAAAAAAATATCAATAATGTTTTAAGATATGAATCATCCTCATGTCAGAATTCAGAATGATAAATGGTATAATTTATAGTACTAGAAATATGTAAATACCACTCCATTCCAATTCTAGAGTTTCACTTCTAATTGACAATAACATCCATCATGAACCAATCATGGAAATCATGTAAAGAACGCACCCGAAACAATAGAGGGAACAAAATAATAACAATTAATGGGTGAAATGATGTTATAAAATGATCATATAAGATGTTATAAATATGAATATTTTTCTGTAATATAATAATAAAACTCTTTTAACTATTATACAGGGGGTTTAAACAAGTTTTAAGTAAGGAAATCCTGAGGTAAGGGAATTATTAACCCAATTTCCATTCTTTGGGTTAACCTTCTACTTCGTTATTTATGTGGTATTAAAATTGTTTGTGTGATTAGTTTTGTTTATATTATGTTGAATTATTTGTATTTACAGTATATTACATCCACTCTATTAAGTCTCACTTTAATTATATGATATTTTCAAGGGGTTTTCCCTTTAAAATATTCTTTTTAAACTCTGTTTTACAACATTCAAAAGCTATGTTTTTATGAAATTATTCATGTTGTATGATTATGTTCTGGTTCTTGGGCATTATTTATGATGAAGGGTGGAACCTATATCTCCCTCCAATGCATTGGGTATGTGTATGTTGGAGGTCGAACGAATGGTTACTCCATGTGTAACTACGATGGTTACACAAATTGTAAGGTAACTGTGAAGGTTACAAATTATAAGGTAGCCATGAGGGTTACAATATTATGTTAGTAATTACCTAAGATACCTTTATTGTTATATTTATGTTCTTATGTTTTGTGTGGATCTTGTTTAAATCTCATGTTTCACAAATCATATATGGGTGACAAGTATGTCTTTTGAAAATGATTTCATACGTTACAAGTATTCATGAACTAGTTTGTTCTTTCCTTATTTTTATATCCCTTACTAAGATTTTTGTCCTCATCCAATGTTTTTAAATGATTTTCACAGGTTATAAGGATGTGTAATAAAAATAAGTAAGAAAAGTTAAATGTTTGAATATTTTTCAAAGAAAATCATGTTATGTTTGAAAAGTTTTATATTTTGGAAGAAATGAATATTTTTTTGTGGTATCTACTCTGTAACAATGTGTAATGTTATGAAAGTATTATGTCCCAATTCTCTAAATCTCTAAACTTGAAAAGATCCTCAATGTGAAGGGAAGTAATTTCTTAACTAAATTCAATATTTTTGTAATGTAATAAGGCTCGGTCCATATAGTTGGTATCATAGGATGGTTTGGATAACTTTAGGGGTTAGGATGATGTTATTATAATACCATATTTTTTTTATTTTTACTTTAGGGACAATTTTAAATGATATATCATTTAAATATTACCATTTTTCTTTGACTAATATATGTTTGTTCAGAATGGTTGTTCGCAGAAGGAACATGGAAGCTGAAGAAGAGAGGCACCGAAGGAACAACATCCTTCTGAATCTGCAGCTCGAAATGGTAGGGATTGGAACTGAGCAGTTTGTGATAGTAATGGCTCAGCTAACCCAGGAAATAAATGGTGGTGGAATCCATGTAATAGAACAACCAGAGGTACTATAACAGAACATGACGATAATGAAACATTTTATGAGACAACACCCTACTGCTTTCAATGGATCCTCTGACCCAGTAGCAGTTTAAGTATGGATTAAATCCCTTGAAAAAATATTCTATGTTATGGGATGTTAAGATAATCAAAAGTCAAATCTTTCCATTTATCATTTTGAAGGTGATTCTGATCAATGGTGGTCAATGGTAAGGAATATCAGGGATAGAGAGTATATTTATGCCTTAGAGTGGGATGAATTTAAAAGTATTTTCCTTAAAAAATATTTTTCTAAGGTGGTGCGACTTAGGATGGAGAAACAATTACTTGAATTGTAGAAAAATGAGGAAGATTCAGTGGCTATGTATTAAGTGAACTTCACCCGACTAACGAGGTATGCTCCAAATCTTATTCTGGATCTTGATATCAAAATAAACTGCTTTTACTCAGGACTGAAGCCAAGGTATCGAAGGGCATTGGACTCCTGTGAATTTAAAAGTTATGAGAAACTTGTCCGATGTTCTGAGAGGGTAGAGATGGAGTTTTATGATGATCATGTACATTTTTGAAATAAGGAGAAGAAGATGTCCAGATGGAAAGTGATGGGTAATAATCAACCAAATAAATCTGATGGTAAGAAAATCCAATTTTTTATTTGTGAAAAGTGTGGAAAGAAGAACCCTGAGGAATGTATTAATAAAACTGGGAAGTGTTTTCGATGTGGTAAGTTTGGAAATATGGCCCGAGATTGTAATGAAAATGATCCTAAGACTAATCCTGATAAGAAAATTGTAAAGTGTTTTAAATGTGGTGAGATGGATCACTTTGAAAATGCATGCCCAAATAGAGATCTAAATGATGTAAAGAATTCAGACTATAAGTAGAAAGGTGTAGTAAGATATTTTGTGACTACGTCAGTAGATGATGATCCATCCAATGAAGTTCTATCAGGTAATTTGTTTGTTTACTTAGATTTTTCTAAAGTTTTGTTTGATACGGGGTCTACACATTCCTTCATATCTGAGAAATTTTCTGATAAATTGGAAATATCACCTCAACAAATGAGACCAGAAGTTTTTGTTAAAACACCAGGGGGAAATATTATACCAAAGAGGAATTATAAGAATATTTCTATTATGGTCTGTGTAAGGAATTTACCTAAAAACCTTGTTGTTTTGGCCTTAGTCTAGTTTGATGTTATTCTGGGAATGGATTGGCTTTCTGTTTATCATGCTAAGATTGACTATAGAGATAAATAAGTTTTTTTTAGAAAGAGTTTCAGTTTGTATATAAGAATGAACTCATACAATTGATAACATATCAAGAAGCTGAGAAACTGTTTAAAGATGGAAATGAAAGTTATCTTTCTCATATTGTTGAAAACAAGGAAACTGTTCAGATTAATGATGTGTCAGTGGTAAATGAATACCTTGATGTTTTTCTTGATGAGTTACCCGGTTTCATACCTGATTGGGAAGTCAAATTCACAATTGACTTAGTTCCTGATGCTAATCCAATTTCAAAACACCCTTATTTTATGACTTAAATATAACTTCTTGAATTGAAAAATTAGTTGCAGGATTTCATTGATAAAGACATCATTCATCCTAGCACTTCACCATGGGGAGCTCTTGTTTTGTTCGTTAAAAAGAAAGATGGTTCCATGAAACTTTGTGTTGATTATAGAGCTTTGACTAACTTCACTGTTAAAAAAAAGTATCCTTTTCCTCACATCGATGACTTATTTGATCAGCTCTAGGGAGCTCAGTATTTTTACAAGATTGACTTGAGATCTAGATACCATCAGCTGAAGGTTAAGGAGGATGACATCCCGAAAACATCATTTTGTACTAGATATGAGCATTATGAATTTGTTGGGTTAAATAATGCACCTACTATATTCAAGATTCTTATGAATAGAATATTTTATGAGTTCTTGGATAAGTTTGTGGTTGTGTTTATTGATGACATTCTAGTATTTTCTAAAAATAAAGAAGAGCATGAAAAACATCTAAGGGTTTTTTACAAACCTTAAAGAAAAAGAAACTGTATGTAAAATTCAGAAAGTGTGATTTTTGGTTATAACAATTTTTTTTATTGGGAATAAAGTAAATAAGGATGGAATAACAGTTGATCATACAAAAAAAAGTGGTTGATGAATGGACAAAACCCACAAATATTACAGAGATTTGTAGTTTTCTTGGATTAGCAGGTTATTACCGACGTTTTGTTAAGAATTTTGCACGGTTATCTAGCCCGATAACTAAGTTAACACAAAAAAGGGTTAAATTTAGTTGGATAGAATAATTTAATGTTTGTTTTCTAGAACTGGAGAAAAAATTTCCGAATGCTCTAGTTTTGGCCTTGACTTCCCAAAATGGTGAGTTTTTCATCTATAGTGATGCTTCTTTGAAGGGACTTGGTAGTGTTTTGATGCAGAATTATCAAGTAATTTCTTATGCTTCAAGACAACTTAAACCTCATGAGTTAAATTATCCCACACATGATTTGGAATTGGTAGCTGTATTTGTTTCTTTGAAAATTTGGAGGCATTATTTATACGGAACCAAATTTCAAATATATACTGACCATAAAAGTCTAAAGTATATATTCACTCAGAAGAAATTAAACATGAGGATGAGAAGATGGATTGAACTGATAAAGGATTATGATTGCATGATCAATTATCATATAAAAAAAGAAAAGTGGTGGATGCCTAGAGTAAAAAACATCATGAATCATTAACCATGTTACGTATGAAAAATGATCTCTTGATTAATGATTTGATGAATTTTGGATTAGAAGTTGTTGGTACAGGGAATAAATCTATTTTGTTTCAGGTTTCAGTGTAGTCATCATCATCGTACATAATCAAGAAAGTTCATAAGGAAGACCATGAGCTACATAAAAAGGTAGAATTGGTTTAATTGGGTAAGTTTCCAGAATTTAACCTTGATAAAGATTGTGTTTTAAGATTTGAAAAAAGGTTGTGTGTGACTTTTGATTCTCAGTTGAATAAATATTTTTTGTGTGAAGCTCATAGTTCTCCATTTTCAGTTCATCCTAGAAGTACTAAGATGTACAAATACCTTTGGAAGTATTACTGGTGGGATAAAATGAAAAGGGATATTTCCGATTTTACTGTGAAATATTTTACATGTCAATAGGTTAATACAGAGTGGAAGTTACCGAAGGGGATTCTTCAGCCTTTTCCAGTGCCAGAGTAGAAATGAGAGAATATATCCATGGACTTCTTGGTGGGATTACCTAAGACATCTTAAGGTAACAATGAGATTTGGTTTATTGTTGATCAGATGATAAAATCTGCACATTTTCTTTCTATTTGAGAGACAATGTATTTGGACCATATTTCTCGACTGTACCTCAAAGATATTGACAGGTTACATGAAGTTACTCTTTCCATTATATCTGACTAGGATCCTAGGTTCACTTCTAAATTTTGGAAGGGCCTTCATAAGTCATTGGAAAAAAAATTAAATTTCAGTAAAACTTTTCATCCTCAATCAGATGGGCAGTCAGAAAAAACAATTCAGACATTGGAGGATATGATTAGAGCTTGTTCAATGGAATATCAGGGAAGTTGGGATCAAAATATTTCTTTAGTTGAGTTTTCTTATAATAAAAGTTTTTAATCCAGTATACAGATGAAACCTTTCGAGGCTTTGTATGGAAAGTGGTGTCGAACTCCAGCGTTTTGGGATGAAGTCGGTGAAAGAAAGTTAATGGGGCCATAATTAGTAGAGGAAGTAGCTGAGAAAGTGAAGATGATCCAGTAGCATATGAGGGTAGCTCAGAGCAGGCAGAAAATTTATGCAGATAACAGAAGGAAAAACTTCTCTTTTGAGGTAGGTGACTATGTTTTCCTTAAAATCTCTCCTTGGAAAAGTGTGATGCGTTTTGGTAAGAAAGGAAAGCTAAGTCCTCGGTTCATTGGTTCTTTTGAAATATTAGAGAAAGTTGGACCAATTTCATACCAAGTAGCTTTGCCTCCATGTTTGTCTCAGGTACACAATGTCTTTCATGTTTCGATGTTGAGGATGTGCCAGATTCATCACATGTCTTGAGCCTAGAAGTAGTTCAGTTGGAAGAGAACCTTTCCTATGAAGAGAAACCAGTCCAAATTATTAATCGATAGGAACATGTATTACATAATAAGGTAATCCACCAGGTAAAGGTTTTGTAGAGAAATCACATGGTTGAAGAAGCAACATGAGAGTCTGAAAATTCAATGAGATAAAGGTACACTCACTTGTTTAATAAGTAAATAAAATTGCAAGGAAGAAATTTTTAGAAGGTGGGAATAATGTAACACCCCAAGGTTTTCTAAAAATAAATGAAAATTAATGATACTTTGTTTTAATTAGATGTTTATAACTAGCCTTTAAAAATAATTTTTCCACTTCAATGTTTTGAATTTTGAAAAACAGTCATCTACAATTGTGTTTAGTATGTTATTTGAAGTCTAATGGAACCAAATTGATTTTTGGTGAATAGTAACATACCCTTATGAATAGTAATATTACCATAATGAATAGTAAATCGTATTAATATTTTATTTTCTTAAGGCTTTAAGATAATGACATCTTGGTTAATTTTTCAATGTGATATAAAAGTATTTATAGAATTAAAATTTTTAATTTTTGAATTAAGTATGATTTTATTTAAAAATTAAATTAATAATATTTAGAAAATTATTTTCAAAAAATGAAATTCATTTTTAAATTATACACGTTGAAAAATTTTAAGGGTGAATTTATGGGAATTTTCTGAAATTCTAGAATTTTTTATGAATAGTAAAATACAATAAAATACGATAAATGCTAAATACTTGATTTACTGCATCATAGATGATGTAATGATAATTTAATACCACTTGGTTCAAACTCACATGATATTATTACTATTTTTGGTCACATGAATTATGATTATTCATAGTCTTGAGCAAAAATATTATAATAATGATTAAAATAATGAAAAATACCTTCTCTCCTCCACTATAAATACCACCCTCATTTCCCTCTTTCTCCCACACCTCTAAAGCCTTTTTCCTTACCTAAGTTCTACCCAAAAATTCTCTCAAGGCTCTTCCCCACGTTCTAGAGCTGATGGTATCTCAAAAAGACAAAATCAAAGGCCTTAAGAAGAATCTCAAGGAGAAGAGATCAAGAGGTAAACATCTTCTTTTGTTTTCTTTCTTTTATTTCATTTTATGTTATCCTTTTTAATTTTCTTTGGGTTATGTTGGGATATGTAATTCCATATCACCCTTAATTTCCATATTATATAAGAGTGATGAGATACCCCATTTCTCTCATCAAACCATTTTGTGAAATTTTAAGTGACTCCGTTAGGCTGCCAAATTTTCATGAGAAATTTCTCAATTTTTCTTTTATTTTGAGTTCTTTTATTTTATTTTTATTTCCTAAACTAATCTTATAAAAGAGGCATGAAAGCTCCATAATCATGTATATTATGGATTTTCTCATGTTCGTAGAAAATTCATCATCATTCTTCTTCTCCTCCCCCACTTATTCAAGGAATTAAAAATATTTTCTGTGATGTGTTAAATTACCGACATCGTGGATGATGTGATTTAAATTTGCTTTAATTACTTCAAGGATGGTCATTAAACAATTTTTATGGTTGAAATAGGTTATGATATATGTGTTATTTCTCATCCATGGCTCTTGAATCATTTTATACACATGTTATTAATTTATGAAACAAAATGAGTTCTTTACGGTCGAAGAATCGCTAAAATGACCTAAACAAATATCAGTAATGTTTTAACATATGAATCATCCTCATGTTAGAATTCAGAATGATAAATGGTATAATTTATGGTACTATAAATATGTAAATACCACTCCATTAAAATTCCAGATTTTCACTTCCAATTGATAATAACATTCATCATGAACCAATCATGGAAATCATGTAAAGAATGCACCCGGAAAAATGGAAGGAACAAAATACTAACAATTAATGGGTGAAATAATGTTATAAAATTATCATATAAGATGTTATAAAGATGAATATGTTTATTTAATATAACAATAACACTCTTTTAACCATTATACAGGAGGTTTAAACAAGTTTTAAGTAAGGAAAACCCGATGTAAGAGAATTCTTAACCCGATTTCCATTATTTTGGTTAACCTTCTACTTTGTTATTTATGTGGTATTAAAATTATTTGTGTGATATTTTTTTGTTTACATTATGTTTAATTATTTTTATTTACAGTGTGTATACATATTTTATCAACTCTATTAATTCTCACTTTAATTATATGATATTTCCAAGGGGATTTTCCTTAAAAATCCTCTTTGTAAACTCTGTTTTACAACATTCAAAAGAAATGTTTTTATGAAATTATTTATGTTGTATGATTATGTTATGGTTTTTGGGAATTGTTTATGATGAATTTTGGGACCTATATCTCCCTCCAATTCATTGGGTATGTGTAAGTTGGAGGTCGGTCGAATGGTTACTCCATGTGTAACTGCGATGGTTTGAAAAATTATAAGGTAGTCGCGAGGGTTACAAATTATAAGGCAGCCGCGAGGGTTACAATATTATGTAAGTAATGCCCCAAGATAAATTTGTTGTTATATTTATGTTTTTATGTTTTGTATGGATCTTGTTGAAATCTCATGTTTCACAAAGTATATATGGGTGACAAGTATGTCTTTTGAAAATGATTTCATATGTTACAAGTATTCATGAACTAGTTTGTTCTTTCCTTATTTTTATATCCCTTACTGAGATTGTTGTGCTCATACCATGTTTTTAAATTATTTTCACAGGTTATAAGGATGTGTAAGAAAAAGAAGGAATCCAAGTTAAATGTTTTAAGATTTTTCAAAGAAAACCATGTTATATTTGAAAAGTTTTGTATTTTGGAATAAATGAATATTTTTTATGGTATCCACTCTATAACAATGTGTAATGTTGTGAATGTATTATTTCCATTTTCTCTAAAGATATAAACTTGAAAATATCCTCAATGTTAAGGGAAGTGATTTCTTGACTAAATTCAAGAATTTTGTAATGTAATAAAGCTGGGTCCTTATAAAAACCACCTACCATTTTGGTATAAAAGGGAACCTCATTTGTATGTTTGAATAAGAAGTGAAGTGATACCATTTTTGAGTTCCAGAGGAGTCCTCTCACACCTTTGGAGGTTATGGAGCTCCCTATCCTCATAGGGAGAGCTGAAATGAAGAAGGAAATCCACTCGAGCTTCATCCTCCTCTCGATGGTGGTCTAAACAGTGGGTGTTCATTGTTAGGGAACTACAAATCTTGTAAAGGGAGTTCTAACACTTGTATTGCTGCTGGTTTGATGTATTTTGGGTGTGAAAACATTTCATTAAGAATTATCTTAATTTGATTCATATTTTAATGCCTTTTTTGATTCAACCGAATGGAATGATCTTTACTTTTAACTGATCGATGTGAATTTTTGAGTGCGCGACTTGTGTTGTTTAGATTGGACAACACAAGAATCCTTTTATTCCCCACTTATTTGAGATTTCAATTTTCTTTGGAAGTTATTATACAATGCATAAAATTTGGACCTTGGCTATATGATTGTTATGTCAAGATTTGTTTCAACATGCATTGGTATAAAATCTTAGAAACTAACCAGGTTTCCGATTAATTTCAACCAAATACTTACTCCAAACCTAAATTAATATCTAAGAATGATGAACTTTATATGTGTGTAGTTAACTCACAATGAACCCCTTTTCTCATATTTTTTAAAATCTACTTGTTTTTCAAATATTAAACCTTTTAAATTAAGTCATTTTATTTTTAAAATTATTTTCAAATCTAACCACCTATTTTAGTAATTTTTTATTAAAAATACACACTATAAACCACTAAATCTCTATGAGAGATGACCTAGGGTTTTTATTATGCTATAAATCACCTTTAAAAACATAGTCAATTTGACATGTGATGATGATGAGGTCATCGGTGATGGTGTGGGTGAGATGTTTTGAATGGGTGACACTTTCTAAAAAAACCCAAAATACATAGTGTATTGTCTAGGAACACACAACGTGTAGTCCCTTGACCTTAGTGACTAGATTTTTAGGTGGAGATAAATATCACACACTATGTATAACCCATACACACTGTGTGACCCAGTGATGACGTCTCGACGTGTAACCTAATAGTACATGGGCATGAACACAGTCAGACACCTGGGCACAAAAAGAGTACATGAGCACAACCATGAACTCGAACATGGACAAGAACACATGCACGACCATAGTACAAAAGCATAGCCATGTACTTGGATACAACCATGATACCCAAACATAACCAGTGTACACAGGCACATGTCGAGGTACACGGGTATGAGTTGAAAGACACAGGCATACCCCCGGACAGGCAAGACACACCACATACCCCATGTATATTGCTATGTAGTCCCACATGATCAGCCAATCCATGCATAGGAGAGGACATGCCTTGGTGTCTAGAAGATGTCACATGCCATGTGACCCTAGGTACACATTGTGTACTTTCCTCAGGAAATTCCACCATGTGTATCTCATTCTTTAGGACTCGTATTTGGGCCTATGAGTAGCCTATCCTAAGTGGTTTTCCATATAAGACACTCTAAACTCTCTATCGTACCTCCTTATTTTGTGAAGAAGATAGGCTCTGACTACCTTCTCCTCCTTTACTAACCCTGCTATTCTCCCCAACTTCCCCCACATCCATCTTTGCTCGAAAGTACCATCTCTTCATCTAGGGGTCCCTTCTCTTCCTGTCTCCCTACAGGAGTTCTCAGAGGCTTCATATCTTCATGGGTTGTCCCTATTAGATCATTTTAGTTGAAAACATCCATCACTCGATAGATTTGATATAATGTTCAATGGTATCTGACCCTGCAAGAGAAAACAATTGTCAGTTTACTAGATCCCTACCACTTCTTTCTTCGTTTCGCCAGTGCTGATGACCTCACCTATGTAAGGTCCAAGGGAAAACTCTCTTACAAAGGCTCTCAGTTCTTCATTTTTAGATGGGATTATGCATTTAACTGGAAGAGAGATCCCCCAATATAGTGATTTGGGAATGTTTTCCTGAACTACTCCTTCCCTTCCAAAATCTATCGATTCATCAAATGCTGGGTAACCTTGTTAAAAGATTTTTGGATTTTGATGATCACTTGAGATCATTGTGTCACACCATTTCACCCCAAATTTGCATGGAAGTGGACATTTTTAGGGCTCCTGTTGATGATTTATGGGTCAAGGTGGGTGAAGAGCTCTGATGCCATCAGCTAGTGGTGTTCAAGACCTGGTATGACTTTTGTGCGCCATGTTCTTATTCGGGTCACCTACAACAGAATTTCCATATGCATTATAAAGGGAAGCCTCCAGCCATGGTTGTTAGTAGTTTGATATCTTATCTTTGTGAGGGCCACTCTACTGATACCTCTATCAATGCATGTCTCACATCAGGCGATCCTCTTTGGAAGGAGGCTGAGACGCCGCAACCAGATCCAAAAGCTGCTGAAATATTTTATGGTTTGAGATGTGATTTGGAAGGAGTCAAGTAGATTGTGCCAGTTGAGGGGTAGATAGTGTTCTAACCCTCCACCACTGCTTTATCATATTCTAAAATGATGTATTATGGGGGGTGTGAAAGGAAAGATATTTCTTCTAGTGTTCATCCAAGAATTGTTTTTTTGCAAAGAATTTTTTGGTATCTCAAATACCTTTGAATTAGCCGGGCTTGCACTGATCCATACAAATGAAAGAGTGCCTCCAATGTAGGATCCTTCTGACCAGCGGGATCCCCTATCTCAACACATATTCATAATTTTTTAAATCCTTATATGAACATGTGGTCGGTGAAACTGACCAGGAAGGATGGAAGGTGGTCATTCCCAAGTGGAAAAGTAAGTTTACTGGTTCCAAGACCTAGGATGATTCAATGATGAGTAATAAATAAACATATTCCCTATTTGTTTCATATTGTGAGAAGGATCTACACATGACCGGTGATGAAATATCCAATTAGTTCTCAGTGGACAGTGTTGAGAGAATGCATGGTAGAGTAATTTACATCCCAATGAGGAAGAAGGGGCAAAAGGGAACCTGAGACTGAGGGAGTCACATAATGCTTAAGAGGAAGAAATATAAAGGGCGTAAGGACTATTATTACTTTCCTAAACCCATAAAAACAAGGTCTTCCAAAAAGGGTGGGGCCAACAAGGTGCCTGAATACAAAGACACTACATAAGATCAGTCTCATAATAAGAACATTAATATCCAGGATGTAAACCAAATGGCTGAGGGTGATGTATCTAAGGAACAAGATCAGGGTGGTGACAAGATGGAAGCTTCAAATCAAGTGCAGAGAGGCTTCGTGGTTATGGGTGAAGCTAATAGTGTTTTCCAAATCAAACTGCCTGAATTCTTAAACAACTTAGTGTATTAGGAATCGATTTCTATTAATTAATTGAATATAAAAACTATAATGGTGGAAGTATAAAAATAAAAATGCATGGATATCATTCTCCACATGAAAGGAGAAATTCTTGAAGGTGTTCTCCAGATCAATGCTACAAAGGTTGATGTTAACCAAATATATGAAATAATTATTTGAGTTGATACTAATGAGGATCAAAGGGTGTGGATCAACAAACAAGATGACATTTTTTCATGAGTATTCAATGAAAATAAGATCAATTTGGAGAAATATTTCCATACTTGGGACAAGATGGCCCATCATTTTAAAGATATTATCAAGGAATACCCGGATACTAAGGTATCTACACCACAATGGGGATTATATAGGGGGATTGATTCTAATGGTATTTTCATTATATTTAATGATTTTTTTATTTATTTCTATGTTTAATGACCTTATGATATGCACTTTTGAGTTTTCCCAATTTTTCCACAAAAGTGTTTTTGAAATAAAAAATTTAATTTTCAGTCATATAAGACACTGGTGGACTTCGTTCTGGAATTATAGGTACAACATGGCGTGTTACAAGTATGGATCTTCTTTTAGTGATGCTTAGCTGGTGATCACAATCATCTGTGATCATCAAAGTGTTACTCGGGTTGGAAACCCCCTATCGCACCAGGGTTTGGGTCCCCCATACTCTTTATAGAGGCAGAGTTGGAAACCCCATACTACATAGGGTGTGATCCCTCTATCGACAAAGTGAAACCTCCCATTCAAGCTCTGGTGGAGAGCGGGTCCTCCACTAGAGATTGTGTGCCCTCAGTTGTGGAGCACATTGGTGAGGTGCAGACCCTCCACATGAATTTCTTATGCAGTTGCACGTGATGTTGGGAATCAAAGATAGAGCTTTAGAGCTACCAACATACTCATTGTTCTTTGCTGGGATATGGAGATAGAGATCCCCTTTCTCTCTCACTTGGGTTTCTTTTGAGCATATATGTTGGGTTTTTATTCTCTCTTGCTTATGGGTTGAGATGACTATTGTATCTTTCCATTACTTCATTCATTTTTTGGGGATGTTCTACTGGGTATGTATATACTCACCCCTATATGGGATTTGTCTGCACGTGTTGTGTCTTATGAAGATGAAAGAAAGATCAGCGGTGACCTTGGTGGACCAAGTTTCAGAGGAGCATAGCTGTACCTACCAAATCTAACCGTGTTTAGTGGCCGACTATAGAGTTTGTGAGCTGGTATCCCTTCAGTCTCCCTTTTTCAAGTTGATGTTAGGTTGAGACCAAATTTTTGGTTGGTTGTGTATTTTCCCCCTTAATAATTTTATACTATTCTATTGTACTTTTATTATTTCCTAGAGGTTGTTGCATACACAATTTATACTCTAGATGTTCAGTCTTTAATTATACATATGCACTATTTCATAGAGATGGTTGTCTACGTGCATATAAGTACTTAAGATAAGGCATCCCATTTCGAAATTTCCTACTCGGTGCTTGTCTCCATCCCCTATTCTATTGGAGGTGGTCTTGGGGTGTCTCACTCGGCTTACCACTGACTAGGTGGGCCATTATGGTTTGGGTCGTGACATGAATTAATAATATAGACTTCATCTAGTGGTTGGTTGATCGAGAGGAAGTTCTAATGGAATTTTTAGTACAACAAAAGTTAGATTATTCACTGTGTTCATTTATCAGGAAGGTGGTGATGCACTTGATCTACTGCTTGTATCTAGTCATGTTGAGGATTACTATACAAGATTAGAGATTCCTATTGCAAACAGATGGAGGCCCGAGAAAGTAGGTCGGTGAAATCGGGTGACCAGCTGGAGCCACACTATATATATGGGGTGGGAACACCTATTGATGTGTAACATGATTACTTGCTAAGAGTGATCTATGTGGCTGAAAAGTAACCAAGTTTCAATCTTTGCACTTCTGGAGAAATATATTTTTACAGTGTTCTCCTATGTGTGTAAGATGAAATTTCAAAACACATAAATCTAAAAGCGTTATTTATTGTATTTCTTTTGATTATTTTTATGATTGTGTATGTTTGTCAGAACGGCTTTGTGCATGGAAATTTCAGGTGCATTCAGGATTCCTAAGTTCTAAATTTCCTACTCTAAGAGGTTTGTCATTCTTGTTTCACGTGACATATAGAGGTTAAATTTCCAGTTAATGCAATATCCTGCTTCTGGTGGTTGAACATTTAGCGACTTCATGATTTCTGCATCTTAGGTTTTTTCCTATCATCTCCCAAAAAGTGGTATTAAATCTTGGTTCAGCACATTCTTAGCATACTCAGGTATCTTCATTTCATTTCTAACTTGACATTGTTTGATTTATAGGGGGTTACTGCATTGATTTAATGTCATCAGAATACGAAAATATCAGGGTTGATAAGTTTTATGTAAAGGACTATGGATTCTGTAGGACGTTGATGAAAGATTATTCCATTTAAAAGGACCCAGATATCCCATTAACCGGAATCAAACTGAATAAGATGGAGAAAATAGAATATAAATGGATGGATCACAAGAAAATCAGATATATTTAAATATCTTTGTAATGGAATGTTGCTTTCAATATTTGGTAGAAGAAAACCACAGAACTGACGAGAGCCCTAAAAAACATGTATGAAAAACTAAATGCTTTAAACGAAGTGTTTATGATTCTTAGGTTGCTCTACATGGGATTTTCATAACGAATACCAGCTGTAGACCATGTCAATGATCTTAACATGATAAAAATTTATCCCGATTCAATGAAATTTAAATTCATGGATGATTTATTGGCATCATTTTTTCTATCATTGCTACATGATAGTTGAGAGGCGATGGTCACTACATTCAGTAATTCTACCAGAAATTCTGACTTAGTATTTGAAGATGTTAGGAACTTAATCCTAAATGAATATCTTAGGTAGAGGAAAGTCTAGACACTTACCAAAAATTTGTTAAACAAATAAGATAGAAGACGACCACCCAACTAGAAAATGATTCTAAAGAAAGAAAATAAGTTTAGAGATGATAGTAGAGGTAAATCTGCTAAACTCGGACTAACATGATAGAATTATGGTAATAGGAGGCATCCGAAGAAATATTTCAATGACTGTAGAGTGATTTCTAGATGAATAGTTTCAGGAGTCTCCAGTTATTTAAATTTAGTGGAAGATAGTAGTGTCTTCTATAAGTGTCAATGTTCTAGTGGAATCATGAGTGAATGATTTTGGAGCATCATTCCATTCCACATCAGAGCAGAGGTGCATGGAGAATTATGTATCTAGAAGATTCAATAAAGTTCACTTGGTGGATGATGTGTCTCTTGAGGTTTTCAAAAAGGGAGATGTGAGTATCCATACTCCGAATGGTAACTTACTTAAGTTGAAGGGAGTGAGACACATCCCCAATTTACAGAAAAATATTATTTCCTTCAGGTAGTTGGATGAAGAAGGATATGAGACATGCTTCACTAATGGTGTATTGAAAGTTACATGATTACCAATGGTTGTAATAGGAGGAGTTAAGTATGAGACCTTGTACATGACTAAAAGATCATATGGATTTTCAATGGGTGGAATAATAACTTCTAGAAGTTTGGAGTTTCGGAACACCGACTTGGTAATCTTAGTGAGAAGAATATGAAAGTTTTAGGAAAAAAGGGTGTATTGAATCTCAATAATATTGATGTAAAAAATTGTGGGAGATTTATAATCATGAAATGTAGGAAGGTTTCATTTAATTTTAATAGAAGGAAACTACACTTCCGGAAGCTTGAACTCGTTCATACCGATGTTTGGGGTCAAACCTCAGTTTGTTCTCATAGATGTTCCTTATACCCTGTCACATCTATTAATTATGCAACAAGAAAAGTGTGGTTATATTTCATAAAGCACATGTCATAAGTGTTTAGTGTTTTTAGTCAATGGAAAACCATGGTTGAAAGGTAGTTTTAAAGAAGGATTAAATTATTTAGGGAAGATAATGGTGGTGAATACAATGGAAGGTGTTGGATTGGTATAGCCCGATATGTTCTAGATGATGATTGGGCCAAATGATTTCAGCCCATACTGCACACCAGGATGCAACACCATGGTTTGAGCTCTGTGGTGAGCTCATTGGGGGTTATGGGGCATTGTAGTAGTGCAAACATTTGGCAAAACTACTATAGCTCTATGTACTTCCAGCCGCTAGCCACTGTAGTACCTTGGACTTAGGTGGCTGCGATACTATAGCGATGCAGAATTTTTGCCACCTTTTACTATAGCACAATGAACTTTTTGTGTGGTTGGTGTAATAGTGATATGTTCTTTTTATTATCCATTTTTGAGCTAGGTTTTTGTGTGTGATTGAGAACCCTAAAACTCTTTATAATTGTGTTCTCTCAACTATAGTGATATTTTTGTCTCTTCATGGATGTAGGGATTATTTTCTAAACCATGTAAATCTCCGTGTCATGAGTGTTTCTTTCTTTTTTATTTTTTCTTCATCTGTAAATTTTATCTGTCATTGTGACTCTTGATGTTTCCGCTATATAAGATAATTCAAACAATACTACCAGAACAAAGGAATCAAACATGAGAAAACTATACTAAGAACACAAGAACAATTTTATGTGACTAAAAGGATTAATATAACATTTACTTAGAAGGCACATAGAATAAGGGTTCACTCTAGTATGTCTAAAGAAATTTGGGTCAATCATTGGATTTTTCTCTATACCTAGTTAACTGAAGTCTATCGGCACTATAGGGAAGTAGATTCCTAATCAATTTTGGTCCGTTTAACTAGAAGATATCAATCATATGAAAATTTTCAGAAGTATTTAATATGATCACAATAATTATACTGATAGGGATAAGCTTGAGGCTAAGTCCCATGTTTATTTCTTTATGGGATATAAAGATGAGAACTTTGGTTATCGACTTTGAGATGAAAATCATCAGAAGATCATCAAAGTCCAAAATTTTATATTTAATGAGAGTATTATTTAAATATAATAACTTGTAATAGGATAAAATTGAGTTCAAATAATCAACAGGTTAGACTCTGGTTGATCTATACGGGGAGTACTAGAATTAGACAAGTTCTGGTGAGTTCAGATGTTGAATCAAGTAGTCCAGATGATTGGATAGATATAACTGAATGATCAATGGTTAAAAAGGAATAAAGTAAATATATAGGAGTTTAGAGTTGGAATAAAGGTAACCAAAAGATGCATTACTAAAAAGATCAAGATCACAGATTGAATTACAAAGGTCCTGTAAATTCATATGACTGATACATAGATTTGGTCATGAATTGTACTACTTACTTCTAATGGATTGGGGAGAGCCTAAGTTCCTAGAATAAATGACATCAATTAGTGATTTAGGAAAGTGGAAGTTAGTTATGAAAGATGAAATGAATTCATTGTATTCCAATGATACCTGAGAGCTTTCAATTTCACCATGGGAAAAGAAAGTTCTTGGTAATAAATAGGTTTTCCAGTTGAAGGAAGAAATAGATGGAAGCAAGAGGCATAAATCTGGGCTAGTGATGAAAGGATATCAATAGAAATAGGGGGGTGAATTTCTCTAAAAAAAATCACCAGTAGTAAAACATGCTACCATTTAGATGGTATTAAGTTTGGTTTCTAGTGATGATTTGTGTTTATAAAAATTGGATATAAAGATCATATACCTTCATGGCGATTTAGAGGAAGATATTTACATAAAGAATCCAACCGATTTCATGGTTGATTGGAACAAGGACTTGGTGTGTGAGCTAAAACATAATCCATACAACTTGAAACACAAAATAAGGTAATGAAACTAGATATTTGATGCATTCTTGGTTAAAAAGGGTTTCATACAAATAAAATCAAATAACTATTTCTATCGGAAGGTGTTTGTGGATGATTACTTTATCATCCCACTCATATATGTTAATGATATGATTTTGGTGGGTCCAAATGTTCAAAAGTTCGATGAATTTAAGTTTTATTTTTCCATAACTTTTGAAATAAAATATCCCGGTATTGCAAAGAATATTCTTGGAATGATGATTATAAGTGATAGGAGCACTTAAAGTTTAGGGTTTTCTCAAATGGAGTACACCTACAAGGTCATCGAGTGGTTTGCAATAACTAGATGCAAATCAATTTCAACTATTCTGGCTAGACACTTTAAATTGTCAAAGGGGAAGGCGCCATGAACTTATAATGAGGCGAAATACATGGAAAATTTTCTATTTTCTCCAGTAGTTAGAAGTTTTATGTATTTTATGGTATTCCCTTTCCTTGACATTGTATTTGCAGTGGGAGATATCATTCGGTATATGAAAAATCTAGCGAAAGAACATTGGGAAGATATGAAATGGATAATTTGGTATCTAAAACCTAAAGAAGATAATACCTTATGCTTTAGGATATCTGAACCATTTCAAGGGTATGTTGATGAAAATTTTGGGGGTGATTGTGATACTCACAATAGCACAACGAGATTTCTATTTACATTTATAAGGACAATAATCAACTGGATGTCTAAGTTGCAGTCAATAGTTTCAATATCTACTATGTAGGTAGAATATTTATCCATAATGGAATCAGTAAAGGTTATGGTTTTGTTGATACGTTTATTGGTGGAATACTAGAATAATTAATAATGTGGTTTACTTTTCTATGATTTCTGAAGTGTGATTCAATTGAAAAAAAATATGTTGTTTTATTCCAGGATAAAACATATCGAATTGAAATACCACTAAATTTGGAAGTTTCTTGAAGATGGAGAGTTAGAGTTGTAAAATATTTATATAAGAAAAAATCTAGATGAATTTTTTACCAAGGTTATAATCTAAGAATGTCAGAGACAACATTGTGCCTCAGTGGTATTGGGGTAGCCAAAAGGTGGAGGAGAGCACTGCATGTATGAGGAAGTAGATGGAATTTTGAATCTATATAAGCATTGAATTTTGTCCAAGTATCCTTGAAGTAGTATTCAAGGGGTTTTTTTTAGGATTGTGAATCCTCTTCAAGGCTCCATATTTACATTATTCTCCCATATACATAGGATTAAATTCTGAACCATGTAAATCCAAAAGTGTTCTTTACTTTTTCACATTTATTTTGATTATTTTTAATATTGCATATGTTTTTATAAAATACTCTATACATGGTAATTTTGGGTGAATTTGGGCTTCCTAAGTTCCAAAGATCTTAGCCCAAGATGTTTGGAATGTTCTCTATTCATGATTCCTAGAGGTTGAATTTTCGATGAATGTAAGATCTTGTATCCGATGATTAAATATTCAGTGACTTCATGATTTGCGCCTATTGATTTTTTTCCATCCTTTACCACAAAAAAATTGGGAAGAAAATTACTTGGATTGGTGAGAATTTTGGCTACACAAAATGTGGCCTTTAATATATGGGAGAATATGACAACAACTAAGTTGATGGATACCCCAATAGATATATATGATAAATCAATGAAACGGAACAATGTGCTCTTAATGTGGTTATTGATTAGTATAAGGTTATTATAATGAAGATTAGGGGAAGATCATGTGAATTATTTTAACATATTATGAATCCAACTTGAATTAGTGAAGGTAACATTCATGGATGATGTCTGGGAAATTCTTTTATTTCCATCACTTCCAGAATCATGGGATGGAATAGTCACAACTATGAGTAATTCCTAGAGAAAAAATGACTTGGTGTTTGAGGATTTCCAAAATTTTATCTTGAATGAATAAATTAGGAGAATTGAAGTTCAAATAACTTTCATTAATTATTTGAATGTAGATGGAAGGGGATTCCCACCTAAGAGGAAAAAATCAAAGGTGACTGGAAGATAAATCAAGTGTGATAAGAATCTAGGAAAATCGACTAGTTTAGGTCTCACCTTCTAGAATTGTGGGAGACATTTATATCTTTGTAGGGATTGTATAAATCTCAAACAATTAATCTAAAGGAAAAATTTCAGAAGTTCAATTTCCATAAGTTCAATAGAGAGAGGAAACAACATGTTTCTCAGTGTCAATGTTTTGGCGGAGTCATGATTTGTTAACATCAGTGCATCTTTCCATTAAATGGCAGAACATGAGTGCATAGTCAATTATGCATATGAAAGATTTAAAAAAGTTCATCTAGAGGATGATGAAGTCTTGGAAGTCATCAAAAATGGATATTTGGACATATGGATGAATAATAATGGATTCCTAAGAGTTAAAAGAGTCAGGCACATCCCGGGGATATGGAAGAATCTAATATCCATGGGACAACTTGATGAAGAAGGCTACAATACAACCTTTTATAATAAAGTATAGAAAGTTACTCGAGGGTACATGGTGGTGGCATAAAGAGTAAATAATGGAATGATCTATATTATTGGAAGATCAAATGAAAGTGAACTGGTTGGGAAAAAAACTTTTGAAGATCCAAAAGTTTGGCATTACAAGCTCAGTCATCTCAGTGAAAAGAATGTGAAATTTCTAAAAAGAAAAGGCATGTAAAAAATCAATCAATAAAATATCAAAATTTATGAGAGTTTTGTGTTAGGGAAATGTAAAAGGGTTTCATTTAACTTGATTGGATGGAATCCCAGATCCTGGAAGCTATAACTTGTTCACTTGCATGTATGAGGGCTAGCTCTAGGTTAATCTTATAGAGGATCTATTTACTTTACCCCATTCATCTATGATAAAAATGAATATATGGGTTTATTACATAAGAATAAATCTAATGAATTTATCCCCTTTGTTCAGTAGAAATTCATGGCATAAAGATAAAGTTTCAAGAAGTTGAAGTACCTCAGATTAGACAATGGTAAAGAGTACAACAGTAGCAACTTTAGGAAATTTTGATAGAAGAAAGGGATCAAGATAGAAAGTACAGTACCTAATTTTTTTTAAAAAGTATATAAATTTAAGAATGAATTAGAGTTTTAATGAGAAGTAATGCTGCGTGTTGGTGAATTTTGGAATTCCCAAGGCCATTTAAAAGTTTAAAATATATTTATATTGATGCCAAGGATAGAGAAAATCTTGAGACTAATTCCAAGGTATGTTTCCTTATTGGATATGGGAATGAATACCGTGGGATGATGATATGCACCAAGTCATTATAATTAAAAATATTCTCTTCAATGAGAAGCACTTGTGGAAGGAACAAAACCTGGTTGAATTAGAAGTTGTGGGTAAGGAGTAAACTATTGAAGTTTAAGTTGATCTAGAGAATGCACAAGAAGATCTTAAGTTTTAGTGAGTCTAGATATTAACACATATTTTTTGGAAGTAAGACTAGTGGAAGACATGATATAATGATAAAGGCCTATTGAAGACCAAGGAAAAGCTCTAGAAGTTTAGAAATCAGATTATGTTACATTGAATGATAGGGCACCAAAAATAATAGTACCAGAAAGAGATTAATCTCAAGAAGAGTTAAAAAGGTCTTCTAGAGTTAGGCGAATGGTCCAAATATATAAAATTAATATGAATTTCATAATTCTAACAAATATAGGAGAACCAAATTATTCTAAATAAGTAACAAAAATTAGTGACTCAGATTAGTGAGAGTAAAAAATGAAAGAAGAAATGGCTTCCTTTAAGTTAAAAAAAACTTGAGAACTGACTAAATTACCAGAAGGGAAACAAGCACACAAGAAAAAATGGGTCTTTAATTTAAAGGGATAAACTAACATAATTAGAAGATACATGGTCTGGATGGTGGTTAAAGGATTTTGAAAAAGGAAGGAATTGACTAATATAATTTTTACTGGTTTCTAAACACACAACAATCAATATGATGATAAGTTTAGTTGTTTTTAGAGGTGAATCCTATTTTAGTTCACTAAAAGTTCATTTTCTAGAATTATGTTCAAAAAAAATTTATGCCCCAGATGATGGGTTGGATATGAGTTGTAGACAATGACAATAGGACTTATCCAACACCAGTATGAACATTAGGAGTCTACATATATCAATATTTTTATAGTGAAACACTAAATATCTAGTAACAATAAAGAAATAAGTAGTGTGTTTCTTCTATGAATGTATGATACATCATCCGAAGCACATTACACTATATGTTCTTCCTTTCTTTCTATTTTACTATTGCATGTATTTTCATTTTCTTGAATATTTGTGAGCTTTCTTGTGTGTGTGATCAGGGATGGATCTGTGTGGTGAGTAGGGTTCTAAGTCTAACTAATTAAAGCACACTTTGTTAGAGGAAACTTTCATAGGCTCAGTTTTCACTTCACTACTACATGTTAATTTTTGGCAGATTGACATATGGAACTCCAACAGTTTTATTTGAAGAAGGGTTGAGAGTTTTTTCCCCAACAAGTGGTATCAAAACACTAGGTTCAAGCAGCTTAGATTCTCTCTCTTGCTTGATGTTATTGAATTCAATGGGATTTACTAAATTGGTGTAATGGGGTTAGAATATAGAAAGGTTTGGTTGGATAGTTTTGATAACAAAATTTTTGGATTCTAGATAATGCAGATAGAAAATCATCTGATTTAGAAGGGTCTTTATGCTCCACTTTCTAGTGTTTTCTTCGAAAAGATAGAGAAGATATAATGAGAATAGATGGGTAGGAAAGCATTGGTGTTGGTGAGAATGTATTTGGCATAAAATATTGAATTTAACATTTATGAAATAAGGACAATTAAAAAAGTAATAACACTGATGGAAGATATATATGAGAAAACTAAAACATTTAACAAAGTGTTCATGATGTGGAGATTGTTCAGTCTAAGGTTATCAGAAGGAATATCAATGGTAAATCATGTGAATGATTTCAACATGATCTGGGGGAATCTTGAATCACTGAAGGTAAAGTTCACAGATGATGTGTAGGAACTCTTAATTCTGTTATAGATACTTAAGAGTTGGGATGTGATGGTCATTATGGTGAATAACACTTTTAGAAAACTAATTTATTGTTTCCAGAATTCTTACTTACTAGTTCATGGAGGGCGGTGGCAATCTGACTCATTTGAGTTTTCAACTCCCTCAGCTCTGAACCTGGACTCTTCAACTCACTCTATTTATTAAGAAAAATTTGTTTAAAAAGATCATTAGTATTAGAATCTACCTTGGGTGGGGTATTACCTTGTTGTTGACTTTTTGATGTTTGAGCTTCAAATATCTTTTGGGGTTGTTGGAAACCCTATTGGTAAGGTGGAGGCTGTTGGAAGTTTTGTTGAAAGGGGGGCCTTTGTTGTTTTACAGAGACATACCTCATGTCTAATTGATCCTTACACCCTTGGTTGTATTCTAGTGCAAAGGAATCAAACTTCTTTTGGGGATGTGGCTATTGTTGCTGCTGATATGGTCTCCTAGGAAACACTACTGCACAATCTTCTATTTCTTATTGATGGAAGAAACAGTCAGTTGGGTGGCTTGTCTCAGTAAAAATGAAACAAGGCCTTGAAGGAGGGGGTTGGGATATCTTTTGAGCCAATTAAATCTACCTCACCATAGTGGTCAATTATTCTAACTTAGTATCAATCAAATGACTTTCAAGAGAAGAAGGAATTACCTGAGGTACTCCTCGAACATGTGGTGTACCTCGATCTCTGAATTATTGAGAGTTTTGTGCCATCTCATCGATCAATTCATATACATCCACTAGTGTCTTGTCCACCAATTATCCTCCATCCATGACATCCACCATGCTCCTCTCCATAGGTGTGAGTTCTTTATAGAAGTACTGGATGAGGAGTTGGTCACTCATTTGGTGATGTGGGTAGTTTGCATACAATTTCTTGAATCGATCTATGTACTCATACATTGAATCCCCTTGGGCTTGCTTGATCACTAAGATATATTTTCAAATTGATGTGGTCCTTGATGATGTAAAAAATCTCTACAAGAAAAGACGTTTCAAATCTTTCCAAAAAGTTACATCTCCAGGTTGTAAATAATACATCCAATCTTTTACAGCTCCATCAAGTGAGAATGAGAATGATTTTAGTTTGATTTGATCTTCAGAAATATTTCTTGGTTTTAAGGTTTAGAAAACCACATTAAATTCTTTCAAATTTATACTTGGATCCTCACCAGATAATCCATGAAACTTTAGAAGAAGATGAATTAACCCAGATTTCAGTTCAAAGTCCGATTCAAGATTTGGGTATGTAATGCAATTTGGTTGATAGTTAATATCAGGTGAAACCAATTATCAAATGGTTCTATGAAGTTAATTTCCATTATTTTCAGCCATCAATTCTTGTTTTATGTTTTAATTTGAATTGCTTCCAATTTCAATGTTCTGGGAGTGGAGTAATTCTCTAACTAGTTGAATGTTAAAACTTCCCATAGACTGAGAATGTTTGATTTGAGCCCGAAGGCTACGTTCAATCTCAAGATCAAGATCTAAGAGATATTCAGTATTAGTTCATGTCATAAATCATATAAAAATAAAAATAATGAAAGTGGACCATAATAAAAATGAGAAGTTTGAGTTGATGGTCCAAAAAGAAGAATAAGAAAATAAAAGAAGAAGAAGAAAAAATCAGATTGGGTAAAGAAGGAAGAAAGAAGAGAAGAAGGGAATAAAATGTAAAATAAAATAAATACCTCTAAATGGTTGAACTAATTACTTGTCTCCCTAGAAATGGAACCAATTTTAAAGGCTCTTTAATGGGTTCCCTCAAATGATTAGTGGTTTTTGGGTACTTAGGTGCAATAGAGTGGCTGACCAAGGTCGTCTCTCAAAGGAGGAAGTAAATTTGACAACTTATTAATGGTATTTTGAAAGTAACATAAAATGGAATAATAAAACTACTTGAAAGGATGTGGGGGGTTGTTTACCATTCATAAATATAGAATAATTTTTCTGGAAAAATATTGTATAATTTTTTTTTGTTTTTATTTTTGAAATAATGTTCGATAAAAAAAACACAACAAGAAGATATTTTTTTAGAAAATATTTTAAAAGAAATTATCGATATAACTCCACCTCTTAAATAATTTATTAATAATTATCATTTAAATTATTATCCACTTAATTATGATCCCTTAATTTGTTAAATCCCAAACCCTACGATAATTAACTTTACCACAAAGATGAAGTGAATTTAACCCTAGGCTAACTTCGGAACATGCAATCGCAGAAACCTGCTTTGATTGATATTATAAGGTTAGATTATGGTTATTGGTAAATTAATTCACATATCCTCTCTGTAAATTATAGTTAATTGAGTTTAGGGATTATATTTGAACACTACAAATTGATCCTGTGTGGTTTTGAATTACCAATTGAGTTCACGCTCTCACAATTCCAACAATTCTCGACCTCACGTGATTTGGGTTTATTGTTAAATTGATTTATTAGTTTCATTAAAAACTCAATATGTGAATTATATTATCTTATTTATTCAAAATAAATGAATGAAGGAGGTGAGAGGTAGATCAATTACTAAAAATAACTACTCTTCCATGGGCGGTGTAGTCATCGTAGAAACGTTTTGAATTTGCAAAGGTTTAGAGAGGGTAGAACCCAATTTTGTTTCTAATCTTGATTCTAGCCAAATTATGAAGATTAAGAGAAGAATAAATTTGAACAAAACAGAATAAAATTGAATAAATAAAAGAATAATAAAGAAGTTTATTATACAAACAAAATCATTACAACACGAAGAAGAAGAAGAAGGCTTCGTCGAAAGGATCCTTGATTCAAGAGATATCCTTGTTGAAATGGTTGGATGATTGGAGTGGATCCACTTATCCTCTACCCTCAAATTCCTAATGCACGTCACAAACCATAAAAATGATAAAACACTAATTTATAGAGTGGAGGGGAGGCTATATTTAAAGAGGTTTCAAGTGTGAATGGAGAATCTCATACAAATAATTTAAGCCAACTTTCACTGCCCATTTGACCTTAAAAACGTGTGAACCATCTATTCTTCCAGTGAAATGATTTGTGTATAATTGGGTTTTTGAGATCCTCTAAAAATTTGGGCCCAATCCAAGATTTGATGAAGACGTTATATCCCAAATACATAACCAATGTCTAATCTGGAGGTCCGGGCCCACCTTTAACTTCATAGTCTATTTAGTCCAACCAAATACACAATTTAGATCCAATTTCCTAAAAAAAGGTTGTATCCCATTAATCCAGAAACACATTTAAAAAATTTAAATTTAAAATAATAAATATTAAAATATTTATCTTTGAAATACTATAGTGCACTATAAAGGGTAAAACTGGAAATTCCATCAAATTTTCAAATGAATGATCTAATCCCAAATATTTTATAAATAAACATATTTAACACAATGTGAGGAAATTTCATCATTTATTATTAATAAAATATTCATTAGAAATGTGTTTTATCAACTCCCCCACACCCACCCTTTTGCACTGCTGGGAAAAACCTAATATCATGTATTCGAAAAAATTGTGACAAGATATGTGTATTCATATTTCTCAATCCATAGTGAAAATATAAGCAACGTAAGTATAAAATCAAGAGTCTATATTAATAAATTTTAAATTCATTGTCTCATAAATTGTGTCAAAACAAAATCTAGTGAGATTCGTAACACCAATCATAGCGAAACAAGTCATGGGTCTACCATGCCACTAATTTTCCATGTGTGTGTGTGATAACCATTCCAAGCTTGTCTTTCCACCCTTTATCTAGTATATCCAGGTCAATAAAAACTTTTCTTCTTACCTAATTCTATTCCACCAAACATTTTCAACATCCTTTTCAATCAAATTCCAAAACCCACTCATTTAAGCATTCCCATAAGTCAAACCCTGAGCTCCCAATCTAAATATCCCCACATGTTGTACATTTCTTTACCCCCTATTTATTGACTGTTTTTTTAATTTTTTAATTTTTTTTGAATTTTTTAGAGTGAGTACAACAGTCAGATATTAGGTGCACACACATAGGTCAATCTGGTACAGTGATGGAAATGATCAGAAGAGAAACGAACGTATGTAAAGACCATGTTATAAGTTGAAAATAATTACTTTCCCTAAATATACATTCAATTGGGTAAGAGAAAATTCATAAGTCATGATTGTGTGAAAAATTGTGTGGAGAAATCAATGACACAATTTACCATGAACAAATATCACAAATAACGAGGTCAAAATCTAAAAGGTTTTATAATGACACAACCATTCATATCATCTATGACTTCAATTTTTATAAAAGTCAACCCTTGGTGATGAAATCTTACTCATGCTTATATTTCTACCAATGAATTTTGAAAACATGCATTTTCCATGTGTTCCAAATGAGAATGTTACATGATATATTTGTTTCTTTTTTATTGTTTTTTTGTTTGAAAATTTTAACCAAAAACTTAATAGAAAATAAACATAAAATACACAAATGAAAATCCTAAATATCTACCCCAAAATTTTGTCCTCTACCCCACACTTAAAATATTGGATTGTCCTCAATGTGAACCTATTAGATGATATATTCACATGAAATATATAATTTTAATTAGAAAAAAGAATATAAAAGTGAAAGGGTTAGTAATAGCCTGATATGATCAAGTGATTATGGGGTCATGCAGTGTGATGAAATCCACTACATCAGTAGGAAGTCCCTCAATGTATTTCTTCAAATGTTTCCCGTTGACTGTAAAGATCCTTCTAGTTCCCTCTTGTGTGATCTCCACTACACCATAAAGAAAAACATTAGTCAAAACATACGGACCTAACCACCTTGAACGCAACTTACCAGGAATCAGCTTTAGTTGTGAACTATAGAGCAAGATTTTCTCTCCAAATTGAAATTATCTTTTCTCGATCATTTTGTCATGAGTTGCTTTTGATCTTTCCTTGTAGAGACTTGAGTTCTCATATGAAGACAATCAAATCTCCTTAACCTCTTGAATTTGGAGCTTCCTTTGGAATATATCTTGGTTCAAATCCATGTTACATTTCTTTATAGCCCAATAAGCCTGATGCTCAACTTCCACAGGGAGATGAAATGCTTTCCCAAAAACAATATGAAATGGGGAAATACCAATGGGTGACTTATATGCTATCCTATAAGCCCACAATTCATCATCCAAGTGCTTTCTCCAATCCTTCCTATTTGGCTGCACAGTTTTCTCCAAAATTTGTTTCAACTCCCTATTTTAAACCTCAGCCTGGCCATTTGTTTGGGGGTGGTATGGTGTTGATGTTTTGTGTGTCACTCTATACTTATGAAGGAGTGAAGCCAAATTCCGATTGAAAAAGTGTGTCCCTTGGTCTCTGATGATGGCCTTCGATACTTCAAACTTGCAAAAACTTTGTGCTTTGACAAAGTACATAATAACATGAGAATAATCAGTCCTGGTGGAATTAGCCTTAACCCATTTTCTCACATAATCAATGACAACCAAAATATATAGAAAAACAAATGAACTAGGAAAACGACCCATAAAATCAATTCTCCATACATCAAAAATATCATAGAATAATACAGATTGTTGGAGAATATCGTGTCTCCTAGAAATATTACCAGTGCGTTGGAAACGTGAGCACAACTTACAAAACAAATGAGAATCATGGAATAAACTAGGACAATACAATCTAGAGTCCAAAATTTTCAAGATATCTGTTGGGGTCCAAAGTTTCCACCACAAGAAAGTGTATGAAAAAATTGTAGAACAAAATCAAACTCATGATCAGGAACACACCTCCTAAGAACTTGATCACTACACATGCACCAGAGGTAGGGATACTCCCAAATATAATACTGAGACTCACTATTTAATTTTTGGACTAGATGTTTCTTTAAATATGTAGTTATTTAAGATGCAGCAAGGTAGTTCACTAAATTATCATACCAAGGATTTGTACCTGAGATAGAATAAAGATGCTCATTGGGGAAAGTGTCCTGAAGTGGTACCTGGTCCAAGGTGTCATCCTCTAGTGTGTGAGTAAGCCTACTCATGTGGTCTGCCACCAGGTTTTTTGACCCCTTATTTTCCTTTATCTCAATATCAAATTATTTAAGAAGGATCAATCATCAGATTAGCCTGGGTTTTGCATCCAAATTCTTCAATAGGTACCTCAGAGCTACATGGTCAGAAAAAAAACTACTTTAGAGACCAATAAATATGAACAGAATTTATCTAAAGCAAATATAACAACAAGAAAAACCTTTTCTATGGTTGTGTGGTTTTATTGGTACGAATCCAATGTCCTTGATTCATATACAATCACATATGAATGTCCCTACACCCTCTGAGATAAGACAGTGTCGACCGCAAAGTTGGAGGCGTCACACATAAGCTCAAAAGGAATCTCCCACCATGGGGGTTGTATGATCTATGGAGTGGTCAGACACTTATTTAGCTCATCAAAGGAAGTCCTGAAAGAATCATCAAACACAAAATCAGAATCCTTTTGAAGTAATCGTGACATATGAAGAGCAATATTACTAAAATATTTGATGAAGCATCAATAAAATCATGCATTCCCTAGGAAAGATCTAACATCACACACATATGAAGGATATGGTAAGGATGAAATGATATCTACCTTAGATCTATAAACCTCTATCCCATGTTTTTACACTACATTCCCTAAGACAATCCCATGCTCTACCATTAAATGAAACTTTTAAAAGTTTAAGACTAGATTATTCTCAATACAAAAATTCAAAACCTTTCCCAAGATATAGATACAATCATCAAATGAAGACCCATACATTGTAAAATAATCCATAAATACATCCATGTAGGTCTCAATAAAATCAGAAAAAATACTCACCATGCATCTCTAGAAGGTACTGGGGCGTTGCAAAGTCCAAATGGCATCCTTCGGTAGGAAAATGTACCAAATAGACAGGTGAATGTAGTCTTATCTTGATCCTCTGGAGCAATAGAAACATGAAAATATCTAGAAAATCCATCCAAGAAACAATAATGTGTCTTCCTAGCTAGTCTCTCAAGCTTTTGATCAATAAATGGGAGGGGGAAATGATCCTTGCGAGTGGACTGATTTAGTTTCCTATAATCAATACACACACACCAACTGCTTTTCACCCTCATTGGAACTAACTCATCTTTCTCATTTTTAACAACAATAACACAACTTTTCATAAGTACAACCTGAATAGTACTTATCCACTAAGAATATGAAATAGTAAAGATTATACCTACCTCGAGCATTTTCTCAACTTCTTTTTTCACAACTTTCAGAAGAGTTGGGTTCAATCTTCTTTGTGGATGCCTAACCGACTTATCCCCATCCTCCAAAAAAATCCCATGCATGCAAATGGAGGGGCTAATACCTGATATGTTAGCCAAGTTACACCCTATTTCCTTAATGTTCTCCCTCAAAAGATTCAAAAGTTTTTCTTCATGTTCAAAAGAGAGTTTGTTAGAAATGATAACAGGTAATTTTTTACCACTTAAGAAGTACAATTATTTGTGATTAGGTGGAAATGGTTGGAGTTCCAATGTTGGTGGGTGATGTATGGATGGAGAAATTGAATGAACTAAAATACGTGCACAATTAACATTAGTATCAAAATATACATCATCAAAATCAGAGAATAAAGCATCAAATCCATCAGCATACTCAACAACCATGTCATAATCAAAGTTCACATGATCAAAATCAGAATATGAATCCATTTCAAAATCAAATCTAAGAGAGACTTGTTAATTAGAAATGTGTGTGGAATTGATCTTAGACATCAAACTAAAACCAATACTCATAATCTCCCTAAGAATAAGACAATCAAATTCCATGGGGTTTTTATTTGGTGGATCAAAATGGGAGATAAAAAATGCAAAATGGTCCTATGAGGGGTACTTCATGGAGTCCATAATATTAAATATCACAAATTCATCCCCAAACTCCATATAAAGTGTACCCTCATTGAAATTTATGATAGTTTTTGTAGTTTTGAGGAAGGGACTACCTAATATAATGGGAGAATGTGAACTTACCTGATCTCCCTCTATTTTAAGCACATAGAAATCTGCTGGAAAGATCATGTCTCTTACCCAGACAAGTACATCCTCAAGGACTCCCACTGGATATGCTATATCTCTATTTTACAACTGCACCACTACTCTTTTCAGCTTCAACTCACCAACTTGTAAATAAGAAAATACAGATTGAGGCATCACATTTATGGAAGATCCTAAATCACAAAGAGAATTAGAAAAGTGTAACTCCTCTATGATGCATGGTATGGTGAATGTCCATGGATCCTTTCACTTTGTTGGAATTTCTAGTGTTGGTGTAATGAGTGCTGACACATTCCTTCCAAGATTTATCCTCTCATTTCCTTTGATCCCTCTTTTATTGGTACAAAGTTCTTTTAAGAATTTCGCATACCTTGGGATTTGATTAATGGATTCAAGTATAGGGATGTTGATCTCCACACACTTGAATGTGTCCAAAACCTATTTTTGAATAACCTCTTCAGCCATCTCCTTGGTTTGTACAATCCTATTTGTAAAGGGAAGGGGATTAGGAGGAACATCATCAATCTTTTTCTTACCTTTATTTTTCTCTTTGGGTTGCTCATCAGCTGGTTTTGAATGGGTCTTCTCGAGAGTTGAGGTGAATCCTGGTGGAATGATAGGTGCAGATGTATCAGTTTTTTTCTTCCCACTTCTCAATGTGATGGAACTAACATTCCCTTTGGGATTTGGAGTAGGTTGGGAAGGTATATTTCTATATTTCTTACTTACCAGTTCATGGAGGGTGGTGGAAATCTGGCTCATTTGAGTTTTCAACTCCCTAAACTCTGAAACTTGAATATTTAACTCATTCTGTTGATTAAGAACAATTTGTTTCAAAAGATCATCGGTATTAGAATCTACCTTGGGTGGTTTATTCCATTTTTATTTAATTGTTGATTTTTGAGCTTCAAATCTCCTTTGGGGTTGTTGGAAACCCTGTTAGAAAGGTTGAGGTTGCTGAAAGTTTTGTTGAAATGGGGGACTTTGTTATTGTACAGAGCCATACCTCATGTCTAATTGATCCTTCCACCCTTGGTTGTATGCTGGTGTAATTAAATCAAACTTCTTTTGGAGATGTGGCTTTTGTTGCTGCTGGTATGGTCTCCCAAGAAACATTGCTGCACAATCTTCTGTTTCTTGTAGTTGGGGGAAACAGTCAGTTGGGTGGCTTATCTTAGTGAAAATGTCCCAAGGCCTTAATGGAGGGGGTTGGGATATATTTTGATCCAATTAAATATGCCTCACCATAGTGATCAATTCTTCTAATTAGTATCAACCAAATGACTTTCAAGAGAAGAAGGACTTACCGGATGTACTCCTGGAACATGTGGTGTACCTTGATCTCAGAATTGTTGAGAGTTTTGTGTCATATTGTTGATCAATGCACGTGCATCCACTAGTGTCTTGTCCACCAATGCTCCTATATCCGTGGAATCCACCATGCTCCTCTCCATAAGTGTGAGTCCTTCATAAAAGTACTGGATGTAGAGTGTCTCACTGATTTGGTGATGTGGGAATCTTGCACACAACTTATTAAATTGCTCCCAGTACTTATACATTGACTCCCATTGGGATTTTTTGATCCCAGATATATATTTTCGAATGGATGTGGTCCTTGATTCTAGAAAAAATATCTGCAAGAAAAGACGTTTCAAATCCTTCCAACAAGTTACATCTTTAGGCTGTAAATAATATATCCAATCTTTTGCAGCTCCATAAAGTTATAATGGGAATGCTCTTAGTTTGATTTGATCATCAGAAAAATTTATTCATTTTAAGGTTTATAAAACCACATTAAATTCTTTCAAATTTTTATTTAGATCCTCACCAGATAATCCATGAAACTTTGGAAGAATATGAATTAACCCAAATTTCAGTTCAAAGTCTGATTCGAGACTTGGGTATGCAATGCAATTTGGTTGATAGTTAGTATCAGGTGAAAACGATTATAGAATGGTTCTATTAAGTTCATTTTCATTATTTTCAACCATCATTTCTTGTTTTATGTTTTAATTTTAATTTCTTCCAATTTCAATGTTTTGGGAGTCGAGGAATTCTCCAACTTGTTGAATGTTGAAGCTTCCCGTAGACTGAGAATATCTGATTCGAGCCCGAAGGCTACGTTCAATCTAAAGATCAAGATATAAGATATATTCGAGATTAGTTCATGTTATAAATCATATAAAAATAAAAATAAGGAAATTGTACCATTATAAAAATGATAAGTTTGAGTTGATGGTCTGAAAAGAAGAAGAAAATAATAGAAGAAGAAAAAATCAGATTGGGTAAAGACGGAAGGAAGAAGAGAAGAAGAGAATAAAATGTAAAATAAAATAAATACCTCTAAATGGTTGAAATAATTACTTTCCTCCCTAGAAATAGTGCCAATTTTAAAGTAACTATCATGGGCGCCCTCAAATGATTAGTTTTTTTGGGTACTTAGGTGTAGCAGAGTGGCTGACCAATGTCGTCTCTCAAAGGAGGAAGTAAATTTGACAACTTATTAAATGTATTTTGAAAATAATATAAAATTGAATAATAAAACTACTTTAAAGGATGTGGGGGGGGGGTTTGTTTACCATTCATAAATCTAGAAGAAGTTTTCTGGAAGAATATTGTATAATTTTTTTTTGTTTTTATTTTTTAAATAATGTTCGATAAAAAAACACAACAAGAAGATATTTTTTTAGAAAATATTTTCAAAGGTGTAATCGATATAACTATACCTATTCAATAATTTATTAATAATTATCATTTAAATTAATATCCACTTAATTATTATCCCTTAATTTGTTAAATCCCAAACCCTCTGAGAATTAACTTTACCAAAAATATGAAGTGAATTTAACCCTAGGATAACTTCAGAACATGAAATTGCAACACCCTACTTTGATTGATGTTATAAGGTTAGATTATGTTCAGTGGTAAATTAAGGCACATATCCTCTTTGTAAATTAGAATTAATTGAGTTTAGGGATTATATTTGAACACTACAAATTGACCCCGTGTGGTTTTGAATTACCAATTAAGTTCACGCTCTCACAATTCACACAATTCTCTACCTCACGTGATTTGTGTTTATTGTTAAATTGCTTGCTTAGTTTCATTTAAATTAAAAACTCAATTAATAGATCATATTATGTGAATTAAAGTATCTCATTGACTCAAAATTAATTAATTAATAAGTTTAGAGGTATATCTATTACTAAAAAGAACTACTCTTCCATGGGCGGTGTAGTCATCGTTGAAACATTTTGTATTTGAAAAGGTTTGGAGAGGGTAGAACCCAATCTCATTTCTAATATTGATTCCAGATCAATTATTAAAATTAAGAGAAGAATAAATTTGAACAAAACAGTATAAAAGATAATAAATAAAATAATAACAAAGAAGTTTATTACACAAACAAAAGCATTACAACACGAAGAAGAAGAAGACTTTTTTGAAGGGATCCTTGATTCAAGAGCTACCCTTGTTTAAATAGTTGAATGATTGGAGTGGGTCCACTTCTCTTATACTATAAACTACCTAATGAACGTCCCAACCCCTTCAAATGAGAAAAACACTAATTTATAGAGTGTAGGGGAGGTTAGGTTTAAATAGGTTTCAATTGTGAATGGGGAATCTCAGACAAGTATTTTAATCCAACTTTCACTGAAAATTTGACCTTCAAAACGCATGAAACATCTTTTATTATAAATTAATGATTTGTGTAAAATTGGGTTTTAGAGATCCTCTAAAAATTTGGGCCCAATACAAGCTTTTATGTATAAGTTATGTCCCAAATACAGAACCAATGTCTAATCTGGTGGGCCGATCCCACCTTTAACTTCATGGTCTATTTAGTCCAACCAAATGCACGATTTAGGACCAATTTATTGAACAAAAGTTGTATCCAATTAATTTAGGAACACATTTAAAAAATTTCAAGTTCAAATAATAAATATTAAAATATTTATCTTTGAAATACTATAGTGTATTATAAAGGGTAAAACTGGAATTTCCATCAAATTTTCAAATGAATGATCTAATCCCAAATATTTTATAAATAAAAATATTTAACACAATGTGAGGAAATTTTATCATTTATTATTAATAAAATATTGAATAAAAATGTGTTTTATCATATCCCCGAATCCCTCACCAATTCCAACTGACATTGAATAATAATGAATTCATTGATGCAACCAGATGCTAGTTTTCCTTCTTAGATTCTCATACTAAATAACATCTGTAAGAGGAAAACATTGTTCATTATAGTTGTATTCTCATAAATATTGTTAAGAGACTTATAAGTTTTGAATATTTCTTCACCTCATGGATTTTTTAATCTACATTATTGGCTATAAACATATGCACCATCACAAATTATTTCTTATTCATCCTTACCCATTATTCCTTCTTCATCACTTCTATCTTGGTACCCATAAATTGAAGATAAAAAAGGATTTAGAGGCATACCCTTTAGTCTAATGAGG